>OY821754.1:49684360-50396672 GCA_963682095.1 Potentilla sterilis
AACTATTGATCTAGAAATTTTCAGCTTAATTCGTTGGACAATGAATGTTTGGTGATTTTTCAAAGATCGATATGCATTTGGTTATATTTCTAGAAATTTTCAGAAAACCTCTTTTACTACTGGTCTGCTTGGAATGCCCATTTGTTCCAATTATTTTATGTTCTTTTTATGAATAAAACTAGACTTCCTAAAAGTCGTTTCAGAATTTATTTCAAGTCTTTTGGACTTAAAATGATAACTTGGTGAATTTTCTAATTTGACACTACAGCTGCTATTTCTTCTGTTAGATTCTGGCAACTTAGTCATATTTTCTTCATCTTTTGAAACACTTCCCGATCTCCAAAATGCCTGAAATTTTAGTATGTTTCTCCTTAATATTTTCACTTTTATCCTGGAAAATTTCTAATCTATCTCTTTAAAAATGAATATTCTGTGAATTTCTAAAAGTCCAGCCATTCAAGCCATACGTTCCAATGCACTCTTGTTCCTGTTCAGTCATTGTTAATCCTTTTGGTTCATATTCAAGTTTATCCCTGACAATATTCAAGTTCAATTCAAACTTCTTTGTCAATCGTTCCATTAGCTGCTCTTTGGTAAATGTTTCTTCTTTTTCCTTAGATTACATATATAGATACTTTCTGAAATGGAAGAAATATAATCTTCTATTTATAGAAACTTCCCGAAAGGGAAATATTTTAAAATTAGTATTCTAACCATGGAAACTTCGCGAAGTGGTAACTTTCACATATATTATCATAACTTATTCATACTAACTTCGATTTAAGCGTACCACAGGTTCACGAACTCTATTTAATGCCCTCTACAGCTTTTATGAATAAGTTTTTTCAAATAAGAAGTGAAATAAAAAAATAACTTTCGAGCCCATTTAAAACTCAATTTCAATGTAAAATTTTAAATCAAAATCAAATCGTCAAATGACTAGTAAACATATAAAGTTAGGACACGTGCGGTTAGAGTATGGGGGTTCGAACCTAGATAAGGGGTTCCACAACTAGACTATTCACCAACTTAACCACATGTGGTAGTTAAATCTTAAAGTAATCTAATTCTCCAACAGTCAAAGTTATTTTCAAGATCCTATACTTATTCGATAGATTAACCGTATAGTCACAGTTACTTTCATAACACTAAAATCCACCCTCACAACAGAAACATATTTGCTTTTTTCGATGGATACAGAAACGTATTCTTTACCAGACATGTTCACAAAATTATTGGAATACACTGTACAACACGACCCATATTACAAGCTCTGTTCTAAATATTCTGATATATCCTCGATATATCCCCGATATTAAGAAAATAATACGATATCCTTCATATCCTTTCAAGTTATCGGTCAATGCTAATTTTATGGTCAAAATCCGATATATCGGGTCAACCCGATTTTGACCTGATATATCAGACATTTTTTTATTTTATTTCAAATAAAAATGTCATCATTTTACTTTTACGAGGTGTTTCTGCACAAACCCGTAAGCCTGGTAGAGACTGGTGAATCTAGATGTGATACCCTCCTGCAAGCCTGCTCACTAAGGAGAATACCGGGCGGGCCGGTCTTCTCCTCTCCGATGCCTAAGTTAGTATAGTTCGGATGAATAGATAACTTTAAGCACGTATGATAAGCAATTGGAGAGATCAGTTACCTATTAATGACGGTAGTTGAGGCCCTTATATAGGTGGTCGGGCGTGAGGTCTGGTCTTACTCTTCGATGTGGGACTGGTTTCCTACTGTTCGCACACCAAAGGACAGCTCTGGCGGCCTGTTCGGCAGGCTGGTGTCCCCGGTCCCCGGGCCCCTGGTCACAAGGTAGACTGTTGGACCTCGGGTCTGGGTGCTGGTGATCCTGCTCCGGGCCTTAGTCCGGCCCCGGATGCAGTGGTTGCGGATCTGTGGGCTTATGTAGCCCCTCTGTGGCTACTGACAATAAGTCCCCCAATTTCCCGGTCAAGTGCAATCTTGAATGGGGACTTACTATGTCTCGCTCTTGTCCTGTAGACCCGCAGGGTTACCGACGCAACGATGCCCAGTCCCCCAAGTCCGCATTGGAGATTGGGCGTGACCGGGCGTTCGGGTAGAAAATGCGTGGTGATTGTGAGGACTCGACCGGTGGACTGCCATGTCGGGACGAGTCCACCAAGTTCCCAGGGTGAAACTGCTGCCAACGGCGAGGCAGGCCGGGGAGTGGCCCGGTGGTTCGGCCCAGCTTGTGCTGGAATAAGCGTGGGGTAATAGAGTTGCTAGCCTGCGGGGAGGCCTGTTGGAGCGTGGAATAAGCCAATAGGTACCCCGGTGGGGTGTTGCGGCCATGTTGAAGCACCGGTTAACACCTGCTAGTTCTTCTAAGCTTGTGTTGGAATAAGCGTGAGGTAATGTGCAGGTTTTTTAGCCTGCAGGGAGACTTGTTCTGTGTTAGAGAAACAATCTGCCCGGTGGGGTGGCGTTGAGATAACAAGTCTCGCCATGTATCCCCAAATGTGTCACAGTTCAGTGTGATGCAGGGTTTTTATCCTGCTGGAAAAGTTTACATGTGTTAGATGTAAACTCTCCCGGGTTTATAAAGCCCATGTGTTTCGAAGCCTTGAGTTGTTGCTGGCTTGTCCCTGCCCGCAGGCGAGGGAAAGTGACTAAACCGGTGGAATGCCTTGGAGCCGGTTGAATGTCAACTGGTGGAAGGCCATGGAGCCGGTTGGATACTACCTAACCGATGAGATGCCATGGAGTTGGTCGGATACTACATAACCGGTGAGATGCCATGGAGCCGGTCGGATACTACATAACCGGTGAGATGCCATGGAGCCGGTCGGATACTACATAACCGGTGAGATGCCATGGAGCCGGTTGGATACTACATAACCGGTGATGTGTCTGCCCTTGGTTTGAGGTTGACTCTTGGGGAAGTGGGGGGGGGGGGGGGGGGGGGGGTGGGATTTGGACGCCTCGGCTCGCGCTCCTACCTCCCCTAACTGCCGCTTGTAGGTGGGACAGGTGGCTGACATGCAATGAAGGAGAGCGCCCATCAGTCCCATCAGTTATGATGGCTTGGGAGCTTTATCGATGCTGGGACACGTGTCAGCAGGGAGCGGTCTGAGATGGAGGGGATCTGCGGATGGGGTTGCCTCTCCTTTTTGCTTTCCCTAATTATCAACAAGGTGTAGTTTTACCGCCTATAAGATGCTTCGCACCCCCTCGTCTCTTCCTGTCGTATTTTGTTGAAGCTTGGCTCCTCGTCTGCCGTTTGTCTGTGTTGTTATCTTGCTACACAACTAAATTCTGTTCTTAGGTTTTATGGCGTCTGGGAGGTCAGCCAATCCTGTCGGTGCCGGTCGTGTGTCGACGGGAGGGTCCGTGAGGTACCAGCTGTTGGATGGCGACAGGGTGATTTTTTGTGACGAGCCGATCAGAAGCATGACTGCTGGCGAGATAAGGGATTTTCGGGCAAAGTGAGGCATTGACTCCTCCGTTAAGCTCCGGGGCCTAAATCCTCGGGAACTGGCCTGCAACCCGGAGGAGGGTTGGGTTGCCGTTTTTTAGGATCAATTTCGGCATGGGCTATCTCTGCCGCTGCCGAAGTTTGTTTAGTATGTGCTGAGCGTGATAAATATCTTCCCCGCCCAGCTTCCTAGCAACCAGTGGAGGCAGTTGTCTGGTCTCGGGTGCTTATTCAATCTGAGTAACATGGACTGGCCCACGATAAATGAGTTCTGGGCGCTGTACAAGATTCTATACTGTAAAAAGGCCCAGGCCTGCAGTTGTGTTAATTTTGCCGCGCGGGACTTCGATCCTGCCATCACTCACCTGCAGTCGTCGGTTTTGAATGTATGGAGGAGGTCGGTTGTGATGGCCGGGGGCAGGTGGCAGGTGGCAGCGTAGTTCGAGGAGCTTTCGGCTGCCCGGGATTTATCAAGCTATCGGGGATCAGTCGTACCGGTTGGTCGACTTGGAGAGGCAACGGTTAGCCCGGCTTTTTGTTTGCTGGAACAGTCTGGGCCGGAGCTCTTACAATTTCATCCGGTGGAATGTGCTAGAGATATGCGAGATGGGGAAGAAACCTGGTAAGTGCCTTGCACAGTTGTTTTGTGATAGGAGCACAATGTGCGACGATATTATATGCTTATGCCCTCGTTTATGCTTTGTTTAACCCTTATTTGTCTAAGATTGAGTCATAATGTAGTTAGTGTCAATTTTGGTAGAGTTTTGTGAAAAATGGTTAAGAATCCGAAAAATGACTAAGTTTGAGAAATCTGGAAAATAGTGTAAAATATGTCTTTTTTGCGATTTTGAGATGAGCAAAAGTATAATCTATCATTGTTCGAATTCTATGAAATTTTGTGTGCTTAATATTCATATGTTGCGGAATGTTGTGTTAAAATTTCAGATCAATCGGAGTTCGGGAAGTCACCCAAAACTTGGCTGCAAAAGGGCAGTCCGGACATTCCAATCCAGGGGCTTACAGGATTTTCCTGGGACTTTGTCCCAACTTCGAAAAATCATTCCCGACGACTTGCAAGGAATTTGGCCGAGATATTTTATGGGGAGATGGCCCTATGTGTCTAGTTTACGTGAGACTTGGAATCGCATCAATCGGAGCTCCGAAGGTGGAGATATGCCGGAATTACTGCGACAAGGTCAAAGCTGCCGATTCCAGGGACTGATTGCTTCCTTTTCACAAGTGCTTCATTTCGATGGACCATATGATGTACAAGAGCATTTGTGAAGATATCCCAAGCGTATGGAAGGAAGGAGAATGACACTTGGCCATGGCATTGAAGAAAAACATGAAGAAACAAGTTCTCCTAGTCAAGCTAGGAGAAGCTGCCGATTCTGGCAGATTGAGTGTCATTGTGAGCTGCCGGCATTGTGGGGCATTTTCGATGGATCAAGACCTGTAAATTGAAGTCCAAGACCATTCAAGAAGTCCATGAAGATGTGAAGCCCAAGCCTTGAAGTAAAATTCAGAAAAAGAAAACCTAATTGAACTAAGAAAGGAAGGTTGCAAAACCTTATTCCACTAGGTTTTCTGAAATCCTTTTTGCTTAAGGGCTGCCGGCAATCACCCCCCTTATTCTCTATAAATACCCCCACTTTTCCTACAGAAAAATCTCATCTCTTGCAAAGCACTAGCCAAAACTCTACCAAATTTTCCTACCAAAATTCTAACCCGAAACCCTAAAACACATAGTCACCGATTCCACCTACACCACCATCATTCATCACCGATCCCATCACCTAGCCTAGCTGCTGCCGATCATCTTCCACCACACCAAGACGAAGCTCTCCAAGGTTTCTAAAGTGTGATCCATCCCTATGACTTGTGTTTTTAATTTCGGTTTAGTCACATATTGTTGTTATAAAAATACTTTGTTCCGTTTGGTATTGTATGATGAACATGGATTGCAATTTTTGTTGGAATTTATGTGATGACTTTTGCAATTTTTAATACATGGATTTCGTATGTTTGATAACTAGAGCAGTGGTAGTAAAAGCATGTTTAGGATTTAATTTGGTTAGTAATCTAAGGGTGCTCCTTAACAAATCGAAACATTAGTTATGTTTAAAACAATTGTTGTTTGAAGCATGTAAATCTAGATGTTAGGTTTCATTTAACCTGAGTGGAACAAATAAAGATGAAACGTATGTTGCTTTGATTTGTGATACTCACCTAGGGTAATACCTTAGCTAAAACTTGCATGTTAAATAAGATGATTGACAACCTTGCTTGTTTACATGTCTTCGATTATAGACTTTTGTGCTTCAATGCTATGTCTTGTATAAGGTAGCATAACTTTTAGGATCACCATGCGAATAGCTCGATCTTAAAACATTAGAAAAAGTCTCACAACTAGGTAAAAATCGGATCCCGTTCTAGTTGTAGGTCGAAACTAAGTTAGGTCTTGAACATGCTAAATACTTATTTCTTACTCTCTTGCATGTAAATCTTTGTGTTAAATTGTGTTTTGTGCTATGTGATGCGTGAGAGATGATGATCAAACTTGTATATAGTAGCCTACGATTTATTTTCTGTTTTTAATACCGTGTCTAGCATTAGAATGCAAAAGCTGCCGAACCATCATATTCCCCCATTGTGACGTTTTCTTGTATATATGTGAATATGTTTGTGTCTAACAATTTCATATCTCAGGTACCCTTAATCCCCGGCCTAGAACGATCCCTACTTGCTTATACTACTAACGATCATTTGTAGGGTTTATTATTGCATGCGAGCTTCGGCTCACATCAATTTTTGGCGCCGTTGCCGGGGATTATAAAAGCTTGTTTTATGTTATTGTTGTGTATATATGTTTGCTGGAAATTTTTGTTGTGAATTTGTAAAGTTGTAAATTTTAATTTTATTTTGGGATTTTGTAAAGTAGAAATATGCTTCGGCATGTAGAGTTTAAATTTCGAAAGTTGCATGATGTATATTGTTGTATGATTGGTAATCATTTAGTATAATTTCTAGGGAGTTGATAGTGTTGTGTATGTTTGAGTTTATTGTAGTTTCTAAAGTGTAACATGTAGGTGAAGCCACTTTTGTTGATCATAACCAAAACCCTTCATGTGAATGGTGCTATGTCGGAGGCCGTTTCTATGTAGATTGGGAAACGCGGGATACTTCCCCCCCACGCATATAAGCGTTTCTTCGGTAATAGTATTACTTCTATGAGGTTGAGGGCGGTTTTAATCAACACTTGTAGACTGCTAGGGATCCGTGTTTGTTTTACAAAGTATGGGGAAGTTATTTTCATAGATATGGTTCTCAGGTTTGTTTAACTGGATCTCAAGGCCCATAGACTGATGTTCATTCTCGGTGAGTGAGTCGATAGGGGGTTCGGCCTCCGTGGTGTCCAACAACGAGTCCTGCCTGGTTCCTGTAGGGGGTTCGCCCTCCGTGATTTTAATGACCTTTGAAACGTAAAATACGCACGACCTAGTCGACAGCTTGTGCCGAAGCATCACCTCACTTTAGACG
This sequence comes from Potentilla sterilis, assembly GCA_963682095.1. Taxonomy (NCBI): domain Eukaryota; kingdom Viridiplantae; phylum Streptophyta; class Magnoliopsida; order Rosales; family Rosaceae; genus Potentilla; species Potentilla sterilis. The sequence goes on from OY821754.1 coordinate 49,691,356, forward strand.
CTAGAACATAACTTGACATATGTGACCTATTTTCTTCAAAGATAAAACATGTTGTGTGGTTCAAACTCTTGAGGTATATCGGGTTAAGCATGATACTACCGGGGGCTGTATCAGTCCATTGCACCGTTATCTCCTCTGCTCCACGTACTTCGAGAGTTAGAACAAATTTAAAAGAAATTAGACTTAGCGATTACATGATCATGAACGTTTTGATTTTTGCTCTCTATTGCCGAATGTATGTGTGCTTTGCCGAAATCCTTGTATTGCCGAATGTTCATATGTGAATCATTATTGTAATATGTTGTGAAATCGCCAATGCCGTGGCTTTTAATTATGTATATTCTTGTCTTCTATTTCTTTACAATGTTCTAACTTGTTTAAATGTTGCAAATTTCAAAAATAATGCATGTCCGAATCTAATATTTGGACAAGAGATCTTCAAGGCCGTTTGCAACGTTTAGATCAAGAACTCGCTATTGCTCGTTTTGTGCCATTACCGCCATCGTCACCAACCAGTTCATCAGTGTCATCATCATTGCCGAGTTCACCCCTAGTGCCGTCAGTATCTGAGTCAGGGCCGAGCTCACCATCGTTTGTTTCGTCGTCGTGTGATCTTCAGAATCCCGAATTTGAAGCTTTTGCCGAATTATGATGGAGGTGTTATCCAAGCACAAAGTACCTGCAAAACAACTTCATACACATAATACCCTTCTTGTGTCGAGTGTAGTATTGACAAGTAGGGATCGTTCTATCCGGGGAAATCAAGGACTTTCAATCACATAAAGTATTGCACAAAAGGGGGTATCGATTTTTATGTCTAATTTACCTACTGAATTTTACGAATTTAAATCCTAAATTATTATATACAATTGATCAACATCTTCCACACAATCACAAGACACAAAACTCATTACACATGCAATGAAATTAAAACAAGCAATAGGGGCAGCAGCAAATATCGAATTCAAGATCAATTAAGTTCCAATTTAATTAGAGCCAATGCGGTTATTCTAATTATTCAAAACATCACAAGTATTTAGAATCCAACATGCGTGTAATCCTAAACATGGTACTAATCGGTTTAATAACACAATGCGTAGAAATTAAACACAAATAGCACATAAGCACAATATGTCGAATTGGAACATGTTAGCAAGTATGGCGTCACTCATCTCACATCGACATGTAAATTTCCAGAATTACTCTAGCCCTTAGATAAATACATATTAAAACATAACATGCGTATGAATCAACATATATTAAATCGGCAAGTGAATTCAATACCTAGATAACACTCATGGCCTTTCGAATACATCTAGACATCTCCTTCGGTTGCACACGAATTAAGGAAATAAACCTAATTAAATCAAGAAAGCATTCAAAATCCTACTGCCCATCATACATATTTAATCAAATCACATGCATAAATCGGTAATCAAACATGAAATAACCAAACAATTATTACAAAGATTTGGAAATCCCATATAAAATTAACAATACCGAAAATAAAACCAAGAATCCAAACATATTTCATAGACAAAATAATGTTTAAATACAAAGAAATCAAAGCCATTGAAATATTACAATCTTAATGACAACCTTGTTGAAGGAATCGGCAATAGGATTGGTGATGATGATTGGAAAGGTTTTGTGGAAAGGTGGTGGAGATGATTCGGCCTTGTTCTTGGTAAGATTTATGGAGATATTTTGGCAGAGGTTCGGCAAGTTTATGTGAGGAAGAGAAGATGATTTTTATGAATACAAAGTGTTGTATTTATAGAGGCAAGGGAGGCAGCTAGGGTTTACAAAACCTAGTTTTTTCTCGAACTTATCCTGCTGGCAGATTTGACCTTCCAGTGAAGATTATGGAATATCTTTCTCTAGAAAATAGATATTAAGGTGATTCCAGTTGGGTTGGAAACTAGACTCCCGTAGCTTTCTTTCCATATAAGGCTCGAATTCTGATTCATTGTGAGCTGTCCGGGAGAGTCCGTGGAAGTTGGATGACGTGCACAGGAATTCTGCCGAATTTGATCAGGATTTGTTGCGATTTTCTTCCTCTATTTTCTGCCGAAAATTCCCAAGATAATGGCTGAATAATTGAGCAATATCTCTTTCGGTTTTCCATGAATTAATTCAGCCAAAAATCTTGCACAAATGATGGAATTCAGTCCACATTCGTAAGCCAAATCCATGTAGAACTCGGTTTAGGTTTTCTACTTTCGGCAGACTTGACCTTCGTGCATTCAAACTAGCATAACGTTTTTCTCAGAGCTCCGATTGATGCGATTCCAAGTCCCAGAGAAACTAGACTCGTAGAGCTTTCCAACGGCGTATGGCTCGTTCTCTGGTTTCAAGCGATGTGTCCCACAGAAATTCCGGAATTCAGGATACAGTCCCAGGAAAATCCTGGTAGTCCCTGGATAGGTTTGCTCAAACTGCCAAGTTGCAGCCTTTATTTGGGTGACTTCCCGAACTTCGATTGATCTGAAATTTTGACACAATATACTTTAGCTTGCCAATTATATCCAAATTTCATCAAATTTGGAAAAGGATAGATCAGTTTAGCACAGGCCTCAATATCACGAAAACAACATATTTTTCACTTTTTGCTCAGATTTCTTTACTTGGTCATTTTTCTGACAATTAAGCACATTTTCTCCAAAACTCTACCAAAGGGACACTAAACTAAAATATGACTCTATCTTACAAAAATAAGGGTTAAGCATTGGATAAATGGGCCGGGGGTAAAAACATATTAAGAACGATGCACATTGTGCTCCTATCAACTACCCCACACTTAGCTTTTGCTAGTCCCTTAGCAAAACAAAAACAAAAAGACTCAACTACTGCCCCTAAATGATTGTCTCAGGATCTTTAAAACACATAGCTTTCAAGTTAAGCGTTTCAATGTAAGCACATAAATCCCGAGCGTCATAGACATGTATCAAAGCATGAACAAGTAAGAAACGAAAATCACAAGCAATGACATGTTAAGTTGATTTAATCCTCCTCACTAGGCATACTCTCTTCTTTTTACTCATGATATGGCAATATTCACTCAAAGTATATGCAAGAGAATAGATTAAGAATTACAAAGAGTAACTTGCATATTTCATCAAATAAAAGCACTTTGTGAATAGTATTATTAAGATAAACTTCATTTAACAATTATGTGCACAAATGAACCAAAACCATAAGCTCAACTCTTGACAAAAATCTCCACAAATCAAAGTTTACCTATTTTAAGAATCATGAAAAGATCAACGTGAAGGTGATAATGGGGATTGGCATAAGGCATTCACATTTAGGAAGGTGGTGATAGAATGTCACCAAGACTTAGCAAAATTCAATACTCCTTATGACTTCACTTCAAAGGGCCAAAATTTATCTTGTTGGGCCCAAACTTCATTCTTTTCTTCCCCATAACATAGTGAATATGAACAAAGGTCAAGTATAACAATGCTAGACCTTCAAATAATCATACAATTCCAAATTCACCACAAGAACTCATCCAATTATTTTAGTTGCCGAAATCTCCAATTTTTCTTATTCTCGGATCGGATTTTCTTTCAAATTTTTCTGTCCGATTTTCTTTTCTTTTCTTTATTTCGGCAACACAATTCTTTTCATGTAATTCTTTTCATGCAATTGGATAAGTTTTACCCCACACTTACTTCACAACATCACTTCAAATAACAAATTCCAATTAAACTTTACCAAGTCTTGACAACAATGGAAAGAATAAACTGTTCTAAGCTCAAGGAAAGTGTATCATGGTGATGAAATAAAATGGCACAATGTCGGCTCAAAGGGGTTAAAACTAAGGAGGCCCACGATGGGCACAAATTAGACATATGCTTTATTTGGCATTGGTGGTCATCCTAACATGATCTTTTCAATCCTTTTCAAAATCAAGGCATTTCATGAATAATAGTTTCAAAAATTGTCAAGAGCAAGTTCTAGCATTCTAGAGTTCATTAAAAGCTATGACACATAGTCATTGAATAATCAAAGAATAATGAAGTTTTGAAAAAAATCTGCCCATTTGTATCACTCAAGAAGAAAGTATTTGGCATCAAAGCTCTCAAAGGTTATTATGGAACAAAATCAACACAACATACATGCTTATTACACAATTAAGTCCAAGTCTCAAATGTTCATACCAATCACAAAGTCCATGAAACTCACAATTATTTTCAAGATTATACGAAACCATCATCTATGTATTAAAGATATAATCATCATAGACTATTTAGGGGCACTTAAGACTCAAAAATTAAAACACAAAATTAAAAAGCAACGAAATTTTTTTAAATTTTTCTGATTTTTCCGAATTTTTTTTTTCTTTTCTTTTTATGACTCAAAACAAAGACTCAAAACAAAAACAAACATGTGAAACATGTATCCCTACCCCACACTTAGAAAATTACATTGTCCTCAATGTAAACTAGAAATTATGTTGTAATTTCTAAGCATATGATAAAATTAACAAGTTCCACATTTATACAATTCAACCAAAAAGAGTTTAGGGATTTAGAAAATTCAAACTCTCGTAGACGGCTCCTTCACAATTTTGGTTGAAATGGGTTGCCTCCCATGCAGCGCTTAATGTTTATAGTCTACTCAGCCTAGACTCTTAACTTCTTAATCAAGTTGTGGGCGACGCCTTTTGGAGTGTACACCTCCAAATTCGTGCCTCCTTACAATGGCTATCATAACTCGATGCATGATTACTCCACTCTTCAACTGCATCACATCAAGATAAAGAAATTTAGAAGAGTGGAGATGAGAATTCAAAGAATAAGTTAGTAGTGAGTTAGTGAATTAGCTAAAGTTAGAAGTTAGTGTATAAATATACAATAATTAGCTAAGTAGAATTTAATTGTAAATCAAGAACACAAGTTGAGAGTGGTGGAACTCGTTTCTTGCAACACTTGTCGTCCTTCCCAAGTCAATAAGAGCTCCAATCAACTGTTTACAATGTAATTCTTCACCTCTTCCTTATGATCTGCAACTAACAATTAAACTCTACAAGAATCATGAGAATCAACATGTATAGGTTAGAAAGAATGAATTAGAATAAGTTAGAGTATAGGTTAGAAATAAGTTAGAAGTAATGTAAAATTTTCAAACTATAAATGTATTATACGAATTCTCTATAAGTATATATTCCACACGATTTATGCAAGTATAAGTTTCATAAAAATTTACAAGTATCACAAAATGGATCGGTCCTAGTCTTTTCAAAGTATTCGAATATGTGAAATGTGAGATTGCCGAAACCTAGAGTTTCTAATATCTTTTTATTCACACAATTTTAAAATTTGAGGTACGTGGAGCAGAGGAGATAACAGTACAATGGACTGATGCAGCCCAAGGTAGTATCATGCTTATTCCGATATACCTCAAAAATTAAAGACGAATTTTATCTTTTGAAGAAAAATAGATTCACATATGCTCAAGTTATTTTCCAGCGTCTAAAGTGAGGTGATGCTTCGGCACAAGCGGTTGTCTAGGTCGAGGATACTTTACTTTTCTAAGGCGGTGTCGTTAAAATTCACGGAGAGTAAACTCTCTTTAGGAACAAGGCAGGTCTCAAAGTTTTTAACCACGGAGGACAAGTCCCCTATCGACTCACTCACAGAGAATGAACATCAGTCTGTGGGTCTTGAAAACCAGTTTTACAAACCTCAAACCCATCAATGAAAATAACTTGCCCTATACTTGGTAAAATAAACTCGGGTCCTAGCGGTCTACAAGTGTTGATTAAAACCGCCCTCAACCTCATAGAAGTAATACTATTGCTGAAATGTCGCTTGTATGCGTGGGGGGGAAGTATCCCGCGTTTCCCAATCTACATAAAACGGATTCAACAAAGCACCATTCGTATGAAGGGTTTTGGTTATGATCAACAAAAGAGGCTTCACCTACATGTTACACTTTAGAAACTACAATAAACTCAAAGCATACACAAAAACTATCAACTTCCTAGAAATTATCTAAGTGTCACAAACATTCACATATATATACATCACATGATTCGGCAAAAAAAAAAAAAAAAAAAAAAAAAAAACTGTTCACCGTCACTATTCACGATCACTGTTCACAGAAGAAAAAAAATTTCAAAAGATCATACAATGACACAAGAAATTTACAAAGTTACAAAGTAACACTTCATGAATCAAAACATTATAATTTCCCCGGCAACGGCGCCAAAAACTGATGGAGGTGATATCCAAGCACAAAGTACCTGCAAAATAACTTCATACACATAATACCCTTCTTGTGTCGAGTGTAGTATTGACAAGTAGGGATCGTTCTATCCGGGGAAATCAAGGACTTTCAATCACATAAAGTATTGCACAAAAGGGGGTATCGATTTTTATGTCTAATTTACCTACTGAATTTTACGAATTTAAATCCTAAATTATTATATACAATTGATCAACATCTTCCACACAATCACAAGACACAAAACTCATTACACATGCAATGAAATTAAAACAAGCAATAGGGGCAGCAGCAAATATCGAATTCAAGATCAATTAAGTTCCAATTTAATTAGAGCCAATGCGGTTATTCTAATTATTCAAAACATCACAAGTATTTAGAATCCAACATGCGTGTAATCCTAAACATGGTACTAATCGGTTTAATAACACAATGCGTAGAAATTAAACACAAATAGCACATAAGCACAATATGTCGAATTGGAACATGTTAGCAAGTATGGCGTCACTCATCTCACATCGACATGTAAATTTCCAGAATTACTCTAGCCCTTAGATAAATACATATTAAAACATAACATGCGTATGAATCAACATATATTAAATCGGCAAGTGAATTCAATACCTAGATAACACTCATGGCCTTTCGAATGCATCTAGACATCTCCTTCGGTTGCACACGAATTAAGGAAATAAACCTAATTAAATCAAGAAAGCATTCAAAATCCTACTGCCCATCATACATATTTAATCAAATCACATGCATAAATCGGTAATCAAACATGAAATAACCAAATAATTATTACAAAGATTCGGAAATCCCATATAAAATTAACAATACCGAAAATAAAACCAAGAATCCAAACATATTTCATAGACAAAATAATGTTTAAATACAAAGAAATCAAAGCCATTGAAATATTACAATCTTAATGACAACCTTGTTGAAGGAATCGGCAATAGGATTGGTGATGATGATTGGAAAGGTTTTGTGGAAAGGTGGTGGAGATGATTCGGCCTTGTTCTTGGTAAGATTTATGGAGATATTTTGGCAGAGGTTCGGCAAGTTTATGTGAGGAAGAGAAGATGATTTTTATGAATACAAAGTGTTGTATTTATAGAGGCAAGGGAGGCAGCTAGGGTTTACAAAACCTAGTTTTTTCTCAAACTTATCCTGCTGGCAGATTTGATCTTCGAGTGAAGATTATGGAATATCTTTCTCTAGAAAATAGATATTAAGGTGATTCCAGTTGGGTTGGAAACTAGACTCCCGTAGCTTTCTATCCATATAAGGCTCGAATTCTGATTCATTGTGAGCTGTCCGGGAGAGTCCGTGGAAGTTGGATGACGTGCACAGGAATTCTGCCGAATTTGATCAGGATTTGTTGCGATTTTCTTCCTCTATTTTCTGCCGAAAATTCCCAAGATAATGGCTGAATAATTGAGCAATATCTCTTTAGGTTTTCCATGAATTAATTCAGCCAAAAATCTTGCACAAAGGATGGAATTCAGTCCACATTCGTAAGCCAAATCCATGTAGAACTCGGTTTAGGTTTTCTACTTTCGGCAGACTTGACCTTCGTGCATTCAAACTAGCATAACGTTTTTCTCAGAGCTCCGATTGATGCGATTCTAAGTCCCAGAGAAACTAGACTCGTAGAGCTTTCCAACGGCGTATGGCTCGTTCTCTGGTTTCAAGCGATGTGTCCCACAGAAATTCCGGAAATCAGGATACAGTCCCAGGAAAATCCTGGTAGTCCCTGGATAGGTTTACTCAAACTGCCAAGTTGCAGCCTTCATTTGGGTGACTTCCCGAACTTCGATTGATCTGAAATTTTGACACAATATACTTTAGCTTGCCAATTATATGCATACCAAATTTCATCAAATTTGGAAAAGGATAGATCAGTTTAGCACAGGCCTCAATATCACGAAAACAACATATTTTTCACTTTTTGCTCAGATTTCTTTACTTAGTCATTTTTCTGACAATTAAGCACATTTTCTCCAAAACTCTACCAAAGGACACTAAACTAAAATATGACTCTATCTTACAAAAATAAGGGTTAAGCATTGGATAAATGGGGGTAAAAACATATTAAGAACGATGCACATTGTGCTCCTATCAAATTAGAAGAAGAAGAAGAGATCATGGAATCAATCAGATCACAGAATGGTCATGTTGCTGGAGCTGGAGTTGCTCCTTCTAATATTACTTATCCTCCCTTGGAAGCTGACAAGACTGGAGAGATTGAATTGAGGAGTGGATTCCTCCATAAGCTGAAATCATTTTATGGGATGTCGAGTGAGGATCCTAACAATCATCTGCAGTGGTTTAACTTCACCACGGAGTCTATGTGCCCAATAGGGACCGATTTGCAACACTTCAAAATAAAGGCTTTTCCATTCTCATTAGAAGATCAAGCAAAGGAGTGGTTGTTTGAGGTGCCTAGTGGTCGCATCGTTTCGTGGAGTACTATGATGGATGAGTTTTTGCTCAAGTACTTTCCTGCTTCACGTATCACTGATCTGAGGAAGCAAATAACTAGTGTGAAGCAAGCCGGAGATGAGACTTTCTTCGACTACTACAAGAGGTTCAAGTCCCTAGTTTCTTTGTGTCCATCGCATGGCATTAGCGATGGACTCTTGTTGCAATATTTTTATGAGGGATTGCGCGTCATGGAGAGAGAGTTTCTTGACTCGGCCGCGGGAGGTAGCTTTTTGGAGTTGAACGCCGGAGCGGCAAGAAGTTTATTGGAAGTTCGTGCCTTGAACAACCAACAATTTGGCATGGCACGAGGCAATGTGCAAAGGAATGAGAAAGTACATGAGACGTCTTCAAGCTCAAAGTTAGAAGAGAAAGTGGACAAGCTTACCGACTTGGTGAGTAATTTGATGAAGAAGCGTGCTAGTGTTTGCGGAATTTGCACCGAGGGACGTGAGACCGAACAATGCCCTCAATTTGGAGTTAATGAGGGAGTAGAGGAGTGCAATGCAATTGGTTTTCAAGGAGGCCAATGATTTGGCAATTTCAATCCATCCGAACTTTCAATGGGCGAACAATGACAACGTGCTTAGGGCACCTATGCAACCAAGAGAGGGAGGAGCACCATTTGCACCGAGGCCACCATTTGTGCCTCGACAACCTTATCAGCCGAACCAAGGAATATATGGGGCAGTGCCGAACCAAAACCAAGCCGTGCCTATCCAAGGCCAAGCCGCACCGAGCAACCCTAATTACGATGCTTTGCTTCAATCTTTGTCAAGTGCTACTCAAGCACTACTCGCGGGGCAACAAAATCATCAAAAGGACATTGGTGAGCTCAAGACTCAAATGGGCCAAGTTGTAGACTTTATGGGAAGATTTAATGAGCAAGGGAAGTTGCCAAGCAATACTATTCCCAATCCGAGGAACGAGCAAGCCAAAGTGATTCAAACTCGAAGCGGAAGAGAGTTGTTTCCTCCAACAAGTCCAAAGAAGAAGCGAGTGACTTTCAAGGGTATTGAGGAGGATGAGAGGGCTGCCGGACCTGACATTGCCGGCAGCCATAATGGAGATGCCGAGAAGAAGGATGGCGAGACACACATTGCCGGCAGCCATAATGGTGATGCCGAGAAGAACTTGAGTGCCGAGCAAGGGCATAGTGCCGGCAACAATAGTGCAAAGGACAAGGGGCTGCGCAATGAGCTTGAGTATGATCCCGCAACATCAAAGAATGAGTTATTGCCGAGCCAAGCAAGCAAGGGAGGTGTGCCATCATCAAACATTCCATTCCCTTCACGCTTTGCTAGAACGAAGAAGGATAAATCCGATGAAGAGGTATTGGAGATTTTTCGGAAAGTGCAAGTCAACATCCCTTTGTTGGAATGCATTAAACAAGTGCCGAAGTATGCTAAGTTTTTGAAGGAGCTTTGTACGGCTAGGAGGCATACTAGGGAGACTCGTGTGGTGACTATGAGCGAGACGGTGTCGGCCGTTATTCAAAGAAAGTTGCCACCAAAGATGAAGGATCCGGGAAGCTTCAATGTGCCTTGTGTTATAGGCAATACACGATTTGAGGATGTTATGTTGGATTTGGGAGCATCGATCAATGTCATGCCACTAAATGTGTATCAAACGTTGAGTATAGGGCCTCTCAAGAAGGATAATGTCATCATTCAACTTGCAGATCGCTCAAGCAAATATCCGGAGGGCTATGTAGAGGATGTGTTGGTGCAAGTCAACCAATTGATTTTTCCCGCCGATTTTTATGTGGTTGAGATGGAAGATTCGCCGGTCAACAACACTCAATTGCTTTTAGAGCGACCATTCATGAGGACCGCGCGCACAAAGATAGATGTGGCCGAGGGCAACCTAACTATGGAGTTTGATGGTGAGGTGATAAAGTTCAATGTGTTTGATGCCATGAAATTCCCCAATGTTGATTTAAAGGAGGGTTGTGCCATTGATGTTTTGGAGGAGGTCGAGCAAGTTATGTCGACCTCGCTCGACGCATAGCAATTAGCGATTGAGCAAGGGGTCGGATTTGACAAGAGGGGAGAACGAATCGTGCAAGAAAACGAGAAAGAAGGGCCGGCCGAACCAAGAATTTCCGAGCAAGGTGCCACAGCCGAACCATACATGGTGGTGCCGAGCTTAGAGGAGGTTGTTGCCAAGCTAGAGGCTCGGCCCTATGCCAAGGTATTTGATTCGTTCTTGTCAATTCCAAGTGCCACAACAAAATTTCGACCAAGTGTGGAAGAGGCCCCAAAGTTAGAACTTAAAGAGCTCCCTAGTCATTTGAAGTATGCTTATCTTGGAGAAGGAGACACACTTCCGGTTATTGTGTCTTCAATGCTTAGTGAGAAACAAGAGGTTGATTTGATAAGTTGACGTGAGCCGAAGCTCGCACGCAATAATAAACCCTACAATCGTTAGTAGTATAGAATAAGTAGGGATCGTTCTAGCCGGGGATTAAGGGTACCTGAAATATGAGAATGTTAACAAAAATATTCACAAACATATATGCACACAATTGTCACACTTATATACATATATACATATTCACACACGAAATTATAGGGGATAAAAGGCTTGGCAGCAAGGGCTGCCTCTATATCTAAGACACGAAAATAAAAAGAAAACAAAACCTAAACTACTATATACAAGTGATCATCATCTCTCACACAAAACAGTTCAGACAAAAGACTCTTTAACACATAGATTCGCATGCAAGAAAGTAAGAGACAAGTATTTAACATGTTCAAGACTCAACTTAGTTTCGACCTACAACTAGAACGGGAGCCGATTTTTACCTAGTTGTGAGACTTTTTCTAATGTTTTAAGATCGAGCTATTCGCATGGTGATCCTAAAAGTTATGCTACCTTATACAAGACATAGCATTGAAGCACAAAAGTCTATAATCGAAGACATGTAAACAAGCAAGGTTGTCAATCATCTTATTTAACATGCAAGTTTTAGCTAAGGTATTACCCTAGGTGAGCACAACAAATCAAAGCAACATACGTTTCATCTTTATTCGTTCTACTCAGGTTAAATGAAACCTAACATCTAGATTTACATACTTACAACAACAAATGCTTAAGCACAACTAATGTTTCGATTTGTTAAGGAACACCCTTAGATTACTAACCAAATTAAATCCTAAACATGCTTCTAATACCACTGCCCTAATTATCCATACATACGAAAATACTACAAGTTAAAGATTACAATTTGTCATACAAAATTCGCATGCATTCGAAGTTCATAAACAAAGAGTAAAACCAAATTCAACAACCATAAAAACATACAATCTTCATAGACAAAGTATTGTAAAATTACAGAACAATAAAGAAGCCACGAGAAGATGGAGCACGCCTTGCAGAAACCTCCAAAGAAATTCGGCAAGGGTGTGGGACGGATCTACATGGTGGTGGTGGTTCGGCTAAACTATTTTCTGTATAGGATTTATGGTGAGGCTTTGGAAGAGCTTTTGGCTAGTATTCTATGCTTGAGATGAGATGATTTTTCTGTAGGAAAACATGGCTATATATAGAGGCAAATTCGGCAGAAACCCTAGGTAGAAAACCTAGTCCAAATCGGCAAAGGCAATCCTTGTGCAACAAGGTTTTGGTTCCTTCCTTTCTTGGTTCTTCTAGGAAACTTCTTTTTCTGATTTTCTTCCTTGGATTGGGCTGCATATCTTCATGAACTTCTTTTGTAGGCTTGACAACTCCATTTGGTGAGCTTGGTCCATGGAAAAATGCCCCAAACCCGCAAGAACACAAGACCGGCAGCAACTCGGCTGGAATGACCTTGCTCCAGTAAATCCGACATATCTCCCTTCTCGGAGCTCCAATTGATGCGATTCCAAGTCTCAGATAAACTAGACACATATAGCCATCTCTCCATAAAATATCTCGATCAAATTCCTTGTGAATCGTCGGCAATGATTTTTCGAAGTTGGATCAAAGTCCCAGGAAAATCCTGGAAGCCCCTGGATTGGTTTGCTCGGACTGCCGTTTTGCAGCCATCTTTTGGGTGACTTCCCGAACTCCGATTGATCTGAAATTTTAACACAACATTCCTCAGTATATGAATATTAAGCACGCCAAATTTCATAGAATTCGGACAAGGATAGATCGCATTTGTACTCATCTCAAGTTGCTTGATTGTGGGGTGATCTACCCAATTTCGGATAGTAAGTGGATATCTCCCGTGCAAGTAGTGCCGAAGAAGAGTGGTGTAACGGTTGTCAAGAATGAGAAGAATGAGCTTGTGCCACAAAGACTTATAACCGGTCATCGGATGTGCATCGATTATAGGAAGCTCAACGCTACAACGAGGAAGGATCACATGCCTTTGCCGTTTATGGATCAAATGCTCGAGAGGTTAGCCGGCCATTCTTACTATTGTTTTCTTGATGGATATAGTGGCTACAATCAAATCATGATACACCCGGACGATCAAGAGAAGACCACTTTTACTTGTCCATTTGGCACGTTTGCTTATTGGCGGATGCCATTCGGACTATGCAACGCACCCGGCACTTTTCAAAGATGTATGTATGCTATCTTCTCGGATTTTATTGAAGACATTATCGAAGTATTTATGGATGACTTTAGTGTGTATGGGAGCACCTTCGATGCATGTTTGGGGAACTTGGAGAAGATACTTGAGAGGTGTGTAGAGACAAATCTTGTGCTCAATTGGGAGAAGTGTCACTTCATGGTCACGCAAGGCATTGTTCTAGGGCACATAATTTCGGCAAGAGGCTTAGAAGTTGACAAAGCCAAAGTGGAGCTAATACAAGCATTGCCGAGCCCTACATGTGTGAAAGATGTGAGAAGTTTTCTTGGCCATGCGGGGTTCTATCGACGATTTATCAAGGACTTCTCTTCAATTGCCAAGCCATTAAGCAACTTGTTACAAAAGGAGGTGACGTTTGAGTGGTCGGAGGCATGTGAGGCAAGCTTTTGCCGATTGAAGGAACTTTTATGTACGGCGCCGGTTTTGATGCCACCAAATTGGGATGAGCCATTTGAGTTGATGTGTGATGCTAGTGATTATGCACTTGGAGCGGTACTTGGACAACGAATTGAGAAGAAGCCATGCGCCATTTACTCTGCTTCAAGGACTCTCAACGATGCTCAACTCAATTACACAACAACGGAGAAGGAACTCTTAGCGGTAATCTTTGCTTTGGAAAAATTTCGATCGTATCTTTTGAATTCCAAAGTTATTATTTATAGTGATCATGCCGCTTTGAGATATCTTATGACAAAGAAGGATGCTAAGCCGAGGCTTATTCGATGGATTCTTCTACTTCAAGAGTTCGATATTGAGATTAAAGACAAGAAAGGAGTAGAGAATGTTGTGGCCGATCATTTGAGTAGACTTGTGCAAGAGGAGGATTGGCTGCCCCTATTAGAATCCTTTCCAGATGAGCAACTTTTTCGATTTGAAGTACTTGAGCCTTGGTATGCCGACATTGCAAATTTTCTAGCCACACGCCGATTTCCCATGGAGTTGCCGAACCACCAACAATAAAGAATAAGGAAGCAAGCTCGACACTTTTTGTGGGATGATCCGTACTTATGGAAGCAATGTGGTGATCAAGTTATTAGAAGATGTGTGCCGGAGAATGAGCATCGCTCCATCCTTGCTTTTTGTCACAGTGAAGCTTGTGGTGGGCACTTTGGACCGAAGAAGACGGCTTTGAAGGTACTCTCTTGTGGTTTCTTTTGGCCTACGATTTTCAAGGATGCATTCCTGTTTTGCAAAGCATGTGATAGATGCCAAAGAATGGGGAACATTGGAGCTAGGGATCAAATGCCGCTCACGCCTATCATTGAGGTAGAAATTTTCGATTTATGGGGTATTGATTTCATGGGACCGTTTCCTTCAAGTAAGGGTTTTCTCTACATATTGCTTGCGGTTGATTATGTGTCAAAGTGGATCGAAGCCAAGGCTACACGCACCAATGATGCCAAGGTGGTAGCCAAGTTTCTCAAGACCAACATCTTCTCACGTTTTGGAGTTCCAAGAGTCTTGATTAGCGATGGAGGATCCCATTTTTGTAACCGCACCATTGAAGCCTTATTGAGGAAGTATGGAGTTACACACAAGGTTTCTACACCTTATCACCCCCAAACAAGTGGTATGGCCGAGGTAAGTAATCGAGAGATCAAGCATATATTGGAGAAATCGGTTGGACCTTCAAGGAAGGATTGGAGTGATCGTCTCGATGATGCTTTGTGGGCTTATAGGACCGCGTACAAGACACCGATAGGTATGTCTCCTTTTCGGTTTGTTTATGGCAAAGCATGTCACTTGCCGGTTGAGCTAGAGCACAAGGCATGGTGGGCAATCAAAGCCTTCAACATGAACATAGATGATGCCGGTCTTCATAGAAAGCTTCAACTCAACGAACTTGAAGAAATCCGTAATGAAGCTTATGATGCCGCTTGGATATACAAGGAGAAAACAAAGGCTTATCATGATAAGATGATCCGGGGTAAAAAGTTTGAAGTTGGTCAAAAAGTTCTCCTATTCAATACTCGACTTCGACTCTTTCCGGGTAAGCTTCGTTCTCGATGGGTTGGTCCTTTCATAATCACTAAAGTATTTTCACATGGAGCCATTGAGATCCTTAACCCGAGCACCAACAAAGAGTACAAGGTTAACGGGCATCGCTTGAAGCCGTACTATGATTCATTCCAAGAATACACCATTGCTTCCCAACCCTTGGATGATCCCGTGCCACCATCACCACCACCGAGCCGAGGTAACATGCATCTTGCTGCCGAGCAGCATTATCCAAATCCAGCCGAGCCACCACCCCCTGCCGGACCTGCCATTGCCGGCAGGGTTGATACACGAGCACAAGAGGCCGGACCAGAGGTGGATACACAGTTGGACACGCCAGATACGGCAATACAGGAGTCGGATACGCCAGCAGGAAGGCCGGACACGCAACAGGATACGCAGCCTTCTACAACCACCGAATCGGACACCTCATGCAACGATCTTCTCATTGAACTTCTTCTTGCCGATTTGAGCTGTTTTGGAGCGCGATGAACACATACCAAACACGGTGAAAAGTCTAGGCTATGGACTATAAACACAAAGCGCTACTTGGGAGGCAACCCATGTTGATCAAAGAAAAGTGAAGGAGCCATCACCGAGAGTTTGAAATTTCTTAACCCTTCTCTTTTTCTTTGATTTGTGATGATATGTTGGTATATGTTAGTCGATTGCATGCTTAGGAAATTCATTGATATTGTTTTGTGCTTACATTGAGGGCAATGTAATTTTCTAAGTGTGGGGTGGGAGAACGTATTCCGTTTTTGTTTTATGTTCTTGTGTGCTTAGTTTAGAAAAGGAAAATTCAGAAAATTGTAATACAAAAATAGAGTGTTTAAATTTGTTTGTTTCGAGTCTTAGGATGCCCCTAATATGTCAATGATGTTTTTCTCCTCTTTGCATACATAGATGATAGTTGTGCATACAATATAAATTGTGAGTTTCATGGATTTTGTGCATTGGTAGGAGCATGTAGGACTTGTTGATTAATAAGCATGCATGTTTTAGCTAATTTATTTCGATTATAACCTATGTGAGCTTTAGTGCCAATTTGCTTTCTTCTTGAGCGATAAAAAGATAAAATTCGATAGATTCGTAGGAAGCATGAAACCTCATAGTTCTTTGTATATTCGATGACTATATGCCATAGCTTTTAATGAACTCTAGTATGCTAGAACTTACTCTTGTTGATTTTCGAAACGTTTATATCATAAAATACCTTGATTTTGAATATGATTGAATAAAGATCATTTAGGTTTACCACCATTACCAAATAAAGCATGTGCCCTAATTGGAGCCCGTCGTGGGACACCTTAGTAAACCCCTTTGAGCCGATATTGAGCCTTTTCTTTCATCATCCTTAAACACTTTCCATGAGCTTAGTATAGTTGTGCCTTTACCCTTAATCAATGTATTGGCAAAGCTTGATTTTTGGAAGCGTTTTCGCGTGTGTGATGAAGAAGAACAAGTGTGGGGTAGACTTAGCCATGAATCTATATGTAAAGTGTACTAGATGCCGTGCCATAAAAGAAAGAAAGAAAAAATTATGCTCGGACCAAAAGAAAAAGAAAAGAAGCCGAGAGCAAGGAATGAAAAATGTAGGGCACGACTTGAAAAAGAAAAGAAAAATTCTGTGCATGGCTATTGTCTTGAATATTGTTGTAATGTTATGGGAAGAAAAGAATGAAGTATGGGTCCAACAAGATGAAATTTGACCCTTTTGGCGAGAAGACATAAGGAGATTTGAGCTTTGCCAAATGCCATGGTGACGTTTTTGAGCCTCCTTATCCAAATATCGAATACCTCTTAGCCTAGCCCCATTACAACCCTTTTATTGATTTTTTCATGATTCTTAAGATGGTTAAATTTGATTGTGGAGATTATCCCAAGAGTAAGCATATGGTTTTGGTTCATTGGTGCATATAGTTATCATATGAGGTTTTTCCATCAAAATTCACAAAGTGCTTTTGTTTCGTTGATATATGCAAGTCACTCTTTGTAATTCATTATCTTTCGCTTGCATATACTATTGAGTGAATAACCATGCTTCGAGAGAAAAGAAGAGAGTATGCTTAGTGAGGTGATTTGAATTAGCTTTTAACATGTTTACATGCTTACCTTTTGCTCTTATATGTTCATATTGATGTCACATGTTCATGAAGCTTGGAATTTTCGTGCTTAGCATTCTCATGCATTAACTTGAAAGCTATGTGTACATACGAGCCTGAGACAAATTGTTAGGGGCAATAGTTTGTTTAGAGTCGTAGTTTAATTTAGTTTGCTAAGGGACTAGCAAAGGATAAGTGTGGGGTAGTTGATAGGAGCACAATGTGCGACGATATTATATGCTTATGCCCTCGTTTATGCTTTGTTTAACCCTTATTTGTCTAAGATTGAGTCATAATGTAGTTAGTGTCAATTTTGGTAGAGTTTTGTGAAAAATGGTTAAGAATCCGAAAAATGACTAAGTTTGAGAAATCTGGAAAATAGTGTAAAATATGTCTTTTTTGCGATTTTGAGATGAGCAAAAGTATAATCTATCATTGTTCGAATTCTATGAAATTTTGTGTGCTTAATATTCATATGTTGCGGAATGTTGTGTTAAAATTTCAGATCAATCGGAGTTCGGGAAGTCACCCAAAACTTGGCTGCAAAAGGGCAGTCCGGACATTCCAATCCAGGGGCTTACAGGATTTTCCTGGGACTTTGTCCCAACTTCGAAAAATCATTCCCGACGACTTGCAAGGAATTTGGCCGAGATATTTTATGGGGAGATGGCCCTATGTGTCTAGTTTACGTGAGACTTGGAATCGCATCAATCGGAGCTCCGAAGGTGGAGATATGCCGGAATTACTGCGACAAGGTCAAAGCTGCCGATTCCAGGGACTGATTGCTTCCTTTTCACAAGTGCTTCATTTCGATGGACCATATGATGTACAAGAGCATTTGTGAAGATATCCCAAGCGTATGGAAGGAAGGAGAATGACACTTGGCCATGGCATTGAAGAAAAACATGAAGAAACAAGTTCTCCTAGTCAAGCTAGGAGAAGCTGCCGATTCTGGCAGATTGAGTGTCATTGTGAGCTGCCGGCATTGTGGGCATTTTCGATGGATCAAGACCTGTAAATTGAAGTCCAAGACCATTCAAGAAGTCCATGAAGATGTGAAGCCCAAGCCTTGAAGTAAAATTCAGAAAAAGAAAACCTAATTGAACTAAGAAAGGAAGGTTGCAAAACCTTATTCCACTAGGTTTTCTGAAATCCTTTTTGCTTAAGGGCTGCCGGCAATCACCCCCCTTATTCTCTATAAATACCCCCACTTTTCCTACAGAAAAACATATCATCTCTTGCAAAGCACTAGCCAAAACTCTACCAAATTTTCCTACCAAAGTTCTAACCCGAAACCCTAAAACACATAGTCACCGATTCCACCTACACCACCATCATTCATCACCGATCCCATCACCTAGCCTAGCTGCTGCCGATCATCTTCCACCACACCAAGACGAAGCTCTCCAAAGTTTCTAAAGTGTGATCCATCCCTATGACTTGTGTTTTTAATTTCGGTTTAGTCACATATTGTTGTTATAAAAATACTTTGTTCCGTTTGGTATTGTATGATGAACATGGATTGCAATTTTTGTTGGAATTTATGTGATGACTTTTGCAATTTTTAATACATGGATTTCGTATGTTTGATAACTAGAGCAGTGGTAGTAAAAGCATGTTTAGGATTTAATTTGGTTAGTAATCTAAGGGTGCTCCTTAACAAATCGAAACATTAGTTATGTTTAAAACAATTGTTGTTTGAAGCATGTAAATCTAGATGTTAGGTTTCATTTAACCTGAGTGGAACAAATAAAGATGAAACGTATGTTGCTTTGATTTGTGATACTCACCTAGGGTAATACCTTAGCTAAAACTTGCATGTTAAATAAGATGATTGACAACCTTGCTTGTTTACATGTCTTCGATTATAGACTTTTGTGCTTCAATGCTATGTCTTGTATAAGGTAGCATAACTTTTAGGATCACCATGCGAATAGCTCGATCTTAAAATATTAGAAAAAGTCTCACAACTAGGTAAAAATCGGATCCCGTTCTAGTTGTAGGTCGAAACTAAGTTAGGTCTTGAACATGCTAAATACTTGTTTCTTACTCTCTTGCATGCAAATCTTTGTGTTAAATTGTGTTTTGTGCTATGTGATGCGTGAGAGATGATGATCAAACTTGTATATAGTAGCCTAGGATTTATTTTCTGTTTTTAATACCGTGTCTAGCATTAGAAGGCAAAAGCTGCCGAACCATCATATTCCCCCATTGTGACGTTTTCTTGTATATATGTGAATATGTTTGTGTCTAACAATTTCATATCTCAGGTACCCTTAATCCCCGGCCTAGAACGATCCCTACTTGCTTATACTACTAACGATCATTTGTAGGGTTTATTATTGCATGCGAGCTTCGGCTCACATCATGTCGGGATCCACAACCGTCTTCGACGCGGCTTCCCCCATCTCCATCAATTTCTGGGCTAGAAGTTCATCGTCCGCCTCGATGGTATGGTCTGGTCCAACGGTAGAGCCACCCGTGGAGTAACAGCTGCAGGCCAATAATATAAACCATTAGCGCGAAATCATGGCCCGAAGACAGCCCTAGCTAAAAAAAACAAAACAAAACAAAAAGTTGGGGCCCCCCTAGGTTTCTTCCCCAACCCACATATCTCTATGACGTTCCACAGGATAAAGTTGTACGAGCTCCGGCCCATGGCGTCCCAGCAGCCAAAAATACAGGCTATCCACCGCCGCTCCACATCGGTCAACCTGTACGACTGATCTCCAATACGTTGGTAAGTCCCCGGGACACGGTAAAACCTTGAATTAAGCTGCCACCTCACCCTGAAATCCTTTATCTCCCCAGGCGTCAAGCTGCGGCCAGTGTCATCGCAATACAGTACCATCTCACCGTCCGAGATCACATACTTAAACCCCCCCCCCGGCCAAACCCCCACCGACAGGATTTACAGGGTTACTTGACTCCCTAGATTCCATCAGTCTTAAAGAAGCCCAAACGAATAGACGGCAAAAGTCACAGCGTCCGGCTACCGTCTGGCCCAGGCATGAAATTTTGCTGAAAGGGTTGAGATTCTCTTTTTCGGATGAATGCTGTGTGCAAATCCTCTTCGCATGAACACAATGGGCAGAGCGGCGGGAGGATCGAGGGATCTTATAGGCGGCAAAACCAACCCCTGAGTTCCCCCCCCCAAACTGAAGTAGGACAAGTAAAACGCCCCCGGATCTGGGCCATCCATCCCCGACCGTCCCCTCGCACCACGTGTCCCAGTATTGGTAACTTTCCACGCCATCATAACAGATGGGACAGATGGAATACCCCCTTCAATACATGTCAGACACTTGCCTCGCATGCAAAGGGTAGTTAAAACCTACAACCTATTCCAACCTATGCCTGCGATCTCCCAACGGTACGGGCATTCAAACTTCTATTCCAACAAGTTCGCAGTATCCTAACACATAAACCCTACGGTACAAGGCATTCCACCGGTCGAGCTTATTCCACCTCTACGGTCAGCAGCAACGGCAAAAACCAGGAGATTTGTTCCTCTCATACAGGACGAATCTTCCAGCAGGCTAAAAACCCTGCGCATGTTTTCTCTAACCGCCGGGCGGTTGACTAAAGCCAAGAAACAACAGCTAGGGAGAATTCTTCTTGTAGCATAGGAGAATTCTTCCCGCAGGCTCAAAACCTGATAGGAGCACAATGTGCGACGATATTAATATGTTTATGCCCTCATTTATGCTTCGTTTAACCCTTATTTATCTAAGATAGAGTCATAATTTAGTTTAGCGTCATTTCGGTTGAGTTTTGGAAAAATGTGCTTAATAATCATAGAAATCTGGAAATAAAGTAAAATATGTCTTTTTTGTGATTTTGAGGCTCGTGCTAAACTGACCTATCCTTTTCCAAATTTGATGAAATTTAGTATGCATATATACTTGGTAAGCTAAAGTGTATTGTGCCAAAATTTCAGATCAATCGGAGTTCGGAAAGTCACCTAAAAGATGGCTGCAACTTGGCAGTTTGAACAAAGATCACCAGGGACTACCAGGATTTTCCTGGGACTGTGTCCTGACTTCCAGAATTTCTGTGCGACACATCGCTTGGAACCAGAGGACGTGTCATACGCTGTTGAAAATCTCTACGAGTCTAGTTTCTCTAAGACTTGGAATCGCATCAATCGAAGCACTATGGAAAACATTATGCTAGTTGGAACGCAACAAGGTCACTGCCAGCCGATTCCACCAAGCTTCTGCCTCTCTTCCTTCTTTTCTGTTTTGGATGGACATTTTGACATTCAAATGCATACCTGAAGATTGTCCAAGCTTAATGGAGGTAGAGAGGAAGCCATCAAGATCATGCAAAGTGGAGAACCATGAAGAAAGAAGTATTCCTAGTCCAACTAGGAAGAGGCTGCCGAAAAAGGCAGATTGTTGCCGATTGTGCACTAGGCCGGCTGGGGCATTTTTCTATGTATCAAAGTTCATCAAATGGAGTTGTCAAGTCCACATCTGAATTCTATGAAGATATCCAGCCCAAACCATGAAGGAAATTCATAAAATAAAGTCCTAGAAGAACCAAGAAAGGAATGTATCAAAACTTTATTCTACAAGGTTTTGTTTACCAATTGCAGCTAGGTTTTCCCTAGGGTCTTGCCGGCCTCTTCTCCTATATATAGAGGCTGCCTTCATTCAGAAAAAGGTCGTCACATTCTAAAGCAAAAACCCTAGCCAAAGCTCTACCAATATTCAACCAAAGATCCTACATAAAAACACAAACCGAAAACCACCACCACCACCATAAAATCCTGCCGACTCTTCACCTTTTATCTAGCCATCACCGAGTCTCATTCCACCAAGGATCAACATGAGTAGAAGTCATCAAGGTGTCTCAAAAGTGTGATTCACTCCCTACTTTTGGTTTGTAATAGTTTTTATGTTATTATGTGTAGTTTTGTCTATGAAACTCATATGTATGTTTGGTTATTGTGTTTTCATGTCTATATGAAAAACGATTGTGAGTTTGGTTTTATAATGATGCATGTCAATTTAATTCTTATGGTATTAATAAAGGATTTCAAATATAAGTATCGGATTGCATGCTAACTTATAATGAAAATTTGTAGTAAAAAGATAAGATTAGTTTTGGCAAGCATGTTCACTTTGATTCTATAAATTCGATCTTGGTTTAGTCTTTAAATCCGCGTGCCTCAAAGATTGATACTTAGCATATTCGCGATGTGTTTTGAGTATTCACTACCAGATACGGGGGAATAGCCGACGAAAATTTTTTCGTCGGCCATTCCATTTTTTCGTCGGCTATACCCTCTGCCGACGAAAATTTCGTCGGCCATAAGTCGTCGGTAATACGCCGTCGGTAATACCAATGGCCGACGAAAAAAAAAATTTCGTCGGCTATAGTTAAATATGGCCGACGAATCCAAAAATTCGTCGGGCAAACGTGGGAGAAATAGCCGACGAATTTCGTCGGGTATTTTTGAGTATGGCCGACGAAATGCATTAAGTATGGCCGACGAATTTCGTCGGCTATTGTGTTTTAACTATAGCCGACGATTTAATAAAATTTCGTCGGCTATTTCCTCGAAATATATTAATATTTTAATAGGCATAATTAGTTATAGCCGACGAAATACTAGAATTTTCGTCGGCTATACAACTTATAGCCGACGAAAATTGGTAAAATTCGTCGGCTATTCTTAAATTTTAGGCAAAAAAAAAATTAAATTATGCTTTGGATGGAGGAGGGGAAGGAGGAGGAGGAGGCCGGAGGAGGGGAAGGAGGAGGAGGGGAAGGAGGAGGAGGAGGCCGGAGGAGGAGGGGAAGGAGGAGGTCGGAGGAGGAGGAGAAGGAGGAGGAGGAGGGGAAGGAGGAGGGGAAGGAGGAGGAGGAGGCCGGAGGAGGGGAAGGAGGAGGAGGAGGCCGGAGGAGGAGGGGAAGGAGGAGGTTGGAGGAGGAGGAGAAGGAGGAGGGGAAGGAGGAGGCCGGAGGAGGGGAAGGAGGAGGAGAAGGAGAAGGAGGAGGAGAAGGAGGAGGAGGAGGGGAAGGAGGAGGAGGAGGAGGCCGGAGGAGGAGGAGGAGGAGGCCGGAGGAGGGGAAGGAGGAGGAGGAGGAGGGGAAGGAGGGGAAGGAGGAGGAGGCCGGAGGAGGGGAAGGAGGAGGAGGAGGAGGAGGAGGAGGCCGGAGGAGGGGAAGGAGGAAGAGGAGGAGGCCGGAGGAGGGGAAGGAGGAAGAGGAGGCCGGAGGAGGGGGGGAAGGAGGAGAGAAAAAAGGCGGGAGGATTTAAAAGATTTAGAAGGAGTATAGCCGACGAAATAAAAGATTTCGTCGGCTATACTTAGAGAATAGCCGACGAAATTAAAATATTTCGTCGGCTATTCTCTAAGTATAGCCGACGAAATCTTTTATTTCGTCGGCTATACTTTGGAAAATCAACAGCCGTCGGATCTGAGCCATCCAACGGCGGACAATAAAAAGGCGCGGATCAAGAGTTTAGCCGACGAAATATTTGAATTCGTCGGCTATACTTAGAGAATAGCCGACGAAATTTGAATGTTTCGTCGGCTATTCTATGAAAACATACTAAAATGCCGTTTTGAGGCCCTAAACGAACTCGAAAGCCCGAAAAAGCCCACACGTCGTGGCAAAGCTACGAGTTTTGTTCCTGGCGTCGTTCCCTTTCCGGAATGGTATCACAATCATCATTCGGACGCCAGACGCCAAATCTACAGTAAACCGGGTTTTGACTGATTTCATTCTTTCGGCACGCGGATTTTATCGGAATCTTGTCATTTTTCAACCGTAGACGTATTTCATTATTTCGGTCATATCTTATTTGACGACATATTTGCATTTGAAGAGCCTACGTATAGTAACTATTTGAAACTATACATTCACTTAAACACTTAGTAAACAAGTTAAGGAACATTAGTGCATATGTTCCGATTTTGAATCTAAAAGTTTGGAAAATCTATTCCAACCGTCAGATATCACCGTTAAGATTAAATACATGTATGAAAAAAAATCCAACTACATCTGACAACGTTAAAGGCTCGATCGGGACGGTCAACCGGGTGAGTCAAACCTCTAAACGCTTTAAAACGGAAATTGGCCCGTCTAAATGACGTTTTTTTGCCTGATCTTCAATAGAGAATAGTTTCAGATTGATGAGACGCGACTAATCGTATAAAAATTTTCCTCAAAATATTTACCGACCGTCAGGCTACCCATAGGAAAACGGGAGTAAAAAACAGTTAACCGCAACATTCGGCACACAGATTTTGTCGGAATCTTCCCATTTTTCAACCGTAGCCGTATTTCAATATTTTGGTCATGTCTTATTTCACGACACATTTGCATTTGAAGGATGAAGCAATGGTTTGTCGATAGTGATAGAAAATGGAAACTGCTCTTTTTTTGTTTTTGTTTTTAATCATAGCCGACGAAATCAAACCTAGTATTCGTCGGCTATGCTATTCTTTTGTCGTTTTCTGTCACCAATAATCGTATAATTATTTTTTTTAAAACTTATGGCCGACGAAATACTTAATTTTCGTCGGCCATTGTTCGTAAATAATTATTTTTAAAAAAAGTATGGCCGACGAAATAATTAATTTTCGTCGGCCATTGTTCGTAAAATAATTATTTTTAAATAATTTATGGCCGACGAAATAATTAATTTTCGTCGGCCATTATTCGTAAAATAATTATTTTTAAAAAAACTTATGGCCGACGAAATAAAAAAGTTTCGTCGGCCATTCTTCCAAAAGTTTATAGCCGACGAAAACTTTAAATCGTCGGCCATTATAGGAGTATAGCCGACGATTTTTCATTTTTACCGACGAAAAAAAAAATCGTCGGCCATTCTATGGGAATGGCCGACGAAATTTTTTTTTTGCCGACGACAAAAATTTTCGTCGGCCATTCTTGGGAATAGCCGACGAAAAAAGTGTTTCGTCGGCCGTTTTTTTTTTTTTCGTCGGCAAAGCCTTTTTTTCTTGTAGTGATTGGTCTTATATCCGTCAATATAAATAGGATTAGAGTGGTTTAAATGACTATGCATGTTAACAAGAAGTTGTGACGCCTTGCTTGATTGATGTGGTTCAACCTAAAGAGATTTCGTGCTTAATTGGTTAATTGGTCAATTTCTACGCTAAGTGTCTTTAATCGATTAGCTAAAGATTAGGATTATACACTAAGTTAATTCTAAGTATCTTTGTGAAGTCTAAATAACTAAGATAACCGCTAAGGCCCTACTTAGGGCAGACGAAAATAACGAAATCGTCGGCCATTCCAAAATTATCACCGACGAAAATCAATTTTCGTCGGCCAAACCTTGGCAAAATATCCGACGAAATTCGTCGGATATTTTCGAGTATGGCCGACGATTTTGGCAACTATAGCCGACGAAGAAAATCAATTTCGTCGGCTATTTGTTCTTAAATATAGCCGACGATTTTGTCTATTTCGTCGGTTATTTCGTCAGAATATATTAATATTTTAAGAGGCATAGCCGACGAAATAATGTGATTTTCGTCGGTAATAAAAGTTATAGCCGACGAAATTTGGTAAAAATCGTCGGCTATAACAGTTATAGCCGACGAAATAAGGTCAATTTCGTCGGCTATTCTTAAATTTTGAGGAAAAAAAATTAAATTATGCTTTGGTTCAACTGAATATGCAATCTTCCATAGTCAACTAAATTAAATTAAATTAAATTAAGTTATGTCTAACTTCCATGGAAAAGGAGGAGGAGGAGGCCGGAGGAGGAGGACGCCGGCGCCGATTTGAGGAGGAGGAGGAGGAGAGCGGCGGATTGGAGACGCAGATCGGCGGAGAAGAGCGGAGGAGGAGGATACCAGAGGAGGAGGAGAAGGAGGAGGAGGACGCCGGCGCCGATTTGAGGAGGAGGAGGAGGAGAGCGGCGGATTGGAGACCCAGATCGGCGGAGGAGAGCGGAGGAGGAGTTTTTCCAGAGGAGGAGAGAAAAAAGGCGGGCTGAAAGATTTAAAGCAGAGAGAATAGCCGACGATTTAAAAAATTTCGTCGGCTATACTTTGGAAGATCAACAGCCGTCGGATCTGAGCCATCCAACGGCGGACAATAAAAAGGCACGGATCGCAAGAGTTTAGCCGACGAAATATAATTTTCGTGGGCCAAACTTAGAGAATAGCCGACGATTTACAATATTTCATTGGCTATTCTATGAACATCGTCGGCTATACTTTGGAAGATCAACAGCCGTCGGATCTGAGCCATCCAACGGCGGACAATGAAAAGGCGCGGATCGCAAGAGTTTAGCCGACGAAATATAATTTTCGTCGGCTAAACTATAGGTCAAACCACTAAGTCAAACCTCTAAACGCTTAAAAACGGAAATTAGTCTAGTTAAACGACAGTTTCTGACGCAGTAGAAGTGTGGAAGGGTTGATCAACGTCGAACCCTCAATGAATGGAGAGTACAATCAACGTCGTACTCTAAAGAACAGGTCTGGAATCCACCAGGAATCAAGAGAAAACTCATAGGGTTTTGATAAAATATGATTAATTAATTGTATGTAATCCCAAAGGGATGCTTAAATACTGAAAAGAAACCCTAGGGAAACTAACAAGGAAATCTAAAAGCCCAAGGAATTAAAACAAAACGAATCCAAAACAAATTAGAAAACTTAAATCTTGAAAACATATTAAACTGCCGTTTTGAGGCCCTAAACGAACTCGAAAGCCCGAAAAGGCCCACACATCGTGGCAAAGCCACGAGTTTGATTCCTGGCGTCGTTCTCTTTCCGGAATTGTATCACAATCGTCATTCGGACGCCGGACGCCAAATCTGCAGTAAACCAGGTTTTGACATGCAGCGGTCAATCTGCTCTTCAATGTTTGCTGCCATCCTTCCTACATCAGTTTCTGGCCTCACCTTCAACAGATAATAGTTTCAAATCAATGAGTCGCAACTAATCATATAAAAATTTTACAAAATTGATTTAACGAACGTCAGGCTACCCATAGGAAAACGAAAGTAAAAAACAGTTAACCGCAACATTCGGCACACGGATTTTATCGGAATCTTGTCATTTTTCAACCGTACACGTATTTCATTATTTCAGTCATATCTTATTTCACAACATTTTTGTATTTGAAGAGTCTACGTATAGTAACTATTTGAAACTATACATTCACTTAAACACTTAGTAAACAAGTTAAGGAACATTAGTGCATATGTTCTGATTTTGAATCTAAAAGTTTAGAAAATCTATTCCAACCGTCAGATATCACCGTTATGATTAAATACATGTATGGAAAAAAAATCCAACTTCAGCTGACAACGTTAACGGCTCGATCGGAACGGTCAACTGGGTGAGTCAAACCTCTAAACGCTTAGAAATGGTAATTGAACTGTCTAAATGACGTTTTTTTGCCTGACCTTCAACAGATAATAGTTTCAAATCGATGAGATGCAACTAATCGTATAAAAATTTTCCTCAAAATATTTACCGAAGGTAACGCTACCATTAGGGAAACGAAGGAATAAAACCTTTGACTGTATCTTTCGACACTCAGATTTTATCGGAATCTTGTCATTTTTCAACCGTAGACGTATTTCATTATTTCAGTCATATCTTATTTCACGACTTTTTTCTGTTTGAAGGATGAAGCAATGGTTTATCGTTAGTGATAGAAAATGGAATATGGTCATTTTTTGTTTTTTTTTAAATCATAGCCGACGAAAATGCCAATTTCGTCGGCCAAAAGTTCAAAATTTTTCGTCGGCTAATGTTTCAGAGAAAAGCAGACAAAAATCCAAATCGTCGACTAAAATATGAATATAGCCGACGATTTTTTTTTTACCAACGAAAAAAAAGGATCGTCGGCCATTCCCATACTATGGCCGACGATTTTTTTTTTCCACCGACGAAAAAATAAAATCGTCGACCATTCTAGAGAATAGCCGACGAAAATTTTTAGTCGTCGGCCGTTTTTTTTTATTTAGTAGGGAAAAGCCTTTTTTCTTGTAGTGGCAGCAAAGCTGCCGATCCCTATTCCCCCCATTAAAGTGACGTTTTCTATGTGTAAATATGTGAATATTTGTTCTAACATTCTCATGTTTCAGGTACCCTTAATCCTCGGCTTAGAACGATCCCTACTTGCTTATACTACTAACGATATTTTGTAGGGTTATTATTTGTGTGAGCCTCGCGGTTTTCATCAAAATGCTTGTTCCTTACTTTCTTTTGTGTGAGTCTTATGTGTTAAAGAGTTAAGTGCGGAGTGCTTTGTGTGAAAGATGTCGACCAAACTTGTAAAATGTAAATAGTAGTTTAGAATTTATTTTCGTGCTTTTATTTCGTGCCTAGGACATTAGAGGTAGCCCTTGCTGCCGACGCCAACATATCCCCCATTTGTGACGATTTTGATGTGTATTTGTGAATATATTTGTGTAACAATCTCATGTTTCAGGTACCCTTAATCCCCGTTTTTAGAACGATCCCTACTTTTGTCTATACTACTAACGATTGTAGAGTTATTATTGCTTGATGGTCGCTTAGGCGACTCATCAGAATGTGATCTTTTTTCTTCATGGTGCCGGCCTCTATATATAGGAGAAAGGGCTGTGTAGTTTGGGACTTTTCCTTGTCCAAAATAGGATATAAATCTTCTCTCAATATGGTTTCCCAATCCGATATGGGATAGGTTTCTTTCTCCCTTTTTGAAATAGGAAATCCATGTCTTGACCGGCCTAGGACTGTTGTATACGTTTAGAACACGGTTTAGAAGCTTCTTGAAGGTCCTAGGATGTTTGAAGGAGATTTGGCATACTTGCAGACACTTGGAAGCAGTACCGGCAGATTGCCAGGCTCTCGGCATCGTATCGGCAGTGTGCGCGGAGCAGCATCGGCAGTGTGCGCGGAGCAGCATCGGCAGAGCATGTGCGAGGGCTTCGACAGGCCGGCGCTACATTTGGACTTCGGCATGTGCAGCAGCGCGAGTGTCAGCATCGCTGTTCCTCGACAACGTGGGTGTCTGTATCGGACACGGGATGTCATAGGCCAAAACCTCGGCGGATACGCCTGCGATACATCATCGGATACGTCTGGGCTTGTCTTGGATACGAGGTGTCACATGTCGGACACGTCTCGGCAGGCTGCATGTCAGGTTGTGCGGTAGTGCGAGTGTCAAGTTGCGAGTGATGCCCAGTGGCATAGGCTGCAAATTGGCGAGGCTGGCACTGCAGCCTATCAGCAGGGGCTGAGGCTAATTCTTGCTTTCTTCTCGGCAGATTTGACCTTTGTGTCTTCAATCGAGAATAACTTCCTCCAGAAAATAGCTATTAATGCGATTTTAAATTTTTTGGAAACTAGACTCAGAGATCTTTCCACACATATATGGCACACTATGTGATTCCAAGTAAGCTGTTCTGGGAAAATTCTGGAAGTCGAATGATGTGCCTAGGAAATTCCAAGAACTTACTGGATCCGATCTTGCATAGCAATTCTCGGCAGCTTCTTTTACTCCGATTACTCTAACTCTTTCTATTGCTCAATCATCAATGTATATACTGCTCATAAGAGAACAAAATTCCATCAAAAGTAACATGGAAACTTTATAGATTTAATAAAAGATTAAAGGACTCCGATTTTTAGCACTTGGTGAAATTTCTGTAAACTTCCGACTTTTAAGCACGATTTCATTAAAACTCTACCAAACGCTCATGACTCTATATTATGATTCGATCTTAAGTAAATAAGGACTAAATAATATATAAATGTATGCATAAACATATTAAGAACGTAGCACTTTGTGCTCCTATCAACTACCCCACATTTATCTTTTGCTAGTCCATTAGTAAAACTAAATTAAACTAGACTGTAAACAAACTATTGCCCCTAAAGATTCGTCTCAGACTCGTATGAACACATAACTTTCAAATTGATGCATGAGAATGCTAAGCACAGAAATTCCAAGTTTCATGAACATGCAACATCAATATTAACATGTAAGAACAACACATAAGCATGTAAACATGTATAGCTAATCTGAATCTCCTCACTAGGCATACTCTCTTCTTTTCACTCGAAATATAGCATTCACTCATAAGTATATGCAAGAAAAAGATAATGAATTACGACGAGTAACTGACATAAATCATGATTCAACAAAAGCTCTTTGTGAATTTTTATGGAAAACCTCATTTAACAACTATGTGCACCAATGAACCAAAACCATATGCTTACTCTTGAGAAAGACTCCACAAATCAAAGTTAACATATCTTAAGAATCATGAAAAAGATCAATAAAGGGCATGTAATGGGACTAGGCTAAGAGGTATTCGATATTTTGGATAAGGAGACTCAAAACATCACCGTGGCCTTTAGCAAAGCTCGATTCTCCTTATGTCTTCTCACCAAGGGCCGGATTTATTCTTGTTGGATCACTACCAGAAAAGGGGTTATAGCCGACGATATGGGAAAAAACGGCCGACGAAATAGTACTTCGTCGGCTATAAGGGGTCATAGCCGACGAATTACTATTTCGTCGGCCACATCGTCGGCTATAATATTATAGCCGACGACTGCCGACAACTCGTCGGCTATAACTATAGCCGACGAAACGTTTTTGGTTATAGCCGACGAGGATGTTATTCGTCGGCTATAAGAGTTATAGCCGACGAAAAGTTTTCGGTTATAGCCGACGAGGAGGGTATTCGTCGGCTATAACTCTTATATCAGATCCATTCCGCAGCAGCGAGCTCATTCGTCGAAAACATTTCGAAAACGCTCTGAAATCGTCCAAAACCTCGGCCATAAGCTTGAAAGGTACGTATATTGCTGTGTGTGTTGATTTAGTTGGTTATATGCAGAGGTGTGTTAATTTAGAGTTTAATTAGAATAAATGTGTGATTAATTTGATATATATATATATATGTGTTGAGATGAGATTATTAATGGGTTGATATATATGTTGGTTAGATAGAATTGAAGTTTTGTTGAAGATTAGTGATTGATTGTTGATTTATAGGTGATTTTAGATGAATTTGATGAAAAAATGTATATATATATTAATTAATTTAATTGTAATTAAAAATATATTGTTGGTATACATAAAAAATACATTGTGTTTAATTAATTAGGGAGATTGACGATGTTTAGGGATGCATGTGTATATATATATATATATATATATATATATATATATATGTGTGTGTGTGTAATTAATGATGAATTTTTTAATTAATTAGTACGTACGTACGTAGTACGTGCATATATACATATCTATATATATATAGCTATATTTATTTCTTGAATTTACAGGATGGACAAGAGTTGGATTACCCTTAGAAGATGGGATCAGGCGTATCATGATGGAGTTAATTAGGAGTTTTCTGGATTTTGTGATGGCTAACTGTGGAGACACTACACTTCATTATTGTCCGTGTAAAAAGTGCAAGTGTGCCACCCCACGACACCGGTTTTCCATAGAGACAGTGGAGCAACACCTGGCTAGATATGGATTTTGGGTCCTATACACTAATTGGATTTATCACGGTGAACCAGAGTTTGCGGGTCGTCATGATCATGGACAATTTGCCGAGAGAGGGAGTTCCTCCAATGATCCAACAACGAACTGGATCAACGATCTGTTTCCTCGTGAGAGCGGTGTCTTTGAGGAAGCACCAGATGTGCAACTCCCTCCTCCGGAGATGGAGTGTTTCCCTGATATTGAGCCACTCGAGCCATTACCCCGATCTCCGGTCAACACAAGTGGTATGGAAAAGTACAACAACCTGATCGCATTGCAACAGACTCCGTTATACCCCGGATGCAGTAAGACTGTCCTTGAATCTGTCATGGGAGTGATGAAGATCAAAACGGAGAACAAAGGCACTGTCAAATCGGTTGATGATTGGCTTCGGCTATGGGGTGGGGCGATGCCCCCCGGACATCGGCTTCCTACCAGTCATCATAAGGTGCGACATATCCTTAAAGATCTCGGCCTTTCCTACATCAAGATTCATGCATGCAGATACGATTGCGTTCTGTTTTACGGGGAAGGACTTGCAGATCTTGAATACTGCCCAGTATGCAATACAGAGCGGTATAAGTTCACTCCTAAAGGGAACAAGAAAGCTGTGAAGATACTTCGGTACTTTCCGCTGATTGATAGGCTTGAGCGGTTGTTCATGTGTGCTTTCACGGCCAAAGCTATGAGATGGTGGGCTGAGAGGAATGTGCCTGACGATGACACCCTTAGACATCCCGTCGACGGAGAGGCTTGGAAGAAAAATGTGTTGGAGTTTCCTGAATTTGCATCAGAGGTTCGAAATGTTTGGCTAGGGCTATCATCCGACGGTTTCAACCCTTTTGGCAAGAAAGAGCTTCAGTACAGTGTGTGGCCAGTTATTTTGATTCCGTACAACTTTCCACCGTGGATGTGCATGAAGAAGGAATATAACATGCTCACATTGTTGATTCCAGGCCCAGGTTATCCGGGAAAGTGTCTCGATGTGTATTTGAGACCCGTAATTGAGGAGCTTCGGTACTTGTGTCTGAACGGCCACCTGGTCTACGACCGGTTCAAAAATGAGATGTTCCGGATGCATGCCGTGCTTGTTGGCACGATCAGTGACTTTCCTGGGAGGGGTATGTTGTCGGGCAGCGTCACCAGGGGTTACAGGGCTTGTTCAGAGTGCATGACTGTTGATTGCTCCAGTCCTCATTGCAGCAAGATTGTCCAGATGCGTCACCGTCGTTGGCTTCCGCATGACCATCCATTTAGGGACGATGCACAGGCTTTTGATGGGACTGAAGAAAGGGGCTGGGCACCCGAGCAATGGACAGGGGAGGAAATATTGGCAGTGTTGAATGAGTATGACTTTGGTCCGCTTAGCAATCATCCCGATGTGTTGCGCACGATTCCAGAGAGGCCGAATCGGTATAGGTTCTGGTCACACAAGAGCATCTTATGGGAACTTCCTTATTGGGCCAGGTTGGCTACCAGATACTACCTGGATGTCATGCATATAGAGAAGAACGTGGGTGAAGCCGTGGTTGGCACAGTTTTGAATTGGGAGAAGAAAACAAAAGACACCCCCAAGGCACGCGTTGATCTGAGAAATATGGGACTGCGGGACCATTTGTGGTTGAGAGAGGGCAGGAGCAAAATGCCCCAAGCTCCTTACACCGTGACCAGGGACCAGAAACATGAAATCTTTGGATGGCTGAGTAATGTCAGGTAACTTTTTATTAATTAGGCATGTATTCCCTAAAGAATCCATCTGTTGTTGGACGACTATATATGCATGAAATCTAATTGTTGTTAATGGCTATGCAGGTATCCTTATGGCTATGCGGGTAACATAAGCAAGTGTGTTAACTATCGAGACAACAAGATGTACGGATTGAAGAGTCATGACTGCCATGTACTGCTTCAACGCCTCTTCCCTATTTTCATTCGAGCCTACTTGGAGGATGAAGTGGTTGAGCCGTTGGTGGCGTTGTCAAGATTCTTCCAGAAGTTATGCGCTAGAGAAGTTAGAAAATCAGACCTCATGAGAATGCATGAGGAAATCGTTTTTATCTTGTGCAAGTTCGAGAGGATATTTCCCCCAAACTTCTTTGACATCATGCCTCACCTGATGATCCATCTTCCCCAACAATTGTTGCTTACCGGTCCCGTACACTACACTTGGATGTATCCCATCGAAAGGTACATGTTATTCGTAAATTTGATTTATACATGTTTTTAAATAAAAGTTGCATGCTCTTAACATGCTTGTTAACCTTGCAGACAACTTGGAGAGTACAAGAAATATGTGCACAATAAATCTGCGCCTGAGGGGTGTATTGCTGAAGCTTACATTGCGCATGAGTGTGTAACGTACGCCAAGTTGTACTTGGGAGCGATGGAGGACCCCCCACAACATCCAAGTCGAGATGACCCCGAGTTCAACCTATCTATCGTCGCCAACTCTGTTGTACCATACGGAAGCTTCAAGAAGAAGGGTGTGGACAAGTTGCCTGACCATGAGGTAGGGATTGCCCACTGGTGGGTTCTAACAAACTGTCCGGAGGTACAATATTGGAAACGAACCCATCTTCACTGCAAGGAAGTGAACGGTGATGTCGAGTACCACAACACGACGTTTGCAGACTATTTTCCACAATGGGTAAGTGTATAAATATATATATTAGATGGCTTTCTTTTACAGTTCCCTATTCTTTAATCATAAACACACCAACTGATTTGAGTTATATTTTTCAGCTGATGCAAGTGGCTGCGAGGGGTGGTCATACAAATTACTCAGAGGAATTGAGGCTGTTGTCGATGAAGCCGATATCTTCCACAGTCCGCCCAATGTGTGATGTCAACGGCGTTAAGTATATATGTGAAGCTAGAGACGGGGAACGCAAAACACAGAATTGTGGGGTGATGGTCGATGGTGCAGAGGGGGGCGTGGATTTTTACGGTGTCCTACAGTCAGTTGTTGAACTCATTTATGGAAACCGCATGAAAGTCCACTTGTTCAAGTGTCGATGGTTTGATACTAGGCCGCACCGCATACGGATCGATCAGTACGGCATACTTTCGGTGAATACCGCCACTAGTGTGTATGAAGACGACCCCTTTGTTTTCGCCACAGCGGCCAAAAAGGTCTTTTATCTTGACGATCCATTGAACAAAGGCACGTGGAAGGTAGTTAACCATGTATCTCAGCGAGACATATACAGTGCTACCACACTTGGTGTGAGCACAGAGTGTCAAGAAGCGACCGCATACCAAGAGCCGGACGCCGGCGACATTCCGGAATCCTCCACCATCCGCGATAATAATGTGACGCCGGGCAGAGTGGTTCGACTTCCTAGGGGTCAGGTGCCCATGTATGATGTTAATCCGAATCGTCTATATCAGGCAGACGATGACTCAGACGACGAGTACGAGCACCGGTTGCCAGATATTAACTACTATACTACGTCTGACTCAAGTGATGAGGATGATTCTGATTATCATCCTTAGTATACTGTTTATGTATGTATTTGTGTACGATGGTGCATGCATGTATGAATACATTTTTCGTCCTTAATTACCGTTTTCCGAGTTTATGGGAAATTGTATTGAATTGTTTGTGCGATGTTCAAGGTCGTCGGCCCGGATGTTGACCGAAACCATTACACAGACCCTTCAAATGCAAAAGTGTCATGAAATAAGATACGACCGAAATATTGAAATACGTCTACGGTTGAAAAATGGGAAGATTCCGACAAAATCTGTGTGCCGAATGTTGCGGTTAGCTGTTTTTTACTTTCGTTTTCCTATTGGCAGCATGACGTTCGGTAAATATTTTGAGGAAAATTTTTATACGATTGGTTGCGTCTCATCGATCTGAAACTATTCTCTGTTGAAGGTCAGGCCAAAAAACGTCATCTAGACGGGCCAATTTCCGTTTTAAAGCGTTTAGAGGTTTGACTTTGCAGTTTGACCGTACCGATCGAGCCTTTAATGTTGTCAGATGTACTTGGAATTTTTTTCATACATGTATTTAATCTTAACGGTGATATCTGACGGTTGGAATAGATTTTCCAAACTTTTAGATTCGAAATCGGAACATATGCACTAATGTTCCTTAACTTGTTTACTAAGTGTTTAAGTGAATGTATAGTTTCAAATAGTTGCTATACGTAGACAAATCAAATGCAAAAGTGTCGTGAAATAAGATACGACCGAAATATTGAAATACGTCTACGGTTGAAAAATGGGAAGATTCCGACAAAATCTGTGTGCCGAATGTTGCGGTTAGCTGTTTTTTACTCCCGTTTTCCTATGGGTAGCCTGACGTTCGGTAAAAATGTTGAGGAAATTTTTTATACGATTAGTTGCGTCTCATCGATCTGAAACTATTCTCTGTTGAAGGTCAGGCCAAAAAACGTCATCTAGACGGGCCAATTTCCGTTTTAAAGCGTTTAGAGGTTTGACTTTGCAGTTTGACCGTACCGATCGAGCCTTTAACGTTGTCAGATGTAGTTGGAATTTTTTTCATACATGTATTTAATCTTAACGGTGATATCTGACGGTTGGAATAGATTTTCCAAACTTTTAGATTCGAAATCGGAACATATGCACTAATGTTCCTTAACTTGTTTACTAAGTGTTTAAGTGAATGTATAGTTTCAAATAGTTGCTATACGTAGACAAATCAAATGCAAAAGTGTCGTGAAATAAGATACGACCGAAATATTGAAATACGTCTACGGTTGAAAAATGGGAAGATTCCGACAAAATCTGTGTGTCGAATGTTGCGGTTAGCTGTTTTTTACTCCCGTTTTCCTATGGGTAGCCTGACGTTCGGTAAAAATGTTGAGGAAAATTTTTATACGATTAGTTGCGTCTCATCGATCTGAAACTATTCTCTGTTGAAGGTCAGGCCAAAAAACGTCATCTAGACGGGCCAATTTCCGTTTTAAAGCGTTTAGAGGTTTGACTTTGAAGTTTGACCGTACCGATCGAGCCTTTAACGTTGTCAGATGTATTTGGATTTTTTTTCATACATGTATTTAATCTTAACGGTGATATCTGATGGTTGGAATAGATTTTCCCAACTTTTAGATTCGAAATCGGAACATATGCACTAATGTTCCTTAACTTGTTTACGAAGTGTTTAAGTGAATGTATAGTTTCAAATAGTTGCTATACGTAGACCCTTCAAATGCAAAAGTGTCGTGAAATAAGATACGACCGAAATATTGAAATACGTCTACGGTTGAAAAATGGGAAGATTCCGACAAAATCTGTGCGCCGAATGTATAGCCGAAGATTCTGACGGCTGCTGAGAGCGTGAAGTATAGCCGACGAGATTCATAATATAGCCGACGACATTCATATTATAGGCGACGACATAACTATTTTGTCGGCTATAACCGGCCCGCAAAGCCCAACTTAGGCCCGGCCCGGACGAGTATAGCCGACGAAATTCGTCGGCTATAGTATAGCCGACGAATTAAAATTAAATCGTCGGCTATAGTCCACACTATAGGCGACGAAATCCATACTTCGTCGGCTATAACCGGCCCGGAAAGCCCAACTTCGGCCCGGCCCGGATGTCGGGCAGAGTATAGCCGACGAATTAAAATTAAATCGTCGGCTATAGTCCTTCGATTTAAACTGAAACAGAGGCGCCTCTCCCCCATTTCTGCAGAAACCCTAAACGTTTTAAATCGCCGGCCACCCCTCCTCGAGCCTCCCCGACGCCGACCGAGCCTCCCCGGCCCTACCCGACCCCTCTCCACCCCGTCCCCGTCCTTCCCGAGCCCTCCCCGACCCGAAGCCTCCCCGAACGCCGCCGTCCTCCCTAGCCGCCGTCGCCGCCGCACCGCACCACCGCTCCTCGTCCCCTAGCCGCACCACCATGTCAGGTAGTCCCTCTCTCCCTCATTTAGGGTTTTTGTTAATTTTGTGGAATTTTGTGGTTTTGTGGAATTTAGGGATTTTGTGAAATTTTATGGTTTTTGTGAAATTATGTGGAATTTAGGGTTGTTGTGCAATTTATGGAATGTTGTGGAATTTTTGTTGATTTTGTGGAATTTTGTGGAATTTTTAGGAGGATATATATATATATATTTCAGAATATATATATATATATATAATTAGGTATAAATATATTTATGTATATATATAATTAGGTATATATATATTTAATGAAGTTTTTTATTTTGTTGTGAAATTTATGGAATTTTGTGAAAATTTTGTTAATGTTGTGGAATTTTTGTTAATTTTGTGTAATTTTTAGGAGGATATATATATATATATATATTTCGGAATATATATATATAATTAGGTATAAATATAATTTTGTTAATGTTGTGGAATTTTTGTTAATTTTGTGTAATTTTTAGGAGGATATATATATATATATATATATATATATTTCGGAATATATATATATATAATTAGGTATAAATATAATTAGGTATATATATATTTAATGAAGTTTTTTATTTTTTTGTGAAATTTATGGAATTTTGTGAAAATTTTGTTAATGTTGTGGAATTTTTGTTAATTTTGTGTAATTTTTAGAAGGATATATATATATATATATATATATATATATATTTCGGAATATATATATATATATAATTAGGTATAAATATATTTAGGTATATATATAATTAGGTATATATATATTTAATGAAGTTTTTTATTTTTTTGTGAAATTTATGGAATTTTGTGGATTTTTTTTTAATTTTGTGGAATTAACAACGATTTGTAGGAGGATATATATATATATATATATATAGATATATATATATATCTATATCTATATATATATATATATATAATTAGGTATAAATATATTTAGGTATATATATAATTGAGTATATATACATTGAATGAAGTTTTTAATTTTTTTGTGGAATTTTTGTGCAATTTATGGAATTTATATACTAATTGTGCAGGAAACCGCCGCTTTGTAGACCGATGGCTTGGCAGACGGACCGAGAGTGACCCCGACGCTCAGGCAGGAGCCAGCCGTGGGGGGAGCGGATCCAGCGGTCGTCGGGGCCTAGGCCGGCCTATGAGTCGACGAGAGGAGACGTTGATGGGATTGACCCCGAGCGATCCACGTGGGGGCTCCTCGTATGAGTCGACGGGAGCGGGCCCTGACTCGAGTGTCGGAGGAGGACGCAGAGCCACCAGACCCCAGTGCACTTCAGCACTGTTCCAGGATCGGCAGCCGACCCCACCGCGCGCCGATCTGGACCCTCCAGAGATGCTCCCTGTCCCCCCACAGCGACAACATCTACAGCTACGGGGCCCACCGTCAGGGGGAGCAGGCCCCTCAGGGTCCACGCCCCGTATGTCTCCGCCATCGGGGATGTACATGGTCCAGTTCCTCCCTGCCATCCCTGAGTACGACGCCAGGGGGAGGCAGATTTAGAGGCACGACCGGCCCCACGAGATTCCCTGGGAGGAGGCCTACGTCTACAGTCCTTTCGACTCAGAGGACTGCCGCGGCCTGTGGGCCGTTCGTGAGAAGGACAAGCAGTACAACGACGCAGGTAATTGGTTAGTTTAATTAATTATTTAGATTGTTTAATTAATTATTTAATTAGTTAGTTTAAATAATTATTTAACTATGTATTCATTTTAATTATGAAACAGGCGTCCTCGTCAATAAACCCGCGGGGACGAGACGGACCAGAGGGCCAGCGAACATGTCGACCCTGGAGAGGGAGCTCGCCGGTGGGATCAGAGAGATCCTGCCCGGTCCCGGTGAGGATGGACGCCCGATTGAGAGGAGAGACACCACCACCAAGTATATCAACGCGACGGGCATGCTCGTGTGGGACAGGGTCCCACTGTTGTGGCCCGACTGGGGCTCTGTGCCCGATGACATCAAGGCGCGAGTGTACAATGCACTGTCGGTGAGTTAAATCGTATTTTTATTATAGAAAATAAACATTTATGAATTCAGTCCTTATAACTATATAAAAATATTTTCTAATTAATTTATAATATTGCAGCAATGGTTTAGAGTCCATCCTACCTTGGACTGGTGGAGAGACGAGCAGCTGAAGAACAGGTTATGTGTTTCGCATTTTTTTGTATAAATATATTTACTGGCAGTGTACAAATATATCTAACGGTTGTGTTTTGTTAATATAGGTACTCCGAGTGGAAGAACGAGCTGGCAACGCACTACAGGACGTACCATGTGGAGCAGCGCTTGGGGCGAGGTGCAACCCCCCACGAGTTCCGGTACAGGGAGTATGAGTGGCTATGGTTGGTAGCCTACTTCGGGAGCGACAGGGTCTCGGTAAGAAAATTTAGCCTCCTACTATATAACTTTTTAATGTTATTTAATAATTAAATTATGTAGTTACTTAATTAAATTAATTAGTTAGTTAGTTATTAGTTATTAAATTAAGTTAGTTAGTTAGTTACATAGTTAGTTA
The DNA here is from genome assembly GCA_963682095.1 of Potentilla sterilis. NCBI lineage: Eukaryota > Viridiplantae > Streptophyta > Magnoliopsida > Rosales > Rosaceae > Potentilla > Potentilla sterilis. The sequence goes on from OY821754.1 coordinate 49,731,696, forward strand.
GTTCGTTACTAAATTAAATTAAATTAAATTAAATTAGGTAGTTAGTAAGTTAGTTAGTTACTAAATTAAATTAGTTAGTTAAGTAGTTACTAATTAAATTAAATTAGTTAGTAACTAAATTAGTTAATAATTTTATTTTGGTTAGTTCCTAATATTTTAATTTAGTTACTAATTTATATTTGCGTTTATATGTTCGTTCTTATAATACAGAAAATCTCGAAGACGAACAGCGACAACCGCAAGAGGAACGAGCACCCCCACCACGGCGGCGCCCGCTCCTGGAGGCAGTGGGCAGAGATGGCGAGGAGGGACCGACCGCTGAGGCCGTTGTCGTGGATTCATGCGCAGATGTATCCGGGGCGTCCCGACCAAGTGGTAAGTATTCGCCCATATTCAATAAAAGTGTTTCATTAAATTAATTTATATATTTTTTTTATTAATTCGTTTATTATATTTTCTTGTCAATTAGGCGGAAATAGATGCGGAGACCGACGCGATCACCTTCGGGATCGCGCAAGACACCCTGGGGGAAGGGGCGTCCGACGAGGCTATCGCCGAGTTTGCCTCCACGATCGACACTCTTGAGCCGCGCTTGGCCTCTCAGATCATGCACGCGGCGGTGGGGACGGGCAACAACTATTTCTACCAGAGAGGCCTAGGCGCGGCGGGAGATGGGGTTCTCAAGTACACGCCGGCCAATCCCAGCACGCAGCGTGCGGCTTCGACGAGAGGAGATTTGCAGACGCAGCTGCAGAGGACTCAGGCGGAGTTGGCGAGGGCGGTGGAGGCGCTCGAGCAGGCGGAGTTGGCGAGGGCCGCGGAGGCTTCGGCGCAGCAGGCCAGAGACGCATCTGTGGCGGAGATGTACCGATGGATGCAGCTATCTTGGGAGGCCCAGCAGGCTGGACTCCAGCCCCCGCCTCCGCCACAGATGCCCCAGTTCGTCGTCCCCACTCCCCACCCGCATCGGAGTACGCCAGGCGATCAGGATAGCCATAGCCACCGGAACTCGAACGATCCGGTCGACGACGCTACGCGTTTAGGGGCTGATGATGAGTAGATGACTAGTTAGCTAGGGGGTTAATTTGTACAGTATGTAGGATATTAGGGATGGATTGATGTGGATATTTGTTGGATATTTGGATGTTTGTTTGTGGATTTTCTACAGCCAAACCGAAGACGAAGTGAAATTGGGCCCGAGTTAAATTTTTAAATTTTTTAAAATATTTAGGGGTTATAGCCGACGAAATGGGCCATATTTCGTCGGCTATAACCTCCCGGCTTCCGGCAAAAAAAAGCCGTTCCTGGTACCGGCGATTGTTATGGCCGACGATTAACTCGTCGGCTATGCCGGAAGTATAGCCGACGATAGTGTCGTCGGCTATGCCGGACGTATAGCCGACGATAGTGTCGTCGGCCATGCCGGTGGTATAGCCGACGATAGTGTCGTCGGCTATGCCGGTGGTATAGCCGACGATAGTGTCGTCGGCTATACTTCCGGGTTAGGGGCAATTACGTAATTGTTGAAGCCGACGATCCTGTCGTCGGCAATGTTCGAATTATAGTCGACGACGCGTTATTCGTCGGCTATAACGCGTGTTTTATAAGCCGACGACTTACCCTCAGTATCGTCGGCTATACTATAGCCGACGGAGTATTCCCGACGAGAGAATAGCCGACGAAGTATCGTCGGCTATGACTATAGCCGACGATTTAATGAAAACGGCCGACGAGATGGCGTCGTCGGCTATAACCCCTTTTCTGGTAGTGGATCCTTCCTTCATTCTTAACTCCCAAAACATTGCAAAATAGTTTTCAAGACTTAAAACCATGCTTAAATCGAACCGTGCCTATGCAATTCTTTTCTTTTCTCTCGGATGCTTTCTTTTTCTCTTTTCTTTTCTTTTCTGAGCAAAAACTTTTCTTTTCTTTTTTCTAAGGCATTCGGCACATACATATTCATGGGTAAGTCTACCCCACACTTGTTCTTCTTCATCACTTCACGCGAAAACTCTTTCAAAAGATCAAGCTTTGCCAAGACTTTGAAAAAAGGTAAAGGCATAACTATACTAAGCTCATGGAAAGTGTTTAAGGGTGATGAAAGAAAAGGCTAAATATCGGCTCAAAGGGGTTTACTAAGGTGTCCACGACGGGCTCAAATAAGGTGCATGCTTTATTTAGCTATGGTGGTGAACCTAAAACATCTTTATTCAATCACTTTCAAAATCATGGTATTTTATTCAATCCAGAGAGCCTTGCCCTCTTGGCGGTGTCTCCACGAACGGTACCGCCACGAAAGGGAACAAGATCAGTCACTACCGACCTTTCAAGGACCCGCCTTTCCACCTGCCGCACATCACCGGCATCAGCAGACGTACTTGCCCCCCTCGCCCCACTAGCCTCACCTTCCAGGCCCGGGCGGCCCCCGTACCCAGCGGTCGGAATAACCATCATTACCGGCTGGTCATGTAAGATTTTATCCTCGGTGTCGGGATCCACAACCGCCTTCGACACGGCTTCCCCCATCTCCATCAACTTCTGGGCTAGAAGTTCATCGTCCACCTCGATGGTCTGGTCCAACGGTAGAGCCACTCGTGGAGTAACAGCTGCAGGCCAATAATATAAACCATTAGCGCGAAATTATGGTCCGAAGACAGCCCTAGCAAAAAAAATAAAAACAAAAACAAAAAAAAAAGTTGGGGCCCCCACCAAGTTTCTTCCCCAATCCACATATCTCTAGGACGTTCCACCGGATAAAGTTGTACGAGCTCCGGCCCATGGCGTCCCAGCAGCTAAAAATACGGGCTATCCGCCGCCGCTCCACATTGGTCATCTTGTACGACTGATCTCCAATACGTTGGTAAGCCCCCGGGACGCGGTAAAACCTTAAATTACGCTGCCACCTCCCCCCAACCATCACCACCTGGTTCCTCCACCCGTGTGCTGTCCTGGATGGCAGATGAGTGATGACCAGGCTAAAGTCCCGCGCAGCAAAGTTCACGCAACCGCTGGCTTGAGCCTTTTTGCAGTAACAAACCTTGTACAGTGTCCTGAATTCGTTGTCTGTCGGCTACCCCATGTTGCAAATACTGTACAAACAACCAAGGCTAAGCAGCTGCCTCCATTGATTGCGAGAAAGCTAGCCAGGAGAGATGTTTAGCCTGCTCAACACGTACTGGACGAATTCAGACAATGGCAGAGATAAGCCGTGACGCAACTGGTCTTAGTATACAATAACCCAACCTTCCTCTGGGTTGCAGGCCAGTTCCCCAGGATTGAGCGCCCGGAGTGATAGGAGCATAAAATGCGACGTTCTTAATATGTTTTTACCCCCATTTATGCAATGCTTAACCCTTATTGTTGTAATATAGAGTCATGTTATAGAGTCAAGAGTTTTGGTGGAATTAAAGTGAAAACATGTGGAAAATAGAATAAAAATGCAGAAATTGTCAAAAGCCTATTCACAAAGTCTCTGAGATGTTTTATTGAATCTGTAAAACATAAACTTTGCTTTTGATAGATTTTTCTCTTCTCATTTGCAGTCGACATACTAAGGATTGAACAAAGGAAAGAATCATTAAAATCGGAGTGGAACAAAATGCCAAGAACTTCAAGTTCTTATCGGATGCAAATCCAAGAATTCCATAAGATTTCAGTGTCCGACATCCAACTTTCTGAATTTATTCCCGACGATTGACAAGGAATTTGAAGGTGAAATTTTTATGGATGAACGCCCTGTGTGTCTAGTTTCATATGCAACTGGAATCGCAGAAAAAGATCTCCTAAGTAGAGAGTTATGCCGGTTTGAATGCAAGAAGGTCAGATCTGCCGAGAGGAAGAACCTGCTGCCCGTTTTGAAGGATTTCTATTTTTCTACAACAATTTCGTGTCCAAGGTTGTAAGTGATGAGCTACTGAACATATTGGAGCATTAGAGAGTCATCCTTTCAAGGAAGAAGTCGAAGAACAAAAGAAAAGATTAATTTCGGAATGGAAAAGAAGAAGCAAGCCGAGTTCTACATGGATTTGGCTTACGAATGTGGACTGAATTCCATCCTTTGTGCAAGATTTTTGGTTGAATTAATTCATGGAAAACCTAAAGAGATATTGCTCAATTATTCAGCCATTATCTTGGGAATTTTCGGCAGAAAATAGAGGAAGAAAATCGCAACAAATCCTGATCAAATTCGGCAGAATTCCTGTGCACGTCATCCAACTTCCACGGACTCTCCCGGACAGCTGACAATGAATCAGAATTCGAGCCTTATATGGATAGAAAGCTACGGGAGTCTAGTTTCCAACCCAACTGGTATCACCTCAATATCTATTTTCTAGAGAGAGTTATGACGTAATCAATGCACGGAGGTCATTCTGCCGAATTTAGAAAATCAAGGAAACCTAAATCAATTCGGTTTTGGTTTGTGGCTGGCTTCTCTAGGTTACTTCCTCTATAAATACCAAGGCTTTTGCACAGAAAATTATCATCTCTCCCTCCACAAAAGCTGCCGAACCTCTGCCCAAATTAATTCCCCAAATTTCATGCCAAGAACCAAGGCCGAATCTACCATATTCTACCAACAATCCGATCATCATTCACCAATCCTTGCCGAATCTTTATCAAGGTTGTAACATGGATTGTACTCTATTGGTTTTTGTTTCTTTGTATTTAAACATAACTTTGTCTATGAAGTATGTTTTGGTTTTTGGTTTTAATTTCGGTATTGATAATCATATATGGGATCTTCGGATCTTTGTTATAATTGTTTGGATATTTTATATGTGATTGCCGAATTATATATGTGATGTGATTAAATTTGTATTATGGGCAGTAGCTTTAGCATGTTTCTTGATTTCAATTAGGTTTATTTTCTTAATTCGTGGGGAACCGAAGGAGATGTTTAGATGCACTCGAAAGGCCATGAGTGTTATCTAGATGTTGAATTCATATTCCGATCTAATACATGTTGATTCACACGCGTTGTTGGTTTTGACATGTATTAATCTAAGGGTAAGAGTAATTATGGAAATTTACATGTCGATGTGAGATGGGTGACGCCATACTTGCTAACATGTTCCAATTCGACAATATGTGCTTATGTGCTATTTGTGTTTAATTTACATGCGTTGTGTTGTTAAACCGATTAGTACCATGTTTAGGATTGCGCGCGTTTCGGATTCTAAATACTTATGATGTCTTGAATAATTAGGATAAGCTGCGTTGGCCCTAATTAAATTGGAGCTTAATTAATCTTGAAATCGTTATATGTTTGCTGCCCCTATAACTTTATCGACCGGTCGATACCCCACCTCGCCTTGAAATCCTCTATCTCCCCAAGTGTCATGTTGCGGCCAGGCTCATCGCAATACACTGCCATCTTACCGTCCGAGATCACGTACTTAACCCACCCCCCCCCCCCCCCCCCCCCCGGCCAAACCCCTACCGGCGGGATTTACAGGGTTACTTGACTCCCTAGATTCCATCAGTCTTAATGAAGCCCAAACGAATAGACGGCAAAAGTCGCGGCAAAAGTCACAGCGTCTAGCTACCGTCTGGCCCAGGCACGAAATTTTGCTGAAAGGGTTGAGATACTCTTTTTCGGATGAATGCTTTGTGCAGATCCCCATCGCATGAACACAATGGGCAGAGCGGCGGGAGGATCGAGGGATCTTATAGGCGGCAAAACCAACCCCTGAGTTCCCCCCCCCCCCCCACCCCCCCCCCCAAACTGAAGTAGGGCAAGTGAAACGCCCCCGGATCCTGGTCATCCATCCCCGACCGTCCCCTCGCGCCACGTGTCCCAGTATTGGTAACTTCCCACGCCATCATAATTGATGGGATTGATGGAATACCCCCTTCAATACATGTCAGACACTTGCCTCGCATGCACAGGGTAGTTGAACCTACATCTTATTCCAACCTACGTATGCGATCTCCCAACGGTACGGGCATTCGAACTTCTATTCCAACAAGTTCGCAGTATCCTAACACATAAACCCTACGATACAAGGCATTCCACCGGTCAGCAGCAATGGCAAAAACCGGGAGATTTGTTCCTCTCATACAGGACGAATCTTCCAGCAGGCTATAAACCCTACGCATGTTTTCTCTCACCGCCGAGCGGTTGACTAAAGCCAAGAAACAACTGCTAGGTATCCCACCGGAAGAACTCTTCCTGTAGCACAGGAGAATTCTTCCCGCAGGCTCAAAACCCTGCAGGAATATTACGTACGGGCTACCATATTCCAACTATAGTACCTGCTCTAACTAAAGACTACTCTATTCGCCGGTACATCCAACTTGAACTATTGGCTGCGGACTTCCACCGTCCAGGTCTTCACTAGCTCCTCTCTCCCTCCTACGGAATAACCGGTCGTGCGAACCGAAACATTCCTACGGACAGCCTCGTACAACCTACAGGCTCCAGGTACCACCGAGCTTTATAAACCCGGGAGATTTGTTCCTCTCATACAAGACGAATCTTCCCACAAGTTAGAAACCCTGCATATACCTCATGCATGTAAGAACAAAGGCTGAGAAACAAGCGGGGATGCTGGCCAATACGAACACAGGACCACTTCACCCCGGGAGATTTGATCCTCTCATGCAGGACAATCTTCCCGCAGGCTAAAAACCCTGCACATGTACCGTCGGGCTTTATAAACCCGGGAGATTTGTTCCTCTCATACAGGACGAATCTTCCCGCAAGCTAGAAACCCTGCATATACCTCATGCCTGTAAGAACAAAGGCTGAGAAACAATCGGGAATGTTGGTCGATACGAACTCAGGGCCGCTTCACCCCACCGGGAGATCAGGCTAAAAACCCTGCACATTATTCACGCCTGCAGGAACAATGACAATGAAACGGGGGGACGACACCCAATGCATACTCTGGGCCACGCCACCCCACCGGGAACTCGTCTAACACGGCACGTTTCCCTCTGGTACCGAGTCACCTCATCACACAACTGCTCAAGGCAACCGATGCCCTAGGCGGCTACGGTTCTAAACTTGGGGGCTCGTTTATCCTCATGCACTATATTCACCGGGATTTCCCGGGACATCGCATGGCATGACGGATTTCAACGCCACATTCATCATCTCATGCACTACACCTTATACCCGTATGCAACTGTCACCATCAACATCATCACCATCAACATCATCACTCATCACAGTATGCATCATCATAACAGGTTTATCTGAACGCCCGGCCAAACCCAATCTTAAACGCGGACTTGGGGGGCTACGACACCGTTGGGTTCGCATCCCTACATGTCTGCGGGCCTGTAAAGCAAGACAAATTTAAGTCCCCATTCAAGATGGCACCTGACCGGGAACTTGGAGGACTTGTTGACAGTAGCCATAGAGAGGCTACCCAGGCCCCCAAACCCGCAACCAAGCCTCCTGGACCCTGTCAAGGGCCCAGGAGCAGGGCATGGACACCTGGTCCCGTGCCCGGGGAGGTCTTACTTGTGATCGGGGATCGGGAACCGGGGACGGCAGTTCCCCAAATAGGGGCTGAAATAGCCCAGTAATATGTGCAGAAGGGGGCCAGTCCCACATCGAAGGGTGAGGCCAGTCCTCGTACCCGGCAGCCTATATTTGAGTCTCAACTACCCTCATTAATAGGTAATCAATACTCCAACTAATATTCCCGCTTAAGTTATCGGTTTATCCCAACTATACTGAATTAGGCATCGGAGCGGAATAGACCGGCCCCGCCCGGTATGCCCTTAGTTAGCAGGATTTGCAGGAACGAGTCACACCAAGATCCACCGGTCTCTGTGAGTCTACGGATTCTGACAGAAACATCCGGGACTTTCAAACTCTCTGCTACATCATCCCAATTCTTATACTTCTCGGGACGATACAAAGATGCCCCACCCACGCTGGCGTATCATAGTATTTAAGGGGTAACTATGATGTTACCGTCTAAAGTTATGCTTGTGGCTGTGATGTCACTGTGAACCACAACTCCTTGTGACTATTTTGTCACGGTTTCGAATATATATTATCGATGATTGTGACTGTCCTGAGGGAGTCACATTATAAAAAAAGTGACAAACTCATGATATGCGATGGAAATTGTCGCTCTAACTTATTGTGAAAATTGAAAAGATTTCTCATGTATCGCTTCTAATAATTGCGCACAACTTAAGAGTCAATATTGTGAATGTATTTCACGTATATTATGATTCGGATTCTTTGAATCGGCGACTCATATAGGCTCTAATAAACATCGTCCAAAATTTTGGACATGTTTTGATGATCCATATATGAAAGAAAAGTTACATGAACATCATTTTTTTTTAGCAAAGAAGCTATTGGGATAAAAGATGACCAAAAGAATATTTGGTAAAGTCATTAGCAATGCTCAAGATGACATTAACCTCACTTAAATTCTTCATCCAAGTCAATAGAAGCACTAGATACGCATTTAAAAGTGCATATGATCTCCTTATAATCCTTCATTAGCTATGCTCATTATTTGGAAGTTTAAATTATGAGTACTTGACCTAGATTTAATAGTATAAAACTCACGCTACGGTTCCCAAATCCCTTGTTAGAATGATCATGGAATCATTAGGGGAAAATATGGAAAAAGAGAAAGTTACAATTTTCTTTTCTTTTCAATTTTGTGAACGGGCACCCTTTAATCAAGGCATTCTTGTCAAAATGGGATGCAAATGCAAATGCAATTTCAACACACAAAAATGTTAGGGAGCATAGATAGCATTTCTTCAAAACAAAGTCATCCTTCTCCCAAATCCCAACTCTCTTCTATTCTCTCCTCTCCAATATTTAACCACTTCTCAACACACTCTTTTCATGACCCTTCTTACCATATTAATCAAGCACAACACAATCACAATCCCAACTCCATACCCAGATCTTCAGACCAACCAAAAGAATCCCAGAATGAAATATCAATTTGTAAATTGTAATGGGTACCCTTTTAAATGGACAATCTCTTTTGATATGAGAAGCATTGACAGATTGACACCAATGAATGTTGTTGTTGTTGCTGCTCCCTGAAAAGGTCTTTGATTTCTATCTGTGGTCTTCTGCCGGTGAGATTCTCATTTGTGAATTACTAGGTTGTTACTATATTCTCCCTCTGTTTTGGGATTGTACTGTTGATGATATGTTGTTTTTGTGGTGATCACTGCTGATAGAAGTTATAACTCTTTAACTGATATGTTTATGACTGCATTGGATATCAGTTTGTGTGCTCCATTGAAAGATGATCTAGTATTTGTTCTTGTTCTTTCCCCAATCTTTTTTCTTTTGTTCGCATAAATCTTTATTAGCTAATGGACGTACTTGATTTCGAGAAAGGCTTGTTGTCTTGTAGGGACCAACGTTTGAACAAAATGGAAAGACAATGATTAAGTGATTTCTTAGGTTATCTGGTCATTTACAGTGAACAAGATCTCATATGAACTACATGTCTACCTTACAGGATGATGTATCTGCGTAATTATTAGGAAGGCTATCATACAGAATAGAAAAGACCCTCTTATACGAGATTGATTCAGAGAAGTATGATAGATAAAACTGTGATGCAAGCATATATCTTAGATAAGTCTTGATTATGAAAAACAAAGTGGTTCTCCGGCAGGGTATGGGGGAGTATTTAGGAGTGTAGGTTGGAGAAAATCAATCCTTGTATTTGATCTTCTTGTGCTTTCTCCAGTATGGATTAATCCCATGCCGTTGGATTTAGGAATAGTTGTATCTCATTTTATCTGTAAAAATTGCCTTTTTTTTTGGTCCGACAGGAAATTATAGTTTGTTGCTTACTAGGCCTAGATTGTTAGTTAATCATATTTCATCTTATTAGGAGTTCCAAATTAGTGGATGCTTCCCATGGGAGTGGCTATACCATATGCTAAAAGGAAGAGACTCATAGAATGGCAGAGGCAAATAGTTGGTTTCGAGTTGGAAACTCATTTTGTGTTGCTAACTGGCTTTTGCAGCTTCGTTTATCTATGGAATCCGTAGTGAAACTCAACTGATGTGGAACAGACCATGGTTTATGTTTGTCTTTGATGATTCTTTTCACTCCAACAGATGTTTGTCTTGAGTCATGCTTAGTTCATAGGCTTACTTTCTGATCCTTCTCTCATTAAGTGGTTGTTCAGTTTGCTTGTTTTCTGTTATCTTAACTTGCTTTGTAAGAAGTTGCCTATCTCCATGTTTAACATGGATGTTTCATTGTGTTCTTTTCGAATAACTTGGTCTCAGTATATTTCTTACCCTTTGGAAATTAAATTTAGCCCGGTGGGGGGCACTACCTTAAACCTTCCGGTTAGTAGGGCCCTCACCTGATAAGGATGACTAATGAGTCTCATCGGTCTTCAGTCCTGATCTCCCATGTTTATTGTATAGAAAACATCATTGCCAAGTTTAATTAGACAGTAATCATAGTTCATGCTGTTCAGATTGATTGATATGAAACTTATCTTCAGTTATCAGTATTATTTGAGCAGGTTCGATGATCTCCCGCACCACTGTCTGCAGTGTATTAGGGAAGCAACATAAAAGGGACAGAACAAGACTTTGGATATGGAAGTCTGGAGTACTGTCCTCTATACCCGATGGAGACACCAAGTAAACACAAAGCTGTTTCCTACTGGCAGCCAGTGGATTCAGCATATATGAAGCTTTGGCTGGACAACTCTACCTCATTGATCTTAACTGGCGCAGGAGCACACTTCAAAGTCTGAATGTACATGAAGCTCGGATGAACATCATTACTTGTACTGAGATTGCCTCACATGTTAGCCTAGTTTTCAGGTATTTATGAATTCATATAAATCTTTACTTTACTAAGGAAACTGTTTCAGAAACAATAATACTAATTACGCCACGTATAAGATTTTTCGTGACATTTTGGCTTCTGAATACTGTTCAGATTATGATTTTCCTTGCTTTCAATACAGTAGTGTTGGCAGGAATTGCTCGGAGTAAGCACGACAAGTCACAAGAACAATAGCATGATCAAATCAACATAATTTTACATTCAAATTTCATCTACTATGACTAATCTTACAATTAAATGCTGTCCAAGATGTGGAAACTATACTTGAAAGATACACAATCTCTACTTCACTTCTCGACATACCTGAAATACTAAAATGATATCATACAAGCGGATGTGCATAACAGCACTGCTATCATCAAAGGCAATTGAGATTGCTCAAAGCCCAGATGAAACAAAAAAATCAACTAATCTGATCAAATTAAAACTACTGTTGCCAACATCATCACCCCTTTGGCACATCCTTTCCAACGCAACGTTTCTGGCCATTCAGAGCTTTTCATCCAGTGCATGTTCCATCCATTGATCAACCATGCATAAATGCATGCTCTCCATCTGTAGGAAGCATTAAAAAGGGGGGGGGGGGGGGGGGGAGAGAAAAATAAGTAACAAGTAAAATAGATTAACATAAGAAATTGATTAAGGGATTTTTGGCTAGGCAAATGAAGGGACTTTTCTGAACATAGGATGGATCCCTTGTAAGTGAATGCTCTCAAAGGAAAGATAGGAGATATAATAGACTTTAATACAAAGAAATTACTGTCAAATGTGGAATGTTCAACTCATACAAGACCCTAATACAAGTGATCAGCACCAATGACGGTTACATTCATCTTTTTTCAGCAACCGTATGTATTATGGTTTGAATTCCCTACGAGTTTAAGGTCCCATTATAGTTCTGAGTCTTCATGATCTTGCGAGAGTAGCCTAGCCATTTAACGAAACTGTCCCCAGTCTCCACATACTTCAAAACTGCTCAACTTCATCTCAAATGTGAAGTGTGTGACAGGCTATTTTAATCAAGTACAGAATTATGCACCACAAAGCACAGGGACTGACAAGTTCAACTATAAACAAGGATTTTTAATACGCTAAGAAATCAACTTGCTATTTGTACAACAACCAGTTAAATAACTTATGTTAAGCTCATAACAGGAAGAAAAAAAAAACAAGGACTAAACATAATGATACAAGGATTATTAAGTGCAGATATAACCATTACCACTTTCACCATCCGATGCATATGCAAGCCTTTCAATGGCATCAACAAGTGCCTGTTCGTGATCCTGCGTGTTACATATATATGTGAGAATTCTTATGTCAGACCAAGAGCACAGGGAGAAAGGGTGAAGGATTTTAATCTTACTTTCAGCATTTTCCTTGCCTTTTCAAGCTCAAAAGGGTCTGGATTACTTGCATTGAAAACTCTCTCCACCTAGTACAGAAGAAGTGGCAGAAATTAAATATAACAAAAGTGCTTGCTACCATCAGTTACGTAGATCAAGTGCATTATAGTTACCTCCTTTACCAGAGAATCAGTATTCAATAATTCTAGATCATCTGGCAACTTATTTGCTAGGCCATTTTGTGAAGGAAGAAGTTGTTTCTTTGATTGAGGCTTTATATGTCCTCGACCTCTCCCAGTAACTGGACCACCATGGTTTGTAGATTTCTTTACCCTTCGTCCTTGTCCGCTGACATGGTTCCCTTCACCTTCCCAACGGATATCCTCACGAGATATCTGTAATCAGTAATGGGTCAACAGAGTCCAATCCCTTTTTTTAAAAAAAAAAATGATTGTGATAAGTTGGATAGAGTGTTTGTCAGTTAACCAAAGGCAAGATGGAACCAATTAGGATGCAATAGTCGATGGATGCAAGTTATAAACCTCTCTAAGAAATACGAATAACATAATCCTTCTTTTTTAATAGAAGCACAGTTTCAAATATCTTGGATTAAATACATAAAACATTCAACAACTCTAAAACTATCTTCATACATTTTCATCTAAGATTAAATTGTGATTCTGAATATTTCATATAAAACATTCTTTGAATAAATACATAAAAAGTTTAACAACTCTAAAGCTATCTTCATACATTTTCATCTAAGATTAACTCGTGATTCTGAATATTTCATATAAAGCATTCTTTACAGATGGGCTAACAGAAGAAATCTGAGGTGTAATTCAATTTCTCTACTGCTGCCTCCCTCCTGGATTGCTTTTTAAAAAGAAAAAGATTGGCCAATGCTATCTTTCGCATGGATTTTACTTCTAATCTCTTGTTGTTTCCAAAGTGGTAGTAAAACTACAGTGAGCAGATTATTGCTCCCATACATACATATACATATAAAGATGAGAGTTATCACGTACCTCTTTGAAATCTACCCACTCAAATGTCTCATTCACTGTATTTTTATCATAGATCAAAGCATGTCGACCCTGTAAAAAACGTTAAAGGATTTCTATCATTGAAGAATCTAGCACAAACGAGAATTATTAAACAGGCATTCCTAGTCATTAATATTCCACTCCTGTCAGCTATGTCTCTTGACTAAAGATCAAGTAACTATATGTCCCGTCTGCATTTAAGTCTCAATGACTATTAAAAAGAACAAATCCAGCAAGAGAGGATGGTGGGTGGACCGTAGGGTAAAATACCTTTCTTTTATTAACTCACTTGGTTGACATTATAAAGGCACACAAGCACAAATAAACAGTGAAAAGAACATTGCTATTTGCTAATACATCAGTGCAAATGCATGAAGAAACAAACAAGTAATATCTAATGCTTGAACAGAAGAATGTCACTTTTAGATATTAGAAGATATTTGTCAAACTACACCAGAAACTGACAGTAAAAATTACTTGTACAAGTAGGTTATCAGAGAAATGCCCATGCTTTCCTTTGGTATTTAGAGACAGCAGCACCTATACAAGGTACAAGCTCAAGACACTATGAAAATTGTGCAGTTCTAACTTTTAATCTATCAAAGCTCAAGATTAATTTAACAAAACTCAAGATATCTTTTCATTTGATAACCATCATAAACTGATTTACTGAACATATTTCTTACCCCAAGACTAAGCCATTCATTTTCTTGTTTGTCCTATGATTAGAACCTCTTTCCCTTCTTTTACTACAATTTTTCAACAAAAGTGAAATGCAAATACTAATAAAACCAATAAACTCAGGTAGATTCCATTTATGCATCTTAAACTTTTAAACAAATGCTGCCTTAATCAAAAACACCTAGCAGAAAATTATAACCTACATCATGAGGGTTGTAATCTGTTATATGGGCCTCATAGAAGCTGTTGTCTGCAGGCCATCTCATCCACACTTTCTTTCCAATTAAATCATATGTATTGGGTTCAGCAGGTTCATTTATGGCAAGGGGACCAGTAGAACTGCGGCTAGTGAGCTGCCGACTCAAAGAAGGTCCTGTAGAAGGGTACTGCATAGACTTCATTGAGGACAAACCAGGGAATGCCTGACCCTGCTGATAAAAATAACAATTAAACTAACTTCATTCTACAGTCTTCACACTACATAATAATTTATTTATAAACCAAAAATTCTTCCCAGCTCCTCATATTAGTCATGAATATAGAGGCTGCAGGATTCTTATTCTAGATTAAATATAGCAATGGCAAATGGAAACTGGACAATACCGATTGAGATGTTTTCTGTTTCTTTCGAGAGGCTGAAACAGTAGGACTAGATAGATCATAAACAGGTTGGGATGCACCGAACCTCGCAGCTTGATGCCCACCTGCCGTTCTCCACTCTCTGATTAGTGGCCAAATTGTAAATTAGAAACAAGAAATATTAAACTCCAGGCAGGTTTATCAGCAGTAGAGTGAATCGTAACTTAGAAAATTACAAGAGATTAACCTTATCTTACTGATGATATCATCAGAGTTAACCCTGCCAAGAAGCTCTCTGTGTTCATCATCTGATACTCTTAGTTCTTTCCTAAGTTCTGTAATCAAACTTTCCTTTTCCTGTGATAAAGACACACAATCAGCAGTTAAAGGCTGATTCTCAAAAAGTATCAAGGTAGACATAGACAAAAGTAGATACCCAAGTAATCGCATCAGACTGAGCTTTGAAAGCACGCAGGACTGCACAATATGCTTCTTGCTCTAGGTGATGAATTTGGGCCTCCATGTTGGTATACTTCCAAGCGAATGAGATAGAACCTACTGCAGATCTTTCAAATCCAGAAAATTGACGCCCTCTTGGAATTCTGTATTGAGGAGATGAAGGAAGATCATCATCAGTACCTGCAGTTATTCCATATAAAGATGTATATGATCTCACAAGAAATGTCACCCAGAACTTTTCCCTCCATAAAAGGATGACAATTCTTGTATATGCACAGCTAATGGGATGTAGCCTAAAGATCAAATTTTGCGAAAAAATTAGTTATTAGAGGTTGCCTGAAGCTGTTGATTGTTAAGTATGACGTGAGGAAGATATATTGTTTACATATGATCTGTATATCTATCTACTTTATCAGTAAACAGACTGTCGAGATTGGCAACAATTTAAAATGAAGTCGGTTCTCAACCAAGAACACGAGCTAAATCAGTGAAAAAGTACCAGGTGAGGAAAAGTTACATAAAGACTGTGAATTCCTCTTCATTGGCTTCCATACCACTACAAAAGTAATACGGCAGAATCTTTGGCAAATAACTTACAAGACAAAGGACACATAATTATTATTATTATTTTTTTAATATGAAATAAAATAACATAGTATACAAACAGGGATAACATGAAACTCTTGCATATCCATGCAGTTTAAGAAAATATAGATAGTCCCCGAACAATTCAAACAAGAACCATTCTTTTATGTCATCTTTTCAATTCTTGCCAAAATGGAACCAAAAAGCTGAACTTGGTAACCACACTGAGTTGTCAAGCCTATGTGACTAAAAACCCTCATTACAACACAATGAAAATTACTTTGTACAAACCTTAAAACAGAGTCAAATTGAATACTACTCATGTCTCTTACGTTCACTACGTGCAGAAGCCTCACAATTACATAATAAAAAGATTCCAAATTGCACTAATAAGTACATAAGCATCAAGAATTCCATAAACACAGAGCCTATGAAGCAAGATAACACAAATGAAAAAAAGCAATAGAGAGAAAATTCCAACCCTAATTGCACAAAAAGACCCAAAATCTCCTCCAAATTCCCAACAAACAAAACCCCAAGAACACAAACTCAACCCCCTAAACAATTGTCTAAGGCAAACCCCAAAAAGTTCCAAAACCCTAATTCGGATAACACCCAGTGGGCATTTTGCAGGGCTCGAACTATTGGAATCTGAATTGCGAGAATTACCAACATTATACCCAGAGCCAGTAACCCAAATCGGGAAAGAACAGCGACCCAAGACTCGAAATAACAACGTTAGAGATTCTCACCAGTGCTGTCGGAGACACCATAGTCCATACGGCAGACACGTGTCTAAGTGAATCTGCCCTAGGAAGCTACGAAAGCAGTGATTAGGTTGGGAATAATGGAGAGGATTGGGTTAGGAAGAGACAAGAGGGAGTTGTGGATCTTAAAAAAACCAAAGAGGGTGTTGTGTTGTGAGCGCGGAGGGAAGGAAAGGACGGGAGTTGGGGAGTTGGGGAGTTGAAAGCTACGAGCTGTTATTCAAAACAAAACATGAGCTTAAAAAGAGCAGAAGAGCACTTAGATTTGAGTTTGTTGTCGTCGTCTTTGCCGTACGTTGTTTCGAGATCCGTAGGGATATTGCGCTTGCGAATTGGACTTAACTAATCTCTATACTATTGGGCTCGTTTGAATCTATTTGCAATATTTAATTTTTTTTTTTTTTTTTGAGAATGATTAGTGTCTCCTATTGTAATTGTAATGAATACATATCACCTAGATGCAAATGAACTCTTCTCTGACATATTGAAGCTTGACTGAGGCAGTATTGGAAATGAATATTTGGGGTTGTTTGGTGATTCTTTTTCAAACCGGGTATATAAAAAGAAGAGTGTGTTTTGTATCTCGTTAGGCATGTTTGGTAAAGTTTTCGATAATAAATTTTAAAAGTGAGTTTTAAAAATCAAAATGAGAGAATGAAAAAGTGAAAATGTCAAATTGATGTTTTCACTTTTTTCTTAATAAAAGTTGAAAAATATTTTCAATTTTCATTTTCTATGTTTTGAAAAGGACAAAATTCAGTTTAGTATCCTCAACTTTTAGGTAAAAATCAGATTACACTATCTTTTTGAAGAAAAAAAATCAGAATGACCCCTAAATTTTTAAATATGATCTCCCGGGTCAAAAATTTCAAGTGACCTCGAAATAAGACGTAAGATGCTGACTTGGAACTGACAACAAGGGCCCATACTCCAATATTGAAACCTTCATAGAGGGTAAAATTGATCATTTGCATATTAAAACTTCTAAATTTGAAATGAAACCTAATTAACATACTCATAAGAGGCTGGTTGGATGCAAAATGAAGTAATAAAAAGCATATAATTCTAGTCCTAATCATAAATATAAATAAAGTGCACATGCAAAAGATATGGTCTTAATCAGTCAAATGTGGGCCCTTGTTGCCAGTTCCAAAACAACAGCTTAAGTCACATTTCGAGGTCACTTGAAATTTAAGACCCGAGAAATCATATTTGAAAGTTTAGGGGTCATTCTAATGTTTTTTTTTTTTTTTTCAAAAAGATGGTGTAATCTGATTTTTACCCAAAAGTTGAGGGCACTAAACTGAATTTTGTCTTTTTAAAAAATATGTTTACAAATATGTTTTCACTATAATATCATTTAAAAAAATTAAAACATAGGTATGAAATCGTTACCAAACGTCTTTAACTGTCTACATACCTTCAGCGTTATTGAACGCCACGTTTAATAGAATGTTTGAAAGTGCAAAGTTCAAAAGCCCATTAACAGTTTGCATATCTTCAACGGTTCATCATAAAATAGAATGAAATATCTGATTCATAAGATCACTTCTTTTTCCTCCAACTTGGTCTTATGACAAAAAGGAAAAATAGTTTAGCTGCACAAATATATATATATATATAAGAGTAACGAGTCTCCGAAAGTAGAGATGGATATTCAAAGAGTTCACTGGAATGGAGGGAGAGAAATGAAGTGGGAGGCGAAGAAATACATGGTGGGAGAAGTTAACTGTGATCGACTCAAGAGTTGATTCAAAATCAGTAGCCTTCGATCAATATTGCAACTTAATTAATTAGGATTGTTCAAGCTACTAGATTCAACGGAGTTTAAATCTTTTCTCGATCTATAGAGATGGAGGGTGATTCAACTGCTCACTAACTTTTGTCAGTGATTTCCTTCCTCTGTTATCATACTTCAGAGTTGTTCAAGTTCTCCCATATATTTTTGCTACATGTTAGGGATTGTACGTTAATTTAGATTAATTTGACAGAAAGTAGTGATGATATTATTCAGAACGCTAGCAAATTTATCTCTCCAATTCATCAACCAAGTAGGTACTCGATCTAATTCGTTCTAAGAATTAACAAGCATATAATCCCAGAAACCTCAAACTATTAATTATCTCGTTTTACATAATATACGACATGACAATAGGGCTTTTGATTGATCTCTCCGTCGATCACATATATGCAGTATCGATCACCATCTCCATTTATGTATTTCCATTGCATTGGTTCATAACGTACTTCATTCTTCATATATTATGCTGCTTGTTGAATTCTACGTCTCATGCGTATCCAGATTTTAATTGAAGTCGAATAACAAGTACTACTTACTCGGAGATTCGCCTATAAATTATGTAATTAAACCAGCCTCTATGAATTTAAACGTTCATTTCATACAGTGTGAGCTGACTAGCCTCCAGCTAAGGCTCACTTAGCTCAGTCAAAAAACAGTACACGCGATTGCATATGCATGGGATTATAATTTGACCTGCTAATTCTGGCGAATGATCCATAGATAATGTGGTTTGATATCGATCTTTGTATGCTCTTGCACTTGCAGTATCAATGGATGAAAAATGACATGGCTTCAGTTGATCGATCCAAAACTCCTTGGTTGATATTTATGGGGTAAGTACCTAAATGCTTCAAAAACTAATCTTCAAGTTTATATAGTTTTTCTATAGGATCGAACATCATACAATATGAATAAGTTTGTGTTTGTGATCCACATCGGATCCATTCATGCGCATGACATACGGTTTGAAACCACAGAAACAGTCGATTGTGCCTAATTTTATGAATATCAGTATTGTGTATATATAACAGCTTGAAAGTTTCACCAGATCTTCATGCATATTAATAGTTTCAAATTGCAGGCATAGACCAATGTATACATCTTGCCCTGGATTCATGAGTTTTGATCCAATATTCGTTGGCGAAGTTGAACCATTACTTCTGGCAAGCAAAGTGATCACATCCCAGACCCTCCTCTAGCTAGTGTTGTTCTCATTCATTTCTCAATGGATTCCATTTCTTTTTTTTTCTAGGTTGATCTGGCCCTGTTTGGTCATGTCCACAACTACGAGCGAACCTGCTCCATTTATAAGAGCAAATGCAAGAAATTGCCTCTCAAAAATAAGGCTGGGATCGACACATATGATCACATCAGCTACAGTGCCCCAGTGCAAGTTATAATTGGATTGGAATGCACTACCAGAAAAAAGGCTTTTCCCGACGAAATAAAAAAAAACGGCCGACGACTAAAAATTTTCGTCGGTAATTCCATAGAATAGCCGACGATTTTATTTTTCGTCTGTAGAAAAACAAAATCGTCAGCCATAGTTTGAGAATAGCCGACAATCCTTTTTTTTCATTGGTATAAACAAAAATCGTCGGCTAGATTCAGATTTCAGTCGACGATTTGGATTTTCGTCGGCCTTTCTCTGAAACATTAGCCGACGAAAACTTTTAAAATTTTGGCCGACGAAATTGACATTTTCGTCGGCTATAAGTCTATATATTTTCAGATCTATACAGCAGCTGCTCATTTAAAAAAAAACGAAAAAAACGGGAAAAATAGTGAAAACATGGTCGTATGGGTACTCCAAGAGAGTTCATGTTCAGGGAGTACGAGTGGCGTTGGTTGAAGACAGTAGACTTCAACAACCCAGTTATGCAGGTATATACTAAACTTAACTATAAATGTTTATTTTGTTAATATTTTAATTATTAGTTTAATTATTTTATAATTATTACACTAATATTTTTTTATGCATTTTTCTAATATTTTATTATTTGTTTGAAGGAACGGTCTCGGATAAACTCTGCGAACCGCCGCCGTAACACAACCCCCCATCATGGTGGTTCTAGGCCATTTTCACAATATCAGGAGGAGGCGCTTAGAGATCATCCTGATAGCAACCCGTACATAGAGACGTTCAAGAAGGCTTATCCATTAGCGACAGAACAGCTTGTAAGTCATTGATTACGATTTTAAAATTTTAATTATTAATTTTATTTAATTATATATATGTTAGAATATTAATTATTTTTTTTTCCCGTTCAATTAGGAGATGGTGAACCGGGCCGAAGAAGAAGTGTTGCAGGAAGTAGTTCGGGAGACACAACCGAACATTTCAGAGGAAGATCTGCAAGAAGCTCTGAGCCAGGTCGACCGATCGAATGTCCAAACTGCAGCGAGGATATTCGACGCAGCCTTCCCAGAACGGTCAAACGACTACTACTGCCGGGGTTTGGGAAGTTCTGGAATAGGGGTCCTGAAGACCACTAAGGGAGCTCAAAAGAAGGGAGGCGGGGACACCCAACAGATGAGGGGGGAAATGCAGAGATTGGCAGAAGAAAATGCAAGATTGGCGGCCCAGTTCCAGAGATCACAGGAGCAACAACGCAGATCACAGGAGCAACAACGCAGAACACAGCAGTATCATTTGGAAATGTCCAGTTGGCATGCTGAATGCGAGAGAATTCGGCGACAGAACTACGTCGGCCAACAAAACTGGTGGTATGCTATGTTCGTGGCACAACAACAAGGCCTTGAACCCCCGCCCCCGTTTGAGCCGTTAGATGAACCTCCAATGCCGACAGCTCCCGAGTTCATTCAGCAGGATGACGAGCATGATGGACAGCAGGATGCTGGGGATGACGTGGTGGACTTTAGTGCTTTAGGTGATGATTAGGGTTATATTTTATGTATATTGGAACAAACTAAATAAGTCATTTAGACGTGTTTCTTCTTGGTGTAAATGCATGGATTGTCATTGTGAATTGCAGGTTGCTTGGAATAGTAATTTAGAAATTAATTTAAATTTTTTCTCCAAAATGTAAGAATAGCCGACGATATTGGCATTATTTCGTCGGCTATAAATGCTATAGCCGACAATTTTTACCAAATTTCGTCGGCTATAACTTTTATAACCGACGAAAATCACATTATTTCGTCGGCTATAACTAATTAATGCCTCTTAAAATATTAATATATTCCGAAGAAATGCCAAACGAAATAGATGAAATCGTCGGCTATTTTGAAGAAATACCTAACGAAATAGATGAAATCGTCGGCTATATTTCAGAACAAATAGCCGACGAAACATAAGATATCGTCGGCTATAGTTTACGATATCGTCGGCCATACTCGAAAATATCCGACGAATTTCGTCGGATATTTTGCTAAGGTTTTGTCGACAAAATGAATTTTCGTCGGTGATAATTTTGGAATGACCAACGATTTCGTTATTTTCGTCCGCCATTCGTTTTACCGACGCCCTTTTACCGACGAATTATAGCCAACGAAAGTTTCGTCGGTAGAAGGAATAACCGACGAAAATTTGGCATAGTAGACGAAATTTTTTTCGTCTGCTATTCTGTCCGATCTGGTAGTGATGGCCGGCTATTCCTTGGACGAGTTCCCCGGTGGTGTAAGTCCTTCTCTCACTTAATCATATCTCTCTTCATATACGTGCACATATGTTCATTGTTCTTTACATGTAATTGGGATTCAATCAAACAGCCAATGTGATATTTCTTTGCCATTTACGATTTTACGGTCAGTAATTGTAAGGTGATAATAATGATATTATGTTAAAGAGCTGGTCTTGGTGATTACTATACAAACCCTGGCCGTGGCCCTGGCCGGGTTGTAATAATAATGCAAAATGACTGAAATATTCTCTCTCTCTCTCTCTCACTCGATCTCTTCCTCCTCCTCCTCCTCCTTCTTTAGCTTTATTTCTCAAGGGACCTTTCTCAAGCTTGTAGATCAGTAGATCCATGGATGGCATGCTATCAGGATAAGAGCCTTTCCCGGCCCCTTTCCATTCTAAGTTATACTTATGTTGCTTTTTATTTTGTCATTATTATATATCATTTAAATTTTTTACATTTGTTCGCATAAAATGGACTTAAATTCGTGATGATTATTAGTAGCTACGTCCATTAATTGCACCAATTGTTTTCAATATAATGTACCGCTCGAATAGGAGTAGTATAGAAAACATGAATCACCGAAGCCGGATGTTAATCATCATGTAACGAGAGGTAGCACGTACTATTTGTGAAGAAAATATCGATTGAAACATAATTGAAATCGAGGAATCGGATCTAATTTATGTATGATTGAAGGGGGGTAACCTAATCTGATTTCTGATTAGCTTCCCACCAACCTTACAAGCACATAGGGTAATGATTAAATTTAGTAAACCAGTGCCAACTTATCCTGCCTGCCATGCAGCTGTACCTGATAAGGGCCAACTAGACTAGTTTTGGCCTTTTTCTTTGTGTTTGGCCATGTACCGAGTCACTAGCTTGCTTAATTATCGGTAAGGTATCCGATTTTTGTAGGCGTGAGTTATACCGTGTTGTATTAGGAATTATGATTATTATTGTATAATATTTAGAGAATTACACAGTAGCACCTGACTAAATTTAACAATACAGAAAACTCACTTTTGAAATTTGTTATACAAATTAGGACAAAAATCCAGGCCCAACAGGTAAATGAAGCAGGCCAGGCTCCGACCCGGAAAACCAAATGACAAAAACACCACTGCGTTTCATTAAATTTACAATTGTGCCACTGATGTTTCCCTCCAGATCTCAACCGAGCTCTAAATTCTCAAGAATTCCCAAACCTCAGTAGCAGCCAAAGCCAGCCATCTCTCCGTTTCCAAAACTGGTTTCAGAACGCATCGATCACTCTCCACAACACTTCAATAGCATCGATATCCTCTCATCTTCTTCGTCTTCAACATCTGAAAACTCAATCGGTGAGTAACACAGTAGTTCAATTGTAAATTCATTTCGATTTTGTTTTTCGGTAAATCTAAAACTAGGCTTGTGTTAATCGATTTCGATAACGGATTCGTTAAATCAACAGGTTTTGTAGTACGCTAGAGGCAGTAGCAGACCAACGAGCAGTAGAAGACCAACGATTATTGAGGTTTCGAGCAGTAGCAGCAAAAAAAAAAATTGATATTGAAGAAGTTCCATGGAGCGTGATTTTGGTAAACTCTTGAACTTTCATGATTTGATTTGATTTTTTTTTTTTTGGAAAACTTCATAGTAGCACAGTTGAAAAAGGGAATTCACTAAATTGACAGGCTTTGTGGCACGTTGGAGGCTGTACTAGCTTTCTTTCATGTGAAGTAGCACTAGTAGTGGCAGTGTCAGCCAACGATTTTGTTTAAAGAAAATCAATGGATAGTGATAAGGTAACGAGGCTGTACTACTCTTTGTCACCTGTTGTAGTCTTGTACTGGTTGTTATATAATGAATGACTGTAATGCTTTTAGTAGAAATCAAATCATGCTACTGTGTTTTGAAAATACTGTGTTTTTTAGGTGGGAAAGGTGCAATTAAAGTGCAATATGTTGGCTTTTCAAGAAGTTTATTCGAAAGTTTATCAGAAGTTAGATGGTATAGAAAATGATGCTTTGGTAAGGAAGTTGCAGAAGACGCCATTTTGGAAGTTAGTGGAAGCTTATCATAAGGGGCTTATGGACAAAAACACGGCTGGAAAACATGATTTAGAGATGCAAAGACTGGTGCAGTGCTACCAACCATCGCTTAAAAAGTTCAAGTTCAGCAACCAATTGGCTGAAATAACAGTAGCAGATGCAGCATTCGTTTTAGGGTTGCCAAACAAAAGAGTAGGTCTCACGGTGCCAAACCCAACCGAGGATCCAAAAAAGCCAATCAACAATCCTATTGTGCAGAAGTTTTTTGCGAATGAGACTAGGATTAAAAGATCTTTTATTGGTACCTGCATCGATAAAGAGTTGGAGGAAAAGACTGAAGAAAGGGTTGACAACCTAATTACATTGCTGATCCTGCATTTGTTTGTGACGCTATTGTTTGCTAACTCAGGTTCAACCTTGGGGTGGAGTTTTCTTAAGTGCATAACCGATGTTGAAACCATGAACAAGTACAACTGGGCTGCTGCTGTGAGAGACTACTTGGTTCATTGTTTGGATGCTAGCACAAAGGGGAAATCAAGACAGATTAGTGGTTGTGTAACGCTAATTCCGGTAAGTCATTACTGCTACTGCTACTGCTACTGCTAGTTTTTACATTGTAGTACTTATTGTTATATTGTTTATGTTAACAGTATTGGATATGCGAGAGGACTACTCTTATCTACGAAATTGAAGGGAGGTTCCAAATGACTCCAGGGTTTGTCAAGTGGAGTCTCCCAAATCTATGCAAAGTTTTGAGTAAAATGAAGATGGAAAATATAGAGGTAATAGCAACAAATTTTCGAAGTATTTGAATATGTGATTTGGAAAATATCGTCATCTTATATATATATATATATATATATATATTTATGTATTTCAATGTTTTTGCAGATTGATAATGCACTAGAAATGAATGAGGCAGTTAGAAACAACGATGGGCAAAGCGATGATGACTTTAGGACACCTCATCTGAAGCATGCTGCTACTGGGCAGGGAAAGAGAAAGACAAGAAACCAAAAAGATAAAAATGAGGGAATGTCAAAAATGACTGGAAAGAAACCCAAAAAGACTCATAAGGTTCAGCATGCTGCTACTAATGCTGCTACTGGGCAGTGAAAGAGAAAGACAAGAAGCCAAAAAGATAAAAATGAGGGAATGTCAAAAATGACTGGAAAGAAACCCAAAAAGACTCATAAGGTTCAGAATGCTACTGCACAAACCAAGGAGCATGCTACTGCACATACCAAGGAGCATGCTACAGAAAGTTCAGAAACTGAAGAAGAACAACTGACATTAAGAGATTGGGTAGGTAGAAAGCACAATTACTTTTATATACTAGATAAAATAACTATTAAGTATACATTGTAACTAAACATTGTATGGATTTTTTTTAGAACAGGTGGATAAAATCTTGGTTGGAGCATCTAAGGACAACCAACCTAACACAGCTGAAGGAGCTACTATAGGGAAGGGTGTTGAGGAAGCTGTTGGGGATGGCTTTAGCTTTGACGCAAACTTAGAGCAACAAGAAAACCTGCTTGACAAAGCTGCTACTGAGAATGAAGGCCGTGCTACTGAGAATGAGGAAGCTGCAATTGAGAATGAGGGGGTTGCTACTGAGCGTGACTCTGCTACTGAGAATGAGGAAGCTGCAATTGAGAATGAGGGGGTTGCTACTGAGAGTGTCTCTGCTACTGAGAATGAAGGCCCTGCTACTGAGAATGAGGAACCTGCAATTGAGAAAGAGGGTGTTGCTACTGAGAGTGTCTCTGCTACTGAGAATGAAGACCCTGCTACTGAGAATGAGGAAGCTGCAACTGATAATGAAGGTGTTGCTACTGAGTGTCACTGCTACTGAGAATGAAGGCCGTGCTACTGAGAATGAGGAAGCTGCAATTGAGAAAGAGGGTGTTGCTACTGAGAGTGTCTCTGCTACTGAGAATGAAGGCCCTGCTACTGAGAATGAGGAAGCTGCAACTGAGAATGAGGGTGTTGCTACTGATAGTGGCACTGATACTGAGAATGAAGGTGCTGCTACTGAGATTGGTGTTGCAGCTGATAATAAAGATGCTGCTACTGAGATTGGTGTTGCAGCTGATAATGAAGGTGATGCTACTGAGAATCAGGAAGCTGCAACTAAGATTGGTGTTGCAGCTGATAATGAAGGTGATGCTACTGAGAATCAGGAAGTTGCAACTGAGAGTGGCCCTGCTACTGAGAATGAAGATGCTGCTACTGAAATATCGAAAGAAGCTAGGAAGGACAGTAAAATGTGTACTCCAGATGATTTTGAGGATTGGGAGAAGCTGATTCAACACGAAGCATTTGAAGATGGATATCAGCTGAGTAGCAGTGAAGATGAAGACAAAGAAACCGTGGAATATTGGCGAAAAAGATGCTCGTTGCAGAAAGATATGATGATTGACAAAAGCATAAAAAAAAATAAATACATTGATAGGCTTTTTCTTGAACATGAGCGCGTGAAAAAGAAGTACAAAAAGTTGAAGCACACGTTAAAGAAGAACGCAGGAGTTATCTGCTTGATGAAGGCTGCACTGAAAGAAAAAGATCAAGAAATCAGCTTGTGAAAAAGTAATTGCGAACAAATCCTGAAACTACAACAAGGCAAAAGCGGGGTAATTGAGGACGGTGGTGCAGCTGTAGGTGCTGCTACTGACATTGAAAAGAATAAAAATGAGGCAAGAGTTTTAATTTGATAATTCTGCTATCTCTTTATTCATATGTCAATTGTTACTATACCTTTCCTTTTCAATTGTGATGCGATAGACAGTTTGTAATTTGGAAAATGTGTATCAGGATGTGACTGTTACTGACGTTGGCGACGATAAGTGGGATGACGCTGCCGCTGCCGCTGCCACTGCCACTGCTCCTAGGACGCGCTCAGTAATAAGGAGGATCAAAGAAAGGAAGGATCGAAGAGAGAAGGAAATGGAGGACTTTGAGGTTACAAAAGGTGTGAAGAAAGCAAAGAAAAAAATGTGACTGAAAGTGGTACTGCAGATTTGAGTAAAAGAGTGCTACTACATTTTGGATCATAAAAGCTTGTAATTCGATGAGGGGTTAAATTGCACCACATGTTTTGATACTTCAGTTTGGGACTTGGATGCACTTGTGTTAATTTGAATTTGAAATGACTAGTGGTGTTTGAAGCAGGACTTGGATGCACTTGTGTTAATTTGAATTTGAAATGACTAGTGGTGTTTGAAGCAGGTTGCCCTTGCATAATATTGTAATCCTTGCATAATGCTACTTACTGACTCGTTCACATTTTTTTTACTTTTTTTTCCTTCATTAATGCTTACAATTGCTAATGAACATGATGACAATTATCAATGTTAGGTACGTGGAGATGTAATGAAATCAAATACACTTTTCTTTGTAATGAAAATCAAAGACACTTTTCTTTGGTGGAAGAAACTTCAAGTAAAAGTCATGCGAATATATATGGACATCACACATTTCTCGGATCTTTTATGCACATTTGGTTCGCACACAATCTTTTACTTTCATATCAGAAAACGTAAGATAAACCTCACACACAATCTCTACTACCAAAATCATGAAAAACATCAGTTTTAGGTGGATGCTACTACATATCAATATCTAGAATAAAATTGAAAATCTTTTAGTAAACTTTGAAAATCTGCAATATTTGTGACAACAAATCAATGCCATCTGCAAAATGAAGTTGGTTTATCTTCTTTTTCCTTTCCTGTTTCCTATGTATTTATCTTCTTGATGAATCTGCTACTGCTACTGATGAATCTGCTACTGCTACTGCTAATGTTCATGACTGAATCTGCTACTGCTCAGATAGCAGAATTGCAAGACCTGCTGTTGTGGTGGCCAATTTTCTTACAGCGTTGGCATTGCATGGGTCTAGACTCTTCACCAAAAGACTTGAACCTCCTTGTCTGTGGTCTTCCAGGTGGTTTTTGAGTGATGGGGGGCTGCATAGCTGAATCACCAAAACTGTTGGCGTTGGGCTTATCAAGATCCGGGACAGGAAAAATAGCATGCTGATGTGCACTCTTATAAAAACTCGTTTTCCAGTAATCTTCGATAAACATATATGGCATATAATTAGCCTTTAGCATCACCTGAACAGCATGGGCACATGGAAAACAACGATGCTGCCACCAACCACAAGAACAAACCCTCTCAGCAAGGTCAACCATAACAGTGCTATCCTCCGTCGATACCTCAAAAATGACATCATTAGACTGGGTAACAGTCCAGTTCCTCCCTGTTTCAGTCCTCTTCGACAACAACTTCTCATACTCAGGGCACAAAACACTTCCCCAAGTAGAGGATTCAGCCCTCCTTCTTTGCAACAACTCCATAACTTTCACACGCATGGTCTCAAGCATTTGAGGCAACGGCATACATCTATTATCTTTAATCATATTGTTAAAGCATTCAGATAAGGCGTTGCTCATCTCACCATATCGTTTTCCAGGGAAGAAGGCTATTGCATAATTTTCAGGGTGCAAATTATCAAGAAATGACTGACCTTGCGAACGACTTTCCTTTATAAACTCCTCCATCCTTTCGTTAAAAGTATCCACCGTACGGGCATATGCACACTTTGCGAACGACCTAACAATGTGTTTCTTGAAAGAAGAGCCAAAGGAAGTCGGATACCTGCCATTGAGGTTGTCTTTCAAATGCTTGATACAATATGAATGGGGGGAATTTGGGAAAACTTCTTTAACAGCATCAAGAAAACCAGCACCACGGTCTGACATGAACACAAGTTGCCGGTAGTCATCTGCCAAAATCATAGCCAACTGTTCCACAAACCATTTGCAATTTTCTTTGTTTTCAGCGTCGACAACAGCAAAAGCAAAT
Organism: Potentilla sterilis; assembly: GCA_963682095.1. Classification (NCBI taxonomy): domain Eukaryota; kingdom Viridiplantae; phylum Streptophyta; class Magnoliopsida; order Rosales; family Rosaceae; genus Potentilla; species Potentilla sterilis. Next base: position 49,760,335 of record OY821754.1, read on the forward strand.
GGGAAAACATCTGCGATAACAAAAAAGAAAGATATTTTATAAGAAAGTGATTAGATAAAACATAGCTAGAAAAACATAACTGCTACTGCGTGCTAAAAAGTGACACTGTTACTGCTACTGGCACTTAGAGAAGTCTAAGAAAAACAACAACATACAAAAACAAAGTCATAAAAAAGAAAAAAATGTGAAGAGTCACAAGAACAAAACAGAAAAAAGACCTGTTACTGTCAAGTCCACATAAATTACAAATAGAAATTCAGAAAGTACAAAAAAAAAAAAAAAAAAAAACACAGCATACCTTTGTTCCCTGTCTTTGCACAAGCACCTAGTAGAACACCCTTATACTTGTTTTTAATGAATGTCCCATCAAGAAACAGCATGGGTTGACAAAATTTGAATCCCTCTCTACAAGGCGCATAAGAGATGAACAATCGACGAAAACAACTTTCTTTAGACTCGAGGATGCAGTATGAACCGGGGTTAGTTCTTTTGAGTGAGTCAATATACCAAGGAAGTAGAGCATACCCAAGTGCTTCACTACCATGCAACAACTGATTAGCAGACTCCTTGCCCCTGTATGCCATGTAATAAGGAATGTCTAACCCATAATCATGCTTGAAGTGGTTGATTATTTCCTTGGGTTTAATCAATGGATTAGACCGCACCCTATCAACAATTATACTAGAAATTACTTTAGCTCCCAGCCTCCTATGCTTCCGTTGCCGCACAACACCATAACAAGAATGAGTATTCACAAAACTCTTGATATGAAAATAACCACTAGACTTGTGCACAGATGCATAAACGTACCACTCACACCCGTCAGAATTTTTTTCGGAACAAGTAGCAGAAACTCTAAGGCTGGTATTTTTAACATAATCAAATTGAAAATCCTTCTCCACTGCAAATTGGGACAACTTTTCTCTAAATTCGGAAGCACCACCAATGAAGACTTGACCAACCTTATCAATATACCCAACCCATTCACTGGACATATATTTCCTCTTAGATCTTATACTCACAAAATTTGCAATTATCATGTTGTCATCATCCTCGCAATCAGAAGCATCACTACTAACACAACTATTATGTAACCTGCTACTGACATGTAAGCTGCTACTACTGACATGAGCATTATTACCAGAAGAGGGCTTCACAACAGTAGATATTCCAAACATATTATCACACGCCTTTGAAGAATCACCCAGATCACGAACATGTATATCAATATATGGACAACTTAACTTCTCAAAGATACTCAGCATTATCAAAATACTCATCATAAACTGCCCATAGTTGAGAGAGCGGAACCTTGAAGAAATTTGAAAACTCAACTCTTCATATGTCGTGGTTTGGGACAATGAAATATTAACAGTCTCTTTCCCATAAGTAAATCTTCCAAACATCATCTTTGACAAACTACAAAAATCAAAAACAAAAAAATGAAGGAAAAAAAAAATACAAAAAACAAATAAAACATGCTACTGCGTTATTGAATCTAAATAGGAAGCATGAATTCGACTAATAAAAAATGGTACTGCTACTAGGTTGATTCAATACAAAAATACAAAAACAAAACCTGCTACTGTGTCATTAAATTGGGTTATTCAAAAAACCATAATAGACTACACAAACCTAGGCTATATATTAACAACTAATACTGCTACTGCTACTATTTTAAGGCAACAATACAAAACACACAAAACACACAAAAAACTGAAAAAAATAAAACCTGCTACTGTGTCAATAAGATGTGTTATCCAAAAAGTAGCGTGCCGCTGCACCGCGAACCTCAAACCTGGTAACTATAGAGCACTACACAGACCTGGAGTACATATTAACAACTGATACTGTTACTACTACTAGGTTAAGGCATCGATTCAAAACACACACAAAAAAAAAAACAAAAAATAAAACCTGCTACTGTGTCAATAAGATGTGTTATCCAAAAAGCAGCGTGCCGCTGCACCGCGAACCTCAAAAACCATAATAGACTACACAAACCTAGGCTATATATTAACAACTAATACTGCTACTGCTACTATTTTAAGGCAACAATACAAAACACACAAAAAACTGAAAAAAAATAAAACCTGCTACTGTGTCAATAAGATGTGTTATCCAAAAAGCAGCGTGCCGCTGCACCGCGAACCTCAAACCTATAACTATAGAGCACTACACAGACCTGGAGTACATATTAACAACTGATACTGTTACTGCTACTAGGTTAAGGCATCGATTCAAAACACAAAAAAAAAAAAAACAAAAAATAAAACCTGCTACTGTGTCAATAAGATGTGTTATCCAAAAAGCAGCGTGCCGCTGCACCGCGAACCTCAAAAACCATAATAGACTACACAAACCTAGGCTATATATTAACAACTAATACTGCTACTGCTACTATTTTAAGGCAACAATACAAAACACACAAAAAACTGAAAAAAATAAAACCTGCTACTGTGTCAATAAGATGTGTTATCCAAAAAGCAGCGTGCCGCTGCACCGCGAACCTCAAACCTATAACTATAGAGCACTACACAGACCTGGAGTACATATTAACAACTGATACTGTTACTGCTACTAGGTTAAGGCATCGATTCAAAACACACACAAAAAAAAAAACAAAAAATAAAACCTGCTACTGTGTCAATAAGATGTGTTATCCAAAAAGCAGCGTGCCGCTGCACCGCGAACCTCAAAAACCATAATAGACTACACAAACCTAGGCTATATATTAACAACTAATACTGCTACTGCTACTATTTTAAGGCAACAATACAAAACACACAAAAAACTGAAAAAAATAAAACCTGCTACTGTGTCAATAAGATGTGTTATCCAAAACGCAACGTGCCGCTGCACCGCGAACCTCAAACCTATAACTATAGAGCACTACACAGACCTGGAGTACATATTAACAACTGATATTGATACTGCTACTACTTTATGGCAAACGATACAAACACAACACGAAAACTGCTACTGTGTCATTAAAAACTATAACCTGCTACTGCGCAAACAAAATTATATAGGAATCATGAATTCGATTGAAAAAACAAAACGATATTGCAACAAATGTCGATTCAAAAAAATACAAAAACTGCTACTGCGTAAACGAATCAATTGAAACATGAAATCGAAAGAGATCTAGAATAATTTCACAAACGAAAAATCGAGTTAGAAGATTCAAACTAACCTGAAAAATCAATTGACGAACTATCTGAAGAAGAAGACGAACTTGTGAATGTCCGATGAAATCAACGTCCGACAACGAACTACCTGAAAGATCACCAACTAAAACCGAGGAAGCATGATTAAGCTCCGGCTCCGGCTCCGGCAATTGACGAGGTTACGGTTAGATTAAGCTCCGGCAATTGTCGAAGAACACAGAGGAAGCATGGGACGCACAGAGAAAAAAGGTGGGACGTTTGATCGGGGATTGGGAATTTTAAATTGGGGCTTTTTATTCCTTAAGCTGTTAGATATAATAAGGGGTAAAATTGTCAATTTGTCAGTGACACGTGGCAGCGTTACAGCCATTTGTACTTATATGTAAATTGTTGTCCTAATTTGTTTAATTATATATGTAAGTGAGTTATTTGTAAAACAAATTGCTGTCATGTACTAATATGTAGTTTGTTATATAATATTTAGTTGTAATTAGTTTCCTAGTAGGTTAAGATTTGTCTTGTATATATACCCCATTTTGGGAGAAAATGAATATATCAGAAATTCATATTGTGCCTTGTTCCTTTTGACTTGGTATCAGAGCCGAGTCCTCTGGGCTCTTTAGTTTCCACTACAAAGAAATTAGTTTCCTTGCCTTCTGTTGTTCTTTTGTTCGGAATCAATTAATCCTCGCGTCGAAGAAATTAATTGTTGGTTTCTTTTGTTCCTTCGGTCGACGGTGGTCTTGTTTGAAAAATTCTGATTCTGCTATTGAGATTACTTGAAGAAGTGTTGCTGGTCCTTTGAGAAGTGCTGAAAACGTTGTTTTTTTTTTGTTGTCTCGTTGCTCATCAAGTGGTTCTCATATAGTCAGTCATATATATAATTGTGCTTTTATTTGGTTTCCCGTTGGTCAACTTTGAAAGGAGGGTCTGGTTGATTCAAGAAAGAAAAAAAATGGTGGAACTGTCGATTATTGAAGGAGAGAAAGAATCATGTGAGGGTCAATCTAGTGAGAAGAAAGTGACACGGGAAGTTGTAACTTTTCGTACTCAAAGTTATAGTCAGATAATTTGTCACTATTACAAGGAAGTTGGCGATTTCAAGAATCAATGCCCTAAGTTGCGTAGGTTCAATTCCAACTCTAGTTGGAGAGGAGGCAGTAAGAATGGAGGACGTGATGGTGGTTAAGATCTCTCAAAGGGTAATGTTTCCTTGTCTAAGGAAACTCGAGGTAAAATTGGCACGACTTTACATGTTTCTGACTTTACTGGTGGAAATACGTGGATTATTGATTCCGGAGTATCTGATCATATGACATATGATCAGTCTCTCTTTATGTCTATGTCACCCCCTTCTATATCTCATGTTTCAAATGCTAATGGTGCGTCATTTTCGGTTTTAGGTATTCGGTCTATTCAGGTTACACCATTCATCGTACTACATGATGTGCTTTATGTACCCTCATTGTCACATCATCTTTTGTCTGTCTCCCAGTTGAATTCACAAAATAAGTGTTCTGTAACCTTTTATCCAATGTATGTTGTTTTTTAAAAGTACAAAATACTGGTCACTGCTTATACTTTTAGAGTCTCGACAGTTTAGTCCTCGTGCTTTCAATTTCAACTGGTCACTCCTCGTAGTCTCAATTTTTGACCAATTGGTCCAATCTGTCCAAAATGGTTGTTAACTATTTTCTAATTTCCTCAAATGCCCTTACGTGTTGTTTTATTATTTTTCTTCTTGTTTTCTTTTTCTTTTTCTTTAAAACCAAAACTGAAGAATACACAACTCACCATGAAAGACTATGTAACCTAATTAAATTTGAGCTTTATTAGCCAAAAAAAAAAAATCAGCCTAGTGTAGTAGTGTTGTTTGTATGCTTAATTATATGAAATGGAAGTTATTTATATAATTTCATTCGTGAGAGCTTAGAGAGTGCTGTTAATGATAAAGATGATAATGAGAATTTATTTTAATCTCATTTTGGTTTAAATAGATATGATGAAGATTTGATAGAATTTTATTTCATCGTGATTATGATAATGTTATTTGATTTTGTTAGCAGCATGTATCAAATTAATTTGCATTTTTTTTTCTTCCCGATTGCAATCAGTTTGCAATTGTAAAATTCTTGGATTGAAGATCGACAATCATAAACCCAGATATTCTGGAGCTTCTCTCGGTTTTGGTTTTGAAGAAGAGGAAGTAAAAAAATAAGAAAAATAACCTAAGGGCATTTGAGGAAGTTGAAAAATGGTCAACAATCATTTTGGATGAAATAGACCAATTGGTAGAAAATTGAGACCACAAGGAGTGATCAGTTGAAATTGAAAGCACAAGGACTAAACTGTCGAGACACTACAAGTATAAGGAGTGATCAGTAATTTGTTAGGAGTGATCAGTAATTTGTTAGGAGTGATCAGTAATTTATTCTTTTTAGAATCTGTGTACCAGGGTGATCATGGGCAAGGGAGACCTAAGGGGGAGACTGTTTCACTTGGATTGCATGTAAGCAGAGCCAATGATAGGAGCACAAAGTGCTACGATATCAATGTGTTTATGCCTGCATTTATGCTTTGTTTAACCTTTATTTACTTAGGATCGAGTCATATTAGAGAATAATGAATATTTGGTAGAGTTATGAGAAAATATGCTTAAAAGATGGAAGTTTGCAGAAAATTGACAATGTGTTAGAAATCGAAGTCATTTTATGTTTCGTTGATTCTGTAAATCTTCCAAAGTGCTTTTGATGAGTTTTTCTTCTCTTATAAGCAATATACACATATATGATCGAGCATTGGAAAGAGTTAAAGGAATTGGAGCTTAAGAAGCTGCCAGAAATTGCTATACAAATTCAGATTTATGAAGTTTCAAGATTTTCCTGAACACATCACTCGACTTCCAGGAATTCCTCAAAGTCAGCTCATTTGGAACTAGATTGTGAACCTTACATGCATAGGACCTATGAGTCTAGTTTCCGTAAGATTTGGAATCACATCAATAGCTGCTCCGAGGAGGAAGTTATGCTCGATTGAAGACGCAAATGTCAGATATGCCGAGAAGGAAGAAAATCAACTTAGCCTCGCCAGCAGTAAGCTTCGCCAACTTAGCCTCGCCAGCAGTAAGCTTCGCCAACTTAGCCTCGCCAGCGATAGGGAAATCAGCCTCGCTAGCATTCGGCCTGTTAGCCTCGCTAAGGAATTTTGCTGCGTAAGCACCAGCTGCTGCTGAGAAGCCTACATTCGGCCGAAGAAGGATCCAAGAAGGCTGCAAGGTGATCAAATCGTGTCCTAGGTGTGTCCTAGACCTGCAAGGAAAGAAGGGAGCATGCAAAGCATGTGCAACCAAACCTAGGCCGATCAAAAGGAGAATGCCTAGTCCTATTAGGGAATGAAAACCTAGTCCAAATCGGTTTGTGAAATACTCTCCCAAACTGTGCATCACTTTCTCCTATAAATAGAGGCCGGCACCATGAAGAAAATTGTCACATCTTAAGCCAAAACACAAAGCCATAAGCTCTACCAAAATTCCCCAAGAATCCTACATTGAAAAGTCACCCGAAACCACCACCACCACCACTAAAAATTCCTGCCGATACCATCAACCATTATCACCATCGGATCAACACCAAGTTGAAGCTCCAAAGGTGTCTACAAAGTGTGATCCACTCCCTACTTTCGGTGTACTATTTATTCTTTGTAGTTATGTTAAACTTTGTCTATGAAGTTAGCATGAATTCTTAGTTTCGGATTGTATGTCTATGTATGACTCGGATTGGAATTTGGTTTTATAAATTTCATGTTAAAAACATTTTTGATTCGATGCTTAGGTCTAGGTCTAGGTTTCAGATTGATTGAGTCTTTGCATATTAATTTTGTAATATAAAACATGTAGGAATTTCATACACTTAGATAATTAGGACAGTTGGTATAGATGCATGTTTAGGATTTACAACCGGTTAGAACTAAGTTGAGGGCTTATAATCTATACTTAGTGTTGTCTTTGAACATGATCTAGATATTAGGTTTAATCCGCTTGAGTTATAATATACTAAGTAGACGTATGATCACTTTGATTTGTTGTGCTCACCTAGAGTGGTTAACCTTAGAACTTGCATGTTAATAAGAAGATTGATGACCTTACTTGTTTGCATGTCTTCGATTATAGACTTTGTGCTTCAATGTTGCGAGTTGTATTACGGTAACATAAACTTTAGGGTCCATAACGTATGTTTGGTCTTTAAAAACATTAGAAGTCTCACAACTAGGTAAAATTGGTTTCCCGTTCTAGTTGAGGTCGAAACTTATTTAAGTCTTGAGCATACTAAATACTTGTTCCTTACTTTCTTGTGTTTGAGTCTTACTTGTTAAAGAGTTGTGTGCTAGATGTATTGTATGAAAGATGGCGACCAAAACTTGTAAATAGTCATTTAGGTTTTATTTTCGTGTCTAGGAACCTTAGAGGCAGCTTGCTGCCGAATCAATCAAACCCCCCTTTTTGTGATGTTTCGTTGTATATAATTGTGAATATTTTGTCTAACATTCTCATATTTCAGGTACCTTTAATCCCTGACTTAGAACGATTCCTACTTATTTCTATACTACTAACGATTATAGGGTTATTATTGTGTGACTCATCAGCCAACACAAGCATCAGAACTACCTTTGGCCCTGACATTGAATTCTAATCCATTAAGTGAGTTGTGGCTCTAGCATAGATGGTTAGGTCATCCGTCTTTTGGAGTTATGAAGAAGTCCATGCCTCTATTATTTCTGGGAATCAGTGAGTCTAATCTGCATTATGAAACTTGTGCTTTGGCTAAGAGTCACAGGTCTAGTTATCATTTGAGTTTTCATTCTAGCACTATGCCTTTTGAGTTGATTCATTCAGACTTGTGGGGTCCCTAAAAAAATACTACTCTTTCGAGAATGCGATATTTTGTGCTATTCATTGATGATTTTACTCGATTATCTTGGGTACTGTTGCTTAAGACGAAAGATGCTGTTTTTTCTGCATTTACAGCATTCCATAATCTGATTCGTACTCAATATGATGCTCATGTTAAAAAAATTCGTTCTAATAATGGGGATGAATTTGTTAATAATTCGTTTCATGAGTATTTTCAGCAACATGGCATCATACATCAAACTTCGTGTCCACAGACACCTGAGCAAAATGGGGTCTCTGAACGAAAAAATCGCCATCTTCTGGACATGGCTCGGTCTCTCCTATTGAGCACTAACATGCCTAAGTACCTTTGGGGTGAGGCCGTGTTGTGTGCATCTCATCTTATTAATCATCTTCCATCAAGTCCTCTTCAAGGTCGTGCTCCGCTTGATGTTCTCTCAAAGTTCGTTTCCATCCCATCATCAAATACTCTTCCTGCTCGTGTTTTTGGTTGTATTGCATATGTTCATCTGTATAAAAATTAGAGGTCAAAGTTAGATGCTAGAGCCCTTAAGTGTGTGCTCGTCGGGTATAGTTCTACTCAAAAGGGCTATAAATGTTATCACCCTTCGTCCCAGAAATTTTACGTAACCATGGATGTTACATTTAGTGAAAGTACTTGTTATTTCATTCCTCTGATGGTTCCTCAGCAGGGGGAGAAGTCGTCTTATTTTGAAGATAGGTTCACTACACAAGATGGAAGACTGGTTTATGATATTTCAAGAATAGAAATTATGGGGGTAGAATTGGAAAAAGAAAAAGAAAAAGAAAAACAACAATCAGAACAGTGGAACGACGCCGACAGGAGGGGGACGATGCAACCGACGTCGAGTCAGTGTTCGCTGCTAGCGTCGTCGACCGGAGGAGGAGAGAGTATGGGGCAACAGTCGTCGTCGATTGAAGGAGGCGAACTTTTGGGGCTGCTGTCGTCGTCGATTGCAGGAGGAGGCCTTTTGGGTCAAGCCCAGACGTCAGATTTGCGGCATCAACAGGTGACAGGAGGAGGTCTGACATCGTTGGTCTCGAGTGGAGAATTTACAGAAAGATCGACAGCGCCAGACTCGAGTGGAGAAGACAGAAGCTTGGGTGGTTTGGGTCCGAAGCTGACGTCGACTGGTGGAGGTCCGGTTTCCGACCCGGTTAGCAGCAAAGCAGTGGCGTCCGACCCGAATGCAGAAGCAGTGAGATCCGACCTGGGTCCAGAAGAAGTGAGACTCGACCGGATGATCCGACCCAACAGAGAAATAATGAGATCCGACCCGGCAGCAAATCAGATTTAATTCAAATCGATCAAGTTACAGAAAGTTCTCCGAATCGAAATTTTGACATGACCGATGCAATTGTGAATAGTTCTCCTGGCTTTCCCTCTCCCCCACAGGTCTCATCTGCTCACTCATCACCCGAGGTACGTTTTCATCCTGGTCATGTGTCCACTAGTATTCCAGTACGTTAAACAATTGCCTAGTCGTTCTAATCGTGGTTAGTCTAAAAAACATTATGAACCTACTCTAAATGCCAAAGTCAAATATCATGTTGCTAATTATGTGTCGACCCATAGACTGTCTAAACCATACGTTGCCTTTGTGAATCAATTATCTTCTGTATCTCTACCTAGTAAAGTACAAGATGCAATGAAGGATGAGAAGTGGATGTAAGCGATGACAGTTGAAATGAATGCTATTGAGAAAAATTGTACATGGTAGTTAGTGTCATTACCACCAGGGAAGAAAACAATTGGTTGTCGATGGGTGTATACTATGAAGCATAATTCAGATGGATCAGTAGACAGGTACAAGGCGAGATTAGTGGCTAAGGGCTACACTCAGAAATATGGGGTAGATTACGATGAGACTTTTGTGCCGGTGGCAAAAATTAACACAATTTGGGTACTTCTTTCATTAGCTGCTAATCTTGATCGGCCTTTGAAACAATTTGATGTTAAGAATGCATTCCTCCATGGTGACTTGCATGAGGAGGTTTATATGGATTTACCTCCTGGATATAGTGTCTCTAGTGGAGAACGAGTGGTGTGTAAATTGAAGAAGTCACTCTACGGTTTAAAACAGTCTCCTCGAGCTTGGTTTGGGAGATTCAGCAGTTCATGAGACAAATTGGGTATCGACAGAGCAATTCGGATCACACATTGTTTCTTAAACATCGAGGTGGTAAAATTACTGCTGATATGGTTGTGACTGGTGATGACTTTGAGGAGATTCAGAAGTTACAAGTCAGCTGTCGTCTGAGTTTGAGATGAAAGATTTGGGGAGTTTAAAGTATTTCCTAGGAATTGAAGTTGGTCGTGGGAAGGATTGTATTGTGTTGAGTCAGAGAAAATATGTTCTGGATTTATTGGCAGAGACAAGTATGCTTGATTGTAAGCCTGCTGATACTCCTATCGAGCAGAATCATCAATTAGCAGAGTATTTGGATCAGGTTCCCACAAATAAAGCAAGGTATTAACGGTTAGTTGGTCGGTTGATTTATTTATCTCACACTAGACCTGATTTAGCCTATGCAGTTAGTGCGGTGAGCCAGTTTATGCACAATCCCAGTGAGGCTCATATGGTTGATGTGTTTCGTATCTTACAGTATTTGAAGTCTGCTCCTGGAAAGGGATTGGTATTTTCTAAAAGTGGTTACTTAGATGTCTTTGGTTATATAGATGCAGACTGGACAGGTAATAAAAGAGAAGTTGGATGGACAAGTTATTTATTTCCCGTTTGTCCCTACAGAAGAGTAGTTGGCTGATATTATTACGAAGGCTCTTTCGGGTAAATTTTTTCATGACTCACTAGGCAAGTTGGGTGTTTCTATCTGAATCCGTAGACTCGCAGATACCGGTGGACTCTGAATTGACCTCCTCCTGTTATAATCCTGCTTACTAGGAAAGTCCGGTTGGGGCCGGACGATTCCACTCCGATGCTTAAGTCAGTACGGTGAGGGGTGATAATAATTGATAATAGAAAGTACTTAACCTTGAGATTGGTTGATTACCATATAAGGAAAGTAGTTGGGCCATTATATAAGCTCCCAGGTCTCAGAGCTTGACCTATCTTTCAATGTAGGACAAGACTCCTTCTGCATAACCGAACACTCTTCTAGGTCACCCCTTGTGGGCTTCTTCCATCGGTTGCCCCGCTTTCTATTGGTCGTCGGGTGGCCGGGCCTTGGACCTAGGTGCATTGGCTTTAGTCGCAGCCCTTGTTCCTGGTCCGTGGGCCCCGGTAGCCTGGCTGTTGCTACCGCTAACAAGTCCCCCAAGTTCCCGGTCAAGTGCAATCTTGAATGGGGACTTGATTTGTATTTTGCTCTGCGGGTTCACTGACCTGTTGGCATTTCAAGCCACTGGCCATATAGTCCCCCAAGTCCGTGTTTGAGATTGGACTTGGTCGGGCATTCGAATATTCCCGTTGGTTCGTTCTTTAGTTCGGGCTATTGGGACAAGGTAGCGAGCCTTACTCGTATGGCTAATATTTTGAGCCTGTACGGTTGTTACGCCTACGGGAAACGATATCTCGTGTTTGGGAGATATTTTTCCGGCGTTGTTCCTTAGCCATTAGCTCGTTCTAGCTTTGTACTTTCCCATTGGGATGCCTAGCCATAAATTCATACTGGCTTTCATACTTTCCCTTTGGAATGCCTAGCCATAAGTTCGTATTGGCTTTCTTATTTTCCCGTTGGAATGCCTAGCCATAAGTTCGTACTGGGTTTCATACTTTCCCGTTGGAATGCCTAGCCATAAGTTCGTACTGGCTTTGTTAACCGTACGGTGAGGACCGTTTGTCAAAATATCTTGCGGTAATGGATAACTGCCTCTTGGCTTTTGAACTTGCCTCGGTTAAGATTTGCCCTTTCACCTAACCATGCGCATTGGAATGCCTAGCCATAAGTTCGTATTGACTTTCTTATTTTCCCGTTGGAATGCCTAGCCATAAGTTCGTATTGGGTTTCATACTTTCCCGTTGGAATGCCTAGCCATAAGTTTGTACTGGCTTTGTTAACCGTACGGTGAGGACCGTTTGTCTAAATATCCTGCGGTAATGGATAACTGCCTCTTGGCTTTTGAACTTGCCTCGGTTATAAAGATTTGCCCTTTCACCTAACCCTGCGCATGTGTGACAAATGGCCGACTTATTCCTGACTCGCATTTAATGTAGGAGTCCATCAGTCTCATCACTTACTGCTTTCTGATGTGAGCCGCGAGGCTCACACAAATAATAACCCTACAAAATATCGTAAGTAGTATGAGCAAGTAGGGATCGTTCTAAGCCGGGGATTAAGGGTACCTGAAACATGAGAATGTTAGACAAATATCTACAAATATACACATGAAATCGTCACTTTGGGGGAGAGAATGGTTCGGCAGCCATAGGGCTGCCCTAAAAACTATGGCACGAAATTAAATTGCAGGAATTTAAACTCTAAACTACTATGTACAAGTTTGGTCGACATCTTTCACACAAAACATTCGGCACTTAACTCTTTAACAAGTAAGACTCACATAAAAAGAAGGTAAGGAACAAGTAATTAGCATGCATTAGATTTAAACAAGTTTCGACCTACAACTAGAACGGAACCCGATCTTACCTAGTTGAGAGACTTTTCTAATGTTTTAAGACCTAGCGATCCGCATAGTGATCCTAAAAGTTATGCTACCTTTATACAACTCGTAACATTGAAGCACAAAAGTCTATAATCGAAGACATGTAAACAAGAAAGGTTGTCAATCATCTCATTTAACATGCAAGTTTTAGCTAAGGTAATACCCTAAGTGAGCACAATCGAATCAAAGCAACATACGTTTAATCTTCATTCATTCTACTCGGGTTAGATGAAACCTAACATCTAGATTCACATGCTTGTCAAACAAAACTAATGTTTTAGTTTTTAAGTCACGCCCTTAGATTACTAACCAATTTAAATCCTCAACATGCAACTATACTGTTGTTCTAATTATCTAAGTGTACGAATCTTACAAGTTTCATATTGCAAATTAGCATGCAAAATTCATTGTTTGCCGAAACCTGAACTTAAATCTAAGCATCGATTCAAACAAGTATTTAACATACAAATTATAAAACCAAATTCCAAATTGGTTCATACATAGACATACAAACCAAAACAAAAAATACATGAGAGTTTCATAGACAAAACTAAGCATAACTACATAAAAATTACAAAACCGAAAGAGGGGAGTGGATCACACTTTTTCAGACACCTTTGATGACTACTACTCGTGTTGATCCGGCGGAAGATGGCTTGGAGGCTGTACGGGCAGTAGGTATAAGTTTCGGCAAAAACTTGGTGAGATGGTGGTGGATGATGTGTTTCGGCTAGGGTTTTTATGTAGGATCTTTGGGGAATTTTGGTAGAATTTTGGCTTTGTGTTTTTGGCTTGAGATGTGACACCATTTTATGAGAATTTGTTGGCTTTATATAGAGGAAAAACCCTAGGGTGGGTTGCCGGCAACACAAAGGAATGAAAATTCCTTTTCCTAGTTGGTTTATGTTTCCTTGCCGGCAAAACTATGCATTCTTGGACTTCAATTCTGAACTTGGACTTCAATCGGTATCAATGACATAGCATGGACATGTCCAACAAGTCTTTAGGTCCAATATATCCGATCCATGCTCCCAAAAATCCAATGGAGAGTTATCCTGATGCAACCGGGAAACTTCATTTTTCTCGGCAGAATGACCTTGCTTATGTAAATCATGCATAACTCCCTCCTCAGTGCTCCGATTGATGCGATTCCAAGTCCCAGAGAAACTAGACTCATAGGGCTTTCCAACAATGTTTAGTACAGTTTCTGGTTCCAAGTGATGCGTCATACAGAAATTCCAGAATTCAGAACACAGTTCCAGGAAAATCCTGGAAGTCCCTGGTGATCTTTGTTCAAACTGCCAAGTTGCAGCCATCTTTTGGGTGAATTTCCCAACTTCGATTGATCTGAAATTTTGACACAATATACTTTAGCTTGCCAACTATATGCATATCATATTTCATCAAATTTGGAAAAGGATAGGTTAGTTTAGCACGAGTCTCAGAATCACGAAAAAGACATGTTTTACATTATTTTCCAGATTTCTATACTTAGTCATTTTTCGGATTATTAAGCACATTTTTCCAAAACTCTTCCAAAACAACACAAAACTATAATAAAATTCTATGTTACTCTAAATAGACCTAACAAAGTACAAATATGGGATAATAACACATTAATATCGTCGCACATTGTGCTCCTATCAATTACCCCACACTTATCTTTTACTAGTCCCTTAGTAAAACTAAATAAAACTAAGACTCAAAACAACTATTGCCCCTAATGATTTGTCTCAGGCTCGTATGAACACATAAATTTCAAGTTAATGCATGAGAATGCTAAGCACGAAAAATTCCAAGCTTCATGAATATGTGACATCAATATTAACATGTAAGAACAACACATAAGCATGTAAACATGTATAGCTAATCTGAATCTCCTCACTAGGCATACTCTCTTATTTTCACACGAAGCATGGCATTCACTCATAAGTATATGCAAGAGAAAGGTAATGAATTACGAAGAGTAACTTGCATAAATCATGAAAAACGAAAGCTCTTTGTGAATTTTTATGGAAAAACCTCATGTAACAATTATGTGCACCAATGAACCAAAACCATATGCTTACTCTTGAGAAAGACTCCACAAATCAAAGTTCACCTATTTTAAGAATCATGAAAAGATCTTTAAAAGGGATGTAATGGGGCTAGGCTATAAGGGGTATTCGAAATTTGGATAAGGAGGGTATCAAACGTCACCGTGGCCTTTAGCAAAACTTGATTCTCCTTATGTCTTCTCGCCAAGGGTCAAATTTCTTCTTGTTGGACCCATACTTCATTCTTTGCTTCCCCAAAATATTGTGAATACGAACAAAGGTCAAAATTTAGCAATGCTAGACCTTCACATACATACAAACTCCAAATTCACAACAATTTTTCAAGACTCTATCCATACAAATTTTCTTTCTTTTTCAAGCCGTGCCCTTCTTCTTTGGTTCGGATTTCTTTTGATTTTTCTTTTGATTCCGAAATTTTTTTTTTCTTTTCTCTAAGGCACTGCACAAATTTTCTTTTCTTCATTATAGATAAGTCTCTACCCCACACTTATTTTCCTACATCACTCCACAACAAAAACGCCATCAAAATCAAGCTTTGCCAAGTCCATGAAACAAGGGAAATGATATTCTATTCTAAGTTCAAGCAATTTTATGAGGGTGATGAAAGAAAAGGCTAAACGTAGGCTCAAGGGGTTTAACTAAGGTGTCCCACGACGGGTACAAATAGGGCGTATGCTTTATTTGGCTATGGTGGTAAACCTAAGAGATCTTTTGCAATCACTTTCAAAATCAAGGTATTTTTATGATAAAACGCTTTGAAAATCAACAAGAGTAAGTTCTAGCATTCTAGAGTTCATTAAAAAGCTATGACACATAATCGTTGAATATGCAAAGAATAATGAGGTTCTAAACTAAGCATGGTCGAAATTTTAAGAAATTTACACTCATGAAGAAAGCAATTTGGCTCTAAAGCTCACAAGGTTATATCGAAACAAAACTAGCTAAAACATGTATGCTTTATTAATCGACAAGTCTTACATGCTCCTACCAATGCACATTATCCATGAAACTCACAATTTTTAAAGTATGCACAACTATCATCTATGTATGCAAAGAGGAGAAAAACACCATTGACAATTTTAGGGGCATCCTAAGACAACAATTTAAACACTCTATTTTTGTGGAACAATTTTTTGAATTTTTCTTTTCTATACTAAGCACACAAAATCATAAACGGAATACGTTATCCCACCCCACACTTAGAAAATTATATTGTCCTCAATGTAAGCATAGAAATATAGCAAGTAACTTCTTAAGCATACAATAGTCTAATATATTACAACATATCATCACAAACCAATGAAAAAGAGAAGGGTTAAGAAATTTCAAACTCTCGGTGATGACTCCTTCATTTTTTTTCTTAGTCGAATTGGGTTGCCTCCCAATTAGCGCTTTATTTTTTTATAGTCCATTGTGTAGACTTGTCACCGCATGTTAATGACATGTGTTTCATCATCTTTCAAGGTAGCTCAATTCAGCCAAGAGGAGATCAACAAGGTGCTGATTGCACCAAGCATCCGCATCATTAGTAACTTGAGGTGAATCAGTAGCAAGGAATGGAGGCTGCCTCTCGGCATCTTGAAGCGTATCCGGATGCCCCGGTGTGTTCGTATCGGTAGTAAATTTCTTCCTCGTATTGGAGGTTGCTGCAGCAACCGGCAGCTCGGCAGGATACTGCCTTGCGGCATCTTGATTCAGTGGTGGGGCTGCGGCAGGTTGATGGGGTGCAGGCTGTGCTTGAGGAGCATCGTGTAATGAGGGTACGTCGATGGGACACTCATGAAAAGAATCATAATAAAGCTTGAGCCTATGGCCATTGACTTTGAACACTTTGTTTGTGCTTGGATTGAGAATCTCGATGGCTCCATGTGAAAACACTTGAGTGACTATGAAAGGGCCAACCCGTCGAGAACGAAGCTTACCCGGAAAGAGTCGAAGTCTAGTGTTGAATAAGAGAACTTTTTGACCAACCTCGAATTTCTTCCCTCGTATCATCTTGTCATGATAAGCTCGAGTCTTCTCCTTGTAAATCCAAGTGGCATCATAGGCTTCATTACGGAGTTCTTCAAGTTCGTTGAGTTGAAGCTTTCTATGAAGTCCGGCTTTGTCAATGTCCATGTTGAAAACTTTGACGGCCCACCATGCTTTGTGCTCTAGCTCAACCGGCAAGTGACATGCTTTGCCATAAGTTAACCGAAAAGGAGACATTCCTATCGGTGTTTTGTATGCGGTTCTATAAGCCCACAAAGCATCATCGAGACGATCACTCCAATCCTTCCTTGAAGGACCAACGGTCTTCTCTAATATTTGCTTGATCTCTCGATTACTTACCTCGGCCATGCCACTTGTTTGAGGATGATAATTTCCGTAGGCGCAATGATTTTATAGCTTATTATATAGGATCTTTAATGGACATCATATTCCTATATAAAAACTCAATTGGTCTCACGGAAAACGACTACATTAATAGTCTTAATATTGGTAAAGCACACCAATGCTTCCGTTTTGGGTTATGCAATTTTGCATACAGCGTTACTTATTCGTCTATGGCCATCATCATTGAACTAATTTACACCATAGCTAGTGACTATGTGCGAGGATTTTAAAGGATTTCAAACGAACTTGTAATCCTTGAGCTATTTTGGATTGACACGGATCTACAATCCTTGAGCTCGGTTAAATGTTTGTATGTGCCAAAATTGCGCCGCCACAACGCACAATGATGGGTCTCTTGAGATGAATAAATATTTATGATGGATATGAACTTCCAGCTAGTCTGCTATGTCAAAACCTTGACAGGCGATCTCTTCACCGCTAGATTTGCGGAGTGTCACTTTGATGAGACAATCTTCCCGTCGTTAGGGGGAGATAAGAACAAGCATATTCAAGTGGAACGACATGAATTGTCGTGGTTTGTCCCCACTGTATCTCATCATGATCCCCAATATAATACAAATTAAAGTGTGCAGATGTCTTATACATTAAAGTGACGAGATCATATAAACCTGCTGCAAATATACCTGCAAGGATTGTGTTTTATCAAAAGGACATGGTACCACCCAAGAGGAATTGGGTATTGCACTGCCACCATGGATGGTGGCATGGTGACGCCATAAGTGGCATAAATGGTGTCACAGGCTGTGACTCTCCAAGGAAGAGGGGGAGGCCACCTTAGGTTCTATACATACTTGTGTAAAGGAAGAAAACAAGTTTGGCACAACCAGATCTATTGATCAGTGATACTCAAATCCGTCTCATGAGAATATTTATGGATTGTGGTTATCATTGGGAGACGCCTCAAATGTTAGAACCAATCCTGAAAGTATAGAGATCTCTACAAACACATTACACTAGTGTACATGAGGACGTGGAATAATGAGTCTAATATCGAACCATACTTCGTTGAAAAATGTCTACGTAGTAAACTGGCCTAATGGAAAGAAGCGATCCAGTATAAACCAAGAGATAGATATTTGGACAGGTGACGCCGACGCCGCAAATATAAACCCTATCAAATATATCTTTGTTAGAATGCGTAATGAGAATAAGAGTATGCAGATTCACCTTATGGCGCAAGGTCTCTCAAAAACGCACTGGAATCAACTACGAGGAGATATTCTATCGTAATGGACTACGAGGAGACAATCTCTCGTAATGGATGTCATTGCACTCCACTACCTTGTCAGTTTGGTAGTTTCTGAAAAACTTATCTCTTTGGGGATGTAAATTTAGAGATATATATGAGGATCCTAAACGGATTCATTCACCCTAATCAAGTGGCTCTAGATCACACAAGCGCATTTGCAAATGAAATTGAAATGTTCACTAAAGTGACTACTTGATTATGAAGGGATTGGTGAATTATCCCCTTGCGTGCTCATTATGGATATACACAGACTCTCAATGAACTAAGAGATACTCTATGTATTGTAAATCCTAAGTTAAGAATGAAAAAGATCTTAAGAAAATACACAGTCTTGAAATGGAACTCAAGGACTGTAATGATGGTGACCATCCATCAATCGGCTTAGGCACTCTAAAGAATAAAGTGAGGCCTACATATACTCCCATGATCAGTCGAAGTCTTTACTCTAACGATAGATCCATTTTTCATCTAAAGGAAGATGACGAAAAAGTGTTGGGAAATGCAATTCCCTATACAAGTTCAATGACACATGATTGTACTTTAACACAATATGTAAAACTCGACCTCTCATTCGATGAAAATTTGTAAAGCTATGTTTAGTTCTGCGCCCACGCAACGCAAATGGTTCTTTCAAATACTTAAAGGTATGAAAGATTTGGGCTTATTCAATTTCTACATAGAATGTGAAATGATAAACAAACTATCTACGTCATAGCTAACTATGCGTAAAGAAAAACGCATTAAAGGTGAAATAAGAATATCTGTTATTACATATCAATTTCAAATCTCTTAACGGTTTATCCATACTCTGGACGAAGGTATGACTGTTTTGTTATATGAAGGTCATCCCACGAGTGAACCTGATGTTCAATATGAACCTATGTGTTCGGTTCATGAACAACCTTAGCCTCAAGATCAAAGTAAATTAAGTTGGATATGAGGACGATGTGACAAGATTTAGTTACTAAATCATTACTCAAGGTTATATTTGAAAAAACATATGAAAATGCATAACTATGCTAATGTTACTGAAGCTCCCTTGTTCAAATAAAGGAATCAGGGAGAATCTCATGATTAATGAAAGAATCAAGGAGAATCTCATGATTAATGTAAAAATCAGAGGGAGGTGCAGACATCAGGGGGAGTCTAGCACATACATGTTGTTTCCAAATGTAATAGGTGCGTTGTGCTCTTTTTGTCCTTCGACCAAAGTTTTATTTTCTCCCATTGAGTTTTTGTTACTTGGCAAGGTTTTTAATGAGACAACACTACATGCACCATTTTATCTCCGACTCGGTACAAGGGGGAATGTTGAAGGAAAAACACATTATGTGTCTTCGCCAATGTAACTGACGAGTGATAATTAAGTAGTCATTTATTGTCATTAATGTATTTACTATTACCGTTGTAATACTCACCCTATATAAAAGGGATTATCAATGAAATGAGTAGACCAATTCCGATTTTCCTACAACAGCCACATATTTATAGGGTATATTTATAATAAAAAATCAATTTGAAAACCCTTTTAGAAAAATAATCTATGATATTTATTTATTTTAATTAAAGCCCGGCCTGGCATCAAACAGCCGAGGGCTATTCTGCCCGGCCCGCAAAAGCCCGTCAAGCCCGCCTTATATGGATGGGCTTGGATCCTAGAATTTCTAAAGAAGCCCGGCCCGGCCCGCTATTTCTAAAATACATTGTAAAGCCCGGCCCGGCCTGTTGATGAGACCTACTCAGCGCTATATAATTGATTATGAAGAGACATTTGCATTTGTAGCGAAGATCAACACTGTCCGAATATTGATCTCACTAGTAGCAATTAGAGATTGGACTCTTCGCCAATTTGATGTGAATAACGCATTCCTCAATGGAAACTTATAAGAAGAAGTGTACATAGACATACCACCAAGAGTCAAAAATAAACATTGTGATGCTAGCAAGGTTTGCAGATTGAAAAAGTCTATATGGTCTAAAACAATTTCCTAGAGCATGGTTTGGGAGATTTTCCAAATCAATGAGTTTGTTTGGTTACAGACAGAGCAACTCAAATCATACTTTGTTCATTAAGCATAGTCAGGGTAAGAATACTGCGCTGATAGTATATGTTGATGATATGATTGTCACTGGAGATGACCCGAAAAAGATGGAGGCCTGTTGACGGTAGCCACAGAGGGTCTACCCAGGCCCACAGACCCGCAGCCGCACCACCCGGGCCCGGTTCATGGCCCGGGGCAGGATCGTTAACACCCGGACGCGGGTCCCAGCAGCCTACCTTATGACCAGGGGCCCGGGAGCCAGGGGCGCCAGCCTGTTGAACAGACCACCAAAGCTGCCCCAATATATGAACAGAAGGGGATCAGTCCCACATCAAAGAGTGAGACCAGACCTCACGCTCGACAACCTATATAATAGCCTCAACTACCCTCATTAATAGGTAACCAACTCTCCAACTACTTATTGTTCCCACTCAAGTTATCTAGTTATCCCAACAGTACTAACTTAGGCAACGGAGAGGAGAAGACCGGCCCGCCAGGTATTCCCCTTAGTTAGCAGGACTTGCAGGAAGGAATCAGACCAAGATCCACCAGACTCTGTCAGGCCTACGGGTTATTACAAAAACAATTAGCACCGTCTGTGGGAAGATTTAAAAAAAAGTTACGTTGCATTACCAGCGGGTAGAAGAGCGTGTTCAAAAAAAAAAAATGGCAGAAAGTTCAGAAGCGGGGCGGGAAAGAAATGTAGAAGAGGATCAGCGGATCCTACCAGAGCAGGTGCTCATCGCTACCCCGGTCGCAATACAGGAGTAGCCCCCCGGCCTAGATGGCCAGACCGACGGCAGCTATCAAGGACCGAGCGGCACACTAGGGGCATGCAACGGTAGCACGCGCGGGAAAGGCCCGACGGAAGGCAACCAACTAACGCACTGGGGCCCTTTGCTGACATTCTCGGACGACCCGAGCGACGAGGAAGATAATCTAGCCGGCGACAACAACCAGGACACTGCATATAGCCCCGACCGGCACGATATGGCGGGTGAGGTAGAGGTGATGAGAGCAGAAGTGGATCGCCTGTGCGCGGAGAGCGACAAAGATAGAGCAGAGTCAAACGCCTGGTATCAGGAAATGGAGACGGTGAATGCCGCCTTGGTGGCTGCCCTGGAAAGAGGACAGCAGCGCAATGCCGCTTTGGCAAGGGCACATGTATCCACACCGAGGCAACCCCTGCGCCCCGAAGTGGGACAATCATCGGGGGGAAGGTCCACCGACCCCAAGGAGGTGAAGTCCCCGAGCGATGTTG
Organism: Potentilla sterilis; assembly: GCA_963682095.1. Lineage (NCBI taxonomy): Eukaryota > Viridiplantae > Streptophyta > Magnoliopsida > Rosales > Rosaceae > Potentilla > Potentilla sterilis. The sequence goes on from OY821754.1 coordinate 49,782,062, forward strand.
CACTACCGAAGAGCACGCCGGCCCCTCGGCAACTACACGCTTCATTCGAGGATGAAACCATGACCCCGACCACATGGGCACTACAAGTACTGTCCGACTCCGTGTCAGATATGAAGGCCCAAATGGAGGCCAACGAGAGAAGGGCAGCGCGACCACTGGAAGGTGCACGATTCAGCGAACGTACTGGACCCTTTTCGCACCGGGTTTTGGAATCCGGGAGATCCGGTAACCAAAAGTCCCTGAAACTGACGTACTCAGGAGCCGGCTGCCCATACCAACACTTGGATAGCTTCCGGTCCCAAACGTGCGCCAAGGGCTACTCCGACGCTGTGTGCTACAACATCTTCTAGGAAACCTTGTCCGGAGAGGCACTCAGCTGGTTCTACGAGCTGCCGGCAAACTCCGTTGAGGCATTTTAGCAGCTGATTGATAGGTTTGTCGGCCTCTTCATCCTACGGGTCGAAGGAGCCCGGACATCGACGGTTCTCTTCAACTGCAGGCAGGCAGATGGCGAGGAGCTAAGGAGGTTCGTTAACCGCTGGTAAACGGCGACTGCCGGGGTTAGGAACCTAGAAAAGGGGATCGCCGAGATGGCGTTCAAGCAGGGTCTCCGGCCAGGGAAATTTTCTTACGCCGTGAGGGTAGAGCTCCCGCAGGGGTACGATGAGCTGATGGCGATGGCCATCAAGCACGCTCAGGCGGACCACGAAACCTATGGGCATCACCTGCACAAGAGGAAGTGGGAGGAGCCCCTTCCGGTCCGCCAAGAAAACAGGACCAGACAGCGGGCCTAGGACGGAGATGCCCAACCCAACAAACTGGCTAGAAACTGGGGGAACCAACCGCAGCAGAAAGCCTTTCCTGACAAGCCCCAGGGAGGGTAAAAACATATAATATCGTCGCACATTGTGCTCCTATCAACTACCCCACACTTATCCTTTGCTAGTCCCTTAGCAAAACAAAAACAAAAAGACTCAACTACTGCCCCTAAATGATTGTCTCAGGATCTTTAAAACACATAGCTTTCAAGTTAAGCATTTCAATGTAAGCACATAAATCCCGAGCGTCATAGACATGTATCAAAGCATGAACAAGTAAGAAACGAAAATCACAAGCAATGACATGTTATGTTGATTTCATCCTCCTCACCGGCATACTCTCTTCTTTTCACTCATGATATGGCAATTCACTCATAGTATATGCAAGAGAACAGATTGTAAGGCAACAAATAGCTCGCATATTTCATCAAATAAAAGCACTTTGTGAATCAATTTTCTGGAAAAACTTCATGTACCAACTATGTGCACCAATGAACCAAAGCCATAAGCTCAACTCTTGACAAAAATCTCCACAAATCAAAGTTCACCCATTTTAAGAATCATGAAAAGATCAACATAAATGTGATAATGGGGATTGGCATAAGGCATTCACATTTAGGATAATGATGATAAATGTCACCAAGACTTAGTAAAATTCAATAAATCCTTATGTCTTCACTCCAAGGGCCAAATTTCATCATGTTGGGCCCAAACTTCATTCTTTTCTTCCCCATAACATAGTGAATATGAATAAAGGTCAAGTATAACAATGTTAGACCTTCAAATAATCATACAACTCCAAATTCACCACAAGAACTCATCCAATTTTTTAGTTGCTGAAATCTCAAATTTTTTTTTTTTTATTTTCGGCTCAAATTTTCTTTTCATTTTTATGTCCGAAATTTCTTCTTTTTCTTTTAATTTCGGCAACACATCTCTTTTCATGCAATTGGACAAGTTTTACTCCACACTTACTTCCCAACATCACTTCAAATACAAAATTCCAATTGAACTTTAGCAAGTCTTGACAACAATGGTTAGGATAAACTGTTCTAAGCTCAAGGAATGTGTATCATGGTGATGAAATAAAATGGCTCAATGTTGACTCAATGGGGTTAAAACTAAGGAGTCCCACGATGAGCACAAATTAGGCATAAGCTTTATTTGACATTGGTGGTAATCCTAACATGATCTTTTCAATCCTTTTCAAAATTAAGGCATTTCATGAATAATAGTCTTAAAAATTGTCAAGAGTGAGTTCTAGCATTCTAGAGTTCATTAAAAGCTATGGCACATAGTCATTGAATAATCAAAGAATAATGAAGTTTTGAAAAATTCTGCCTATTTTTTCTTATATTTATCGCTCATGAAGAAAGTATATGGAATCAAAGCTCACATAGGTTATTATGGAACAAAATCAACACAACATGCATGCTTATTACACAAATAAATCCAAGTCTCAAATGTTCATACCAATCACAAAGTCCATGAAACTCACAATTAATTCTTATGATTATGCAAAACCATCATCTATGTATTCAAAGATATAATCATCATAGACTATTTAGGGGCATCCTAAGACTCAAAAACAAAACAAAATAAATAAAAGCAACGAATTTTTTTTTTATTTTTCTGATTTTCTGATTTTTTATTTTCTTTTCTTTTATGACTCAAAACAAAGACTCAAAAACAAAAACAAAATTCAAAAACAAAAACAAAATATGTGAAACATATATTCCCTACCCCACACTTAGAAAAATTACATTGTCCTCAATGTTACACAAAAATTATGTTGTAATCTCTAAGCATATGATAAATCACACAAGTTCCACATTTATACAATTCAACCAAAAAGAGTTTAGGGATTTAGAAAATTCAAACTCTCGTAGACGGCTCCTTCACACTTTTGGTTGAAATGGGTTGCCTCCCATGCAGCGCTTAATTGTTTATAGTCCTTTAGCCTAGACTCTTCCCCATTGCTCAACAGGATCTTGGTGCGTCTCTAGGTCGTATCTCCTCAATGGTGTGCTCCTCAAAAGGTTCGTAGTAAGGCTTAAGTCGATGACCATTTACCTTGAACGCTTTTTCTGTTTCAATACTCTGAATTTCAATAGCACCATGAGAAAACACGTTAGTAACAATATAAGGCCCAACCCAACGAGAACGTAATTTTCCAGGAAATAATTTAAGACGAGAATGAAATAACAAGACTTTTTGACCAATATGAAACGTTTTGCCTCTTATCATCTTGTCATGAAACAATTTCGTCTTCTCCTTGTAAATCCACGCAACATCATATGCTTCATTTCTGATTTCCTCAAGCTCGCTCAATTGCAATTTCCTGTGAAGTCCAGTCTTGTCAAGTTCCATGTTGAATTGCTTGACTGCCCACCACGCCTTGTGCTCCAACTCTACTGGAAGATGGCACGCCTTGCCATATGTGAGCCGAAATGGAGACATCCCAATGGGTGTCTTGTATGCCGTTCTGTAAGCCCAAAGTGCATCATCAAGTCTGTCACTCCGATCTTTCCTTGATGGGCCCACAGTTTTTTCCAATATGCTCTTGATCTCTCTATTTGACACTTCCGCCATTCCGCTCGTCTGAGGGTGATAAGGTGTGGATACCTTATGGGTGACTCCATATCTCTTGAGCAAATCCTCTATTGTTCTGTTGCAGAAATGAGAACCTCCATCGCTTATAAGCACACGAGGTACTCCAAACCTGGAAAATATGTTAGTCCTCAAGAAATCTGCAACAACTTTAGAATCATTAGTCCTTGTGGCTTTCGCCTCCACCCATTTAGACACATAATCAACAGCCAATAAGATATATAGAAAGCCCTTAGATGAAGGAAAATGTCCCATAAAATCTATACCCCACACATCTAAAATTTCGACAATGATTATAGAAGTTAGGGGCATTTGATCTCTCTTGCCAATGTTACCTGTCCTTTGGCACCTATCACATGTCATACAAAATGTGTATGCATTCTTGAAAATCGTGGGCCAATAAAATCTGCTTTCTAATACCTTAAGGCCTGTCCTCTTAGCTCCAAAGTGTCCTCCACACGCCTCATTGTGGCAAAATGCTAGGATCGGCCAATGCTCTTCTTGTGGCACACAACGTCGAATAATCTGATCACTACAAATCCTCCAAAGATAGGGATCGTCCCATATGTAGTGTCTGGCATTCTTTTTGATCTTCGTCTTGGTTCCCTGCAAACATGTACTTGGAAAAGTTTTAGTAACTAAATAACTGACAATGTCTGCATACCAAGGGTCTTTTGTGTCCATACGAAAAAGTTGCTCGTCTGGGAAAGTTTCTTGAAGTGGCAACGTTTCCTCCTCTTTCACAATTCTGCTCAAGTGATCCGCCACAACATTTTCGCTCCCCTTCTTGTCCTTGATTTCGATGTCAAACTCTTGGAGTAAGAGAATCCATCGAATTAAGCGTGGCTTAGCATCCTTCTTCTTCATCAGATATCTAAGGGCTGCATGATCAGTGATAGGAGCACAATGTGCGACGATATTACATGCTTATACCCTCGTTTATGCTTTGTTTAACCCTTATTTGTCTAAGATAGAGTCATAATTTAATTAGTGTCAAATTTGGTAAAGTTTGGTGAAAAATGGTTAATTATCCGAAAAATGACTAAGTTTGAGAAATCTGGAAAATAATGCAAAATATGTCTTTTTCGTGATTTTGAGATGAATGAAACTGTGATCTATCCTTGTCCAAATTCTATGAAATTTGGCGTGCTTAATATTCATATGCTGAGGAATGTTGTGTTAAAATTTCAGATCAATCGGAGTTCGGGAAGTCACCCAAAAGATGGCTGCAAAACAGCAGTCCGAGCATTCCAATCCAGGGACTTCCAGGATTTTCCTGGGACTTTGTCCCAACTTCAAAAACTCATTCCCGTCAATTCACAAGGATTTTGATCAAACTGTTTTATGGGGAGATGGCAATTTGTGTCTAGTTTATCTAAGATTTGAAATCGCATCAATCAGAGCATTGAAGAAAAAGTTATACTCGACTGAAGATGCAAAGGTCTCATCCGCCAGCTCATCCGCCAGCTCATCCGCCAAGTCTCATCTGCCGGATTTCATCCGCCAAGCTTCATCCGCCAGCAGCTTCACCAGTACTTGTCCGCTCGCCAACCATCCGCGCATGCCTGCATGCATGTTCGCGCGACCCGCCAAAAAGCCTCGCTTGCACCCGGTACTAGCAAAGTCTATACTCGCGAGCAGAATGGAATTTCCGGTAATAACTTCAATTGGCGGCAAGCATGCCAAATCATTCCAAAGAGCTATGAAACGTCCAAAAAGAAATCATAAGCTGTCCAAGCAAGGTTTCTTTGTTCGATAAGGAAAGAAAAGCCTATTCCAACTTGGATTGGGAAACCTTATTTAATAAAGATTTCTTTGCCGTTTTGAACAAGGAAAAGCTTCAAACTGCACAGACCTTTTCTCCTATATATAGAGGCCTGCTCCCATCATAAAAATATCTCATCTCTTGCAAAGCACTAGCCAAAACTCTACCAAATTTCCTACTCAAAGTTCTAAGCCGAAACCCTAGAAACACCAAGTCACCAAATCACCGCCACCAATCACCACCGATCCCTATCCCTAGCCTAGCTACTGCCGATCCTCTTCCACCACACCAAGACGAAGCTCTCCAAGGTTTCTAAAGTGTGATCCATCCCTATGACTTGTGTTTTTAATTTCGGTTTAGTCACATATTGTTGTTATAAAAATACTTTGTTTCGTTTGGTTTTGTATGATGAACATGAATTGCAATTTTCATTGAAGTTTATGTGATGACTTGTGTGATTTTTAATACATGGTTTTTGTATGTTTAGATAATTAGAGCAGTAGTATTAGAAGCATGTTTAGGATTTAAATTGGTTAGTAATCTAAGGTGAGGGCATGAAAATCGATACTTGGTGTTGTCTTTGAACATAATCTCGGTATTAGGTTTAATTTGCTAGGGTAATTACAAACTAGATGGACCTGACGGACTCTATGATTTGTGTTATTCACTAAGGGCTATTAATCTTAGAACTTGCATGCTAAATAAGATGATTGACAACCTTACTTGTTTACATGTTTTCGATTTTAGACTCTTGCGCTTAAATGTTAAAACGCGTAAAACCGGATTAGCATAAACTTTAGGATCGAAGGCGAATAGCATGATCTTAAAACATTAGATGTCTAACAATTGGTTAAAAGGCTAATCGCTCTAATTGTGGTCGAAACTAAGTTAAGTTTTGAGCATGCTAATACTTGTCTCTTACTTTCTTGCATATGAATCTTTGTGTTAAATTGTGTTTTGTGCTATGTGATGCGTGAGAGATGATGATCAAACTTGTATATAGTAGACCTAGGATTTTATTTTCTGTTTTTATGCCGTACTTAGTATAGGGCAGCCCTAGGGCTGCCGAATCCTATTTCCCCCATATGTGTGATGTTTGTGATGTATATATGTATATATGATTGTCTAACAATTTCATATCTCAGGTACCCTTAATCCCCGGCCTAGAACGATCCCTACTTATTCTATACTACTAACGATTGTAGGGTTATTATTGCTTGATGCTCGCTTCGGCGACTCATCAATTTTTGGCGCCGTTGCCGGGGATTATAAAAGCTTGTTTTATGTTATTGTTGTGTATATAATGTTGCTGGAAATTTTTGTTGTGAAGTTGTAAAGTTGTAAATTTTAAGTTTATTTTGGGATTTTGTAAAGTAGAAATATGCTTCGGCATGTAGAGTTTAAATTTTGGAAGTTGCATGATGTATAATGATGTATGTTGGTAGTCACTTAGTTTAATTTCTAGGAAGTTGATATGTTGCGTATGTTTGAGTTTATTGTAGTTTCTAAAGTGTAACATGTAGGTGAAGCCTCTTTTGTTGATCATAACCAAAACCCTTCATGTGAATGGTGCTATGTCGGAGGCCGTTTCTATGTAGATTGGGAAACGCGGGATACGTCCCCCCCACGCATATAAGCGTTTCTTCGGTAATAGCATTACTTCTATGAGGTTGAGGGCGGTTTTAATCAACACTTGAGACCGCTAGGGATCCGTGTTTGTTTTACAAAGTATGGGGAAGTTATTATCATAGATATGGTTCTCAGGTTTGTTTAACTGGATCTCAAGGCCCATAGACTGATGTTCATTCTCGGTGAGTGAGTCGATAGGGGGTTCGCCCTCCGTGGTGTCCAACAACGAGTCCTGCCTGGTTCCTATAGGGGGTTCGCCCTCCGTGATTATAATGACCTTTGAAACGTAAAATCCGCACGACCTAGTCGACAGCTTGTGCCGAAGCATCAGCTCACTTTAGACGCTAGAACATAACTTGACATATGTGGCCTATTTTCTTCAAAGATAAAACATGTTGTGTGGTTCAAACTCTTGAGGTATATAGGATTAAGCATGATACTACCGGGGGCTGTATCAGTCCATTGCACCGTTATCTCCTCTGCTCCACGTACTTCGAGAGTTAGAACAAATTTAAAAAGAAATTAGACTTAGCGATTACATGCTCATGAACTTGTCAAATTTTCTTCTCTTGTGCCGATTGTATGTATGCTTTGCCGAAATTTTATGTTGTGCCGTGTGATGTGTATGCCATTGCCGAATGTATATATGTGTTATTGTTTGAAATTTGTTGTGTAATCGCCAATGCCGTGGCTTGTAATGATGTATATTCTTGTCTTCTATTTCTTTACGATGTTCTAACTTGTTTAAATGTTGCAAATTTCAGAAATAGTGCATGTCCGAATCTAATATTTGGACAAGAGATCTTCAAGGCCGTTTGCAACGTTTAGACCAAGAACTCGCTATTGCTCGTTTTGTGCCATTACCACCATCGTCACCAACCAGTTCATCAGTAGCATCATCCGTACCATCCTCCCCTATTGTGCCATCAGTATCAGATAGTGTGCCGAGCTCCCCATCATTTGTTTCGTCGTCTTGTGATCTTCAGAATCCAGAATTTGAAGCCTTTGCCGAATTAGAAGAAGAAGAAGAGATCATGGCATCAATCAGATCACAGAATGGTCATGTTGCTGGAGCTGAAGTTGCTCCTTCGAATATCACTTATCCTCCCTTGGAAACTGACAAGACTGGAGAGATTGAATTGAGGAGTGGATTCCTCCATAAGCTGAAATCGTTTTATGGGATGCCGAGTGAGGACCCTAATAAGCATCTACAGTGGTTTAACTTCACCACGGAGTCTATGTGTCCAAGAGGGACCGATTTGCAACACTTCAAGATGAAGGCATTTCCGTTCTCATTAGAAGATCAAGCAAAGGAGTGGTTGTTTGAGGTGCCTAGTGGTCGCATTGTTTCGTGGAGTACTATGATGGATGAGTTTTTGCTCAAGTACTTTCCTGCTTCACGTATCACTGATCTGAGGAAGCAAATTACAAGTGTGAAGCAAGCCGGAGATGAGACTTTCTTCGACTACTACAAGAGGTTCAAGTCCCTAGTTTCTTTGTGTCCATCGCATGGCATTAGCGATGGGCTCTTGCTACAATATTTCTATGAGGGATTGCGCGTCATGGAGAGAGAGTTTCTTGACTCGGCCGCGGGAGGTAGCTTTTTGGAGTTGAATGCCGGAGCGGCAAGAAGTTTGTTGGAAGTTCGTGCTTTGAACAACCAACAATTTGGCATGGCACGAGTCAATGTGCAAAGAAATGAGAAAGTACATGAGACGTCTTCGAGCTCAAAGTTAGAAGATAAAGTGGACAAGCTCACCGACTTGGTGAGTAATTTGATGAAGAAGCGTGCTAGTGTTTGTGGAATTTGCACCGAGGGCCATGAGACCGAACAATGCCCTCAATTTGGAGTTCATGAGGGAGTTGAGGAGTGCAATGCAATTGGTTTTCAAGGAGGCCAACGATTTGGCAATTTTAATCCAAGGTTCAATGATCATCCGAACTTTCGATGGGCGAACAATGACAACGTGCTTAGGGCACCTATGCAACCGAGAGAGGGAGGAGCTCCATTTGTACCGAGGCCACCATTTGTGCCTCGGCAGCCATACATGCCGAACCAAGGACACTTTGCTGCACTGCCGAACCAATCACAAGGAGGGCCGAGCCAAGGCCAAGGCCAAGCTTCGCCAAGCAATCCGAACTACGATGCTTTGATTCAATCATTGTCAAGTGCTACTCAAGCATTACTCGCGGGGCAACAAAATCATCAAAAGGACATTGGTGAGCTCAAGACTCAAATGGGCCAAGTTGTAGACTTTATGGGAAGATTTAATGAGCAAGGGAAGTTGCCAAGCAATACTATTCCCAATCCGAGGAACGAGCAAGCCAAAGTGATTCAAACTCGAAGTGGAAGAGAGTTGTTTCCTCCAACAAGTCCAAAGAAGAAGCGAGTGACTTTCAAAGGTATTGAGGAGGATGAGAGGGCTGCCGGACCTGACATTGCTGGCAGCCACATGCATGAAGCCGAGAGGGGCACAACCGGTAGGGCTGCAGCCGGCAACAATGGTGATGCCGAGATGGAGGAAGCTGCCGAACAAAGGCATGGTGCAGGCAACACTAATATTAAAGATAAGGGGCTGCATAATGAGCTTGAGTACGATCCCGCAACATCAAAGAATGAGGTATTGCCGAGCCAAGCAAGCAAGGGAGGTGTGCCATCATCTAGTGCTCCATTCCCTTCACGCTTTGCTAGAACAAAGAAGGACAAGTCCGATGAAGAGATATTGGAGATTTTCCGGAAAGTGCAAGTCAACATTCCTTTGTTGGAGTGCATTAAACAAGTGCCAAAGTATGCTAAGTTTTTAAAGGAGCTTTGCACGGCGAGAAGGCATACTAGAGAGACTCGTGTGGTAACTATGAGCGAGACGGTGTCGGCCGTTATTCAAAGGAAGTTGCCACCAAAGATGAAGGATCCGGGGAGCTTCAATGTGCCTTGTGTGATCGGCAACACCAAGTTTGAGGATGTTATGTTGGATTTGGGAGCATCGATCAATGTCATGCCACTCAATGTGTATCAAACGTTGAGTATAGGGCCTCTCAAGAAGGATAATGTCATCATTCAACTTGCGGATCGCTCAAGCAAATATCCGGAGGGTTATGTTGAGGATGTGTTGGTGCAAGTCAACCAATTGATATTCCCCGCCGATTTTTATGTGGTTGAGATGGAGGATTCGCCGGTCAACAACACTCAATTGCTTTTAGGGCGACCATTTATGAGGACCGCGCGCACAAAGATAGATGTGGCCGAGGGCAACCTAACTATGGAGTTTGATGGTGAGATGATCAAGTTCAATGTTTTTGATGCCATGAAATTCCCCAATGTTGATTTAAAGGAAGGTTGTGCCATTGATGTTTTGGAGGAGGTCGAGCAAGTTATGTCGACCTCGCTCGACGCATAGCAATTAGCGATTGAGCAAGGGGTCGGATTTGACAAGAGGGGAGAACGAGTGTATAATGGAGCCGAGCCAAGTCATGCCGAGCATGGGATTGCCGAGCCGAGCAACCATGCCGAGCATTGTGCCATATTGCCGAGCCTTAGAGAGGTGGCTGCCGAGCTTGATGCCACGCCAACTTATCCGCGGAACTCGTTCTTGTCAATTCCAAGTGCCACAACAAAATTCCGACCAAGTGTGGAAGAGGCCCCAAAGTTAGAACTAAAAGAACTCCCTAGTCACTTGAAGTATGCTTATCTTGGAGAAGGAGACACACTACCGGTTATTGTGTCTTCAATGCTTAGTGAGAAGCAAGAAGTGGATTTGCTACGTGTGCTTAAGAAGTACAAGCCCGCCATAGGTTGGACCTTAGCGGATATCAAGGGAATAAGCCCTACTACTTGTGTTCATCGTATTTTGTTGGAAGAAGGAGCTAAGCCGACAAAGGAAGCTCAACGTCGACTTCACCCTCCAATGATGAAGGTTGTAAAAGAAGAAATTATCAAGTTGCTCGATTGTGGGGTGATCTACCCAATTTCGGATAGTAAGTGGATATCTCCCGTGCAAGTAGTGCCGAAGAAGAGTGGTGTAACGGTTGTCAAGAATGAGAAGAATGAGCTTGTGCCACAAAGACTTGTAACCGGTCATAGGATGTGCATCGACTATAGGAAGCTCAACGCTACAACAAGGAAGGATCACATGCCTTTGCCGTTTATGGATCAAATGCTAGAGAGGTTGGCCGGTCATTCTTACTATTGCTTTCTTGATGGATATAGTGGCTACAATCAAATCATGATACACCCGGACGATCAAGAGAAGACCACTTTTACTTGTCCATTTGGCACGTTTGCTTATCGGCGGATGCCATTCGGACTTTGCAACGCACCCGGCACTTTTCAAAGATGTATGTATGCTATCTTCTCGGATTTTATTGAAGACATTATCGAAGTATTTATGGATGATTTTAGTGTGTATGGAGGCACCTTCGATGCATGTTTGGGGAACTTGGAGAAGATACTTAAGAGGTGTGTAGAGACAAATCTTGTGCTCAATTGGGAGAAGTGTCACTTCATGGTCACGCAAGGCATTGTTCTAGGGCATATAATTTCGGCAAGAGGCTTAGAGGTTGACAAAGCCAAGGTTGAGCTAATTCAAGCATTGCCGAGCCCTAGGTGTGTGAAAGATGTGAGAAGTTTTCTTGGCCATGCGGGGTTTTATCGTCGATTTATTAAAGACTTCTCTTCAATTGCCAAGCCATTGAGCAACTTGTTACAAAAGGAGGTGACGTTTGAGTGGACAAAGGCATGTGAGGAGGCATTTTGCCGATTGAAGATGCTATTATGCTCGGCACCAATACTAGTTTCCCCTAATTGGGATGAGCCGTTTGAGTTGATGTGTGATGCTAGTGATTATGCACTTGGAGCGGTACTTGGACAACGAATTGAGAAGAAGCCATGCGCCATTTACTATGCTTCAAGGACTCTCAACGATGCACAACTCAACTACACAACAACGGAGAAGGAACTCTTAGCGGTAATCTTTGCTTTGGAAAAGTTTCGATCATATCTTTTGAATTCCAAGGTTATTGTTTATAGTGATCATGCCGCTTTAAGATATCTTATGACAAAGAAGGATGCTAAGCCGAGGCTTATTCGATGGATTCTTTTGCTTCAAGAGTTCGACATTGAGATTAAGGATAAGAAAGGAGTAGAGAATGTTGTAGCCGATCATTTGAGTAGACTTGTGCATGAGGAGGATCGGCTGCCCCTATGTGAAACCTTTCCGGATGAACAACTTTTTCGACTTGAAGTACATGAGCCTTGGTATGCCGACATTGCAAATTTTCTTGCCACAAACCGATTTCCCAAAGAGATGCCGAGCCACCAACAAAAGAGAATAAGGAAGCAAGCTCGACACTTCTTGTGGGATGATCCGTACTTATGGACGCAATGTGGTGATCAAGTTATTAGAAGATGTGTGCCGGAGAATGAGCATCGATCCATCCTTGCTTTTTGTCATAGCGAAGCTTGTGGTGGTCATTTTGGACCAAAGAAGACGGCTTTGAAGGTGCTTTCATGTGGATTCTTTTGGCCGACGATCTTTAGAGATGCATTCATGTTTTGTAAAGCATGTGATAGATGCCAAAGAATGGGGAACATTGGAGCTAGAGACCAAATGCCGCTCACGCCTATCATTGAGGTAGAAATTTTTGATTTATGGGGTATTGATTTCATGGGACCGTTTCCTTCAAGTAAGGGCTTTCTCTACATATTGCTTGCGGTTGATTATGTGTCAAAGTGGATCGAAGCCAAGGCTACACGCACCAATGATGCCAAGGTGGTAGCCGAGTTTCTCAAGACTAACATCTTTTCACGTTTTGGAGTTCCAAGAGTCTTGATAAGTGATGGAGGATTCCATTTTTGTAACCGCACTATTGAAGCCTTATTGAGGAAGTATGGAGTCACACATAAGGTGTCTACACCTTATCACCCCCAAACAAGTGGTATGGCCGAAGTAAGTAATCGAGAGATCAAGCATATTTTGGAGAAATCGGTTGGACCTTCAAGGAAGGATTGGAGTGATCGTCTCGATGATGCTTTGTGGGCTTATAGGACCGCCTACAAAACACCGATTGGTATGTCCCCTTTTCGGTTGGTTTATGGAAAAGCATGTCACTTACCGGTTGAGCTAGAACATAAGGCATGGTGGGCAATCAAGGCCTTCAACATGAACATAGATGATGCTGGCATTCATAGGAAGCTTCAACTCAACGAACTTGAAGAAATCCGTAATGAAGCCTATGATGCCGCTTGGATTTACAAGGAGAAAACAAAGGCATATCATGATAAAATGATTCGGGGTAAAAGGTTTGAAGTTGGGCAACAAGTTCTTTTATTCAATTCAAGACTTCGACTTTTTCCGGGTAAGCTTCGCTCTAAATGGGTTGGTCCCTTTGTTGTTACTCAAGTTTTTCCACATGGTGCAATTGAGATTGAGAATAGTATGACATCCAAGCGTTTCAAAGTTAATGGCCACCGACTTAAGCCTTACTACGATTCATTCAAACCATATTCCGTTGAGGCATCCGACTTCGATGATCCCCCACCACATGATATTGCCGAGCTACCATCCAATTCCACACCACAAACAAGCCGAGCTGCCGGATATAGAGCACAACCGGCCAACATTCATGCTGCCGAGCAGCAGCCACCGGTTTCAGCCGAGCCAACACCCCCTGCCGGACCTGCCATTTCCGGCAGGGTTGACACACAGCCACACAAGGCCGAGCACAAGGCTGACACGCCAAAGAACACGCCGGATACGCAAGCAGAACAGCCGGACACGCCAATTTCACTAGACACGCAGAACCGCACCGTGTCGGACACGACGTGCAATGAGTTACTCCTCGATCTTCTTCTTACCGATTTGGAATGCTTTGGAGCACGATGAATACATGCAACACGGTGAAAAGTCTAGGCTATGGATTCTAAACACAAAGCGCTACTTGGGAGGCAACCCATGTCGATCAAAGAAAAGTGAAGGAGCCATCACCGAGAGTTTGAAATTTCTTAACTCTTCTCTTTTTCTTTGATTTGTGATGATATGTTGGTATATGTTAGACTATTGCATGCTTAGGAAATTCGTTGATATAGATTTGTGCTTACATTGAGGACAATGTAATTTTCTAAGTGTGGGGTGGGATAACGTATTCCGTTTTCATTTTTGAATTTTTGTGTGCTTAGTTTAGAAAAGAAAAATTCAGAAAATTGTTCCACAAAAATAGAGTGTTTAAATTTGTTTGTTTCGAGTCTTAGGATGCCCCTAATATGTCAATGATGTTTTTCTCCTCTTTGTATACATGGATGATAGTTTTGCATACAATTAAAATTGTAAGTTTCATGGATTTTGTGCATTGGTAGGAGCATGTAGGACTTGTTGATTATGAAGCATGCATGTTTTAGCTAGTTTGTTTCCATAATAACCTATGTGAGCTTTAGAGCCAATTTGCTTTCTTCTTGAGCGATAAAAAGATAAAATTCAATAGATTCGTAGGAAGCATGAAACCTCATAATTCTTTGATTATTCGATGACTATGTGCCATAGCTTTTTAATGAACTCTAGTATGCTAGAACTTACTCTTGTTGATTTTAAAAACGTTTATATCATAAAATACCTTGATTTTGAATATGATTGCATAAAGATCATTTAGGTTTACCACCAAAGCCAAATAAAGCATGAGCCCTATTTGTGCCCGTCGTGGGACACCTTAGTAAATCCCCTTTGAGCCTATGTTGAGCCTTTTCTTTCATCACCCTTAAACACTTTCCATGAGCTTAGAATAGTGATGCCTTTACCTTGTGTGTCGGCAAAGCTCGATTTTTGAAGGCGTTTTCGCGTGTGTGATGAAAAAGAACAAGTGTGGGGTAGACTTAGCCATGAATTTATATGAAAAATGTATTTGCATGCCGTGCCTTAGTAAAGAAAAGAAAAGAGAACAGTTTAGCTCGGACCAAAAAAATAAAAGAAAAATATGATGCCGAGAGTTATGATAAAAAGGGCACGGCATAGGCAAGAAAAGAAAAATTGTGTGCATGGCTATTGTCTTGAGTATTGTTGTAATGTTTTATGGGAAGTAAAGAATGAAGGAAGGGTCCAACAAGATGAAATTTGACCCTTGGCGAGAAGACATAAGGAGATCGAGCTTTGCTAAAGGCCTTAGTGACGTTTTGAGCCTCCTTATCCAAATAGCGAATACCTCTTAGCCTAGCCCCATTACAACCTTATTATTGATCTTTTTCATGATTCTTAAGATGGTTAAATTTGATTGTGGAGATTATCTCAAGAGTAAGCATATGGTTTTGGTTCATTGGTGCATATAGTTATCACATGAGGTTTTTCCATCAAAATTCACAAAGTGCTTTCGTTTCCTTGATATATGCAAGTCACTCTTTGTAATTCATTATCTTTCGCTTGCATATACTTATGAGTGAATTACCATGCTTCGAGAGAAAAGAAGAGAGTATGCCTAGTGAGGAGGATTGGATTAGCTTTAACATGTTTACATGCTTACATTTTGTTCTTATATGTTCATATTGATGTCACATATTCATGAAGCTTGGAATTTTCGTGCTTAGCATTCTCATGCATTTAACTTGAAAGCTATGTGTACATACGAGCCTGAGACAAATTGTTAGGGGCAATAGTTTGTCTAGAGTCGTAGTTTAATTTAGTTTGCTAAGGGACTAGCAAAGGATAAGTGTGGGGTAGTTGATAGGAGCACAATGTGCGACGATATTACATGCTTATACCCTCGTTTATGCTTTGTTTAACCCTTATTTGTCTAAGATAGAGTCATAATTTAATTAGTGTCAAATTTGGTAAAGTTTGGTGAAAAATGGTTAATTATCCGAAAAATGACTAAGTTTGAGAAATCTGGAAAATAATGCAAAATATGTCTTTTTCGTGATTTTGAGATGAATGAAACTGTGATCTATCCTTGTCCAAATTCTATGAAATTTGGCGTGCTTAATATTCATATGCTGAGGAATGTTGTGTTAAAATTTCAGATCAATCGGAGTTCGGGAAGTCACCCAAAAGATGGCTGCAAAACAGCAGTCCGAGCATTCCAATCCAGGGACTTCCAGGATTTTCCTGGGACTTTGTCCCAACTTCAAAAACTCATTCCCGTCAATTCACAAGGATTTTGATCAAACTGTTTTATGGGGAGATGGCAATTTGTGTCTAGTTTATCTAAGATTTGAAATCGCATCAATCAGAGCATTGAAGAAAAAGTTATACTCGACTGAAGATGCAAAGGTCTCATCCGCCAGCTCATCCGCCAGCTCATCCGCCAAGTCTCATCTGCCGGATTTCATCCGCCAAGCTTCATCCGCCAGCAGCTTCACCAGTACTTGTCCGCTCGCCAACCATCCGCGCATGCCTGCATGCATGTTCGCGCGACCCGCCAAAAAGCCTCGCTTGCACCCGGTACTAGCAAAGTCTATACTCGCGAGCAGAATGGAATTTCCGGTAATAACTTCAATTGGCGGCAAGCATGCCAAATCATTCCAAAGAGCTATGAAACGTCCAAAAAGAAATCATAAGCTGTCCAAGCAAGGTTTCTTTGTTCGATAAAGAAAGAAAAGCCTATTCCAACTTGGATTGGGAAACCTTATTTAATAAAGATTTCTTTGCCGTTTTGAACAAGGAAAAGCTTCAAACTGCACAGACCTTTTCTCCTATATATAGAGGCCTGCTCCCATCATAAAAATATCTCATCTCTTGCAAAGCACTAGCCAAAACTCTACCAAATTTCCTACTCAAAGTTCTAAGCCGAAACCCTAGAAACACCAAGTCACCAAATCACCGCCACCAATCACCACCGATCCCTATCCCTAGCCTAGCTACTGCCGATCCTCTTCCACCACACCAAGACGAAGCTCTCCAAGGTTTCTAAAGTGTGATCCATCCCTATGACTTGTGTTTTTAATTTCGGTTTAGTCACATATTGTTGTTATAAAAATACTTTGTTTCGTTTGGTTTTGTATGATGAACATGAATTGCAATTTTCATTGAAGTTTATGTGATGACTTGTGTGATTTTTAATACATGGTTTTTGTATGTTTAGATAATTAGAGCAGTGGTATTAGAAGCATGTTTAGGATTTAAATTGGTTAGTAATCTAAGGTGAGGGCATGAAAATCGATACTTGGTGTTGTCTTTGAACATAATCTCGGTATTAGGTTTAATTTGCTAGGGTAATTACAAACTAGATGGACCTGACGGACTCTATGATTTGTGTTATTCACTAAGGGCTATTAATCTTAGAACTTGCATGCTAAATAAGATGATTGACAACCTTACTTGTTTACATGTTTTCGATTTTAGACTCTTGCGCTTAAATGTTAAAACGCGTAAAACCGGATTAGCATAAACTTTAGGATCGAAGGCGAATAGCATGATCTTAAAACATTAGATGTCTAACAATTGGTTAAAAGGCTAATCGCTCTAATTGTGGTCAAAACTAAGTTAAGTTTTGAGCATGCTAATACTTGTCTCTTACTTTCTTGCATATGAATCTTTGTGTTAAATTGTGTTTTGTGCTATGTGATGCGTGAGAGATGATGATCAAACTTGTATATAGTAGACCTAGGATTTTATTTTCTGTTTTTATGCCGTACTTAGTATAGGGCAGCCCTAGGGCTGCCGAATCCTATTTCCCCCATATGTGTGATGTTTGTGATGTATATATGTATATATGATTGTCTAACAATTTCATATCTCAGGTACCCTTAATCCCCGGCCTAGAACGATCCCTACTTATTCTATACTACTAACGATTGTAGGGTTATTATTGCTTGATGCTCGCTTCGGCGACTCATCAATCAGAATAAACAATCACTTTAGAATTCAAAAGATATGATCGAAATTTTTCTAAAGCGAAAATAACAGCCAACAATTCTTTCTCAGTAGTAGAGTAATTCAATTGAGCATCATTCAATGTACGAGAAGCATAATAAATGACATTCGGCTTCTTCTCTTTTCTCTGTCCAAGAACTGCTCCAACTGCATAGTCTGAAGCATCACACATGATCTCAAAAGGTAGCGTCCAATCTGGTGGCGCCATGATAGGTGCTGTCGTCAATAGCAATTTCAACTTCACAAATGCATCTTCACACCCTTTGTCCCATATGAACGGAACATCCTTCTGCAATAAGGCACAAATGGGCTTGGCCACCAACGAAAAATCCTTGATGAACCTCCTGTAAAAACCTGCATGGCCAAGAAACGAACGTACCTCCTTTACAGTTGTAGGGGAGGGTAAGTGAAGCATAATATCAATCTTGGCCCTATCAACCTCAATACCCTTTGCAGAAATTATGTGTCCTAAAACTATCCCTTGTTTTACCATGAAATGACATTTTTCCCAATTAAGCACAAGGTTTGTTTCTACACATCTTTTCAGGATTAATTCCAAATTCTCTAAGCATGCATCAAAGTCTTTTCCATAAACACTAAAATCATCCATAAAGCTTCAATGATATTTTCAATATAGTCGGAGAAAATTGAATACATACAACGTTGAAATGTACCTGGTGCGTTGCATAAACCAAATGGCATGCGTCGATAGGCAAACATACCAAAGGGACATGTGAATGTCATCTTTTCCTGATCATCTGGGTGAATGCATATCTGATTGTAACCGCTGTACCCATCCAAGAAGCAATAGAATTCGTGCCCAGTTAGTCTCTCCAACATCTGGTCCATGAAAGGCAAAGGCATGTGATCCTTTCGAGTTGTAGCATTCAGGTTTCTGTAGTCGATGCACATCCTATGACCTGTCACTAATCGTTGGGGCACGAGCTCATCCTTGTCATTCTTCACAACTGTGACTCCACTCTTCTTAGGTACAACTTGGACAGGTGCAATCTACTGGCTATCTGAGATAGGATAAATGACTCCACAATCCAGCAATTTGATCACCTCGTCCTTCACAATCTTCATCATAGGGGGGTGTAAACATCTCTGACCCTCCCTAGTAGGCTTGGCTCCTTCCTCGAGCAAGATCCTATGGACACAAGTTGTAGGGCTGATTCCCTTGATGTCCGCCAATGTCCATCCAATGGCGGTCTTGTTTCTCTTCAGCATGCTAGTCAAACGAGCTTCCTGCTGCTCACTCAGCTGTGATGACACAATAACTGGTAGTGTGTCATCGTCTCCCAAGTATACATACTTCAAATGGTTGGGAAGCACCTTCAGTTCTAATATAGGGGCCTGTTCCACAGATGGTAGAATTTTATTAGTGGAAATGGGAATTGACATGAACTGATTATACCTCATCAAGTGGGGTGTTCCCTCTAGCTCGGCAACAACTTGTGCAATGCACGGCTCAAGATCTTGTCGTGCCTCCATCGAAATGCTCTCCCCGAATGTGTCAATTCCTGCCCCTTGCTCAATAGCTAATTGCTATTGATCCAAAGTTTCTGACAAAACCTGCGCAACAGAATCAACTACGTCAATAGCATAGCAAGGTTTAAGGTCAGAAATTGGATACCTCATCGCTTCAAATATGTTGAAGCTAATCATTTCACCATCAAACTCCATGGTGAGGTTGCCTTCTGCAACGTCTATCTTTGTTCTTGCGGTTCTCATAAATGGTCGCCCCAAAAGTAATTGAGTTGAATTGTGGGGCGAATCTTCCATATGAAGCACATAGAAGTCTGCAGGAAATATCAGATTATTAACCTGCACAAGAACATTCTCAACATATCCCTCGGGATATTTGTTAGATCTGTCAGCCAATTGAATTATCACATTGTCTCTCTTCAATTCGATACAAGCGACCTCTAATGTCGCGTGACCAACTGGACATTCATGTACCTGAAATTATTCGAAAATCAAGTGTTTAGCCAAGGAATTCAAAAAGAAAAATAAAAGTATTTGTGTAGTTAGAATTTGTGTAAGTATTATTATTGTAAAAGTATAGTCAACGAAATATATATAAGTATCACACAAGATTTTCAAGCTTTCACAAAATTCACAAGTAACAAACAAGTATTCGGTCCTAATTTTCCAAGAGTGTCGAAAATAGTATGAGATTGCCGAACCTAGAGTCTATTTCTTTTATTCACACAACTTTAAAATTCGAGGTACGTGGAGCAGAGGAGATAACAGTGCAATGGACTGATGCAGCCCAAGGTAGTATCATGCTTATTCTGATATACCTCAAAAATTAAAGACGAATTTTGTTTTCAAGAAAATAGATTCACATATGTTCAAGTTATCTTATAGAGTCTAAAGTGAGGTGATGCTTCGGCACAAGCTGTTGTCTAGGGTCGAACGTATTTCACTTTTCTAAGGCGGTGTCGTTAAGATCCACGGAGAGTGAACTCTCTTTAGGAACCAGGCAGGTCTCGTTGTTGGACACCACGGAGAGCGAACTCCCTATCGACTCACTCACCGAGAATGAACATCAGTCTGTGGGCCTTGAGAACCAGTTTTACAAACCTGAGAACCAATCAATGAAAATAACTTGCCCCATACTTTGTAAAATAAACTCGGGTCCCTAGCGGTCTACAAGTGTTGATTAAAACCGCCATCAACCTCATAGAAGTAATAACTTTGCCAAAATGTCGCTTATATGCGTGGGGGGGAAGTATCCCGCGTTTCCCAGTCTACATAAAACGGATCCAACAAAGCATCATTCGTATGAAGGGTTTTGGTTATGATCAACAAAAGAGACTTCACCTACATGTTACACTTTAGAAACTACAATAAACTTAAACATACATAAAACTATCACTTCCTAGAAATTATCTAAGTGTTACAAACATTCACAAATATCCATCACATAATTCGGCAATTAATCAAACCAAAAACCAAAAACCAAAAACAAAAATCGGAAATCCCTATTTACTATTACACTTCCGAAAAATCCTATTATACATATCCCAAAAACTATAGCAAAATTAAATAACCTGCAATATACATAATTACAAAACAACACTTTATGAATAAAAAAAATTAAATTTCCCCGGCAACGGCGCCAAAAATTGATGGAGCTATTATCCAAGCACAAAGTACCTGCAAACCAACTTCATACATATAATACCCTTCTTCTGTCGGTTGTAGTATTGACAAGTAGGGATCGTTCTATCCGGGGAAATCAAGGGCATTTAATAACATAAAGTATTGCAAATAAAGGGGGTGTCGATTTTTATAACTAATTTACCTACTGATTTTTACTAAATTTAAATCCTAAATTATTATATACAATTGATCAACATCTTCCACACAATCACAAAACACAAAACTCATTAAACATGCAACGAAATTAAACAAAGTAATAGGGGCAGCAAGCTAAAATCGGATCCAAGATTCAATTAAGTTCCAATTTAATTAGAGCCTTCGCGGTATATCTAATTATTCAAAACATCACAAGTATTTAGAATCAACTTCAGGTGTAATCCTAAACATGATACTAATCGGTTTAAAAACACTTCGCGTAGAAATTAAACACAAATAGCACATAAGCACAATATGTCGAATCGGAAACATGTTAGCAGGTATGGCGTCACTCATCCCACATCGACATGCAAATTTCCAGAATTATTCTAGCCCTTTAAATTAATACAAATTCAAACCAACTTCGCGTATGATTCAACATGTATTAAATCGGCATGTGAAACCAACACACAAAGGATAGTCATGGCCAAGACTACCTCCATGCATACGATTTTTATGCATACAAATTCAGGAAATCAACCTAATTAAATCACGAAAACATGCAAAAGCCTACTGCCCATAATACCATATTCGATTAAACTACATGCATAATTCGGAAATTAAACCAAAGATAACCAAATAATATAACAAGAATTCGGAAATCCCAAGAATAATTTACAAAACCAAAATTACAACCAAGAATCCATACATATTTCATAGACAATATAATGTATAAGTACAAAGAAACAAAAGCCATGGAAAATTACAATCCGAATTGAGAACCTTCGTTGAAGAATTCGGCAAGAGGATTGGTGATGGTGATTGGAATGATTTTTAGGAAAGGTGGTGGAGATGGTTCGGCTTTGCTCTATGTGAGGATTGTTATGGTGGAAATTCGGCAGAGTTTTGGTAAGTTCAAGTGAGGAAGAGAAGATGATATTTTCTGAAATTATGTTGTGGTATTTATAGAGGCAAGGGAGGCAGCTAGGGTTTACAAAACCTAGTTTTTCTCAAACTTATCCTGCTGGCAGATTTGACCTTCGAGTGAAGATTATGGAATATCTTTCTCTAGAAAATAGATATTGTGGTGATTCCAGTTGGGTTGGAAACTAGACTCCCGTAGCTTTTTATCTATATAAGGCTCGAATTCTGATCCATTGGGAGCTGTCCGGGAGAGTCCGTGGAAGTTGAGAGACGTGCATAAGAATTTTCCCGAAATTAATCAGGATTCTTTTTCTTTCTCTTATTATCTGAATTCTTTTCTTCTAGACTCTTCTTGGCCTTATCTTGGACTTGAATCTTCTCATTAAGTTAGTATGGACATATCTTTAGGTCCATAATATCCGATCCATGCTTCAAAAGTCCAAAGGAAAACATTCATTGTGCAACCGGGAAAGTTGTTGTTTTCCCGGCAGAATGACTTTACTCCAGTAAATCCGACATAACTTCCTCCTCAGAGCTCCGATTGATGCGATTCCAAGTCCCAGAGAAACTAGACACACATAGCTATCTCCATATAAAACAGTTTGATCCAATTCCTTATGAGTCGTCAGGAATGAGTTTTCGAAGTTGGGACACAGTCCCAAGAAAATCCTGGAAGTCCCTGGATTGGTTTGCTCGGATTGCCAAGTTGCAGCCATCTTTAGGGTGACTTCCCGAACTCCGATTGATCTGAAATTTTAACACAACATTCCTCAGTATATGAATAATAAGCACACCAAATTTCATTAAATTCAGACAAGGATAGTTCTCATTTTTACTCATCTCAAAATCACGAAAAAGACAACTTGCATTATTTTCCAGATTCCTCAAACTTGGTCATTTTTCGGATTCTTAACCAAATTTTCTCCAAACTCTACCAAATTAACACTAAACTATATTATGACTCTATCTTAGACAAATAAGGGTTAAACAAAGCATAAATGAGGGTAAAAACATATAATATCGTCGCACATTGTGCTCCTATCAACAGGCCCGCGCATTACCGACAAGAACGCCCCCTGGAGATCATGCGAGCGGAACATCAAGAAATCTTCACCACTCTAACCTCTTATTACGAGGACATTCTGTACGAAAACGGGAACATCATTCCCCCACCGCTAATGAGGAAGCACCCAAAGGGGAACCTCACCCCGGCGCGAACAAGCAAATACTGCTCCTACCACGATGAGGCTACCCATAGGACAAACAATTGCATCGCCCTCAAAACAGTGGTGGAGGGATTAGCTAGCAGTAGGCTATATAACATTACAAGATATATATTCCAACTGTTTTAAACGAAATCCAAGGCAAACCACTGGTACTATAAAAATCCAAAGGCAAGCAACACAAAAGCCGGTGAGGAAAAAAAAAATCTGCCTAAGGAGCCGTGGCCTCCTCCCCAGTGGGCTCAGCCTGTCCACCGGCTTCCTTCGGTAGAACCGCCGCATCCGCCCCAGCAGGCTCGGATTGCTGAGGTCCGCCCTCCTCTTCCGGCTGCTCCTCCTCCCGCGGCTGCCCGTCAATATCATCATCGGCCTGCGCCTACGGCATTTGTGAGGTATTCAGGTACCCCTTCTTTTCCCACTCCACGTAGGCATCGGCGATACCCGCCTCCCTAGCCTTCTCCAAAAGGACAAGAAACTGCTCACTATCGTGATATTTCTTGATAACCTGCTGGAAAAGCTCCGGGTCCTCTTCTCCAGCCGCAGCGACGGTGGCGGCACGCGCAGCGGCAGCTTCCAACTAGAGCTCATCCACCTTGGCCTCCAGCTCGGCCCTCTCCTCCTTAGCCCGCTCCTTCTCCTCCTTGAGGCTCCGGACCTGGCCCTCTAGCTTGGCCACCTGCCTCCTGGCCTTCTCCTCCAGTCTGGCCTTCTCCCGCTCAAGCCTGGACTTCTCAGCCTCCAAGCGCTTCCGGGCGCCGGCCAGAACGACCACCTGCTTCTTCAGCTCCTCACTCGGGTCCGACTGGTACAGATTGTACAACAGCTGCAGAATGACAGGCCACCGATTAGAAAAAAAAAATAAACAACAAAAAAAAAAATATTGTTCGACCGGTGCTGTACCACCAAACTATTCTTACCCAGAGAACCAACTCCTTGCTCTTCTGACGATTCTCCCCCGACAGGGATCCAGCGGTTCCAGGCCTATCCAGACCCAGGCCGGTCACGTCCTCCAGCAGGGTCCGGACGAATGGGCTTTCCGGAACTCCCCTCCTCGGTTCTTCCTCCGGAGCGGGACTACTCTGCTGGGCGGCAGAACTTGAAGCCGCAGCAGCTCTATCCCTAGCGGGACTCGTCCCACCACTGGTCAACTTAAGCCGTTTAACCAAGTTCTCACTAGACGACCGACCAGTCAACGTCACCAGTGCGGAAGGCGGGACGTCCATGATCCTCCTCTTCTTCTCACCCAGGTCGACCGGTGAAGAAGATTGTGCGCCAGGCAAGGAGACCCTGGTGACAAGTGGGACCGATCCCACTCGATGTGGAATCCTATCCGTTCCACCAGGAACCTTTGGTGGCCCGCCAGCGGTTTTTCCCTTCCCGGACCCCGCTGAGGATCCCGCGGCATGAGTCTTCACACTCCTTAAAACGTAGTCCTCATCTGCAACATCCACGACCACCGGCTCGGCGTCGATGCTAAGCCGGCCAGTCTCCCGATCCACCGTGGTCCGCGAAACGACCTCCCCTTTCTCCTTCAGCCTCGAGACAAGATCCTCACCATCCATGGATAGCGTGTTAGGAGGTTTGATGACCGTCCGGGAAGATGCACCTGCATAACACTAAACAAAGAGTTAGACGTAGTATAAACTCGGTCAGCGGGAACTTCACTGCTAAAATCCCCACTACGCACCGGGATCCCGCCCCAGGCCGCAGTACTCCAACACTTCCCGCCGTATGAAGTTGTAGAAGCTTCGCTCAAACCCGGACCAGCACCCGAATATCGTGGCAATCCTATCGCCCTCCAACTCAGACAGTACGTATGATTGGTCACCAAGTGATAGGAGCACAATGTGCGACGATATTAATGTGTTTACGCCCTCATTTATACTTCGTTTAACCCTTATTTATCTAAGATAGAGTCATAATATAGTTTAGTGTCATTTTGGTAGAGTTTTGATAAAATATACTTTAGAATCCGAAAAATGTCTAAGTTTAAGAATTCTGGAAAATAGTGAAAAATATGTTTTTTTCGTGATTCTGAGATGAATAGAATTATGACTTATTATTTTCCAAATTTTCTGAAATTTGGTATGCATATTATTGGCTTGCTAAAGGGTCTTGTGTCAAAAATACAGATCAATCGGAGTTCAGGAAGTCACCCAAAAGATGGCTGCAAATCAGCAGTCCGAGCAACAAATCCAGGAATTTTCCTGGGACTGTGTCCCAACTTCAAAAATTCATTCCCGACGTTTCACAAGGAATTTGATCAAGCATTTTATATAGAGGAAGCTTTGTGTGTCTAGTTTATCTGAGACTTTGAATCGCACCAATCTAAGCTTTGAAAAGAGAGTTATGCCAGAATTACTGGAGCAAGGTCACTGCCCAGCCGAGAATCATGAAGAGTTGCTGAGTTCACAAGTGATGTCCATGAAGCATTGCAGCCCAATTCAAGGAAGAAAATCAGCAAAAGAAGTTTCCTAGAAGAACCAAGAAAGGAAGGAACCAAAACCTTGTTGCACAAGGATTACCTTTGCCGATTTGGACTAGGTTTTCTCCCTTGGGTTTCTACCGAATTTGCCTCTATATATAGCCATCTTTTCCACAGAAAAACTTGTCACATTCTAAAGAAAAAATCTAGCCAAAGCTCTACCTAAATTTCCCAAGAGTCCTACATAAAAACCCTAGCCGAAACCACCTCCATCTCACCCTAAAAATCCTGCCGACACAACACCATTGCCGAGCAGCCATCTTCTCCACCAACCATCGGATCCACACAAGTCGAAGTCATCCAAGGTGTCTACAAAAGTGTGATCCACTCCCTACTCTCGGTTTTGTAATTTTTATGTAGCTATGTTAAACTTTGTCTATGAAGTTAGCATGAATTCTTGGTTTCAAATATTATGTCTATGTATTGTTTGGATTGAAGTTTGGTTTTATGATTTGTATGTTCAATTCATTTTCTTTATCTTTAATTGGTGTTTGAATGTAAGAATACGGATTGCATGTTAAAGAGTAAGGAAAATATGTAATGAATTAGTAAGTAGGATAATCGGCAAACATGTATTAATTTGATTTTAGGGTTTTCTTGACTTGTTCTTTAAATTCGTGTGCTTAAAGATTGGTAGCCTACGTAATTGCAATATGTGGATTATTGATCTCATTAGCCGAAAATAATATAGATTAAGTAACCAACGAGTTATTTTGTTTGTGTTGTTTTCACAAGGGTTAGAGTGATTTAAAGAACACGCTTGTTTAATAAGAAGAGTGACGCCTTACTATATTAACTTGTTTCCGACTAAAAAGATTTCGTGCTCAATTACTATGCATATTTGTTTTCATCTATAGGAGTTCTCAAATATGTTTAGTACAATTTTAGGGTTAGACGTAAAGTTAATCTTGAATACTTATGAAATCTATCAGTTAGTAATACCTATAGGGAGCTAACGAAGTCGGAGTTAAGTTGAGTCTAGAACGCTTTAATGTCTTATCGTGAGTCCTATTTGCTTATTTGTTATGTGTTTTGATTGCTTTCATGTTAGTGCTTTGTGGAAGAATGCTGACCAACCTTGTAAATAATAACTTTAGGATTTAATTTCATGTCTTAAATTCATGTCTAGGAATTTAGAGGCAGTTTTGCTGCCAAGCCTTTTATCTCCCATAATTTCGTGTGTGAATATGTATATATGTATATAAGTGTGACAATTATGTGCATATGTGTTTGTGAATATTTGTGTTAACATTCTCATGTTTCAGGTACCCTTAATCCCCGGCTTAGAACGATCCCTACTTATGTCTATACTACTAACGATTGTAGGGTTAGCTTGATGCTCGCTTAGGCGACTCGTCACCAAGGGGCTGGAAATCACCAGGAACCCGATACGTCCTCCTCCTCTTCTGCCACCTCCCCCCTGCCATCACCATCTTCTTCCTCCAGCTCTTGTCCAGCTAGGAAGGCAGGTGGGTGATAATAGGCTTAAAGTGCCGAGCGCCAAAGGTGATGCAACCCCAACACCCTTTCTTTTTTGAGAAGGACAGTATGTACAATGTCCAGAACACGTTCACCGTCGGCATGCTCATCCCGGACAGCTCGTACAAACAACCAAGGCTCAGCAGCTGCCTCCACTGGTTTCCGGGAAGCTGCGCGGGAGACACGTGCAGAGCGCTGAGCATGTACTGCCCGAATTCTGGCAGCGGGAGGGAGAACCCGTGACGGAAATGGTCTCCATAAAAAGCAACCCAACCCTTCTCCGGGTTGCAAGCCGATTCTCCGGGATTCAGCGGCCGTAATTTCACCTCATCCGAGATACTCCACGTTTCCCGGAAGGCGGCAACCTCTGCGGGACTCATGGTACCCTCCGGTTCGTCACACAACACAGCCCCTTCCCCATCCCCAATCGTGTAAACTGCGGGCGATGTACTAGGAAAGGGTACCCCATGGGGGATGTCCTCGTACCCCAGAGACCCGGATGACGAGGCCTCACCCCGGACAGCTTCTGACTCTGAGGAAACCGACGCAAGCCAATCCTCCAACCTTTCCTCATCGTCCGTCACAGGTCGTCTGGCGGTCGATTCAGAAGTTCCATTAGAGCTCCTAGAATCCATGTAACCTAGGGGGAGGAAAACAAAAACCCACTGCCGGTCAGCGACAACCTAAAACAGCGCCCTTTGCGGCTGCTCTCCAAATCTGCCGCAGATTCCCCGCTCCAAACAACTCATCTGTTGCGATAGGGATCCCCCGGCAAAAGAAAACCCCCGCAAAACAAGAACCAACAAAGAAAAAACGGAAACAAAGGAGGCGGAACTTATCGATTACTATGCACAACCGAGGAAAGTCAGTCCTGGGAAAACACCGAGCAATCGTATGTAAGAGCAAGCACGCCTGAAGCACGGATAGCGCGAGAATACCTTCACAGAACTTTCTCCGGATTCCTCTCCAGCGTTTTCTTCTTCTCTCTCAAACAAGAGAAAAAAAAAGAGAGTAAACAATGAAGACAAGGAAGGCCTTTATATAGACAGGTCCGGCACCCTAGGCACCCCTGTAATCTCCCCAAAATACTCA
Source organism: Potentilla sterilis (assembly GCA_963682095.1). Classification (NCBI taxonomy): domain Eukaryota; kingdom Viridiplantae; phylum Streptophyta; class Magnoliopsida; order Rosales; family Rosaceae; genus Potentilla; species Potentilla sterilis. The sequence goes on from OY821754.1 coordinate 49,810,243, forward strand.
ATCGGGGCAAGTCAAACGCCTGCGAATTCGGGCCTTCCATCTCAGACCGCTCCCTACTGACACGTGTCCCAGTATCGGTAAAATCCCCATGCCATCATAAATGATGGGACTGATGGGCTTTCTCCTTCAATGCATGTCAACCACTTGCCTCGCCTACAAACGGCAGTTGAAGGAGATGGGAGTGAGAACCGAGGTGTCCAGCCCCCCACCACTTCCCCAAGCGCCAACCTCAATTCAAGGAAAGTCATCCCATCGGGTCACTGCCGTTGCCACCAGGCATTCCAACGGGTAATATACATTCCACTAGTTCACAGGCATTCCAACAGGTAATATACATTCCACCGGTTCCACCTGGCATTACATCGGTTCCGTGGCATTCCATCGGTTTAGTCACTTTCGTTCGTGCTTACGGGCACGGATAAGCCAGCAACAACTTAAGGCTTCAAAACATCGGGCTTTATAAACCCGGGAGAGTTGTTTCTCTAACACAGGACAAATCTTCCCGCAAGATAGAAACCCTGCACATACATCACGCCTGTACGAACAAGGGCTATGACACGATCAGTGGTACACCCAACAACAACCGGGTCACTAGCCGGGAGAATTGTTCCTCTAACACAGGCCAAATCTTCCCGCAACCTAAAAACCCTGTATCACACAAAGCTGTGAAAAATATGGGGGACAAATGGCCGGGCCACCCCACCGGGAGAATTGTGTCTCTAACACAGGACAAATCTCCCCGCAGGCTAGAAACCCTGCACATAACCTCACACCTATAACGTTCAAGCTGGGACGAATCAACGGATGTTGACCGGTGCTTTAACACGGCCGCAACATCCCACCGGTAGATCTGTTGGCTCGCACCCAACAGGTCTCCCCGCAGGCTCGCAACCCTGCACATTACCCCATGCTTATTCCAACACAAGATGGGACAAATCAGCGGATGTTGACCTATGCTTTAACACGGCCGCAACATCCCACCGGTAGATCTGTTGGCTCGCACCCAACAGGTCTCCCCGCAGGCTCGCAACCCTACACATTACCCCACACTTATTCCAACACAAGCTGGGACGAATCAGCGGGTGCTGACCGGTGCTATAACATGGCCGCAACCCCCCACCGGGAATTAACCTCTAACACAGGACATATTCTCCGGTTTGTAGCACCGTGGGTAGCGATTTTCACTGGGGGACTCGTTCCGACATGGCAGTTCACCGGCCGGGTCCTCCCGGAGCATTTCATACCTGACTCGTTCCGACATGGCAGTTCACCGGCCGAGTCCTCCCGGAGCATTTCATACCTGACTCGTTCCGACATGGCAGTTCACCGGTCGAGTCCTCCCGGAACATGGCATGGCGGATTTCAACGCCACATTATCATCCCATGCACTCATCCGGGTTCACCCCGCCCCATATGCATGGCATGACGGATTTCAACGCCACATTATCATCCCATGCACTCATCCGGGTTCACCCCATCCCATATGCATGGCAAGGCGGATTTCAACGCCACATTATTATCCCGTGCACTCGTCCGGGTTCACCCCGTTTCATATGCAGGGCACGACGAAACTCAAGCACCACACCACCATCATCACAACTCATACTCATAACTGTTGCATATCATCATGAACAGGCACTCGCATCACCACGCACCATCATAACAGGCTTTCTGCTCGAACGCCCGGCCAATCCCAATCTTCAACGCGGACTTGGGGGACTAGGGCACCATTGGGTCGGTAACCCTGCGGGTCTGCGGGCCTGCAGAGCAAGACATATCCCCATTCAAGATTGCACTTGACCGGGAACTTGGGGGACTTGTTGACGGTAGCCACAGAGGGGCTACCCAGGCCCACAGACCCGCAGCCGCACCACCCGGGCCCGGTCCATGGCCCGGGGCTGGATCGTTAACACCCGGACCCGGGTCCCAGCAGCCTACCTTATGGCCAGGGGTCCGGGAGCCGGGGGCGCCAGCCTGCTGAACAGACCACCAAAGCTGCCCCAATATATGAACAGAAGTAGATCAGTCCCACATCAAAGAGTAAGACCAGACCTCACGCTCGACAACTTATATAAGGGCCTCAACTACTCTCATTAATAGGTAACCAACTCTCCAACTACTTATTGTTCCCGCTTAAGTTATACATTTATCCCAACCGTAATAACTTAGGCATCGGAGAGGAGAAGACCGGCCCGCCCGGTATTCCCCTTAGTTAGCAGGACTTGCAGGAAGAAATCACACTAAGATTCACCAGTCTCTGTCAGGCCTACGGGTTACAACAGAAATATCTTTCGAAGGAGTTTGAGATGAAAGACCTTGGGCAATTGAAATACTTTCTTGGTATTGAAGTTGCAAGATCTAAGAAAGAAATTTCTTTATCCCAACGTAAGTATGTACTCGACTTGGTAGCTGAGACAAGGATGCTTGATTGCAAACCAGTTGAGACACCTATTGAGATGTATCACAACCTCGCCATCTATCGTAATCAGGTTCCAACAGATAAAAGAAGTGCCAACGTCTAGTAGGGAGACCCATTTATCTTTCTCATACTAGACCTGATATTGCTTATGTTGTGAGTGTGGTTAGCCAATTTATGCATTGTCCCAGTGAAGAGCATATGGATGCAGTATATCAGATTCTGAAGTATCTCAAGAAGGCACCTGGAAAAGGTTTGTTGTTTGAAAAGAAGAATGAATTAGAAGTCGTGGGATACATAGATGCTGATTGGGCAGTTGATAAGACTGAGAGAAGATCTATATCTGGATACTTCACTTTTATTGGAGGAAATCTAGTGACTTGGCGTAGTAAGAAACAAAAAGTTGTTGCTAGATCAAGTGCAGAAGCAAAGTTTGGAGGTATGGCTGACGTGTCGCCGAAGCGAGCATCAAGCAATAATAACCCTACAATCGTTAGTAGTATAGAATAAGTAGGGATCGTTCTAGCCGGGGATTAAGGGTACCTGAAATATGAGAATGTTAGCACAAAATATCTACACATATTTACACAAAACGTCACAAATGTGGGGATAAATGGAATCGGCAACCATAGGATTACCTTATACTAAATACGAAAATAAAAACATAAAATAAATCCTAAGTCTAATATTTACAAGTGATCATCATCTTTCACACAAAACAGTTCACACAAAAGACTCTTTAACACATAGATTCGCATGCAAGAAATTAAGAGACAAGTATTCAAGCATCTTAGACTTAATCAATTTCGACTACAATTAGAGCGATTAGCCTTTTAACCAATTGTAAGACATCTAATGTTTTAAGATCATGCTATTCACCTTCGATCCTAAAGTTTATGCTAATCCGGTTTTAAACGTTTTAACATTTAAGCACAAGAGTCTAAATCGAAAACAAGCAAACAAGTAAGGTCGTCAATCTTCTTATTTAACTTGCAAGTTCTAAGGTTCTTTAGATCTAGGTGAGCAACACAATCAAGAAAACTCAACTCGTATAACTTAATCATATTACTCAATCATATGAAATCTAGCACTTAGAATTACATGCAAACAACAAATGCTTAAACAAAACTAGTGTGTCGATTTTTGTGCCCTAATCTTAGATTACTAATCGATTTTAAGTCTAAATCATGCATCAAATACCTACTGCCCTAATTATCATACATATGAAATTCACATGCTAAAATTACAAAACTTGAACATAAAAATCAATCATGCAATAGTTTACATAAAAGTTCAATAAAAACCAAGAAACGAATTGTGTTAATACAATACAACCAAACTACAACAAATACAAAAGCCATAGGGGGAGTGGATCACACTTTTAGAACCTTTGAAGACTCCTCAAGACATGACAAGATGGTACTTGCTGCTGCTCCTTAGTGCTCGGCCTAAGCAGGAATCGGCAGAAAACAAGGTGGGGGAATTCGGAAATTTGTAGTGGTGGTGATGGTGTTTTGGCTATGTATTTGGGTATTTGGTACTTAAGAAACTTGGTAGAGCTTTGGCTAGTATTTTGTGCTTGAGATGAGATGATTTTTCTGTAGGAAAATATGGCTATATATAGAGGCAAATTCGGCAAAAACCCTAGGTAGAAAACCTAGTCCAAATCGGCAAAGGCAATCCTTGTGCAACAAGGTTTTGGTTCCTTCCTTTCTTGGTTCTTCTAGGAAACTTCTTTTTCTGATTTTCTTCCTTGGATTGGGCTGCATATCTTCATGAACTTCTTGTGTAGGCTTGACAACTCCATTTGGTGAGCTTGGTCCATGGAAAAATGCCCCAAACCCGCAAGAACACAAGACCGGCAGCAACTCGGCTGGAATGACCTTGCTCCAGTAAATCCGACATATCTCCCTTCTCGGAGCTCCAATTGATGCGATTCCAAGTCTCAGATAAACTAGACACATATAGCCATCTCCTCATACAATATCTAGATCAAATTCCTTGTGAATCGTCGGGAATGATTTTTCGAAGTTGGATCAAAGTCCCAGGAAAATCCTGGAAGCCCCTGGATTGGTTTGCTCGAACTGCCGTTTTGCAGCCATCTTTTGGGTGACTTCCCGAACTCCGATTGATCTGAAATATTAACACAACATTCCTCAGCATATGAATATTAAGCACAACAAATTTCATAGAATTCGGACAAGGATAGATCACACTTTTGCTCATCTCAAAATCACGAAAAAGACACATTTTTCACTATTTTCCAGATTTCTCATACTTAGTCATTTTTCGGATTCTTAACCATTTTTCGCCAAACTCTACCAAATTAACACTAAACTAAATTATGACTCAATCTTAGACAAATAAGGGTTAAACAAAGCATAAACGAGGGCATAAGCATATAATATCGTCGCACATTATGCTCCTATCAATGGCACATGGCGTATGTGAATTGTTATAGATCCGAAATATGTTAAAGGACTTAGGTATCAAACTTAAGAAGCCTAAGGACTTACATTGTGATAACACATCAGCAATTGAAATTGCTCATAATCCGGTTCAGCATGACCGAACTAAGCATGTGGAGGTGGATCGATTCTTTATCAAGTATAGTTTAGACATGAAAGTCATTCGATTCCCTTTCGTATATACAGAAGACCAGCTGACAGATATTCTTACAAAAGGAGTGTCAATGAAAGTATTTGACTATTCAATTGACAAGTTGGGCATGATTGATATCTATGCGTCAACTTGAGGAGGAGTGTAGAATATTCAAGTTTCACTACCAGAAAAAAGGCCCGACGAAAAAAAAAAAACGGCCGACGAATTAAAATTTTCGTCGGTAATTCTAAGGAATAGCCGAGGATTTTATTTTTCGTCGGTAAAAAAAAAAAAATCGTCGGCCATAGTTTAACCATAGCCGACGAAACCTTTTTTCGTTGGTATTTTCAAAAAATCGTCGGCTATATTCATATTTCAGCCGACGATTTGTATTTTCGTCGACCTTTCTCCGAAACATTAGCCGACGAAAATTTTTGGAAGTATGGCCGACGAAGTTGACATTTTCGTCGGCTATAAGTCTATATATTTTCATATCTAGGCAGCAGCTGCTCATTTCAAAAAAAAAAAGGGAAAAACGGGAGAAAGAGTGAAAAATCTGTGGGTATTGTTGAAATCTGTCCTCTCTTACATTGTGGAGCTATATATAGGTACGTACATATGTATATGTTTCTGCCTAAACCCGGGGGTCTAGTAGATACTTGATGAATCCAACTCGATCTCCTGCAATCCTGCTTACTAAGGGGAATACCGGGCGGGCCGGCCTTCACCTCTCCGATGCCTAAGTTAGTATAGTTGGAATATATATAACCTGGGCACGTATGTAAGCAGGGAGAGAGACAAGTTACCTATTTATGGTGGTAGCTGAGGCCTATATATAGGTGGTTGGGGGTGAGGGCTGGCCTCATCCTTCGATGTGGGACTAGTTCTCTTCTGTTTGGACATTCTAGTGCCCTCTTTGGCAGGCGGGCGTCCCTGGTCCTAGGATCCCTGGAGGCAGGATAGACCGCTGGGGCCCGAGGCCTGGTGCTGGTGGTCCGATCCTGGGTCCTGGTCCGGGCCCTGGTGCGCTTGCTGCGGGTCTGTGGGCCCTGGTGTAGCCTCTCTGGCTACTGTCAACAAGTCCCCCAAGTTCCCGGTCAAGTGCAATCTTGAATGGGGACTTAAGATCTGTCTTGCTCTTGGCCTGCAGACCCGCAGGGTTACCAACCTACCGGTGCTCAGTCCCCCAAGTCCGCGTTAAAGATTGGGCGTGACCGAGGTGAGTATCTGGATCTTGAATGGGCGTTCCTAAAGTATCGAAACGAGTCCCGGATGAACCATATCGGTGCGAGGCGGAGTTCACGGGAGCTCGACGGGCGTCCTGCCATATCGAAACGAGTCCCGGATAAACTTGCAGACTAGCCTTCGGGAAGGCCTGTTGGTGCGTGGAATAGGCCAACAGGTGCCCGAAGGGTGTTATGGCCGCGCTGAGGCGTTGTTTTAACACTTGCTAGCTCTTCTCAGCTTTTGTTGTTTAAGCGTTGAGGTAATGTGCAGGTTTGTTAGCCTGCGGGGAGACTTGCTCTGTGTTAGAGAGACAATCTGCCCGGTGGAGTGGCGTTGAGATAACGAGTCTCGCCATGTATCCCCAAGGGTATCACAGTTCAGTGTGATGCAGGGTTTTTATCCTGCTGGACAAGAGTACATTGGTTAGATGTAAGCTCGCCCGGGTTTATAAAGCCCATGCGTTTAGAAGCCTCGAGTTGTTGCTGGCTCGTCCCTGCCCGTAGGCGTAGGGAATGACATCCGGTAGAATATTTCGGAGCTGGTTGAATGTCACATGCCCGGTGGAATGCCATAGTGCTGGGCGGATCTCGACCGGGCGGACTGCCATATCGGGGTGAGTCCTCCAGTGAAATGGCATACAGCCGGTGTAAATAACCGTGACACGTCATGGTGTCGGGTTGATTTGAAGGTTGACCTTCTTTGTGAAGCGAGGAGAGGGGACGCCTCGCTGCGTGCTCCTTGTTTACTAACTGTTGCTTGCGGGTGGGACATGTGGCTGACATGCAATGAAGGGGGAGCCCATCAGTTCCATCAGTTATGATGGTATGGGATCCTTTATTGATGCCGTGGGCACGTGTCGGCAGGGGGCGGACTGAGATGGAGGGGATCGACGGCTGGGGTTGCCTGACCTTTGTTGTTGCCCTATTTATCGTCTCATCTGCTTTCCTCCTGCCGTACTTTGCTTACCCTTTGCCTTCTGCTCTCCTCTTCCATCTTTCGGCAGAACTGAACTTTTGTTTTGAGGTTTGATGGCGTCTGGGAGATCTGCGCATTATGCCAGTGGCGGTCGTGGGCCTAAGAGGCACGAGCTGCGGGATGGTGATGGGACGATTTTCTGCGACGAAGCAATCAGAAGTATGGACGAGAGGGAGATTAGGGAGTTTCGGTCGAGGTGGGATATCAACTCTTCCGTTAAGCTTCGAGGCTTGCATCCCGGCGAGCTGGCCTGTAATCTGGAGCCGGGCTGGGTCGCTGTTTTTGATGACCAGTTCCGCAACGGACTATCGCTGCCGTTGCCGGGATTTGTCCAGTACATGCTGAGCTCACTGAATCTTTCCCCAGCCCAGCTTCCGAGCAATCAGTGGAGGCAGTTGCTTGGGCTTGGGTGCCTGTTCTGTTTGAGTTATATGGACTGGCCCACGGTTAATGAATTTCGGGCGCTGTACAGGATTTCTTACTGCAGAAAGAGCCAGTGCCGTGGTTACGTGAATTTTGCCACGCGGGATCATGCTGCTGCCATTACGCATCTGCCGGCGACGGTTTTGGATGGCTGGAGGAGGTCGGTGGTGCTGGCCGGTGGTAAGTGGCAGCGTACCTGGAGGGGTTATCAAGTGCCCGGGGCATATCAACCGATCGGGGACCAGACCTATGAATTGGAGAACCTGGAGAAGCAACGGTTATTCCGTTTGTTTTATGGCTGGGACCATGATAGCCGGAGCACCTACAATTTCACTCGGTGGAACGTGCTGGAGGTGCTGGGGATGGGGAGAAAACCTACTAATGGTCCTCGGCCCGCGCTTAAAGTTGAGGAGACTATCGAGCCGGATGAGGAGCTTATAGCAGCGAGGTTGATGGAGATAGGGGAGGAGGCCGCAAAAATTGTTCTTGACGTGGCTACCCAGAAGCGTACGGAGCATGCAAGGCCGGTGCCGCTAGTGTTCTCGGACGCTCATTATGGGAGGCGGCCGGGCGGCGAGAACAATTCCCCACTCCGCATTCGGGAGGTGCGGGTGGAGGGCCCACCGGGGCCAGAACCTGTGGCGCGACAAATGACAGTGCGTACCTCGCGGGAGAGGGAATCGGTGGTTTTGCCCGAGCACCGTCGAAGCAGTCACAGTGAAAGTCCGGCAAAGAGAGCGAGGGTATTTGATGCGGGGGCGTCAAGCTCAGCCGGGCCGATGGAGCGAGCCATAGTCCCGACTGTGGAGGCGGGTGGTCGAAGGACTCAGGAACCGGAAGCCGTTCGTAGCTCTGGTGGTGGATTTAGTAGGCTTGTGGCTGGTATAATCGAAACCTTGGGGCTCGAAGGGTAAATGTTTTTCTGTGAGTCCTCTTCTGTGATGTGACATGAGCTGATGCTCCTATTGCTTTCTTTTGGCAGCTGGCTCAGAGGTTTTATGTCGCCGCCCCCAGAATGGAGGCTGCCGCCGTCCTGGAGAAGCGGGTGAAGGAGCTGGGTGTTAAGGTGGGTGTGGCGGAAGCCAAGCTTGCGAAGGAAAGGGAGGAAGGCGGTCGGCTGAGCGCGGAACTCGTGCGGGAGAGAGAGGAAGCCAACCGACAGCTTGCCGCTCGTGATGGGAGGATTGTCGAGTTGGAGGCAAAAGTTTTGGAGCTGCAGGCCCAAATGACGGCGGTCGTTCGGGGACGGGAGAGGCTGGTGGAATCCGAACTTGCTGGAGTGGCCGATAAGGCCGTTGACGAGTTTCGGGAGTCGCCAGATTTTGAGGAGATGCTGGAGAAGGCCCGTACGGAGGGTATAAGTGATGCGTATCTGGAGTGGCGGGAGAAAGGATGGCTCGACGCCGAGCGGATGGAGGCAGACATAGCCCTGGCCGTGATGAGGGAGCAGGAGCGGGAGCTAAAGGGTGGCGGGCCGGGGGTTGTGGGTTCCGGGAGCGCTAGCTAGGTGTTTGCTCTGTACATATATCCTGTAATTGGTGTAGTTTCTTTAATGCCATAACTGCACATTACATTGCAACATCGGAATGTTGCCGGGCCTACGGCCGCGGTGATCTGGTAGGGTCCTTCCCATGTTGGCTGCAAGGCCAACGGCTTTTTCTGGACCTTCCTCATGACCCAGTCGCCGACTTGTAGCTTTCTTTCCCGGACCCTTCTATCGTAGTACCGGGCGACCCGCTGCTTGTAGGTTTGGTTTCGCATGTGCGCTCGGTCGCGCCGCTCCTCGATGAGGTCCAGGTTGAGTAGTAAGCCGTCGGCGTTTGTGTCGGCGTCGTAATTCTCGACCCTGCCGCTGGGTATCTCAGTCTCCACAGGGAGCACTGCTTCACTCCCGAATGCCAAGCAGAACGGGGTCTCTCCTGTTGCCTCTGCTGCCGTTGTCCGGATGGCCCATAATACCGCGGGGAGTTCCTCGGCTCAGCATCCCTTCTTGGCATCCAGTTTCTTCTTAAGAAGAGTTTTGATAATCTTATTGACCGCTTCTGCCTGGCCGTTGGTCTGCGGGTGTGCTACCGAGGCAAACAGCATCCGGGTCCCTAGGGAGGCTGTGTACTGGATGAGATCCGCGTTGTTGAATTGCGTCCCATTATCCGTGATAATAGTCTGCGGCACCCCGAACCTACAGTAGATGTTTTTCCACAGGAATTTCTTAACCCGTTCCTCAGTGATCTTTATCAAAGGTTCTGCCTCGACCCATTTAGTTTGGTAATCCACTGCCACGATGGCGTACTTGTATTGTCCTACTGCCACGGGGAAAGGGCCAATGATGTCCAATCCCCACTGTGCGAAAGGCCAAGGTGCCAACAGGATTGATAATGCGATTGCCGGGGCACGAGGTACCGAGGCGTACAAGTGGCATTTGTGGCAGCCGCCTGATATTTTCCTTGATACTGCCGCCATATCGGGCCAGAAATAGCCCGCTCGGAGCGACTTGTGGGATAATGACCTTGCGCCGGAGTGATTACCGCATACCCCTTCGTGGATCTCTCGCATGATTGCTTCTCCTGCCTCCTTAGTCACACACCTCAGCTGGGGGAAGCTGTGGCCCCTTCGGTATAATTGGCCGTTAATGAGACCATACCGGGCACACCGGAGGTGCAGCCTCCTGGCTTCCACCGCATCCTGGGGGCTGGTTTTGTCGGTCAAATACTTGACTATTGGGTCCATCCAGCTCGGTGGTACTTGTTCTACCGCGAATATTTCGGAGATGGTCTTGCTTATACTTGGCTTTTGGAGGGTCTCGATTTTAGCTCTCCGGTACTCTGGAGGGTAGTTTCCGGTTGCTAGCCTTGCAAGGGCGTCTGCATGCCTATTTGCCTCCCGGGGAATATGTTTGATCGTGGCGCCGCGGAAGAACCCGATCAGTGTTTTGGCCAAAGCCTGGTAGGAGGCTAGCTGAGGATCTTTAACCTCGAACACCCCGTTCATCTGGTTGACTACCAAGCTGGAGTCGCTGTATATGTCCATGGATGAGATTCCCAGCTCCTTGGCCAGTTGCAGACCGGCTATGAGGGCCTCGTACTCGGCAGCGTTATTGGAGGTGGTAAAAAGGAACCGTAGTGCATACTCGTACGATTGGCCATCGGGTGAGGTCATCATGACCCCGGCCCCACTCCGTTTGGCAGTTACGGAGCCATCCACGTAAAGTTTCCAGCCGGTGGGAAGGTCTGGTTCGACCTTGGCGATTTGTTCTGCCCCTGCGTCCTCGAGCGGGGCGGGATGGTCTTCTACCGCCATTGGGGTGAGCTCACATATGAAGTCCGCAGCAGCCTGTCCCTTGATGGCTGTTCGTGGGGCATAGGTGATGTCGAACTCCCCTAATTCGACTGCCCATCGTACGAGCCTCCCGCTGGTGTCTGGTTTTTGCAGGATCTGCCGCAGGGGGTGGTTGGTATATAAGGTGATGGAATGAGCCTAGAAGTAGTGCCGGAGCTTCCTGGCGCTAACAATCAAGGCTAGAGCCAATCTCTCTATATCGGTGTACCGGCCCTCGGCTCCTGTAAGTCCCTTTCCCGCGTAGTATACCGGAAGTTCGAGCGTGCCCTCCTTTCTGACGAGAGCGGCGGAGACGGCGGCTGCGGATGCGGCTATGTAAAGGTACAACATTTCTCCCGGCAGTGGTTTGGATAGAAGAGGAACTGCAGCCAGGTATGCTTTGATGGACTGGAACGCTGCCTCATGCTCCGCAGCCCAGAGTATCTTCCTGGTTTGCTGTGCCTTGAGCAGTTTAAAGAACGGGACGCACTTATCGGTTAAACGGGAGATGAATCTGGCCAGGGCGGCCAACCGGCCGGTCAAGATCTGGACCTGGTTTCTCTCTCCTGGTGTTTCCATATTAAGGATTGCCTGGACCTTCAGCGGGTTGGCTTCTATCCCTCGCTGGCTGATGATGTGCCCTAGAAAAAGACCCTCTGAAATACCGAAAAGACACTTCTTCGGGTTCAAGCGCATTCCGAATTTGAGCATTTTACCGATGACCACGGCCAAATCCCGGACGTGGGCCCCCGCAGTTAAGCTTTTGACCAACATGTCATCAACGTAAACTTCCACGGTTTTGCCCATCTCTTGTTCCAGCATTTGGTTCACCATCCGCTGGTAGGTGGCGCCGGCGTTCGTTAGACCGTACGGCATCCTCTTATAGCAGTAGGTGCCTCGGTCGGTTGTGAATGACGTGTGTTCTTCATCATCCGGGTGCATCCTTATCTGGTTGTACCCGGTGTAGGCGTCCATGAAGCTGAGCAGCTTGAAGCCGGATGTGGAGTCAATGAGCTGATCAATCCGAGGGAGCGGGAAGATGTCCTTTGGGCACGCCCGGTTTAGATTAGTGAAGTCCACGCACATACGCCACTGACCGGCTGCCTTCTTTGGTACCATGACCACGTTGGCGAGCCAGCGCGGGTACTGGACTTCCCGGATGAAACCTATGCCCATGAGTTTCTGCACTTCTTCTCTAATCGCCTCATATTTTGCCGGGCTGAAAGACCTCCTTTTTTGCCTCGTCGGGGGGACGCTGGGTAATGAGTTTAGCCGGTGAACGGCTATCTCTGGGGATATGCCCGGCATGTCTTCGTAGGACCATGCGAAGACCGAACTGTGGTCCCGGAGAAAGGCGATGAGTTCTTCCCTGACGACCGGGTCGAGTTGTGTCCCTATCACTATACTTCGGTCCGGGTGGTCTTTGGAAATACAGATGGCTTCGGTTTCCTCCACGGCCGAAGGTCGCTCTGGTTTCTCGGTGAATGTGAATCGCCTAACTCTACCTGGAGCGATGTCATCACGGGGGTCAAGACTCAGATCCGGCGCTGGTACTTGCTGAGCGGTTGTAAAGACCTCGGCCCGCTTCCTCCCGTGGGTCAGGGCTTCTGCGTAGTACTTACGGGCGATTCTCTGGTCCCCACGTATAGTTATAACTCCGGCTGGTGAAGGCATCTTCAACATCAGCATATGGCCGGCAATGAACGTTTTGAGCCTCCATAACCCTGGCCGACCGATTATACCATTGTACGACGACAGGCAGTCGACGATGATGAATTCCAAATGCTCTGTTTTCGTTCTGTCTCCCTTGCCGAAAATGATTGGTAGGTAATCGGATCCTAGAGGCTGGACTACCTCACCGGAGAAGCTTATCAGCGGCTCGTTATCCTGGGATAACTTGTTCCTCCCTCTTTGCAGCCCTCGGTACGCGTCTCGGAACATTACGTTGACAGAGGCTCCAGTATCGATCAGCATACGACTGGTTATCCAGTGGTCTATTTGGACCGTGATAAGGAAGGGGTCGGTGTGCGGTTGGATCACATCCTCCGGCTCTTCATCCTCATAGAAAGTGACCGAGTTCCATCCGGTTTTAGCGGCTTGGACGCTCCGTTCTCTGAAGGCGTAAACCTCCCTTCCCCGGATTGATCTCAGGCACCGCTTCTTTGAGCTCCGGGTGAGCTGACCGATATGGTCCCCACCGTGGATCATGTTAATGCTCCCGTGTACCTCGATCCACCCGGGGGTTCGTGTGCATATAGTCCCTATCGGCCGAGCTCGCGGTCGGTCCGCGCTGGGGCTACCGGGGCGGGCTTGGTCTTTTACGACCGCCTTCTGCGGTTTCCGATCTGGGATCCGAAGGTCCGGTTCTTGGGGTTTTCTTGCTGGCGAAGGAACCGGGGCCCGTGGTGTCCGCTCTGCTGACACAGCTACCTGGATCCGAGCTGGGTGCACAAAAGGTGGTCCTCTCCCTGGTCGGGGATCATTGTCACTGCTTCGCCGGGGTTGCCACTCCTCCCGCGCCTCTATCCCCCTGGCGGCTACAGGTACCCGGCTGTTATGTAGCCGCCCGGTTTTGCTTCTGTGAGGGGATGGTGGTATGTCCTCTGAGATCCGCTTGGGCGCCTTGTTCCCATATGTCTCTTGTTCCGCCTGAGCATGCCTAACGGCCACGGTCATCAGCTCGTCGTACGCCAGCGGCCCCTGCGCTTGTAAGTTGTACGAAAGTTCCCCAGCTCTTAATCCTTGCTTGAAGGCCATTCCCGCGGTCCTCTTATCCAAGTTTCTAACCCCGGACGTGGCGATCTGCCACCGGTTAACGAAGGCGCGTAATGGTTCGTGGTTAGCCTGCATGCAATCGAAGAGGACCGTCGATGGCTGGGCTGCCGTGGCTTTAAGGACGAACCGGTCGACAAACCTATCGGCCAACTGTGCGAAAGTTTCGACCGAGTTCACCGGTAGCTCGTAGAACCAACCCAATGCCTCCCCTGCGAGCGTTTCTCGGAATACGTTGCAGCACATGGCATCCGAATAGCCCCTAGCGCTTGTCTGCGACTTGAAGCTGTCTAAGTGCCGGTACGGGCAGCTCGTTCCCGAGTATGTCAACTTCAGAGGCCTTTGGCCGGCAAATCCCCCCGTTTCCCGGATCCGGCGTGGGAAGGGTCCAATGCGCTCGGTAAACCGTGCGCCGCCCTGCGGTCGTCCCGCCTTCCTCTCGCTGGTCTCCATGCGGCTCTTTATGTCCGATACCGAAGCAGAAAGTGCCTCGATCATCCGCGCGGTGGACCTATCCCGCTCGCCTGATCTGTGCGGTACGGGAGCTTGACTGGGCCGGAATCTTTCAGAGCCTCTAAAAAGAGAGGTACGGGCACATGGACGGTCTTCCTCCTGCCCGTAGGCTGCCCGGTTTCGAGATGCGGGAATTCGCTAGCCTTGCTTGCCGTGTGCGAGGCCGCCCGAGGGGTACCTGGCTGGCCTTCTCGCTCCAGGGTTGCTAACAGGGCGGTGGTTACCGCCTTCAGTTCCCGACTTCGGGCCTCCGCTCTTAACCGATCCTGATCGCCCTCCTTCCGCAATCGCTCAATTTCGGCCTTCATCTCTCTTATTTCCCCTGCTCCAAATGGGTCTGGATTCTCTGAGACTTGACGATCGTGAGCCTTGTTTCGAACAGGAGAAAGTGCGAACCTCGCACCGACCTCGGCCTTTATGCTACGGGCCGGGCCGGGGAACTGAATTCGCGCTTTCGGACTTCCTTTGCGGTCGGGGGAAAGAATGAACCTCGCACCGATCGCGGCCCCTGCGTGTGGGGCCAGGCCGGGGAACTGAATTCGTTCTTTCGATCCTTCCGTGCTGGCCTTTATCTTCCTTCCTTCCATGGCTTCCGGACTACGGATTTAGCGATCTCTCAAAGGGTCACTAGAGCCCTACTTTCCGGCACAGCGACACTGACTTTTTGAACGATCTTCCCACAGACGGCGCCAATTGTTTCTGCCTAAACCCGGGGGTCTAGTAGATACTTGATGAATCCAACTCGATCTCCTGCAATCCTGCTTACTAAGGGGAATACCGGGCGGGTCGGCCTTCACCTCTCCGATGCCTAAGTTAGTATAGTTGGAATATATATAACCTGGGCACGTATGTAAGCAGGGAGAGAGACAAGTTACCTATTTATGGTGGTAGCTGAGGCCTATATATAGGTGGTTGGGGGTGAGGGCTGGCCTCATCCTTCGATGTGGGACTAGTTCTCTTCTGTTTGGACATTCTGGTGCCCTCTTTGGCAGGCGGGCGTCCCTGGTCCTAGGATCCCTGGAGGCAGGATAGACCGCTGGGGCCCGAGACATGGTGCTGGTGGTCCGATCCTGGGTCCTGGTCCGGGCCCTGGTGCGCTTGCTGCGGGTCTGTGGGCCCTGGTGTAGCCTCTCTGGCTACTGTCAACAACCACCTTCTACCATCATTTACTGTCGTCGTTTCTCCTTGAAGATTCAAAAAGCTGCTGCCGCACACCATTACCTCAACAAATTAAATTTCTTGGTTTTTATCTTTTGTATTTATACTGACTATTATGGTTTTTTCTCAAATGATGAGTAACTAAACTCTCCTAGTTAGGGGCTGTGTTTGTAGCCTCGTTTATGTAAAACTCTTGTTCATGTTTTCTTAGTTAATTCTTGATTTGTTATGTGATTGGTGTGTCTTAGTTTGTGCTATTGATAACTCTTGCATTTTTGTTTTCTTTAGAGGCCAACTAAGAATATAGGCATGTAATTGCAGTTAGAGGTTAAGAATTATTTCACCTAATAGTTATGATTCTTTCTCTCACCAAGTAGTGAATATCTCTCTTGCGGAGGTAAATCAAGGGATGCTTATTGATTTGGGTAGAGAGTGTTGTCACGCTACTTAGACTTTAATCAACGAACAAACTTTCATAGAGCATAATGATTTCTACTTGATTTGCTAGACTACTGTTGTCAAAGCTAGTGGACCTGTTAGCGAATGTTTCTAACGAAAAGTGTTGTTATGGCGTTAGATAATTTTTGGAAAGTAAAAAGAATTATTTCAATGTTGTCATGGTTATTCTTGTTTGTTGTCAATCACATAATTGTTAATTTTTCTCTAGGGTTGATCAAGAGTGGAGTATAAACGGTGGTGAATTGGTGTAGTTCCTAGCTCATCCATTCTATTGATAAGAATCAGATTTTATTTTGTTTTCTTACATTTTTCTGCATAAACAAAACCCCAAATTGTTAATTTATTCATCGTTTATCCATCTTGTACACATAACGTTTTGATCATAGTTTTGTTTTGTAGGTTTACGTGAGATCAAAGTATATCTCAAATCCTTGGCGTAAACGATCCCTCTTCCATTATACTACAACCGAACATTCTACAACGAGGGTTTAAATTATGTGGCTACTTTTGTCATATCAATGAAGAGAGATGCTTATGTCTAGCCTGTGAAGTCTTGGCTGGATCGTCCTAACCGTGTTTTCTACCGGAAACCGAGTACTCGCCGGTTTGGTGGCTCTTCACGTGTCCTCACCACGTGATGGACAATAATAAATTAAAGGTGATAACGTATAAAAGCCACGTAACACGCCACATAATTTGGTATTAACTTTTTGCATAAATTTTTTGTGCATGTAGCACCACTCTAAGTATATTTAAGAAACTTCTACAATATGTTGATACATAACATGCATCAATTATAACCTAAAATTTTAAAATGGGTCGTTAAAAAAGAAATATTAGTCCTCAAAGTTGTAACTGAGTTCTAAAAGTGGTAATTGAGTCCTTAAAGTGGTAATGACTAATAGTTAGTTGAAGAATTAAGAACCAAATCAAATCAAGTTATATGAATTGAGTATATATTTTCACCTAGTCTATCTCGTAACTCTTAGTGAAGATATGAATTGACGTATGTCATCTCCTGTTTGTAGGATCGGTAAGTAAGACTTTCACGAAATCATCGCATCAACAACAGTTTGTGAAAAATATCACTTTTCGATATACCTTTGGGTGCAAATAGATGAAAAATAAACATAGGCAAATGGAAAAGTTAGTAGGTACATGGAAAAGTAAGACTTTCACGAACTGATCTCCATTCAAGTTTGTTTTCTAGAAATAATCTTTCAAATATAACACGAGTTTATGAAAATCAAAACTCACCAGTGTCTAAACCCTTAACCTTTCTTACCATTTTTTCAGAAAATTCATAGGTCAACTGCACCAAACAACGATATGGAAAGCAATACAGTTATCCTAGTTGCATCAACCAAAGTGATGAGACAACTGTTTTAAATCTTCCAAAGCTAACTCCTTTGTGATCCAGTTAATAAAATCATCAAACTCTGGCGCCCACTGTGTTGCATTCTCCCGATGTTCTAATTGTCAGATTATATTTCTAAACTCAATATGAAATAAAATTATATAGTATGAAGAACAATATAAACTTTCTATTTTATTGTTCCTCGTCGTGTGTCTTCATCATCACCTAGACATCCCTTACATGTGTTTTCTCTAATATACATCAAAAATTTTAATATTTGTTGATAGAAAACATGAATAAGCCGTTAAACCTCCTAGCCCTAATTTTAACATAAAAAAAAAAACTCCAATACATACACTAACGAAAATAATATATACTTTACAGAAAAATATTTACTGGTATCTTGATCTCATTAGATAACATGTCGATACACCTCGTTAACTTTCTTTGAGCTTAAAATGTCTATGTCTTTTAAATATATTAGATTTTTTAATTGTCGGTATACTTGTGTGATGAACTAAAGTTATATCCTTAATGAAACTCTAAAACCAATCGTTGCGAATACTATGTAACCACTTTTAAAAAAATCATTGTTATTTTGTGACCAAGTGCAAGTGATTGTAAAGATACCCGCAAATTCAAGAATGATGATACTCAATCAAGCAAGGGGGAGAATTGAACAAAATAATGATTGTGTTGTCTATTAACAAATCAAACAAAATAATGAATAACTAACAAATTAGCAGGGAAACTCAGATCAAACAAAAAACCATTAAACATCACAAATCACAAAAAACCGTAATTTAATCACAAATCACAAAAAACGAAATAATAAAAAAAAAAACTAAGAAATCTATTTAAGCACATAAGTTTTATCCGTAACTCTCATTGTAAGTTATGTTACAAAAGTAATTCTAAAATATCAGCTAAAACTCATGATTCCTTCTTAAACACTCGACTCACAAATCTCCCTAACAAGAAATCAAATTCAACAAAACACATAATGCTCCACCATAAAGTTAAAAAGAAAATGCTTATATAGTCACATAACACTTGGAGAAATGTTCCAAGTACTCTCTATAGTAACATTTTCAATGTGAATTCCTTAAAAAATAATAATAATAATAATAAATTGTAATGTTAAGATCGACTCTGAAAGTTATGGGATTTGAAACACGGTTAAAGAAAACTAAATTGAAAAATAAGATATGGTAACATTATTCCTATATCACTCGAGAATGCCAGGATTGGTAGCGACTTTCGGGGCAGAACTTCTGATGGCGGCTGCCATAGTTTGCGGCTTCTGCAGTTGTTCTATTAAGCTTTCCAGCGACTCTGACTCTGGAGAGAGCTATTCCACCAACTCAAGAAGAGTAGAAAATAAAAATATGATTTGGGTTTAATGCTTCAATGATTTATTCTTCTCCAAAGAAGAGGTATATATAGGGATACAAGTCTACACGTACAAGAAAAAATATATCCTATGATTATACAAAACAATTCACCTATACAACAAAGGAAAGTAAATAAACACTACCAGATCGGACAGAATAGCCGACGAAAAAAATTTCGTCTACTATGCCGAATTTTTGTCGGCTATTCCTTCTGCTGACGAAATTTTCGTCGGCTATACGTCGTCGAAAAAACGGCGTCGGTAAAACCAATGGCCGACGAAAATAACGAAATCGTCGGCTATTCTCGGGTATGGCCGACGACAGTGCTGACGAAAATTAATTTTGTCGACCAAACCTGGGCAAAATATCCGACGAAATTCGTCGGCTATGCTCGAGCATGGCCGACGATATCGTAAACTATAGCCGACGAAATTCGTCGGCTATTTGTTCTGAAATATAGCCGACGATTTCATCTATTTCGTCGGTTATTTCGTCGGAATATATTAATATTTTAATAGGCATTAATTAGTTATAGCCGACGAAATAATGTCATTTTTCGTCGGCTATAGAAGTTATAGCCGACGAAAATTGGTAAAAATCGTCGGCTATAAGCACTATAGCCGACGATTTTTACCAATTTTCGTCGGCTATTCTTACATTTGGGGGAAAAAAATTAAATTAATTTCTAAATGGAGAACACCGTAATAGTCAACTCCATCATCCCCACCATGTGCCATAACCCCTGAATTTTGTGTTTTCAGTCTGAGGTCTCTCTCTTCACATTGAAATAACACACCATTCACCTTGCACGTCGCATAAACTTTTGAATAGACCGGCTTCATCGCCAGAAGTCTGAGTTCGTGCGACCAATTTTGGTGATTATCATTTTTAATAAGGTCCATCTGCAACCATCAGAATCAACTATAAATATGAATAATTATACACAATAATATATAAATACGTATAGAATAGTGTTAAAGTTACGTACCCAGCGGCCGAAATACTCTGCGAATGTCCGGTTGTGGTAATCGAGATCACCTCCTACTTGGTCACAGTTTAGACGCATGTTCTTCCAAAATTGAACTTCTGGACAGTTAATTAGTACCCACCAATGTGCAATGGCTACCTCATAATCTTTCAACTTGTAGGAAACTGACATGTTTCCACCGAGTACAACATCGTCGGAGAGTATGGAAAGATTGAACTGTGAAGGTACATCTTCCGGTATGCTTTCCTGTAACGCTCCTAAATACAGCTTCATGTAGGTGATGCACTCGTGCGCAATATATGCTTCAGCTATACATCCTTCAGGTGCGGATCTGTTTTGGACAAAATCACCGTATTGTCCAAGTTGCCTATAAATCAAGTTTTGAAAGTGTTATTATAATAAGTTAATACTATATCACATATATTAATAAGTTAATACATGCGTCAAGGCTAGCAAGGTCATTCCCTTCTGCATCTTTACCCCAGAAGAGAACGCAGTCAAATGCGCATGCATGGATCTTAATGTAGGAAAGCCCTAGATCTTTGAGGATACTTCGGACCTTACGGTGATTGGTAGGATTACGATGACCCTCCTCCAACAACGAAGAAGTGTACTGTAGATATTCATCCACTTGCTTGATAGTCGATTTTGTCTCGACTTTAATCCTCATTACCTCCATCACACTTTGAAGAACTGTCTTCTCAGAACTTGAAGACACAGGGGTCTGTTGCAATGCAATCAGTTTGTTGTACTTGTCAAAGGCAGCAGTGCTGACAACTTGTGGGAAGGGCAGCACCGGGTCATGCATATATTGTTCCCCACGTACACCGCTTTCAAAAGGAAACACGTCGTTGACGAATGCCATTGTTGGATCGTTGGATGTACTACTACTGCCCGCCTCAAAAAACTGCCCATGATCATGCGATCCATCAAATGATGGCTTACCGTGATATATCCAACGTTTGTACTTCAGCCAAAATCCATTACTTTTTAGGTGCTCCCATACTGTCCTAATCGGAAATCGACACATATCACTGCGACACTTACATTTTTTGCACGGGCAATAATGGTAATCATTTCCATTTGCATTTTCCTCGACGAACTGCAAAAAATTCACAACTCCTGTAGTGTATCGTCAGTCATGCCTTGGAAGCGAAATCCAACTCTTATCCAGATCCATATATAGCCTGATAATAATATATATGTATAACTTTAATTAATAAGAAATTAATTAACACATACATACATATATATATATATATAAATCCTTAATAATTAATTACATTACAATATATATTATTATCAACATCAACTCATATATATATACCATTAATTAACAACCATTATTTAAGTTACACTATATATCAACCATTATTTAAGTTAATTAATTACACTATATATCAACAACTATTAATTACACTATATATCAACAACTATTAATTAACATATATATATATATATATATATATATATTTTTTAACACTAATTAAAATAACATCAAATTAAAACACATATATAATTAAACTAAAACTCAAAATCAACTCAACTAAAACTCAAAATCAACATATATACATACATTCTAACACTAAAACAACAACAAAACAAAAAATCACTTACTAAATCAAAATCACTAAAATTCAAAATCAACTCAACAAAAACTCAAAATCAACATATATACTGTTGACAGTAGCCAGAGAGGCTACACCAGGGCCCACAGACCCGCAGCAAGCGCACCAGGGCCCGGAGCAGGACCCAGGATCGGACCACCAGCACCAGGCCTCGGGCCCCAGCGGTCTATCCTGCCTCCAGGGATCCTAGGACCAGGGACGCCCGCCTGCCAAAGAGGGCACCAGAATGTCCAAACAAAAGAGAACTAGTCCCACATCGAAGGATGAGGCCAGCCCTCACCCCCAACCACCTATATATAGGCCTCAGCTACCACCATAAATAGGTAACTTGTCTCTCTCCCTGCTTACATACGTGCCCAGGTTATATATATTCCAACTATACTAACTTAGGCATCGGAGAGGTGAAGGCCGGCCCGCCCGGTATTCCCCTTAGTAAGCAGGATTGCAGGAGATCGAGTTGGATTCATCAAGTATCTACTAGACCCCCGGGTTTAGGCAGAAACAATTGGCGCCGTCTGTGGGAAGATCGTTCAAAAAGTCAGTGTCGCTGTGCCGGAAAGTAGGGCTCTAGTGACCCTTTGAGAGATCGCTAAATCCGTAGTCCGGAAGCCATGGAAGGAAGGAAGATAAAGGCCAGCACGGAAGGATCGAAAGAACGAATTCAGTTCCCCGGCCGGGCCCCACACGCAGGGGCCGCGATCGGTGCGAGGTTCATTCTTTCCCCCGACCGCAAAGGAAGTCCGAAAGCGCGAATTCAGTTCCCCGGCCCGGCCCGTAGCATAAAGGCCGAGGTCGGTGCGAGGTTCGCACTTTCTCCTGTTCGAAACAAGGCTCACGATCGTCAAGTCTCAGAGAATCCCGACCCGTTTGGAGCAGGGGAAATAAGAGAGATGAAGGCAGAAATTGAGCGATTGCGGAAGGAGGGCGATCAGGATCGGTTAAGAGCGGAGGCCCGAAGTCGGGAACTGAAGGCGGTAACCACCGCCCTGTTAGCAACCCTGGAGCGAGAAGGCCAGCCAGGTACCCCTCGGGCGGCCTCGCACACGGCAAGCAAGGCTAGCGAATTCCCGCATCTCGAAACCGGGCAGCCTACGGGCAGGAGGAAGACCGTCCATGTGCCCGTAACTCTCTTTTCAGAGGCTCTGAAAGATTCCGGCCCAGTCAAGCTCCCGTACCGCACAGATCAGGCATCAGGCGAGCGGGATAGCTCCACCGCGCGGATGATCGAGGCACTTTCTGCTTCGGTATCGGACATAAAGAGCCGCATGGAGACCAGCGAGAGGAAGGCGGGACGACCGCAGGGCGGCGCACGGTTTACCGAGCGCATTGGACCCTTCCCACGCCGGATCCGGGAAACGGGGGGATTTGCCGGCCAAAGGCCTCTGAAGTTGACATACTCGGGAACGAGTTGCCCGTACCGGCACTTAGACAGCTTCAAGTCGCAGACAAGCGCTAGGGGCTATTCGGATGCCATGTGCTGCAACGTATTCCGAGAAACGCTCGCAGGGGAGGCATTGGGTTGGTTCTACGAGCTACCGGTGAACTCGGTCGAAACTTTCGCACAATTGGCCAATAGGTTTGTCGGCCGGTTCGTCCTTAAAGCCACGGCAGCCCAGCCATCGACGGTCCTCTTCGATTGCATGCAGGCTAACCACGAACCATTACGCGCCTTCGTTAACCGGTGGCAGATCGCCACGTCCGGGGTTAGAAACTTGGATAAGAGGATCGCGGGAATGGCCTTCAAGCAAGGATTAAGAGCTGGGGAACTTTCGTACAACTTACAAGCGCAGGGGCCGCTGGCGTATGACGAGCTGATGACCGTGGCTGTTAGGCATGCTCAGGCGGAACAAGAGACATATGGGAACAAGGCGCCCAAGCGGATCTCAGAGGACATACCACCATCCCCTCACGGAAGCAAAACCGGGCGGCTACATAACAGCCGGGTACCTGTAGCCGCCAGGGGGATAGAGGCGCGGGAGGAGTGGCAACCCCGGCGAAGCAGTGACAATGATCCCCGACCAGGGAGAGGACCACCTTTTGTGCACCCAGCTCGGATCCAGGTAGCTGTGTCAGCAGAGCGGACACCACGGGCCCCGGTTCCTTCGCCAGCAAGAAAACCCCAAGAACCGGACCTTCGGATCCCAGATCGGAAACCGCAGAAGGCGGTCGTAAAAGACCAAGCCCGCCCCGGTAGCCCCAGCGCGGACCGACCGCGAGCTCGGCCGATAGGGACTATATGCACACGAACCCCCGGGTGGATCGAGGTACACGGGAGCATTAACATGATCCACGGTGGGGACCATATCGGTCAGCTCACCCGGAGCTCAAAGAAGCGGTGCCTGAGATCAATCCGGGGAAGGGAGGTTTACGCCTTCAGAGAACGGAGCGTCCAAGCCGCTAAAACCGGATGGAACTCGGTCACTTTCTATGAGGATGAAGAGCCGGAGGATGTGATCCAACCGCACACCGACCCCTTCCTTATCACGGTCCAAATAGACCACTGGATAACCAGTCGTATGCTGATCGATACTGGAGCCTCTGTCAACGTAATGTTCCGAGACGCGTACCGAGGGCTGCAAAGAGGGAGGAACAAGTTATCCCAGGATAACGAGCCGCTGATAAGCTTCTCCGGTGAGGTAGTCCAGCCTCTAGGATCCGATTACCTACCAATCATTTTCGGCAAGGGAGACAGAACGAAAACAGAGCATTTGGAATTCATCATCGTCGACTGCCTGTCGTCGTACAATGGTATAATCGGTCGGCCAGGGTTATGGAGGCTCAAAACGTTCATTGCCGGCCATATGCTGATGTTGAAGATGCCTTCACCAGCCGGAGTTATAACTATACGTGGGGACCAGAGCATCGCCCGTAAGTACTACGCAGAAGCCCTGACCCACGGGAGGAAGCGGGCCGAGGTCTTTACAACCACTCAGCAAGTACCAGCGCCAGATCTGAGTCTTGACCCCCGTGATGACATCGCTCCAGGTAGAGTTAGGCGATTCACATTCACCGAGAAACCAGAGCGACCTTCGGCCGTGGAGGAAACCGAAGCCATCTGTATTTCCAAAGACCACCCGGACCGAAGTATAGTGATAGGGACACAACTCGACCCGGTCGTCAGGGAAGAACTCATCGCCTTTCTCCGGGACCACAGTTCGGTCTTCGCATGGTCCTACGAAGACATGTCGGGCATATCCCCAGAGATAGCCGTTCACCGGCTAAACTCATTACCCAGCGTCCCCCCGACGAGGCAAAAGAGGAGGTCTTTCAGCCCGGCAAAATATGAGGCGATTAGAGAAGAAGTGCAGAAACTCATGGGCATAGGTTTCATCGGGGAAGTCCAGTACCCGCGCTGGCTCGCCAACGTGGTCATGGTACCAAAGAAGGCAGCCGGTCAGTGGCGTATGTGCGTGGACTTCACTAATCTAAACCGGGCGTGCCCAAAGGACAGCTTCCCTCTCCCTCGGATTGATCAGCTCATTGACTCCACATCCGGCTTCAAGCTGCTCAGCTTCATGGACGCCTACGCCGGGTACAACCAGATAAGGATGCACCCGGATGATGAAGAACACACGTCATTCACAACCGACCGAGGCACCTACTGCTATAAGAGGATGCCGTACGGTCTAAAGAACGCCGGCGCCACCTACCAGCGAATGGTGAACCAAATGCTGGAACAAGAGATGGGCAAAACCGTGGAAGTTTACGTTGATGACATGTTGGTCAAAAGCTTAACTGCGGGGGCCCACGTCCGGGATTTGGCCGTGGTCATCGGTAAAATGCTCAAATTCGGAATGCGCTTGAACCCGAAGAAGTGTCTTTTCGGGATTTCAGAGGGTCTTTTTCTAGGGCACATCATCAGCCAGCGAGGGATAGAAGCCAACCCGCTGAAGGTCCAGGCAATCCTTGATATGGAAACACCAGGAGAGAGAAACCAGGTCCAGATCTTGACCGGCCGGTTGGCCGCCCTGGCCAGATTCATCTCCCGTTTAACCGATAAGTGCGTCCCGTTCTTTAAACTGCTCAAGGCACAGCAAACCAGGAAGATACTCTGGGCTGCGGAGCATGAGGCAGCGTTCCAGTCCATCAAAGCATACATGGCTGCAGTTCCTCTTCTATCCAAACCACTGCCGGGAGAAATGTTGTACCTTTACATAGCCGCATCCGCAGCCGCCGTCTCCGCCGCTCTCGTCAGAAAGGAGGGCACGCTCGAACTTCCGGTATACTACGCGGGAAAGGGACTTACAGGAGCCGAGGGCCGGTACACCGATATAGAGAGATTGGCTCTAGCCTTGATTGTTAGCGCCAGGAAGCTCCGGCACTACTTCTAGGCTCATTCCATCACCTTATATACCAACCACCCCCTGCGGCAGATCCTGCAAAAACCAGACACCAGCGGGAGGCTCGTACGATGGGCAGTCGAATTAGGGGAGTTCGACATCACCTATGCCCCACGAACAGCCATCAAGGGACAGGCTGCTGCGGACTTCATATGTGAGCTCACCCCAATGGCGGTAGAAGACCATCCCGCCCCGCTCGAGGACGCAGGGGCAGAACAAACCGCCAAGGTCGAACCAGACCTTCCCACCGGCTGGAAACTTTACGTGGATGGCTCCGTAACCGCCAAACGGAGTGGGGCCGGGGTCATGATGACCTCACCCGATGGCCAATCGTACGAGTATGCACTACGGTTCCTTTTTACCACCTCCAATAACGCTGCCGAGTACGAGGCCCTCATAGCCGGTCTGCAACTGGCCAAGGAGCTGGGAATCTCATCCATGGACATATACAGCGACTCCAGCTTGGTAGTCAACCAGATGAACGGGGTGTTCGAGGTTAAAGATCCTCAGCTAGCCTCCTACCAGGCTTTGGCCAAAACACTGATCGGGTTCTTCCGCGGCGCCACGATCCAACATATTCCCCGGGAGGCAAATAGGCATGCAGACGCCCTTGCAAGGCTAGCAACCGGAAACTACCCTCCAGAGTACCGGAGAGCTAAAATCGAGACCCTCCAAAAGCCAAGTATAAGCAAGACCATCTCCGAAATATTCGCGGTAGAACAAGTACCACCGAGCTGGATGGACCCAATAGTCAAGTATCTGACCGACAAAACCAGCCCCCAGGATGCGGTGGAAGCCAGGAGGCTGCACCTCCGGTGTGCCCGGTATGGTCTCATTAACGGCCAATTATACCGAAGGGGCCACAGCTTCCCCCAGCTGAGGTGTGTGACTAAGGAGGCAGGAGAAGCAATCATGCGAGAGATCCACGAAGGGGTATGCGGTAATCACTCCGGCGCAAGGTCATTATCCCACAAGTCGCTCCGAGCGGGCTATTTCTGGCCCGATATGGCGGCAGTATCAAGGAAAATATCAGGCGGCTGCCACAAATGCCACTTGTACGCCTCGGTACCTCGTGCCCCGGCAATCGCATTATCAATCCTGTTGGCACCTTGGCCTTTCGCACAGTGGGGATTGGACATCATTGGCCCTTTCCCCATGGCAGTAGGACAATACAAGTACGCCATCGTGGCAGTGGATTACCAAACTAAATGGGTCGAGGCAGAACCTTTGATAAAGATCACTGAGGAACGGGTTAAGAAATTCCTGTGGAAAAACATCTACTGTAGGTTCGGGGTGCCGCAGACTATTATCACGGATAATGGGACGCAATTCAACAACGCGGATCTCATCCAGTACACAGCCTCCCTAGGGACCCGGATGCTATTTGCCTCGGTAGCACACCCGCAGACCAACGGCCAGGCAGAAGCGGTCAATAAGATTATCAAAACTCTTCTTAAGAAGAAACTGGATGCCAAGAAGGGATGCTGGGCCGAGGAACTCCCCGCGGTATTATGGGCCATCCGGACAACGGCAGCAGAGGCAACAGGAGAGACCCCGTTCTGCTTGGCATTCGGGAGTGAAGCAGTGCTCCCTGTGGAGACTGAGATACCCAGCGGCAGGGTCGAGAATTACGACGCCGACACAAACGCCGACGGCTTACTACTCAACCTGGACCTCATCGAGGAGCGGCGCGACCGAGCGCACATGCGAAACCAAACCTACAAGCAGCGGGTCGCCCGGTACTACGATAGAAGGGTCCGGGAAAGAAAGCTACAAGTCGGCGACTGGGTCATGAGGAAGGTCCAGAAAAAGCCGTTGGCCTTGCAGCCAACATGGGAAGGACCCTACCAGATCACCGCGGCCGTAGGCCCGGCAACATTCCACATCATAGACACTACGGGCATCTATTCCACCAGGCCGTGGAATATCGAACACCTACGCTTTTACCCTAGATAGTAGCAATCATAAAGGAACGAAAGTGTAATCGGCAAGCATTGCAATGTGCAGTTATGGCATTAAAGAAACTACACCAATTACAGGATATATGTACAGAGCAAACACCTAGCTAGCGCTCCCGGAACCCACAACCCCCGGCCCGCCACCCTTTAGCTCCCGCTCCTGCTCCCTCATCACGGCCAGGGCTATGTCTGCCTCCATCCGCTCGGCGTCGAGCCATCCTTTCTCCCGCCACTCCAGATACGCATCACTTATACCCTCCGTACGGGCCTTCTCCAGCATCTCCTCAAAATCTGGCGACTCCCGAAACTCGTCAACGGCCTTATCGGCCACTCCAGCAAGTTCGAATTCCACCAGCCTCTCCCGTCCCCGAACGACCGCCGTCATTTGGGCCTGCAGCTCCAAAACTTTTGCCTCCAACTCGACAATCCTCCCATCACGAGCGGCAAGCTGTCGGTTGGCTTCCTCTCTCTCCCGCACGAGTTCCGCGCTCAGCCGACCGCCTTCCTCCCTTTCCTTCGCAAGCTTGGCTTCCGCCACACCCACCTTAACACCCAGCTCCTCCACCCGCTTCTCCAGGACGGCGGCAGCCTCCATTCTGGGGCCGGCGACATAAAACCTCTGAGCCAGCTGCCAAAAGAAAGCAAAAGGAGCATCAGCTCATGTCACATCACGGAAGAGGACTCACAGAAAAACATTTACCCGTAGAGCTGGTCCCACGGGCTCCGCCATACTCTCGCCCGGATTTTCGGTCCAGGACCCCTCCCGGTCGAGCCCCAAGGTTTCGATTATACCAGCCACAAGCCTACTAAATCCACCACCAGAGCTACGAACGGTTTCCGGTTCCTGAGTACTTCGACCACCCGCCTCCACAGTCGGGACTATGGCTCGCTCCATCGGCCCGGCTGAGCTTGACGCCCCCGCATCAAATACCCTCGCTCTCTTTGCCGGACTTTCACTGTGACTGCTTCGACGGTGCTCGGGCAAAACCACCGATTCCCTCTCCCGCGAGGTACGCACTGCCATTTGTCGCGCCACAGGTTCTGGCCCCGGTGGGCCCTCCGCCCGCACCTCCCGAATGCGGAGTGGGGAATTGTTCTCGCCGCCCGGCCGCCTCCCATAATGAGCGTCCGAGAACACTAGCGGCACCGGCCTTGCATGCTCCGTACGCTTCTGGGTAGCCACGTCAAGAACAATTTTTGCGGCCTCCTCCCCTAACTCCATCAACCTCGCTGCTATAAGCTCCTCATCCGGCTCGATAGTCTCCTCAACTTTAAGCGCGGGCCGAGGACCATTAGTAGGTTTTCTCCCCATCCCAGTACCTCCAGCACGTTCCACCGAGTGAAATTGTAGGTGCTCCGGCTATCATGGTCCCAGCCATAAAACAAACGGAATAACCGTTGCTTCTCCAGGTTCTCCAATTCATAGGTCTGGTCCCCGATCGGTTGATATGCCCCGGGCACTTGATAACCCCTCCAGGTACACTGCCACTTACCACCGGCCAGCACCACCGACCTCCTCCAGCCATCCAAAACCGTCGCCGGCAGATGCGTAATGGCAGCAGCATGATCCCGCGTGGCAAAATTCACGCAACCACGGCACTGGCCCTTTCTGCAGTAAGAAATCCTGTACAGCGCCCGAAATTCATTAACCGTGGGCCAGTCCATATAACTCAAACAGAACAGGCACCCAAGCCCAAGCAACTGCCTCCACTGATTGCTCGGAAGCTGGGCTGGGGAAAGATTCAGTGAGCTCAGCATGTACTGGACAAATCCCGGCAACGGCAGCGATAGTCCGTTGCGGAACTGGTCATCAAAAACAGCGACCCAGCCCGGCTCCGGATTACAGGCCAGCTCGCCGGGATGCAAGCCTCGAAGCTTAACGGAAGAGTTGATATCCCACCTCGACCGAAACTCCCTAATCTCCCTCTCGTCCATACTTCTGATTGCTTCGTCGCAGAAAATCGTCCCATCACCATCCCGCAGCTCGTGCCTCCTAGGCCCACGACCGCCACTGGCATAATGCGCAGATCTCCCAGACGCCATCAAACCTCAAAACAAAAGTTCAGTTCTGCCGAAAGATGGAAGAGGAGAGCAGAAGGCAAAGGGTAAGCAAAGTACGGCAGGAGGAAAGCAGATGAGACGATAAATAGGGCAACAACAAAGGTCAGGCAACCCCAGCCGTCGATCCCCTCCATCTCAGTCCGCCCCCTGCCGACACGTGCCCACGGCATCAATAAAGGATCCCATACCATCATAACTGATGGAACTGATGGGCTCCCCCTTCATTGCATGTCAGCCACATGTCCCACCCGCAAGCAACAGTTAGTAAACAAGGAGCACGCAGCGAGGCGTCCCCTCTCCTCGCTTCACAAAGAAGGTCAACCTTCAAATCAACCCGACACCATGACGTGTCACGGTTATTTACACCGGCTGTATGCCATTTCACTGGAGGACTCACCCCGATATGGCAGTCCGCCCGGTCGAGATCCGCCCAGCACTATGGCATTCCACCGGGCATGTGACATTCAACCAGCTCCGAAATATTCTACCGGATGTCATTCCCTACGCCTACGGGCAGGGACGAGCCAGCAACAACTCGAGGCTTCTAAACGCATGGGCTTTATAAACCCGGGCGAGCTTACATCTAACCAATGTACTCTTGTCCAGCAGGATAAAAACCCTGCATCACACTGAACTGTGATACCCTTGGGGATACATGGCGAGACTCGTTATCTCAACGCCACTCCACCGGGCAGATTGTCTCTCTAACACAGAGCAAGTCTCCCCGCAGGCTAACAAACCTGCACATTACCTCAACGCTTAAACAACAAAAGCTGAGAAGAGCTAGCAAGTGTTAAAACAACGCCTCAGCGCGGCCATAACACCCTTCGGGCACCTGTTGGCCTATTCCACGCACCAACAGGCCTTCCCGAAGGCTAGTCTGCAAGTTTATCCGGGACTCGTTTCGATATGGCAGGACGCCCGTCGAGCTCCCGTGAACTCCGCCTCGCACCGATATGGTTCATCCGGGACTCGTTTCGATACTTTAGGAACGCCCATTCAAGATCCAGATACTCACCTCGGTCACGCCCAATCTTTAACGCGGACTTGGGGGACTGAGCACCGGTAGGTTGGTAACCCTGCGGGTCTGCAGGCCAAGAGCAAGACAGATCTTAAGTCCCCATTCAAGATTGCACTTGACCGGGAACTTGGGGGACTTGTTGACAGTAGCCAGAGAGGCTACACCAGGGCCCACAGACCCGCAGCAAGCGCACCAGGGCCCGGACCAGGACCCAGGATCGGACCACCAGCACCAGGCCTCGGGCCCCAGCGGTCTATCCTGCCTCCAGGGATCCTAGGACCAGGGACGCCCGCCTGCCAAAGAGGGCACCAGAATGTCCAAACAGAAGAGAACTAGTCCCACATCGAAGGATGAGGCCAGCCCTCACCCCCAACCACCTATATATAGGCCTCAGCTACCACCATAAATAGGTAACTTGTCTCTCTCCCTGCTTACATACGTGCCCAGGTTATATATATTCCAACTATACTAACTTAGGCATCGGAGAGGTGAAGGCCGGCCCGCCCGGTATTCCCCTTAGTAAGCAGGATTGCAGGAGATCGAGTTGGATTCATCAAGTATCTACTAGACCCCCGGGTTTAGGCAGAAACAGTGGTCTTGGCAATACTTTTATGTAGCTAAAGATTCCCTTAAACTTAGAGCACTACAATGGTAGGAATATTGATCCCCACAATCTAGGTCTCAAAGGCTTATATAGGATGCTTGCACAAGTTTTCCTCCTTAGACTTGACCAACATTTTGGGCTCCTTTTTATGTGGATTTTCTCTGAGCTATACTTTGTATATTGGGCTTTAATACCATGCAAAAATATCCAAGAAAACTTAATAGTGATTGCTGAGCCGGGTCGGTTCTTTGCAGAGACGACTTCCACTCTTGCCACCAACATCATCAGGAAGCGAGTGAGAAGGTCAGACAATATTGGATCAACGAAGGGTTTTATAGCTCCATGATGTGTGTAGACGTCCGAACAAGCCTAGTTGAATCATGCATCTTTTTGAAATGCATATCTAATAAGAATAGTAACGACAATGAGAAGAACTCAACCCTAATGATATGTGGCAAAGGTAACACTACTGCAGGCAAGGACTGATGCGACGAAAAATCGAAAGGAAAAAAAAAATGTGTCGCTTCAACACATTCAACCAACAAATATTAGAGTCATCGCTTGGAATTTCAAGAGCGACGCATTTTGCTTAATATTCGTCGCTCACAAATTATTGAAGCGACGAATATTAGTAGTTTGTTACCTCCGTTTATCAAAAAATCAAGTTTTGGAAAATTTACCGACGAACATTCAATCTTCGTCGCTCGCTAATTATTGAAGCGACAAAGTGCAAAAACTTCGTCGTTGTAGTATAAACGAAGTGAATAGATTTGTCCAATATTCGTCGCTTCGTTTTTTTTTTCATCTGTCTTTGTACTTCGTCTTAAATGCAACCTCTATATATAGGTAAAAAAATTTGTACTGTTTCAAATTGGGTTTCTGGATCTGTTCTTGGAGGAGAAGAGGGAGAAGAGGGAGAAATTAGAAGAAAGTTAGCTTGGAAGGCTTTTGTTGCCAATTCTTTGATTCTTAAGTAAAGTTAGTGCAATTTCCTTCTATTTATCCCTCTTTGTGAGCATATTATGTATTAATTCAATTGAAATGGTTGTTTATGTTGGTTAATGGAAGTTGGATGATGTTGTGTTGAATTTTGTGTTTTTGTTGTTGTTTTAGTGTTAGAATATGGAAATTGTGATAAACCATGTTTTGGGTTCATTGAAAATGTTAGCATTTTGGTGAAATTTAGTGAAATTGAGATTAGGTTAGTTTGTGAAATTGTGAAATTTAGTGAAATTGAATTTTAGTGTAATTTAGTGAAATTGTGAAATTTAGTTAAATCCAAATTTAATGAAAATGAAATTTTGTGAAATAGTGAAATTAAAATTTTATGGTAGATTAGGTTGAAATTATTAATTAATGATGTAATTGGTTTGTGTTGTGTGTGGATTGTGGTATTTAGGGTTTCTGAAACATGCGAGTGGCTTAGTGAGGGAGTGTGGTGCCGTGTGTAAATTTATGGTTTCATATTATATATAATTGTGGTGTTTATCAGCTTAGACCTCTCGTTTGAGAATCAACAACTCATCTAGTTGATCGAGATGAGTTGTTGATTCTCGAATTGTCCCATTTTTGGACACTTTAGGCGAACACGACTTTGTTGATCGTTTTGCTATTCATGTGGTTTCCGTTTCAGTTTTGGGATATAGTTTCGACAGTGTCTCTCTACAATGTTCCTCGAGTGCAAATTAGGTTGTTTAGATTTTTGTGCACTTGAGAAACTGTAGGGAGATGCTGCCGAAATTTCTCAAAACTGTAGCAGTAACCACATGGGTGCAAGAGGGTTAACAAAAGTCGTGTTCTCCTTAAGGGGATACGACCCAGCCTGGAGGAATAAGGAGAAAGAGTGTTGGGACAGGTTTTGATTGTATCATAAATGTTGTTGTGTGCTAACATTATGCATATTGTATGTTTATGTTATGACATGAAACATGGATGATGTCCCCGACAAATCTTTTATGAATCATCCTTATACACACCCTGACTACAGAACATGCGTAGTTAACTTCATCAATTTTGTGAAGACTCACACTATTGGAACCCAGTATCTCCCTTGCCCATGCTCAATTTGAAAAAATAGTCTTTATTATAAGGAACTCATAGAGATTTATCATCACTGCATGCACTGTGGTTTGGATACGACTTACACAGTTTGGCACCTACACGGGGAAGTTTTTGGTCAACCCGCAATGATCAGTCGACAGAGGCAGTGGCT
Organism: Potentilla sterilis; assembly: GCA_963682095.1. Taxonomy (NCBI): domain Eukaryota; kingdom Viridiplantae; phylum Streptophyta; class Magnoliopsida; order Rosales; family Rosaceae; genus Potentilla; species Potentilla sterilis. The sequence continues at coordinate 49,843,665 of OY821754.1, forward strand.
TCAAGACAGAGTCGAGGCTTCCAGTGTTGCCGGTCCTTTAGTGATCCCGTCTGTGGAGACTATACAAGATGTGTTTCCGTACTATCCTGGATACCAGGGAGATGCACCGCATAATTTTGTTGAAGAAAATGATGAAGTTCAATTCAATAATATGGTAGATGATGATTATGCTAAGTATGAAAGACTTCTAAGGGAGTCGCAAACCTCATTGTATGAAGGGAGTGAAGAAACTGTATTAAGTGCCATATTACATACAATGGAAATTAAAGTTGAAAATGGATGGTCGGATACGAGTGTTGATAAATTATGTGAATGGTTGCTTAGGTTTTTTAAAGGACATAATTTCCCTGTGAGTTATTTGAGAATTACAAAAAACCTCAAGGATTTTTCCCTTGGATATGAAAAAATTCATGTTTGTGAGTTTAACTATTACCTATTCAGGGGGGCTGAAAATAAAAACCGTAGGACTTCACTACCAGAAAAGGGGTTATAGCCGACGATATGGGAAAAAACGGCCGACGAAATAGTACTTCGTCGGCTATAAGGGGTCATAGCCGACGAATTACTATTTCTTCGGCCACATCGTCGGCTATAATATTATAGCCGACGAGTTGTCGGACGTCGTCGGCTATAACTATAGCCGACGAAAAGTTTTTGGTTATAGCCGACGAGGAGGGTATTCGTCGGCTATAACTCTTATATCAGATCTATTCTGCAGCAGCGAGCTCATTCGTCGAAAATATTTCGAAAACGCTCTGAAATCGTCCAAAACCTCGGCTATAAGCTTGAAAGGTACATATATTGCTGTGTGTGTTGATTTAGTTGGTTATATGCAGAGGTGTGTTAATTTAGAGTTTAATTAGAATAAATGTGTGATTAATTTGATATATATATATATATATGTGTGTGTGTGTTGAGATGAGATTATTAATGGGTTGATATGTTGGTTAGATAGAATTGAAGTTTTGTTGAAGATTAGTGATTGATTGTTGATTTATAGGTGATTTTAGATGAATTTGATGAAAAAATGTATATATATATTAATTAATTTAATTGTAATTAAAAATATATTGTTGGTATATATAAAAAATACATTGTGTTTAATTAATTAGGGAGATTGACGATGTTTTAATTAATTTAGGGATGCATGTGTATATATAAAAAATTCATCATTACACACACACATATATATATATATATGTGTGTGTGTGTAATGATGAATTTTTTAATTAATTAGTACGTACGTACGTACGTAGTACATGCATATATACATATCTATATATAGCTATATTTATTTCTTGAATTTACAAGATTGACAAGAGTTGGATTACCCTTGGAAGATGGGATCAGGCGTATCATGATGGAGTTAGGAGTTTCCTGGATTTTGTGATGGATAACTGTGGAGACACTACACTTCATTATTGTCCGTGTAAAAAGTGCAAGTGTGCCACCCCACGACACCGGTTTTCCATAGAGACAGTGGAGCAACACCTGGCTAGATATGGATTTTGGGTCCTATACACTAATTGGATTTATCACGGTGAACCAGAGTTTGCGGGTCCTCATGATCATGGACAATTTGCCGAGAGAGGGAGTTCCTCCAATGATCCAACAACAAACTGGATCAACGATATGTTTCGTCGTGAGAGCGGTGTCTTTGATGAAGCACCAGATGTGCAACTCCCTCCTCCGGAGATGGAGTGTTTCCCTAATATTGAGCCACTCGAGCCATTACCCCGATCTCCGGTCAACACAAATGGTATGGAAAAGTACAACAACCTGATCGCATTGCAACAGACTCCGTTGTACCCCGGATGCAGTAAGACTGTCCTTGAATCTGTCATGGGAGTGATGAAGATCAAAACGGAGAACAAAGGCACTGTCAAATCGGTTGATGATTGGCTGAAGATATGGGGTGGGGCGATGCCCCCCGGACATCGGCTTCCTACCAGTCATCATAAGGTGCGACATATCCTTAAAGATCTCGGCCTTTCCTACATCAAGATTCATGCATGCAGATACGATTGCGTTCTGTTTTACGGGGAAGGACTTGCAGATCTTGAATACTGCCCAGTATGCAATACAGAGCGGTATAAGTTCACTCCTAAAGGGAACAAGAAAGCTGTGAAGATACTTCGGTACTTCCCGCTGATTGATAGGCTTGAGCGGTTGTTCATGTGTGCTTTCACGGCCAAAGCTATGAGATGGTGGGCTGAGAGGAATGTGCCTGACGTTGACACCCTTAGACATCCCGCCGACGGAGAGGCTTGGAAGAAGAATGTGTTGGAGTTTCCTGAATTTGCATCAGAGGTTCGAAATGTTTGGCTAGGGCTATCATCCGACGGCTTCAACCCTTTTGGCAAGAAAGAGCTTCAGTACAGTGTGTGGCCAGTTATTTTGATTCCGTACAACTTTCCACCATGGATGTGCATGAAGAAGGAATATAACATGCTCACATTGTTGATTCCAGGCCCAGGTTATCCGGGAAAGTGTCTCGATGTGTATTTGAGACCCGTAATTGAGGAGCTTCGGTACTTGTGTCTGAACGGCCACCTGGTCTACGACCGGTTCAAAAATGAGATGTTCCGGATGCATGCCGTGCTTGTTGGCACGATCAGTGACTTTCCTGGGAGGGGTATGTTGTCGGGCAGCGTCACCAGGGGTTACAGGGCTTGTTCAGAGTGCATGACTGTTGATTGCTCCAGTCCTCATTGCAGCAAGATTGTCCAGATGCGTCACCGTCGTTGGCTTCCGCATGACCATCCATTTAGGGACGATGCACAGGCTTTTGATGGGACTGAAGAAAGGGGCTGGGCACCCGAGCAATGGACAGGGGAGGAAATATTGGCAGTGTTGAATGAGTATGACTTTGGTCCGTTTAACAATCATCCCGATGTGTTGCGCACGATTCCAGAGAGGCCGGATCGGTATAGGTTCTGGTCACACAAGAGCATCTTATGGGAACTTCCTTATTGGGTCAGGTTGGCTACCAGATACTACCTGGATGTCATGCATATAGAGAAGAACATGGGTGAAGCCATGGTTGGCACAGTTTTGAATTGGGAGAAGAAAACAAAAGACACCCCGAAGGCACGCGTTGATCTGAGAAATATGGGACTGCGGGACCATTTGTGGTTGAGAGAGGGCAGGAGCAAAATGCCCCAAGCTCCTTACACCATCACCAGGGACCAGAAACATGAAATATTTAGATGGCTGAGTAATGTCAGGTAACTTTTTATTAGGCATGTATTCCCTAAAGAATCCATCTGTTGTTGGACGACTATATATGCATGAAATCTAATTGTTGTTAATGGCTATGCAGGTATCCGTATGGCTATGCGGGTAACATAAGCAAGTGTGTTAACTACCGACACAACAAGATGTACGGATTGAAGAGTCACGACTGCCATGTACTGCTTCAACGCCTCTTCCCTATTTTCATTCGAGCGTACTTGGAGGATGAAGTGGTTGAGCCGTTGGTGGCGTTGTCAAGATTCTTCCAGAAGTTATGCGCTAGAGAAGTTAGAAAATCAGACCTCATGAGAATGCATGAGGAAATCGTTTTTATCTTGTGCAAGTTCGAGAGAATATTTCCCCCAAACTTCTTTGACATCATGCCTCACCTGATGATCCATCTTCCCCAACAATTGTTGCTTACCGGTCCCGTACACTACACTTGGATGTATCCCATCGAAAGGTACATGTTATTCCTAAATTTGATTTATACATGTTTTTAAATAAAAGTTGCATGTTCTTAACATGCACTTGTTAACCTTGCAGACAACTTGGAGACTACAAGAAATATGTGCACAATAAATCTGCGCCTGAGGGGTGTATTGCTGAAGCTTACATTGCGCATGAGTGTGTAACGTACGCCAAGTTGTACTTGGGAGCGATGGAGGACCCCCCACAACATCCAAGTCGAGATGACCCCGAGTTCAACCTATCTATCGTCGCCAACTCTGTTGTACCATACGGAAGCTTCAAGAAGAAGGGTGTGGACAAGTTGCCTGACCATGAGGTAGGGATTACCCACTGGTGGGTTCTAATAAACTGTCCGGAGGTACAATATTGGAAACGAACCCATCTTCACTGCAAGGAAGTTCGCGGTGATGTCGAGTACCACAACACGACGTTTGCAGACTATTTTCCACAATGGGTAAGTGTATAAATATATATATTAGATGGCTTTCTTTTACAGTTCCCTATTCTTTAATCATAAACACACCAACTGATTTGAGTTATATTTTTCAGCTGATGCAAGTGGCTGCGAGGGGTGGTCATACAAATTACTCAGAGGAATTGAGGCTGTTGTCGATGAAGCCGATATCTTCCACAGTCCGCCCAATGTGTGATGTCAACGGCGTTAAGTATATATGTGAAGCTAGAGACGGGGAACGCAAAACACAGAATTGTGGGGTGATGGTCGATGGTGCAGAGGGGGGCGTGGATTTTTACGGTGTCCTACAGTCAGTTGTTGAACTCATTTATGGGAACCGCATGAAAGTCCACTTGTTCAAGTGTCGATGGTTTGATACTAGGCCGCACCGCATACGGATCGATCAGTACAGCATACTTTCGGTGAATACCGCCACTAGTGTGTATGAAGATGACCCCTTTGTTTTCGCCACAGCGGCCAAAAAGGTCTTTTATCTTGACGATCCATTAAACAAAGGCACGTGGAAGGTAGTTAACCATGTGTCTTAGCGAGACATATCACTACTACAAAAAACTCAATACACAACACAAATCAGACAACACTTTGAAAGTTACATATTGTGTGAATCACTTAACTGTTTTAGACGACCTAAAGTGAATAATTTGTGTTGTATGATGGTACACATTTTTCATATTCTGAAAAAAAAAATTCCAGATTTTGTCACACAACTCTGAGACACATTTTCTGTTGTGTGATTAATGAAAATCTGGGCGGCAGAATTCCCTCCGACATTGAAACTCAAATTTGGGCAAGGTCTAGATAGACAGACAACAAAGTTATTTTTTTGTGTTGTGTGATAATGTCACATCCTGCATTAGGTGTCACCAAGTGCAAAGTGACAAATACTTGTACAACAGAGTTTCATAGTTTGGTTGTGTGAGTTGGTTTGCTTGTCATTGCCCCATTTTCATTTTGGCTCCAATGGCAGAGGCAGCATTTCTGAAAGCGGGAAAGTTGCCTCCATGGTTTTTTGGTTTTGAAAAACATACATGTGCTACAATTCTCACAACGGTGTATTTTGATTCTGTTGTGCAATTGGTTTGCTGCTTCTACTAGGACACTCTTATGGAATACCTAGTATAGAGCAAAGTAAGTTGGTACAACTGTTTAAAAGTGTTTAGTTGTGTGAATGTAAACCTAATATGGTCATGCCAAACTTGCCAAATTTTAGGGGAGCGGCAAATTTCCGTCTTCACAAAAACCCACAGCTCTATTACTCTCACAAAAACCCCCTCTCTTCACAAAAACCCATTACTCTATTACTCTCACAAAAACCAACAGCTCTCTCTTACAAACCCAGAGAAACCCTCGGTCTTACAAACCCAGAGAAAACCCTCGCCTCACATCACTCGAAACCAATCTCTCATTCTCTCAAAATCCCAATCTCTGATTCTCTCAAAATCCCAAACAGTTTTCTCTCCTCTCTGGTTCCGGACCCCAACAACCGTCCCCAGCCTCCGCCCCTTCCCCAGCCTCCGCTTCAGTCCTCCGCCTCCTAGCCCCCTGCCCCAAGCTCCGCCTTGTGGCCGGCCCCCTGCCCTAGCTCTCCATCCTCCTCTGATTCTTCCTCCGCCTCGTCGCTCCCGCCCTCCGCCTCGGTCGCCGCTCCCGCCTCCGCCTCTTGGCATCCGCCCCTCCGCCTAGGTCTCTCTCTCCCTCTTTCTCACTGTCTCTCTCGTTCTCTCTGTCTCTCCCTCTCTCTTTCTCTCGATCTGTCTGTCTCCCTCTTTCTCTCTGTCTCTGTCTCTCTTTCTCTCTGTCTCTCCCTCTTTCTCTCTATCTTTCTCTCTTTCTCGCCCTCTTTCTCTCTGTCTCTCTTTCTCACCCTCCCCTTCCTCCTTCATCAACAACACCACCACCAAGGTCAACATCTCATCTCCAATCCCATAAAGCTCCCACCTTTACCTATCAAGTTCTCATCTTTACCTTAAAGTTTTCATATTTACCTCTTAAGTTTTTTTTTTTTCTGCAGAAGGATTTGGGTCTCTCTGCTTTCACTTCCACATCGCCGGCGTCATTACAGCGATGCAAGAGGTCAATCTCCAAGAGAATCTGCGCCGTCATTGCCCCATCGGAGAGAAAGCCAGCCACTACTGGCTCGGTTAGTCAAGTTTTGTTTTTGATTGGTTTTTTTATGTGGGTTAATTGGGAAGCTTAGTATTGGTGTTGGGTTTTGGTTGATGTGCGCAGGTCAAGACGGGAATGACGATGACGGAGAAGATATTGGCAAGGGCTTCTGAGAGGACCCATTTGACCCCAGGTGACAATGTTTGGGTTAATATCGATGTTGATGATTATATAATGTGGTTTTGTAAGTTAACTCTGAAAAGAGTCATTCTTTTGGTTAACTTTTTGCAAATTGGCTTATGCAACTCTTTCTGGGTTTTCTAGGCTGCAGCAGAAGATGATTCCTCGGACAAAAGAATGAAATGGTTTGCAGAGGAGGGTGACTCCAAGATCACAGAACAACATAGCACCAAGAACAACGACAGAGAGTCTTCTGGTGATACGTCAAAGGAGAATTCAAAAGCTTCCGAGGTTCAAAAGCCCGATTACATTCATGTCCGGGCACGCCGAGGACAGGCCACTGATAGCCACAGCTTGGCTGAAAGAGTGAGTATTACTATTAGAACATAGGTTGGCACTCTTTTGCTTTAAAGTTCCTGCTGCTCGATTTTGTGTTACTTATGCTGCATCAGCTGTATTTCTTGACTTGGTATCCAAATTTTGATTTTGATGATGTTCTAGGGTTTTTGCCGGATTAAAGTTTGTTTCTATATCTTCGGTCTTGAATTTTAGAGTTTTCATGTTTTAGAAGAGAGATTGGAAGAGTCTAATACAAGAAAAGAAGCTAGAATAATGGGAGCTGGGTCAAAGTTTGGACTTTGGACTTTGGGTTTTTTCGAAATTGTGACATCAGTGATTCAAATGGGTTATACTGTTGTTTCCTATAATAGAATGAACAGTTAAGTTTGATGGAACTGAACTTTTGATTCTTGGATTTGATATGTAATTATAACCAAATGAAGACCAACCCCTCTTGTTTTTACTAATATGTTTTTACATTTTCTTGTTTATGATGTTATTGTTATATGTGACATTAACTTTCGGGTTTTATTCATTGTTTTCTAGTCATTTTCTGTTGAAATAACTTCCTGCTCTTTGGGTTCTTGTTCAGTATGTCTTCAATTTTCGTCCATTCCTGTTCTGTATGTTTTAATTGCTTTTTGGTTGTTTGCAGGTTTCATGATACTAATGTACTTCTTTGAGACTTATTTGGATACACGGCAACACTCTGCTCTCAAACTTCCGACCCTTCCCAAAACTTTGGAAGGAGTAATCAGCCAAGAGAAGTTTGAGAAGTCACGAGCCTACAGTCTTGAAAAGAGGTATATCTGAGTTACTCTCTGGTCGTGTGGTCGATACTTTTGATTTTGAGCGTATTCATGGTTTTGATGTATCTTTCTTCACTTGCAGTCATTTCCATTTTGTTCATGAGTTTGTGACAATACTGATGGACTCAGCAATTTTGTTCTATCGGGTTTTGCCTTGGTTTTGGAAGGTTAGTAATTGGTTTGTTGCAAACTTCCCTTACGACTACAGTACAAACTGTTTAAGATATTGACTCTTTTCTTTTGTTTCTACAATGCAGAAATCTGGAGACTTTGTGGTTTTAGCTGGGCTCGATGCAGAGAATGAAATTCTTCATACACTTGCATTCTTAGCTGGTGTAACGATTTGGTCACAGGTGCACACCTGATTTCATCCCTGCATATGCATTGCCACATCTTTCTCAGCTTTATTGTGGATGACAAAATTTGCTTTAAGTATCTTATAACTTAATTGAATCATATATATCTACTGGTTTTATGAATATCTTCATTTTCATCTTATTGGTTTTAAGTTTTAGTAGAGTGTGGAATGTCTATGTTGATATTGTACCAAGTTCATTCTGATGTCTGGTAAATAAGCTTCATATAAAATTAAAATATATATCTACTGATTTCTGCTGGCTTACTTGCTATCTGTTTTTCTTCTACCAGATCACTGATTTGCCATTTTCTCTCTACTACACATTTGTGGTTGAGGCACGTCATGGTTTCAATAAGGTTTGTATTTGGAATCAGACCTTTCTCACCAGCTCCATGTCTTATCAGTTCATACTATTTCATTAATTCATAAATTAGTATCGTGAATCTTAGTATTTTCTTTCGATTTATTATTCATTTAGTGCTATATTCTGATAACTAATGTTCGTTCTAACATTTCCATCACTTCCACAGCAAACAATATGGTTATTCTTTAGAGACATGTTGAAAGGAATTTGCCTTATGGCTATCCTCGGTCCACCGATTGTGGCGGCTATCATTGTGATTGTACAGGTAAGATTTTGAGCTAAAACCATTTCGATGATTGTTTCTTGAATCTGCATGTTAGATGTTTTGTTTTGAGTAAATATTACAGCTTTATTTTTGTCTTCACTCCATTTTTTGGGTAAAACATTTCTCGTGGTTGTGATATTCTAAATGAATATCATTACATGTGGGGCTTAAACTATATTTTGATTATCGTTTTCTGATCAAACCCTATACCCAGTTTGGTTGGTTACATCAGATATTTAATAAAATTATTCTGGCTTCAGACCTTTTTTGTCTGTAAACTGTCTTATGTGCCTGTTCTTTCAATTTACATGATTCAGTTTGGTGCAGTTTGACCTGAAACTATAAACTCTTCTAGTTAAATGGGTTATCTGGTCCATAAGCTGGAATGCTACCACTTCAGAGATTGCTGAAACTGTTACCATTAATATATATATATATATATATATATATATATATATAGTAGTGCTATATGTGATCAACAAGTTTAATCTCCAACACGAAATCAATTGTTAACTTGTTGTTTGTGCTTTCAGGAATATCGTTTCTACAGTCAACTTAGACTGCAAGTTGGATCTCAAGGCCATTGCATTGCGAGCTCGTAATGCAGAATACAATCCCAAGGTGTCTGTTGACCATAGCTCTCTCTCCCCTCTCTTTTATTTCAGGACTATGTTTTTTCTTGTTCCTGTTTTGTGCATCTGGAATTCTGAACAGCTTTTCCTGTTAGTTTAATTGGGATTATTATTTATATTGTTGGTTGCTAGGAATTGTTAATTTAACCTTGACTAGAACAAAAAAATTAAGTATTGTTATTATAGTCTTGTGTACATGAATAGAGATTTCCTTTCCAATAATTATATTGCATCATCGCATTTTAATCATAATCCTCTTGCAGCGTTTTGCAGCTGTGATTATGAGAATAAGAGAACCGAAAACTACTGCTTTGATATTTGCATCTGGTAAAATGGTAAGCACTTATGTGTCTTTTTCGATTGAATACCAATCATGTGTTCATATGTGCAGCGTTTTGCTCTCTCTCTCTCTCTCTCTCTCTCTCTCTCTCTCTCTCTCTCTCTCTCTCTCTCTCTCGTTATTTACCTTTATTACCACTTATCCATAAGCATTATGTAAAACTTCTTATAGGGTTCCTGTACGAATGACTTTAGAGGATATAGTTTACTAATCATATTTCTAGCTAATTTACTTTTTAAATCTGTTGATTTAGGTTTGTACAGGAGCCAAGAGTGAACACCAATCGAAAATGGCAGCACGGAAGTTCCTGCTGCTCGATTTGATAGCTGCATCAGCTGTATTTATAGCGAGAGTTATTATTACTAGATCAAAGATGAATCCTTGGGTATGTGTTCTGATGATTTGCTAATGGTAGTACTGCTGGTCTCTATATAATGAAGGGCAGTTACTGAATTGTATTAATTTGATCATTTCAGTGTCCAGCACTGCAAGAATATACTGGTTATAAGGCAGCTGATTTGAGAGGCATTGAGAACGCACATTTTGCATTACCTTTTGTATGAATGCTTAGTTATAGTTACTTACTTTAGGATTGACTAATTAGTGTATGCCATGTTTGAAACAATTGTGTACACATGCTACTTAAATGATATGGAAGCTTTATGCAATGTTTTAATGGTAATGGCTAGCTGATACTATTTTTATGGTAAAGCTTCAGGTTTTGATATACAACAGTTTATGTTTTTGTGAATATCATGTGTTGTACAATATGACTAAAAGCCACATCAAACCTGTGTCACAAAATCCTCAAATCTGTTGTTTAATTTGTAGAATCATACAACTCAATAAATATGAAACGAAATCAGTTGTCTGAATCAGACAACTAAATAAGTGGGAGATGAAATCTGTTGTGCGAATGAGACAACAGAATAAAATTGCAATATTCTGTTGTATGTTTAAAACTTACACAACATAAAAGTATGTATATTCTGTTGTATGAACTAGACATGTCAGTGCAGCGAATGCCAAGCCAGTCATGGCATGGCATATAAGTTGTACAACAGAAATTATAAGTTAGTTGTTGGACGTTTCATCACACAAGCTCGAGATATACAACGGTTTTTCCGAACTTACACAACGGTGCTGCACCGTTGTGTATTGAGTTTTTTGTAGTAGTGTATACAGTGCTACCACACTTGGTGTGAGCACAGAGTGTCAAGAAGCGACCGCATACCAAGAGCCGGACGCCGGCGACATTCCGGAATCCTCCACCATCCGCGATAATAATGTGACGCCGGGCAGAGTGGTTCGACTTCCTAGGGGTCAGGTGCCCATGTATGATGTTAATCCGAATCGTCTATATCAGGCAGACGATGACTCAGACGACGAGTACGAGCATCGGTTGCCAGATATTAACTACTATACTACGTCTGACTCAAGTGATGAGGATGATTCTGATTATCATCCTTAGTATACTGTTTATGTATGTATTTGTGTACGATGGTGCATGCATGTATGAATACATTTTTCGTCCTTAATTACCGTGTTCCGAGTTTATGGGAAATTGTATTGAATTGTTTGTGCGATGTTCAGGAATTTATCAGGTGAAATAGGCAATTTTCAGGCCCTAAATGTTGCCGGCGTCGGCTAACGACAAAATGTTGAAGGTCGTCGGCTAAAGTATAGCCGACGACCTGTAATTCGTCGGCTATAACCCCTGGGCCAGATGTTGACCGAAACCATTGCTTGATCCTTCAAATGCAAAAGTGTCGTGAAATAAGATACGACCGAAATATTGAAATATGTCTACGGTTGAAAAATAGGAAGATTCCGACAAAATCTGTGTGCCGAATGTTGCGGTTAGCTGTTTTTTACTTCCGTTTTCCTATGGGTAGCCTGACGGTCGGTAAAAATTTTGAGGAAAATTTTTATACGATTAGTTGCGTCTCATCGATCTGAAACTATTCTATGTTGAAGGTCAGACAAAAAAACGTCATTTAGACGGGCCAATTGCCGTTTTAAATCGTTTAGAGGTTTGACTTTGTAGTTTGACCAAAGAATAGCCGACGACATACTTAACTTCGTCGGCTAAACTCTTGCGATCCGCGCCGTTTCATTGTCCGCCGTTGGATGGGCGAGATCTGACGGCTGCTGAGAGCGTGAAGTATAGCCGACGAGATTCATATTATAGCCGACGAGATTCATATTATAGGCGACGAAATCCATACTTCGTCGGCTATAACCGGCCCGCAAAGCCCAACTTCGGCCCGGCCCGGATTTCGGGTCAGAGTATAGCCGACGAATTTCGTCGGCTATGACTATAGCCGACGAATTAAAATTAAATCGTCGGCTATAGTCCTTCGATTTAAACCGAAACAGAGGCGCCTCTCCCTCATTTTCCCGAGTTCAACCGAAATCCCTAATCGCCTAAACCCCTCCCCGACGCCGACCGACCACCACCGACCCTCCCCGGCCCTACCCAACCCCTCCCCGCCCCGTCCCCGTGCTTCCCGACCCCTCCCCGACCCGAACCGCATAAGGATCGATCCCCTCTAGCAGCCGCCCCTAGCCGCCGTCGCCGCCGCACCACACCACCGGTCCTCGTCCAGACTGCACCACCATGTCAGGTAGTCCCGATCGAGCCTCATTTAGGGTTTTTATTAATTTTGTGGAATTTTGTGTTTTTGTGAAATTTAGGGTTTTTGTGAATTTTTTGTGGAATTTAGGGTTTTTGTGAAATTTATGGAATTGTGTGGATTTTTTTGTTAATTTTGTGGAATTTTGTGGAATTTATATACTAATTTTGTGGATTTTTTGTTAAATTTAGGGTTTTTATATACTAATTGTGGAATTTTGTAGAATTTATATACTAGTATACTAATTTATATACTAATTTATATATAATTAGGTATAAATATATTTAGGTATATTTATAATTTGGTATATATATATTTAATGAAGTTTTTTATTTTTGTGTGAAATTTATGGAATTTTGTGGAATTTTGTTTAATTTTGTGGAATTAACAAGAATTTTTAGGAGGATGTATATATATATATATATATATGTATATATATAACTAGGTATAAATATATTTAGGTATATATATAATTAGGTATATATATATTTAATGAAGTTTTTTATTTTTTTGTGAAATTTAAGGAATTTTGTGGAATTTTTTTTAATTTTGTGGAATTAACAAGATTTTTTAGGAGGATATACATATATATATATATATATATATATATATATCTATATATATATATTTCGGAATATATATATATATAATTAGGTATAAATATATTTAGGTATATATATAATTAGGTATATATACATTGAATGAAGTTTTTAATTTTTTTGTGGAATTTTTGTGAAATTTATGGAATTTATATACTAATTGTGCAGGAAACCGTCGCGCTGTAGACCGATGGCTTGCCAGACCGACCGAGAGCGACCCCGACGCTCAGGCAGGACCCAGCCGTGGGGGGAGCGGATCCAGCGGTCGTCGGGGCCTACGCTGGCCTATGAGTCGACGAGAGGAGACCTTGATGGGATTGACCCCGAGCGATCCACGTGGGGGCTCCTCGTATGAGTCGACGGGAGCGGGCCCAACCTCGAGTGTCGGAGGAGGACGCAGAGCCGCATCCTCCAGACCCCAGTGCACTTCAGCACTGTTCCAGGATCGGCAGCCGACCCCACCGCGCGCCGATCTGGCCCCTCCAGACATGCTCCCTGTCCCCCCACAGCGACAGGGCCCACCGTCAGGGGGATCAGGCCCCTCAGGGTCCACGCCCCGTATGTCTCCGCCATCGAGGATGTACATGGTTCAGTTCCTCCCTGCCATCCCCGAGTACGACGCTAGGGGGAGGCAGATTTGGCGGCACGACCGGCCGCACGAGATTCCCTGGGAGGAGGCCTACGTCTACAGGCCTTTCGACTCAGAGGACTGCCGCAGCCTGTGGTGTGTTCGTGAGAAGGACAAGCAGTACAACGACGCAGGTAATTGGTTAGTTTAATTAATTATTTAGATTGTTTAATTAATTATTTAATTAGTTAGTTTAAATAATTATTTAACTATGTATTCATTTTAATTATGAAACAGGCGTCCTCGTAAATAAACCCGCGGGGACGAGACGGACCAGAGGGCCAGCGAACATGTCGACCTCGGAGAGGGAGCTCGCCGGTGGGATCAGGGAGATCCTGCCCGGTCCCGGTGAGGATGGACGCCCGATCGAGAGGAGAGACACCGCCACCAAGTATATCAACGCGACGGGCATGCTCGTGCGGGACAGGGTCCCACTGTTGTGGCCCGACTGGGGCTCTGTGCCCGATGACATCAAGGCGCGAGTGTACAATGCACTGTCGGTGAGTTAAATCGTATTTTTATTATAGAAAATAAACATTTATGAATTCAGTCCTTATAACTATATAAAAATATTTTCTAATTAATTTATAATATTGCAGCAATGGTTTAGAGTCCATCCTACCTTGGACTAGTGGAGAGACGAGCAGCTGAAGAACAAGTCATGTGTTTCGCGTTATTTTACTATCATACTATTTATTGGCAGTGTACGAATATATCTAACAGTTGTGTTTTGTTAATATAGGTACTCTGAGTGGAAGAACGAGCTGTCGACGCACTACATGACGTACCATGTGGAGCAGGGCTTGGGGCGAGGTGCAACCCCCCACGAGTTCCGGTACAGGGAGTATGAGTGGCTATGGCTGGTAGCCTACTTCGGGAGCGACAGGGTCTCGGTAAGAAAATTTAGCCTGCTAGTATATAACTTTTTACTGTTATTTAATAATTAAATTATGTAGTTACTTAATTAAATTAATTAGTTAGTTAGTTATTAGTTATTAAATTAAGTTAGTTAGTTAGTTACATAGTTAGTTAGTTCGTTACTAAATTAAATTAAATTAAATTAAATTAGGTAGTTAGTAAGGTAGTTAGTTACTAAATTAAATTAGTTAGTTAAGTAGTTACTAATTAAATTAAATTAGTTAGTAACTAAATTAGTTAATAATTTTATTTTGGTTAGTTCCTAATATTTTAATTTAGTTACTAATTTATATTTGCGTTTATATGTTCGTTCTTATAATACAGAAAATCTCGAGGACGAACAGCGACAACCGCAAGAGGAACGAGCACCCCCACCACGGCGGCGCCCGCTCCTGGAGGCAGTGGGCAGAGATTGCGAGGAGGGACCGACCGCTGAGGCCGTTGTCGTGGATTCATGCGCAGATGTATCCGGGGCGTCCCGACCAAGTGGTAAGTATTCGCCCATCTTCAATAAAAGTGTTTCATTAAATTAATTTATATATTTTTTTTATTAATTCGTTTATTATATTTTCTTGTCAATTAGGCGGAAATAGATGCGGAGACCGACGCGATCACCTTCGGGATCGCGCGAGACACCCTGGGGGAAGGGGCGTCCGACGAGGCGATCGCGGAGTTTGCCTCCACGATCGACACCCTTGAGCCGCGCTTGGCCTCTCAGATCATGCACGCGGCGGTAGGGACGGGCAACAACTACTTCTACCAGAGAGGCCTAGGCGCGGCGGGAGATGGGGTTCTCAAGTACACGCCGGCCAATCCCAGCACGCAGCGTGCGGCTTCGACGAGAGGAGACTTGCAGACACAGCTGCAGAGGACGCAGGCGGAGTTGGCGAGGGCGGTGGAGGCGCTCCAGCAGGCGGAGTTGGCGAGGGCCGCGGAGGCTTCGGCGCAGCAGGCCAGAGACACATCTGTAGCGGAGATGTACCGATGGATGCAGCAGTCTTGGGAGGCCCAGCAGGCTGGACTCCAGCCCCCGCCTCCGCCACAGATGCCCCAGTTCGTCGTCCCCACTCCCCCCGCATCGGAGTACGCCAGGCGATCAGGGTAGCCATAGCCACCGGAACTCGAACAATCCCGTCGACGACGCTACGCGTTTAGGGGGTGATGATGAGTAGATGACTAGTTAGGGGGTTAATTTTAATTTGTACAGTAGGTAGGATATTAGGGATGGATTGATGTGGATATTTGGATGTTTGTTCGTGGATTTTCTGCAGCCAAACCGAAGACGAAGTGAAATTGGGCCCGAGTTAAATTTTTAATTTTTTTTAAATATCTAGGGGTTATAGCCGACGAAATGGACCATATTTCGTTGGCTATACCCTCCCGACTTCCGGCAAAAAAAAGCCGTTCCTGGTACCGGTGATTGTTATGGCCGACGATTAATTCGTCGGCTATGCCGGACGTATAGCCGACGATAGTGTCGTCGGCTATACTTCAGGGTTAGGGGCAATTACGTAATTGTTAAAGCCGACGATTCTGTCGTCGGCAATGTTTGAAGTATAGCCGACGACGCTTTATTCGTCGGCTATACCGCGTGTTTTATAAGCCGACGACTTACCCTGAGTGTCGTCGGCTATACTATAGCCGACGGAGCAGTCCCGACGAGACAATAGCCGACGATACTTCGTCGGCTATGAGTATAGCCGACGATTTAATGAAAACGGCCGACGAGATGGCGTCGTCGTCTATAACCCCTTTTCTGGTAGTGCTTGTCCAATATGTGGTGCTGAAAGATATAAGACAGATATGGTTGACATTCCAAAAAAGGTAATATGGTATTTTCCTCTCACTCCAAGGTTGAAAGTCCTATTTATGTCTCCACACACAGCAAAGCATATGCGATGGCATAAGGAGAGACGACTAGATGAAAGTACCCTCCGGCACCCATCTGATGGAGAAGCATGGCAACATTTTAACAGGACATTTCCAGGTTTCGACGACATTAAGGGAAGAAATGTGCGGCTTGGAGTGGCAACTGATGGTTTCAGTCCATTTGGAACAATGACAACCCAACATAGTACATGGCCCGTGGTTGTGATGCCATTTAATCTTCCCCCTAATATGTGTATGAGAAATGAATATAATATGCTGGCCGTGTTGATTCCTGGCCCTAAATCTCCAGGAAAGTGCCTTAGTGTCCTCATTCGTCCATTGATCGATGAGCTCAAAGATTTGTGGGAAAATGGAGTCTCTACTTTTGACAGAGTGGACAATGATGTATTCACGATGAAGGTAGCGGTGATGTGTACTATAAGTGACTTTTCTGGTTTAGGGATGCTTGCGGCCTCAACGGTGAAAGGGTACAAGGCATATCCAATTTGTCTAGATGATCTGACAGCGGAGCATATTTGTGGGAGAATTGTTTATGAAGGGCATCGGAAATGGCTCGACGAGAATAACTCGATGCGATCCAGTTTGGCATTTAACGGGAAGCCGGAGTGGGGAAAAAGACCAGCTCATAAGGACAGAGATTAACTTTTGGAGGAAATTATGTCACACAATTACGCCACTCTTAGCCAACATCCTGATTTTCATGTCCCTTACTCAGCACACAACAGACAATGTTGGACCCACGAGAGAGTATTTTTGCTTCTTCCCTATTGATCATCGTTGTTACACAGGTACTGTTTAGATGTCATGCACATTGAAAAGAACGTAGGTGACAATATCCTTGCCACCATTCTTGCAATTGAAGGGAAGACCAAGGATGGTCCAGGGGCTCACGAAGTTTTGGAGAAGAGGAAAATCCGCAAAAGTCAACATCAATCGGAAGCTGAAAAGAAGACGGGAAAGGTTACTCATGCACCCTTTTTAGTTAAAGAGGAAAATCGTGAAGAAGTATTCGAATGGTTTCGCTCTGCTAGGTATCCACTTGGCTATGCGGGAATTTGATAGGAGCACAATGTGCGACGATATTACATGTTTATACCCTCGTTTATGCTTTGTTTAACCCTTATTTGTCTAAGATAGAGTCGTAATGTAGTTAGTGTCAATTTGGTAGAGTTTTGGTGAAAAATGGTTAAGAATCCGAAAAATGACTAAGTTTGAGAAATCTGGAAAATATTGCAAAATATGTCTTTTTCGTGATTTTGAGATGAATGAAACTGTGATCTATTCTTGTCCGAATTCTATAAAATTTGGTGTGCTTAATATTCATATGCTGAGGAATGTTGTGTTAAAATTTTAGATCAATCGGAGTTCGGGAAGTCACCCAAAAGTTGGCTGCAAAACGGCAGTCCGAGCATTTCAATCCAGGGACTTCCAGGATTTTCCTGGGACTTTGATCCAACTTCGAAAAATCATTCCCGTCGACTCACAAGGAATTTGATCGAACTGTTTTATGGGGAGATGGCCATTTGTGTCTAGTTTATCTGAGACTTGGAATCGCATTAATCGGAGCTCCACGGATGGAGATATGCCGGAATTACTGCAACAAGGTCAAATCTGCCGATTCCAGGAACCTACTGCCCCCTTTTTGTGTTTTCTGTTTTTGATGGACCAAATGGTGTACAAATGTATATGTGAAGATGGTCCAAGCTTTATGAAGGGAAGAGGAAGACACTAGGCCATGGCATTGAAGAAAAACTTGAAGAAAGACGTTCTCCTAGTCACACTAGGAGAAGCTGCCGAATAGAGGCAGATTGTATGCCTTTGTGTGCTGCCGGCAATTGGGGTATTTTTCGATGGACCAAGACATGTCAAATGAACTCCAAGATCATACAAGAAGTCCATAAAGATGTGAAGCCCAAGCCTTGAAGAAAAATTCAGAAAAAGAAAACCTAATTGGATTAAGAAAGGAAGGTTGCAAAACCTTATTGCACTAGGTTTTCTGAACTCCTCTTTGCTTAAGGGACTGCCGGCAGCCTCTCTCCCTATCCTCTATATATACCCTCACTTTTTCATTCTGAAAAGCATCTCATCTCAAGCATATTACACTAGCCTAAAGCTCTACCAAGTCTTCCAAAACACCAATACCTAAATACCCTAGCCGAACCATCATCACCATAACCATATTGCCGAATCCCTTCCACCTTGGTTTCTTGCCGATTTCTGTTCTAGCCGAGCACCAAGGAGCAGCAGCCGAGCCACCTAGTCACCTTTGAGGAGTCTTCAAGGTTTCTAAAGTGTGATCCATTCCCCTATGGCTTTTGTATTTATTTATGTTTGGTTGTTTTGTACGAACTTGTTTCGATTCTTGGTTTTTCTTGAAACTTTGTATGAACCGAATATGATGTGTTATGCATGGTTTTGCTGAATTTTAACTTGTGTTTTGTATGCATCGATAATTAGGGCAGTGGTATTTCGCATGTTTAAACTTAAATTGGTTAGAACTAAGGTTAGGGCAAATAAACCGACACACTAGTTATGATTAGCATGTAATTCTAAGTGCTAGGTTTCATGTGATAGAGTAACACGGATAAGTCATACGTTGGAGTAGTTTGTTTTGTGTTGCTCACCTAGGTCTAATAAACCTTAGAACTTGCAAGTTAAATAAGAAGAATGACAACCTTACTTGTTTGCTTGTCTTCGATTAAGACTCATATGCTTAAATGTTGAAACGTGTGAAACCGGATTAGCATCACCTTAGAAGTCATACGTTGGAGTAGTTTCTAAGAAATTAAGAAGTCTAACAGTTGGAAAACCGTTGGAGGCTCTAGTTGTGTCGAAACTAATTTTGGTCTTGAACATGTTCAATACTTGTCTCTTACTTTCTTGCATGCAATTTGCCTTGTTAAAGAGTCTTTTATGTGAACTGTTTTGTGTGAGAGATGATGATCACTTGTATATAGTAGTCTAGGATTTATTTTCTGTTTTTATTGCCGAACCTAGTTTAGGGGCAGCATTGCTGCCGAACTCTTATACCCCCATATTTGTGATGTTTTTGTATATTTGTGAATATGTTTGTGTCTAACAATTTCATATCTCAGGTACCCTTAATCCCCGGCTTAGAACGATCCCTACTTGCTTATACTACTAACGATATTTTGTAGGGTTAATTATTGTGTGCGAGCTTAGGTTCACATCAATTTTTGGCGCCGTTGCCGGGGATTATAAAAGCTTGTTTTATGTTATTGTTGTGTATATAATGTTGCTGGAAATTTTTGCTGTGAAGTTGTAAAGTTGTAAATTTTAAGTTTATTTTGGGATTTTGTAAAGTAGAAATATGCTTCGGCATGTAGAGTTTAAATTTTGGAAGTTGCATGATGTATAATGATGTATGTTGGTAGTCACTTAGTTTAATTTCTAGGAAGTTGATATGTTGTGTATGTTTGAGTTTATTGTAGTTTCTAAAGTGTAACATGTAGGTGAAGCCTCTTTTGTTGATCATAACCAAAACCCTTCATGTGAATGGTGCTTTGTCGGAGGGCGTTTTTATGTAGATTGGGAAACACGGGATACTTCCCCCCCACGCATATAAGCGTTTCTTCGGTAATAGTATTACTTCTATGAGGTTGAGGGCGGTTTTAATCAACACTTGAGACCGCTAGGGATCCGTGTTTGTTTTACAAAGTATGGGGAAGTTATTATCATAGATATGGTTCTCAGGTTTGTTTAACTGGATCTCAAGGCCCATAGACTGATGTTCATTCTCGGTGAGTGAGTCGATAGGGGGTTCGCCCTCCGTGGTGTCCAACAACGAGTCCTGCCTGGTTCCTGTAGGGGGTTCGCCCTCTGTGATTTTAATGACCTTTGAAACGTAAAATCCGCACGACCTAGTCGACAGCTTGTGCCGAAGCATCACCTCACTTTAGACGCTAGAACATAACTTGACATATGTGGCCTATTTTCTTCGAAGATAAAAACATGTTGTGTGGTTCAAACTATTGAGGTATATCGGATTAAGCATGATACTACCGGGGGCTGTATCAGTCCATTGCACCGTTATCTCCTCTGCTCCACGTACTTCGAGAGTTAGAACAAATTTTAAAAGAAATTAGACTTAGCGATTACATGATCATGAACGTTCCAACTTTTGATCTCTTATTGCCGAACCATGTTTGTTCTTTGCCGAAATTTTGTATGTTTGCCGAATGTGTATATGTGTTATGGTTTGAAATTTGTTGTGTAATCGCCAATGCCGTGGCTTGTAATGAAGTATATTCTTGCTTTCTATTTCTTTACGATGTTCTAACTTGTTTAAATGTTGCAAATTTCAGAAATAGTGCATGTCCGAATCTAGTATTTGGACAAGAGATCCTCAAGGCCGTTTGCAACGTTTAGACCAAGAACTCGCTATTGCTCGTTTTGTGCCATTACCGCCATCGTCACCAACCAGTTCATCAGTATCATCATCCTTGCCAAGTTCACCATCTGTGCCGTCAATATCATCATCAGTGCCGAGCTCCCCATCAGTAGTGTCATCATCGTGTGATCTTCAGAATCCAGAATTTGAAGTTTTTGCCGAATTAGAAGAAGAAGAAGAGATCATGGCATCAATCAGATCACAGAATGGTCATGTTGCTGGAGCTGGAGTTGCTCCTTCTAATATTACTTATCCTCCCTTGGAAGCTGAAAAGACTGGAGAGATTGAATTGAGGAGTGGATTCCTCCATAAGCTGAAGTCGTTTTATGGGATGCCGAGTGAGGATCCTAACAAGCATCTACAGTGGTTTAACTTCACCACGGAGTCTATGTGCCCAAGAGGGACCGATTTGCAACACTTCAAAATGAAGGCATTTCCGTTCTCTTTAGAAGATCAAGCAAAGGAGTGGTTGTTTGAGGTGCCTAGTGGTCGCATTATTTCGTGGAGTACTATGATGGATGAGTTTTTGCTCAAGTACTTTCCTGCTTCACGTATCACTGATCTGAGGAAGCAAATTACTAGTGTGAAGCAAGCCGGAGATGAGACTTTCTTCGACTATTACAAGAGGTTCAAGTCCCTAGTTTCTTTGTGTCCATCGCATGGCATTAGCGATGGACTCTTGCTACAATATTTCTATGAGGGATTGCGCGTCATGGAGAGAGAGTTTCTTGACTCGGCCGCGGGAGGTAGCTTTTTGGAGTTAAATGCCGGAGCGGCAAGAAGTTTGTTGGAAGTTCGTGCATTGAACAACCAACAATTTGGCATGGCACGAGGGACTGTGCAAAGGAATGAAAAAGTGCATGAGACGTCTTCGAGCACAAAGTTAGAAGATAAAGTGGACAAGCTTACCGACTTGGTGAGTAATTTGATGAAGAAGCGTGCTAGTGTATGTGGTATTTGCACCGAGGGCCATGAAACCGAACAATGCCCTCAATTTGGAGTTAATGAGGGAGTTGAGGAGTGCAATGCTATTAGCTTTCAAGGAGGCCAACGATTTGGCAATTTCAATCCAAGGTTCAATGATCATCCGAACTTTCGATGGGCAAATAATGACAACGTGCTTAGGGCACCTATGCAACCGAGAGAGGGAGGAGCACCATTTGCACCGAGGCCACCATTTGTGCCTCGGCAACCTTATTGCCGAACCTAGTTTAGGGGCAGCATTGCTGCCGAACTCTTATACCCCCATATTTGTGATGTTTTTGTATATTTGTGAATATGTTTGTGTCTAACAATTTCATATCTCAGGTACCCTTAATCCCCGGCTTAGAACGATCCCTACTTGCTTATACTACTAACGATATTTTGTAGGGTTTATTATTGTGTGCGAGCTTAGGTTCACATCAGAATTTTGAGAAATAAGGTCAAACTAACCGATAAAAAGTTATATGGATTGAAGACACATGATTGCCATGTCCTGCTTCAACGTCTTCTTCCAGTGGTTATTCGAGGATTTTTGCCAAATAACGTCGTGAAGCCATTGATAGCATTGTCAAATTAGTTTCGGAAATTATGTGCTAGGGAGTTGAAGAAGGCAGATGTTCAACAAATGGAAGTTGAGATAGTGATGATTCTCTGCAATTTGGAGTTGATTTTTCCTCCACATTTCTTCACCTCTATGGTTCATCTCATTGTTCACCTTCCCGAACAAGTTATGCTTACAGGCCCAGTACATTTTTCATGGATGTATCCAATGGAAATGTATATGCACTAACCAAATATGTTTATTTTTGTTAAAACTAAATTTACACTAACTGTATATATGCACTAATTATGGATACCGTTTTATAGGCAATTAGGTGATTATAAACAGTCAATGAGTAATACACGTTACCCGGAGGGGAGTATTACAGAAAGGTACATATCATGGGAGTCGGTGACGTACTGTAAGTCTTATATGCAATTGGAAGATGTTGAACAACCCAATCCCCCAATATGGAATATTAGTTGTGTTTCGCAGTTAGTTCAACCGTGTATTATGGATACTACCGGAAATATTAGGTTAACAGAGGAGCAAACGGCTGAGGCTCACTGGTAAATTTTGACGGATACAGAAGAAGTCCAATATTATATGGACACTCATTTGCACATGTACATAGCGAAACAGGGTGACAATTACGACGAACGCCTCATGAGGAGGAGTTTCCATCGATGGTTCTTAAGATATGTAGGAAAATTTAATTTTTTGCTCTTGTACATAGATCCTAAACCCTAAATAGTATAACACTAACACCATATATTTTTCAGGCAAAGAACCTGCATGATGCTGAAGACCTTAATTTTAATAGGGTAATATGGTCATTGGCTCGAGGTCCGCAATTCACCCGGATTTATAAGGCGTGCTATGTGAACGGTATCCAGTATGTCTCATTTGATAAAAATCAAAGGCTCGTGACTCAAAATAGCGGGGTGATGTTAAGCACGAAAGTTGGAAACCTGTCCCAATACTTCTATGGCCATCTTGACTATGTAGTCGAGGTATGTTATCCAGACAATATGCCGGTCGTGTTGTTCAAAGGTATATGGCACAACACCACTGACGATCCCGATGACGAAGAAATTGACATCGTCAAGGTAGATCGTGGTCTGATATCAGTGGATACAAACACTAGTTACTATGAGAATTCACCATTTTGTCTTGCTATCAAGACAAAACAAGTATTCTACTTAAACGATCCTGTGGCGGGTGGTACTTGGAAGGTGGTGCAAGAAATGTCACACCGAAATGTATACAATGCCGAAGTACTGGCAACAGAAGATAAAAGGCCTCCTTCAGGGAATCAAATCACAGAGCCTTACCAAGAGGACACACTAAGTTCAATACAATTTTACCATGCTGATGCATCTAATCTCCAACTCGATTTAGAAGTACACGAAGAGAATGAAGAATCAAGCGGTGACGACCGAGATGATATCGACGTCGATGAATTCGATGAGGAAGAGGAAGATGAAGACGATGATGACGGAGACGACGAAGAGGAAAACTACTAGTTATTATGTTATAAGTTGTAATATGATGATGATGATATATATATTTCATGTTGTGATTTTGAACAATATTTACAATATTCTAATTTAATAAAACATTTGTGGTTTGGCATAACTAATCTGTGAGATCAATTCAAGCGACCAATATTTGTCAATATTTGTCGCTTTAATAATTCAACCAACGATATTTGTACAACCTTCGTCGCTTCAGATAACGTGAAGCGACGAAGTTCAAAACACACTACATAATCTAGTGAGTCCAACTTCGTCGCTTCACATGATCTGAAGAGACGAAGTTTAAACTCCCTAGGTTACATAGGGTGTTTTCCAGCTCGGCCTTGTTCTCTAGCT
The DNA here is from genome assembly GCA_963682095.1 of Potentilla sterilis. Taxonomy (NCBI): domain Eukaryota; kingdom Viridiplantae; phylum Streptophyta; class Magnoliopsida; order Rosales; family Rosaceae; genus Potentilla; species Potentilla sterilis. The sequence goes on from OY821754.1 coordinate 49,867,719, forward strand.
CGGCCCTCTCCTCCTCTAGGCCCTTCTTCTCCTCTTCAAGAAACCTCGACTTGGCCCTCCGGCTTGGCCACCTGCTTCCTGGCCCTCTCCTCCAACCGAGCCTTCTCCCGTTGGAGCTTGTATTTCTCCACCTCCAGAAGGTTCCGGGCGCTTGTCAACACCGCCACCTGCTTCTTCAGCTCAAGCAACTCTTCACTTGCATCTGACTGATACAAGTTGTACAACAACTACAGTTTGACAGGCACTTGTTAGAAAGCAACGAAGCACAAAATAATGATTGGACAAATACTAGTGGCAGACTATCCTTACCTAGATGGCCATCTCCTTGCTTTTCTGCTGGTGCTCCAGTCTTATCCAGATCCATGCCCCTCATATCCATAAGCAGGCTCCGGACGAACGACTCGTCCGGACAACTGCGCTCCGGTCCCAGCTCCACAGCAGGAGTCTTCTCCACCACCGACGCGTCTGTGCCCGGAGCGGAAGAGCTAGAGGCCACGAGAACCTTGCCTTGGGTGGTAGTGGTGCCACCACTCGTCAGCTTTAGCAGCTTGGCCAAGCTCTCACCAGCAGACCGGCCGGTAAACGTAACAAGCGCGGAGGCTGGTAGCTCCCGAACCCTCCTCCTCTTTTCACCCAGATCAACCTGTAAGGAAGAAGATCGGGCGGTAGACAAAAGGGACCTGGTGACAATAGGCACCGGTCCCAGTTGCCGGAGAATCTTTGCAGCACCAACCGGGGGCATGGACGGCCCCCCAAGAGTCTTCCCCGATCCAAACGCCACTAGGCGTCTCGTAGCAGGAGTCTTTACGTATTTTAAGGCGTAATCCTCGTCCGCAACATCCATGACCACGGGTTCCTCGTGTATGCTTAACTTGTCGGTTTCCCGGTTTACCGTGGCCCGCGCTGCGGCGTCTCCTTTCTCCTTCAGTTTGGAGAGAAGATCCTGATTGTCCATAGACAGCGTTTCGTGGGGTTTAATGGTCGTCCGGGAAGATACACCTGCAGAACACCAAGCAAAGGGGTTAGACAAAACACCAACTTACTCAACGAGAACAGGCACAATCAATCTACATCCCACCACCCACCGGGATTCCCCCACCCCCCCCCCCCCCCCCCCCAGGCAACACAGTTCCAACACCTCTCCCACCATAGGGCGATTCTATCCCTCTCCAGGTCAGAGAGCTCGTACGATTGATCGCCGATCGGCTGAAAGCCCCAAGGAACGCGGTAATTCCTACTCCTCTTCTGGCAATTCCCCCCCCCCCCCCTCCCGGCATCACCACCTTTTTCCTCCAGTTATTGTTGAGCCAGGAGGACAGGCGGGTTATCACCGGCTTGTAGTCCCGAGCGGAAAAACTCACACACCCCCGGGCTTTACTCTTTTTCAAGTACGTCAACCTATACAGGGCCCGAAACTCATTCACCGTAGGGAAGCTCATATCACACAGCTAATAGAGACAGCCTAGACTCAGTAGTTGCCTTCACTGGTTCCCGGGAAGCTGTGCTGGTGATATATTAATGGCACTAAGCATGTACTGCACAAATTTTGGCAGCGGGAGAGAGAACCTATGCCGGAACTAGTCCTCGTGAATCGCAACCCAGCCTTCCTCAGGGTTGCAGGCTGACTCTCCTGCGTACAAAGGTCAGAGTTCTACCTCTCTGGGAATACTCCTCCTTGCCCGAAAAGCGGCAATCTCCCTAGGACTTAAAGAGCCCTCAGGCTCATCACAGCCTATGATCTTATTCCCATCCACAAGTGTGTAGCGCGGGGCGCCTGCTGGGTGGGTAGTTCCCAAGGACACTCCATAAGGAGCATCCTCCTGTCCTAGAGACCCAGACGATGACGCCTCACCAGTCGAACATGCGACGACATCTGGCCCCGAGGACGAGGAGGCAAGCCAGTCCTCCATCCTCTCTTAGTCGTCCGTCAACGGTCGCCTGGCAGCCGATTCAGAGTTTTCACTGGAGCTCCTACAATCCATGTAACCTAGGGGAAAGAAAGAAAAAAAATCTATGGCCAGTCAGCAGTACAACCTAAACAATGGCCGCGGGGCAGCACGAAGCATGTAATGCCTCAGCACAGCCCCACAGCGACCACTGGGCTTATCAGCCGAAAATTCCCCGATCTCGCTGAGATTCGGTACCTGCGGAGTCCCATCCAACGGGCAAACCAAGATACAACCAGGTGCTAATCGGATCAATCCACGAACAAAACAAAAGGAAGTTTCAGAATCACAAGGGCAGAACTCACCGATTAATATGCACGACGACGAAAACTCAACAGTTGGAACACACCGAGCAATTGTGTTGAGTAGGCTAAACAAGGGAACAGTTCTCAGCCAAAAGTAAAAATGCACGAAGAGGTAGGGGTTTATATACAGGTCTAGCAACCTGCGTGCCCCTCGAGTCCCCCCCCCCTAAACTACTCAGTAGGGTAAGTGATAGGAGCACAATGTGCGACGATATTATTTGCTTATGCCCTCGTTTATGCTTTGTTTAACCCTTATTTGTCTAAGATAGAGTCATAATGTAGTTAGTGTCAATTTTGGTAGAGTTTTGTGAAAAATGGTTAAGAATCCGAAAAATGACTAAGTTTGAGAAATCTGGAAAATAGTGTAAAATATGTCTTTTTCGCGATTTTGAGATGAGCAAAAGTATGATCTATCCTTGTCCGAATTCTATGAAATTTTGTGTGCTTAATATTCATATGTTGAGGAATGTTGTGTTAAAATTTTAGATCAATCGGAGTTCGGGAAGTCACCCAAAACTTGGCTGCAAAAGGGCAGTCCGAACATTCCAATCCAGGGGCTACAGGATTTTCCTTGGACTTTGTCCCAACTTCGAAAATTCATTCCCGACGACTTACATGGAATTTGGCCGAGATATTTTATGGGGAGATGGCCATATGTGTCTAGTTTATCTGTGACTTGTAATCGCATCAATCGGAGCTCCACGGATGGAGATATGCCGGAATTACTGCAACAAGGTCAAATCTGCCGATTCCAGGAACCTACTGCCCCCTTTTTGTGTTTTCTGTTTTTGATGGACCAAATGGTGTACAAATGCATATGTGAAGATGGTCCAAGCTTTATGAAGAGAAGAGGAAGACACTTGGCCATGACATTGAAGGAAAACATGAAGAAATAAAGTCTCCTAGCTTGACTAGGAGAAGCTGCCGATTTGGGGCAGATCGGATGCAACATCAAGCTGCCGGCATTGTGGGGCATTTTTGGTGGATCAAAGCTTATCAATTGAAGTCCAAGACCATATAAGAAGTCCATGAAGATGTGAAGCCCAAGCCTTGAAGAAAAATTCAGAAAAGAAAACCTAATTGGACTAAGAAAGGAAGGTTGCAAAACCTTATTGCACTAGGTTTTCTGAACTCCTTTTGGCTTAAGGGCTGCCGGCAATCATCCCCCTTATTCTCTATATATACCCTCACTTTTCCTACAGAAAAATCATCTCATCTCTTGCAAAGCACTAGCCAAAACTCTACCAAATTTCCTACCCAAAGTTCTAACCCGAAACCCAAAATACAAAGTCACCCGATCTCACCACCATACACCACCGAACCATTCCCTGCCCTAGCTGCTGCCGATCCTCTTCCACCACACCAAGACGAAGCTCTCCAAGGTTTCTAAAGTGTGATCCATCCCTATGACTTGTATTTTTATATTCGGTTTAGTCACATATTGTTGTTATAAAAATACTTTGTTTCGTTTGGTTTTGTAAGATGAACATGAATTGCAATTTTCATTGGAGTTTATGTGATGACTTGTACGATTTTTAATGCATGGTTTTTGTATGTTTAGATAATTAGGGCAGTGGTATTAGAAGCATGTTTAGGATTTAAATTGGTTAGTAATCTAAGGGTGTGACTTAAAAACCGAAGCATTAGTATTGGCTGGAAGCATGTAAATCTAGATGTTAGGTTTCATCTAACCCGAGTTATAACAAATAAAACTATATGCCTGACGGTTGTTTTGATTTGTTGTGCTCACGTAGGGTATAACCTTAGCTAAAACTTGCATGTTAAATAAGATGATTGACAACCTTGCTTATTTGCATGTTTTCGATTTTAGACTCTTGTGCTTAAATGTTAAAACGCGTAAAACCGGATTAGCATAAACTTTAGGATCGAAGGCGAATAGCATGATCTTAAAACATTAGATGTCTAACAATTGGTTAAAAGGCTAATCGCTCTAATTGTGGTCGAAACTAAGTTGAGTCTTGAACATGCTAATACTTGTCTCTTACTTTCTTGCATATGAATCTTTGTGTTAAATTGTGTTTTGTGCTATGTGATGCGTGAGAGATGATGATCAAACTTGTATATAGTAGCCTAGGATTTATTTTCTATTTTTATTGTCGAGCCTAGTGTAGGGGCAGCATTGCTGCCGAACCATTATCCCCCATATGTGTGATGATTTGAAGTGTGATTTTGTATATTTGCACATGTGTTTTTGTCTGACAATATCATATTTCAGGTACCCTTAATCCCCGGCCTAGAACGATCCCTACTTATTATATACTACTAACGATTGTAGGGTTTATTATTGCGTGCGAGCTCAGGCTCCCATCAGTAAGTAAAACGCCCGCGGATCCGGGCCATCCATCCCTGACCGTCCCCTAGGGGCACGTGATAGGAGCATAAAATGCGACGTTCTTAATATGTTTTACCCTCGTTTATACTTTACTTTAACCCTTATTTATGTAGAATTGAGTCATAATGTAGAATCATGAGTTTTTGGTAGAGTTATAATGAAAATGTGCTAAAGCATAGGGAATTTGCAGAAATTTGACAAAGTGCTCAAGATAGGAGTCTCTAAATGTTTTGTTGATTATGTAAAGCTTTCATGATGCTTTTGATGAATTTTTCTTCTCTTATGAGCAGTAGACATGTTAAGGATTGAGTAATGGAAGGAGTTAGAGAAATCGGAGCAAAAGAAGTTGCCAAGAATTGCAAGACAAAATCGGATCCAGTAAATTCCAGCAATTTCCTGGGCACATCACTCAACTTCGAATATTTCTCCAGGACGAACCATAAGAAATTAGAAGGCGTGTAATATATGCATGGAAAGATCTATGAGTCTACTTTCTACAAAACTTAGAATCGCATCAAAATATTCTCTGAGGAGAAAGTTTTGCCAGTCACAACACCGAAAGGTCACTGCCTTGCCGAGAAGAAGAACCTACTGCCCATTTTGGGGAAATTCTGTATTTATGCACCAAAAGGGGATCCGAATGCATCAATCAAGAGTTTCTGAGCTACATGGATCATATGGAAGTCGGCCATGCCAAAAAGAAAGAGAAAATTAGGAAAAAAAGGTTCCCTAGTCCGAGTAGGAAAAGAGGAGAAATCTACCGATCCTAGGAGAAGGTGATCCCGGTCCATCTAGGGAAGCTTGCAGCTGTATTGTGGATTATTTATCCATCAAGGAATGTTGTTAATCCATCAAGAAGTCCAAGCAGCTGTGATCCATGAAGAAATCGGAATAGAAGATTCAAGAGGAAGCTGCCAAGAATCGTAATAAGAATCCTGATTAAAATTCGGGAAACTTCCAGTGCACGTCATCCAACTTCAACGGACTCTCCAGGACATATCACATTGAACCAGAGTTCGAGCCATATATTTATAGAAAGCTACTGGAGTCTAGTTTCCAAATTAATTAGAATCACCTCGATAGCTATTTTCAAGAGAGATATATTTCATAATCTTCACACAAAGGTCATATCTGCCAGCAGGACAAGTTCGAGTAAAACTAGCATTTGTGCAACCCTAATTGCTGCCGACTTTTGTACAGCCTATTCTCTATATAAAGGCACGAATATCATTCAGAAAAACTGTCTCATCTTTTGCACAAGTACTAGATAAAAGCTATACCAAGTCTCTCAAGCACCAAACACCAAATACTTAGCCAAACCCGATTCTACTTGCTGCCGTGCGTCTTCACCACATCTTGCGAAGTCTTCAAAGGTTTCTAAAGTGTGATATGATCCCTTATAGCTACTGTATTGGTTCATGTTTGTGTAGTTTGTAGGAATTTATTTCGTTTCTTGGTTTTTATTGAAACTTTGTATGAACCAATTTCAAGTTTGTTTATGTAATAGTTTTTCTGATTTTAACTTGTTTGATTTGTGTGTTAGATAATTAGGACAATGGTATTAGAATGCATGTTTAGGACTTTAAATTGGTTAGTAATCTAAGGTTGGGCCTTAAAAACCGAAACATTAGTTGTGTGTGAGAAGCATGTAATTCTAGATGTTAGGTTTCATCTAACCTGAGTAATAACGGATAAAGTGGTACGTATGTAGCTTTGATTTGTTGTGCTCACGTAGGGTAAAAACCTTAGATAACTTGCATGTTAAATAAGATGATTGACAACCTTGCTTGTTTACATGTCTTCGATTATAGATTATGTGCTTCAATGTTACGAGTTGTATAACGGTAGTATAAATTTTAGGATCACTTTCCGAATAGCTAGATCTTAAAACGTTAGAAGTCTTTCAACTAGGTAAAATCGGAAACGTTCTAGTTGTAGGTCGAAACTTGTTTGAGTCTAAAGCATGCTAAATACTTGTTCTTTACTTTCTTACATACATATTTTACTTGTTACAGAGTCTTTGTGTGATTTGCTTGGTGTGAAAGATGATGATCACTTGTATATAGTAGAATTAGATTTTATTTCGTATCATAGGTCTTTAGGGCAGTAGCCGAACCTCATCTTAATCCCCCCCCCCCCCCCCCCCCCCCCTTTTCGTTTCATTGTTTGTATATAATTGTGAATATGTGTTCCTAACCTTTTACATGTCAGGTACCCTTAATCCCCGGCTAGAATGATCCCTACTTACTATATGCTACTAACGATTGTAGGGTTATCATTGAAGTGCCACTTCGGCGACTCGTCAGCACGTGTCCCAGTATTGGTAACTTCCCAGGCCATCATAATTGATGGGACTGATGGAATACCCCGTTCAATGCATGTTAGACACTTGCCTGGCATGCAGAGGATAGTTGAAAGAGTAGGGGATAAAACCGAACCGTCCCACCCAGAGCCTATCCCAACGGTACAGGCATTCTAACTTATATTCCAATAGTTAGAGGTATCCCAACATATATTCCACCGGTACGAGGCATTCCACCTGTTGAACTTATTCCACCTTTACGGCCAGCAAGAACGGCTAAAACCAGGAGATTTGATCCTCTCATATATGACGAATCTTCCAGCAGGCTCAAAACCCTGCGCATGTTTTATCTCGCCGCCGGGTGATTGACTAAAGCCAAGAAACAACGGCTAGGTATCCCACCGGAAGAACTCTTCTTCTAGCACAGGAGACTTCTTCCCGCAGGCTAAAAACCCTGCAGGAATATTATGTACATGCTACGATATTCCAACTGTAATACCTGTTCCGACTAAACGCTACGGCACCCGGCGATATAGAGCCTGCTCCAACTAAAGGCTATTCGCCGGTACATCCAGCTTAAACCATTGGCTGCGGAATTCCACTGGTCAGGTCTGCACTTGCTTATCGCTCACTCCTACAGAAAAACCGGTTGTGCGAACCGAGACATTCCTATGGATAACCTCGTACGACCTACGGGCTCTAGGTACCACAGGGCTTTATAAATCCGAGAGATTTGATCCTCTCATACAGGACAACTCTTCCCGCAGGCTAAAAACCATGCACATATCTCATGCCTGTAAGAACAAATGGTTGAGAAACGATCGGGGATGTTGGCCAATACGAACACAGGGCCACTTCACCCCACCAGGAGATTTGATCATCTCATACAGGACAACTCTTCCCGCAGGTTAAAAACCCTGGACATATCTCATGCCTGTAAGAACAAAGGGCTGAGAAACGATTGGGGATGTTGGCCAATACGAACACTGGGCCGCTTCACCCCACAGGGAGATTTGATCCTCTCATACAGGACAACTCTTCCCGCAAGCTAAAAACCCTGCACATACTTCACGTATGCAGGAACAAAGGCATGCAGTCAAACGGCACCCCATCGGGAACTACTCTAACACTGGACACGTTTCCCGCTGGTATTTTTGCCTGTGTATTTTTCTTTGACTATTTTTACAGGGCTAGGGGGTGCATTAAGACTCCCGCCAAAATCAAGAGGCGGTGCACGATGCGGTGGTTGAGGATTTGAGGAGGCAACTAGCAGACGTCACCCAGCGGTGCGAAGGCATCACCGAGCGGTGCAAAACCTCGGAAGTCGAGAAAGAAGAGATGAAGCAGCGTATGACAAGGATGGAGGCTACCCTCAATGCTTTCATCTCGGCCCAAGACAATCTGGGTGACAATGCCGCCGCAAATACTCCTCTGTATGTCGCCGATAAATCCTCCTGTGCTTCATTAGGTCTTCCCGCGGATGACCTTGATTAGGACAATATGACCTTTTTTTTTTCCTTTTAATTTGATTATCGTACATTGTTGTTCTTGAACATATTGTAGCTTTGTATGAAATTTACGTATTTATAAAATGTAGTGTGTTTGTGTTATGTTGGATATGTGTTATATGTGATTTGAATGCAGGTTTTGTATTATTTGGACAAACCAAATCAGAAATTTGTTTTTCTTCTCTGTAACATAGCATGAAGCGACGAATATTGATCTATATTCGTTGCTTGAAAAGCTAAGGACGATCAAAGTTCGTCGCTTCAATTTTATCATCCCATGGTTTCTTCCCTGTAACACTGCATAAAGTGACGAATACTGATCAATATTGGTCGCTTGAACATCTAAGCGACGATCAAACTTCGTCGCTTCAGTTTTATCCAAGGGACGAATGTTGAACCAAAGTTTGTCGCTAGAAATACTAAGCGATGACCTAAACTTCATCGCATCAAATTCCAAGGGACGACTCAAAATTCGTCGCTCGCTGTTGAGCGACGAATTTTGGCTTCGTCACTTAAAATATCGATGCGATGACGTTGGCGTCAATGTTTGTTGCTTGAAATCGAAACGACGAGACTGAAGCGACGACATCCAAGCGATGACTTGTTGTCGCTTCGGTATTGAAGCGACGCGTTCGGTGCTGAAGCGAAGACATTATGAGGGCGGTGCTCCCACTCACAGTTCGACTGTGTTTGGTCCGACGTGCGACCCCGTTGATAAAGTATTGGAGGTTTACCAGCTACCAGAACTGGAGGTGAATGAAGGCCTTAAGGACTTATGTTACAAGTGTGGTCGGCTAGGGCACAAAGAAGAAGCCTGTAAGAATCCCATGCTTAGCAACCCCGGAAGTGAAAATAGTGACGATGGTGAGGAAGAGCAACCGGAGATTTTGTGGCCATGGATGAATGATAGGAGCATAAAATATGACGTTTAATGGTTCAATCCTTACACTCTACTTAGCTATTTTTCCTTTAATAACTCAGTTTTAACTTTCTTATTGTTTTAGATACTTGGCTTCCTTATTGTTTTAGGTACTTGGCTTCCTTATTATTTTAGGTACTTGGTGGAGAAACATAACGCAAATGTGTACTCAAATGATGCAAGCAAGGGTTCCACTATGAAGTAAAGATGTCAAGGAGGGATTTTGGTCAGTCACATGGTTACAAATATCAAGGAAAGTCGATGGAATTCTCTATGCAAAACTGACGCTGCAAACATTAAAACTGAAATTCTGTAGTGTGCTTATTTTCTTCAGCTTTCATGGCTTATTTTCATGGGATTCCGAGAATTATTTGATAAAGGTGACTGTCCAGATATGTAGATGGAGTCCTGTGAACTTCAGTTTAGAATCAAGAATCACTCATAAATATGGCGGCATGATAAGGTTATGATGTTTCAAAGTTGAGGCAGAAGATAAGGGAAAGCTAGAAATTCTGACACTGGTTTTTGGGCAAGATAGACAACTTCATGGCTGATTTTGGGTATTTTTCTCTATATGAGAATATACTAGAGCCTGAAAGGCTGAAAATTTTGGCAGAATTCAGCGAAGTCAAGATGCAAAAATCAAAGAATCAGTGAAATTAGTGCTTTAAATAAAAGCTTTTTAAATTAGAATTTTAGTGGAAAATGTAGGTTAAGATTAAAATATGGTTAACCTCGTGATTATGTGATGTTAATATGAATATAGAGAAAGATCTACCATATGCAGAAACATGTGCAATGATAATGATTGAGATGGAATCACTGGAATCAATCACATGATTTCTAATCTGCAGTCAAATTCAACTTCATTTATATGACTGAATTGACTGTTGTACGTATGTCTGCTCATTGTAGTAATTTTATAATTATTTAAACAATTTTCACCTCACCTCCTTTTTTTTTTCATTAACCAAAAAAAAAAAAAGATTATCTACGTACTGTATAGAAACTTAAAACTAGCTAGAGTCGAATGGTTGGAATAGAGTAAGGAATGGTTGTAATGAATGGTTGTTTTAATGGTTGTAATGAATGGTTGGTATAATAAAGCCTAATTACAAGTAAGTTCCCTATGACTCTAATTTGTTCGTTTCTTAATTTTCTTTCATTTGAGTAGTACCGTACTACCGTTAGGGCTAGTTATTTATTAATCAATCTCTTCTATAATTGTTTAATTAGCAACACCATGCTGCATTGCTGCTATCACCAGTGGCTATTGGAAAGCACCACTAATCTCAATGGTAATGCTGGATAAAATTGCCGTCTGACCAAGTTGAGAGCCTCTAGACAGTTATTAACATAACAACGTTTTTTGTACAGAAAATTTTATTTCTGATTCATGAGTTTTTGTACTCAAATCTAGTTATTTCAATAGTAACTTTTAAACTATTTTTATTTGTTAATGAATCAAATGTATATATATATATATATATATATATATATATATATATATATGTTCAATTTCCAACTTCTACACATATGCCTTCTTTCTCATTTGGCCAGCTATGTGTGTTGATTGCTTGGTCATCGATCGTAGCTTTCGGTCATACCACCAGGCATGGATTGCAAATATTTTTCTCCACCTCCCGCAATATGTTATCACTCAAACTTTTGGCGCACCACGTGAAGTAAGCATGCTGCACCATTTTCATATAAACCTACTCCCACGCTCACTGCTTTAAACTACACCAATACTTCCAATTCTAGTCTTCAGTTGAACCAACACCTCAGTTATGAAGATCATTAGTTTCAGAACTACTCTGGGTTCTCTCTTTGCTCTGATATTACTAACCGGAATCCTTCTCTGCTCCTCTTGTGCTATCTCTCATGAAGAACAGATCATCCACATATTTCCCAGCAGCAGAGAAAGAAGCTTCTCAAGAAGGCTGCTGTTAAATGTTCCTCAGGCCGTCTCCGTTTCTGCAAGCAGTAGTCGTACCACACTAGGTACCAGAGCCATGAAAGATCATCAGCCCAAGAAAGCTGTGGAGTCTAGTTTGAGGAAGGCACCGCCTAGTGTTGCAAATCCTACTCAAAATAAGTAGTACATAGATATAGCTAGGCAGATCTCAACAAGAAGGGAAATGCAGAATTGTTTTTGTTTCATAGGCTTTTTGGAATGGTTCAGTAAGTTTTGAAAATCTGTGGTTGTTTTGTTGGGGTTATATGCATGATTGCATCAAGTTTCATTCTAGTGTTCCAGCTTCGCTAGCTAGGAAGCTGCAGTCCTAGAGAGCTAGAGTATGGGTAGTGTGTGAGAATTATGTATATAATAACTTGAATGAGAGGTATAATCTTTGGTTATAACTTCATTGCGGATAATTGCATATGAAGGCAAGCCTAAGCTCCAGTTTCTTTACTTTGCGCGATAGAAATTACACATATGAGGAAACTGTGCTTTGTTATTGATATAATTTTATTCTCTTCTGTTTTTTGGTTGCTCGATCATCATGATATATCTGTCCGGTCATCTCTTGCTCATATATTTTTCATGATTCCTAGGGGCTTTCTCCTCTGTCATAATTGGATCCTTCATTAATCTCCATGTTAATACTTTTTTTTTTCTTTCTTCAAGAGATATAACGAAGTAACATAGCATTGATCGAGTTGCTCACTAATGCATTTAGTTAGCATATCATCGTCGAAAGCTGGTTAACAGAAAGAAGAAAGCAGAGGTAATTTATGTAAATTAGTGTTGTTCTTTCTGGTGATCGGATCGTTCTAGAATATTATATGGGCTTCAAGTTCTGAGTTTAGGCTTGAACTAATTAATCAAACATCGAGTGGTGGATCCGCAGAAAGTGGCAGTAGCAAGTAGCCACAGGAATCATTTGGTTGAGGGTTTAAACTAATGCAAGGTTTCTTGGCGTTGTCTCTTGGCTTAAGTAGTCAATACCAATCATCCATCTCTGTTCTTACTTCTCATGCGCTTGGGTCTAGGTACCATTTTGGCACAGGACGGATGGAAAGTGAGGGAGTGCACGTTGCATTGTCAACTAGTATGGTGTCGAATAGTACTGTGGATTAGCCAAGCCTGGATGCTTGGATGCTTCTCTTAGCTATGAACTTGTCTTTACAGCCCGAAAAGGTTTATCAGTACACATGGGATGTATAACAAACCGATCATCACTTTAATAGAAATTATTGCCCTTTAAGAACTAGAAAGATACAAGCATTAGTTTACACATAGACATAGTTAAAGAGTGTTCTGTGATGAAGATGTTCAATTCGTAGTTAATCGTTTTGGCAGAAGATGGTAGCTTGATCCATAGGCATCTGAGTTACAGAAACTGGGTTCATATATAGTTTCGTACGTATGTCATATAAGAAATTCATCAAAAGGGCAATGCTAGAAGGACCATGAGGCTTAAGATCCGAGTATTAATCAAAGGTAACCTTGTTAATGTAAAATAGCAACACCGCGAAAAACACAATGACATCAATAATTAATCTGCCACTCACTGCGCCTCTCTCATTTCTATTTAACAACTCAGCTCATCATTGATCAACCGTTCCTCTTACTTCTACATCTTCAAACTCTATGGTTTTGTCATATGAGATGTTCATGACATACTGTTAGAACAGCTCAGTCTTCTCCTCCAATCAAGACATGATTCAGATTTGATATAGCTATAATTGTGCATCAGTTTCTAATATTGTTATCAATGTAGCTGATTGTGGATCTGTAGTTATAGCAGTATTATTGCTTCATGCTAAACTGACGCAATACTCTCTTATATATTGTAAAGATTACAATTGTGCAGATTAATGAAAATCATCTTCAATATGGTATCAGTAGTTTAGGCTCCATATTCGATCCTGTCTTCCTCCTCATTTTGTTTTCTCAATCCCCTCTCTCATATTCAAATCTTTCTTCCTCTATCTCATGGCAACACCACTATTCAACCATGGATTTTCATCTACCTGCCGTGATTACCGCCAAGTGCGCCAACCATTCTCATCACTACTGCCCTATGCTCGTGGCAGTTCCTTCTCACAGCAGCATAACGTCCCTGGCCATTTTTCTTCTGCTTGGGCAGTACCCAATGAATCTTATGGACCACAGTGGTGTCCCAATTGCCATTCTATTCACCATGGCCTTTCTCAATGCCCACACAGATTTACTGGCCCGATAACTGTCACTGTTCCCTTTGCTAGACTACATTCTGCTGCTGATTCCAACTGGTATCCGGACACACGTGAGACCCATCACATGACAGCCATGCCTGTCAACAATCCACAAAGTTATAGTGGCCCTCATGATGTTTATATGGGTAATGGAGCCTCAATGTCTGTGTCTCATACTGGTAGCCTCCCATTAACATTGGGCTCTTTTAATTTCTCTCTCCAACATGTCTTTCGCATTCCGTCAATTCGTAAAAATCTTCTCTCTATTGCTCGTTTTACAAAGGATAATCTTGTTTTCTTCTTGTTTGCTCCTGACTACTATCAAATTTATTGCTTACGCACTGGTCGTCTCTTGTTCCAGGGTCCATGTAAAGATGGGCTTTATCCGCTTCGCTTGTCCTCCGAGTCCACCGTTCCTCATGCCCTTTCCTTTGTTCAGTCCTCTCTTTGGCACAATCGCTTAGGTCATCCCTCTTCTATCATTCTGAATTTTTTAAGGTCCACTCTTGGTTCCACATCTTCTTTCAATTCCTTTTGTGATCATTGTGCTCTTAGCAAGTCACATCGCTTACCTTTTCCCTCAAACCATATCCTTGCTTCTACTCTATTCTCTATCATTCATAGTGATGTATGGATGTCTCCTACTTTGTCCGTAACTGGTTTTCAGTATTATGTTTTCTTTACAGATGAACATTCTCGTTATACTTGGCTTTATCCTATGCGTTGGAAAAATGAGGTCTTTTCTCACTTTCAAAAATTGGTTGCCATGATTCGCAATATTTTTCACAGTTCTGTCCAATATCTCCAAAGTGGCAATGGTACAGAATATGTCAACAAAGCATTCTCTCACTATTGATTCTTTGGGCATTCAACAACGGTTTTCTTGTCCATACACTCCGCAACAAAATGGGTTTGCTGAAAGAAAACATCGTCACATTGCCAATGTGGCTCGCACTCTTCTTCTCACATAAGGTGCTCCTCAAAACCTTTGGGTTGAGACTATAACAACTTTTGTATACCTCATCAATCTTCTTCCTACTCATACTCTCAATTGGGATACCCCATATACCCGCCTATATGGTCATTCTCCCTCTTATTCATCTCTTCATGTTTTTGAGTGTTCTTGTTTTCCTTATCTCGGTGACCATATTTCTAACAAATTGTCAAGTCGTAGTGGTGAGTGTGTTTTCATTAGTTATAGTCCCCAACACAAAGGTTATTGATGTCTCGATCCACATACTAATCGTGTCTATATCTCACGTCATGTCTTATTTAACGAGACACATTTTCCTTACAAACACGCCAGTCCCATTAAATTCTAGTCTGGGTGATTTTGAATTTATTCTATTATCTAGTCCAGGTCCATCAGCTCCTCTGTCGGCTCCCATGTCGAGCCCAATACCATTACAATTGAGCCCAAGCCCAAGCTCCACATCCTCTTTCCCTTGTTCACAACCATCATCGAATCCAACAGAGTCTCTAACTTCTACATCGCAGGTTACTCTGTCGTCCATTCACCCACCTACCAATTTAGTCCATGCCGGTTCAACCCTACCGTGTCATCGATTCCGGAAACCGATCCTCACCTCAGCACCCCAAACCATCGACCTTCACCACTGCTTCAACCTTCAACCACCGCTGCTCCGCCCGTTCTCCATACCTACAGCCGTCGTGTGCATCCGGTTCTGGCACCATCAATTGTGTAGACCTCCCCTAAGCCGTCGCACCATCCGGCGTCCTTTGAGCCACCGTTGCACCTTCCGGCCTCCTCTGAGCCGACGTCGCATATTCCGGCCTCCCCTGAGCCGCCGTCGCACCAGCCGACCACCTCTGAACCACCAGCACACCAACAAGCCTTCTCTGTATCACCACCACAATACCCAGCCTCCCCACTGCTACCCGTGTAAGCGCCGCCTCCCCCTGCTCCTCCTATTACTGGTATGACCACTAGACTCCGCGCTGACATCACCAAACCGAAAGTTCGTAGTGATGGAACTGTGAAGTACCCTATACCAAAAGCTCTCATCACCATCGTTGAAGATAGTGAACCCACTTGTTATTCTCAAGCCTCTAAACATGAACATTGGCGTGCTACAATGTCCGAAGAAGTTAATGCATTGTTGAAGAATCAGACATGGTCATTGGTTCCTTCCTCTCCCTCATAAAATACTGTAGGCTGCAAATGGGTCTTCCGGGTGAAGCGTAAATCCAATGGTACAATTGAGCGATACAAGGCACGTCTTGTGGCAAAGGACTTTCACCAACAACCAGGTATTGATTATCAAGAAACCTTCAGCCCTGTTATTAAGCCTACTACAATTAGAACTGTGATTAGTCTTGCAGTATCGAGAGGTTGGCCTCTTCGACAGTTAGATGTCAAGAATGCCTTTCTCCACGGTTATCTCAAGGAGGATGTGTACATGGCACAACACCCTGGGTTTATTGATTCCTCTCGACCGACATATGACCGACATATGTCTACAAGCTTCATAAGGCTCTCTATGGCCTCAAGCAAGCACCCTGTGCTTGGTTTCACCGGATGCGATCTTTTCTTCTCTGTCGGTTTTGTACAAAGCTTGGCGGATTCCTCCTTATTCATCTTTAGACATGGCTCTCACACTATCTATTTTTTGCTATATGTTGATGACATCGTGGTTACTGGCAGTGATCCTAGCATTCTTCAGTGTTTTATAGATACTTTGGGTCGTGACTTTGATATTAAAGACCTTGGTCCTCTACATTACTTTCTTGGTCTGCAAGTGGTCCCTCATTCTAAAGGTCTTCATATTAATCTGCTCAAGTATGCATATGATCTTCTTTTGAAGTATGACCTTTTGGACAGTAAACCAGTCAACACACCTCTATTCGCAAAATCTTTGCTCACTGCCTGTTTCTGCACAAACCCGTACGTCTGGCAGAAACACAATAATAAAGATAGAACGTGAACACAAGCAAGTATAGTGGTTCACCGTGCCATCGGAGGGCACGGCTACGTCCACTTGGAATACTCTATAGGCGGCTAATAAGCCATCGGTGGTACAAGGGTGGAATGCCTTGGAACCCAGATCCCCAACTCTAAGGGGGAAGCCTTCTATTTATAGGGAAGGAAGGCTCTCTCCTTTACAATGTTTCCAATGTGGGATGCTTATTACACTATTACACAATTCCTTAGTCACGAAGCTACTTCAGGCGCCCGGTGGCACGGCTTCCGAGTGCGGCACCGGTGATGTGGAACAATGGAGATGTAGCCGGGGTGCTGGTCTACCCGATGGATGCCGGAAGTAGGACCCATGACGCCGGTTGCACGGTCCACGAGGTCGCCGAATATGCTTGGCGGTGCACCATATATACTGTCAACAAGTCCCCCAAGTTCCCGAGTAAGAGTGCAATCTTACTTGGGGAGTTAATCATCATGTGCCGCCAAGCGTAGGTGGTGACCGAGTCACCCCTACTACTACCAGTCCCCCAAGTCCCTGAGTGAGATTAAGCTCTTACCGGGCGTTCGAATGTCGAGTCCCAAGTTCGTGCTGGAGATGTGACTTGGGCGGGAGTGATGAGGTGCCGGGCGTGATGAGGTGCCGGGCGCTGAGCCTCACCGTCTGTGCCGGACGTGATAAGGTGGTGGGTGTCCAGGGAGGATTCGGGTTTGACCGGTCCTGACTCGTTGAAGCCTGACCGGGCAGAGTTGGCGGAGCCGCTGCTGAACAGGACCGGGCCTGCTGAATCCGGGGTGACCCGCTGGCTGGGGTGACCCGCTCGGATAGGACCGGGCCTGCTGAATCCGGAGTGACCCACTGGGATAGGACCGGGTCTGCTGAATCCGGGGTAACCCGCTGGCTGGGGTGACCCGCTCGGATAGGACCGGGCCTGTTGAATCCGGGGTGACCCGCTCGGATAGGACCGGCCTGCTGAATCCGGGGTGACCCGCCGGATAGGACCGGGCCTGCTGAATCAGGGGAGACCCGCTGGCTAGGGTGACCCGCTCGGATAGGACCGGGCCTGCTGAATCCTGGGTGACCCGCTGGCTGGGGTGACCTGCCGGATAGGATCGGGCCTGCTGAATCCGGGGTAACCCGCTGGCTGGGGTGACTCGCTCGAATAGGACCGGGCCGTGAGCGGCCGAGGCTCTGGCGCAGCGGTGCGGAACCGGGGCAGTCGGTAACCAGAGAGATGCCATGCAATAAATGTGGAGCGGGTTGAAATCCGCCATGCAATTGATGTGTGCATGGAATTTAGACCCCGCGCTCTGCCATATCATAGCGAGCCGGAGAGCATGGGATCTCGACCGGGCGTTCTGCCATATCAAGACGAGTCCCCCAAGTGAACTTGTGCACCAGACCTCGACCGGGCGTTCTGCCATATCGGTACGAGTCGGAGAGTATGGGACCTCGACCGGGCATTCTGCCATATCGAGACGAGTCCATATTGCTAGATTGCAACCTCGACCGGGCGTTCTGCCAAATCGGTACGAGTCGGAGTATGGGACCTCGACCGAGCGTTCTGCCATATCGAGACGAGTCCATATTGCTAGATAGCGACTTCGACCGGGCGTTCTGCCAAATCGGTACGAGTCGGAGTATGGGACCTCGACCGGGCGTTCTGCCATATCGAGACGAGTCCTTATTGCTAGATTGCGACCTCGACCGGACGTTCTGCCAAATCGGTACGAGTCGGAGTATGGGACCTCGACCGGGCGTTCTGCCATATCGAGACGAGTCCATATTGCTAGGCTGCGGGGAGGTGGCCCCGGTGTTGCAGTTTGTTGAGGCACCGGTCAACACTTGCTAGTTCTTCTCAGCTTGTCTTGGAATAAGCGTTGAGGTAATGGGGTGGCGTTGAGGTGACAAGGCTCGCCGTAGAGCCCCATATTGACTGCAGTTCAGTGCGATGCAGGGTTTTTATCCTGCTGGACAAGAGTACATGTGTTAGATGTAAACTCACCCGGGTGTATAAAGCCCATGCCGGTCGAATGTTCTCATAACCGGGGTCATGCCATGGAACCGGGTGGATCTCGACCGGGCGTTCTGCCATATCGAGACGAGTCCCCCAGTGAGATGCCATGGGGCCGGGTGGATCTCGTACCCGGAAAAATGCTCTCGAGCCGGTCGGATGATTATAACCGGCGAGATGGTCTCGAGTCGGTTGAATGTTACCTAACCGGTGAGATGCTGCGGAGTCGGTGGAGATGGCGTTACCGTAACGCGATGCAGACTGATGCGCGCACTGAGATGCGATGCATTGGAATGCGAGCACCGTAGTGCGATGCATTGTAATGCGATGCATACAGATGCATAATGATGGCGATGCATACCGATGCGATGCACTCATGCATAATGATGGCGATGCATACCGATGCGATGCACTCTGATATGATCGTGCAATGCTGAAATGATCAACCGATGCATACTGATATGCGCAGCACTGATAAGCGCATAATGATATGCGTGCAATGATGCATACTGATATGCGATGCATTGCAATGCTGAGATGATCAATCGATGCATAATGATATGCGCAGCACTGATAAGTGCATAACGATATGATGCTCGTGCTTTTATCAGATGTCTAATTATCAATATTTCCCAACAGATTATGCATAGGTGAAGCATGCGTTGAGTAATAATAAATAAGTTAGAATACTTAACTTTGGAGGAAGCTGCCGGGTGTTGGAATAGCATGCGGGAATGATTCCCGGGTTGCCCGGTGAATGTCTGCGGGTGCAGAGAGCAGCTTGATTTTGCTGTATGGAGCAGTGGGTGTCCAGAGAAGATTTCAGGGTGCCAAGAGAAGATATTGCTCTGCCCAAACTGCTGGAAACTGATCTTGTCCGGCCCAAGATCCGATCCGTTGCTGCAGCCCAATCCGGCCCAACGCAAACGTTGACCAGTCCACTATTTTGAATCTGCCTTTTTCCCGCCATTTTCCTTTTCTCTTCTTCCTCTGTTTCTCTTCCCTCGTCCGGTTTCTCTCTCGTCCGGGGTTCTCGTCCGGCTTCTTTCGTCCGGTGATGAAGACGACCGCATCGTTCCGCACCGGAGGAGGGAGACAAGCGGCACCGGACCCGGAGAGGAGTGTCGTACCGGAGGTGGTCAGACGGCTGGGGTTGACGAAACCGCACCGCACCGGAGACGACGCACCAGAAGGGAGGAGTCGGTCATCTGGAGAGGACGAAACTGTACCGCCCGGAGAAGCTGCCATCGGTGAGGAGATCCATCGGCTGGGGAGGGAGACCCAGCGGCGAGGAGCCGGACCGGAGGAGGATGACGCAGAGGACCTGAACCGGAGGAGCCCGTTGCCGCTGCTGGCCGAACCGGAGGAGACTGCGCATCGGAGCCCGGAGAGGAAGCCACCGGAGGTACTGGGGCCGATCCGGGGTGCTAGTTCCGGGCGTTGCCATGGGTGCCGGGGTCGAAGCTGCGGGTCGCCGGAGGCGCCGTAGATGGCTCGCCAGACTGCCGACCGGGCTGTCGCGAGCGAGTTGCTGGCTCACCGACCGTGGCCTGCCGCGGTACGAGACGGAAGGAGATGCCGGTGTCAGGAGGGTAGTCGTCCGAGTTGACCGCATCGGGAGTGTTGACCCGCGTTGACCTTGACCGGGTCACGATTGGGCTGCTGGCCGGTAGTCCCTTGCTGACTCGCTGGGCTGGCTGGCTAAACTTCCCCTGCTGGCCCGGAGAGCTGGGCAGTTGTCCTGGGCTTCTTGCTGGCCAGGATAAAAATTGCTGGCCCCGGGTGGAATAAAGGGTGGCCAGTTAATTACCTTGAACTGCTGCCTGGATAACACGACCAGTAGAGCACAATGAACTCTTTGTATAGCTTCCCACAGACGGCGCCAATTGTTTCTGCACAAACACGTAGGCCTGGCAGAAGCACAATAATAAAGATAGAACATGAACACAAGCAAGTATAGTGGTTCACCGTGCCATCGGAGGGCACGGCTACGTCCACTTGGAATACTCTATAGGCGGCTAATAAGCCATCGGTGGTACAAGGGTGGAATGCCTTGGAACCCAGATCCCCAACTCTAAGGGGGAAGCCTTCTATTTATAGGGAAGGAAGGCTCCCTCCTTTACAATGTTTCCAATGTGGGATGCTTATTACACTATTACACAATTCCTTACTCACGAAGCTACTTCAGGCGCCCGGTGGCACGGCTTCCGAGTGCGGCACCGGTGATGTGGAACAATGGAGATGTAGCCGGGGTGCTGGTCTACCCGATGGATGCCGGAAGTAGGACCCATGACGCCGGTTGCACGGTCCACGAGGTCGCCGAATATGCTTGGCGGTGCACCATATATACTGTCAACACTGCCCATGATGGTGACTTCAAAATCCTACTATTTTCCGAGAATTAGTAGGTTCGTTGCAGTATCTCACTATAACTCGGCCTGACATTGCATTTGCTATCAATTATGTATCTCAATTTATGAGTCAGCCGCATGCCCCTCATCTCATCGCTGTCAAGCACATTCGATGCTACATTAAAGGTACTCTGGCTCATGGACTCCTCTTTACACCTCAGAATCAACCTGTTCATCTCTCTGCTTATTCTGATGCTGACTGGACCGGTTGCCCGGACTCTCGCAATTCTACCACTGGCTACCTTATCTATCTCGGCTCCTGTTTCTGCCTAAACCCGGGGGTCTAGTAGATACTTGATGAATCCAACTCGATCTCCTGCAATCCTGCTCACTAAGGGGAATACCGGGCGGGTCGGCCTTCTCCTCTCCGATGCCTAAGTTAGTATAGTTGGAATATATATAACCAAGGCACGTATGTAAGCAGGGAGAGAGATAAGTTACCTAATAAAGAGGGTAGTTGGGGCCCATATATAGGTGGTTGGGGGTAAGGGCTGGCCTTACTCTTCGATGTGGGACTGGTTCCCTTCTGTTTGTACCTTCTGGTGCCCTCTTAGGCAGGCTCGTGCCCCCGGCCCCTGGGTCCCTGGAGGCAGGATAGAGTGCTAGGCCCCGAGGCCGGGTGCTGGTGATCCGGTCCCGACCCTTGGGCCGGGCCCTGGTGCGCTTGTTGCGGGTCTGTGGGCCTGCTGTAGCCTCTCTGCGGCTACTGTCAACAAGTCCCCCAAGTTCCCGGTCAAGTGCAATCTTGAATGGGGACTTAAATCTGTCTTGCTCTTGTCCCGCAGACCCGCAGGGCTACCAGCCTACCGGTGCCCAGTCCCCCAAGTCCGCGTTAAAGATTGGGCGTGACCGAGGTGAGTACCTGTTATCGATGGGAAGCAATAGTTTTATAAGCACATTTGCAATATAAGCAGTAATATGCTCAAGTGTTGTGATGTTATGAGCATGGAGCCGGGTGGAAGCCGGTGAGTGTATGGGATGATGCCATGATGTTATGATGCCATGCAATAGATGTGTGCATGGAATGATAATGAGGCGTTGAAATCCGCCATGCAGGAGATTTTGTGCATGGGATGATAATGAGGCGTTGAAATCCGCCATGCAAGAAATGTGCACGGAATTTCGGCCGGGCACTCTGCCCTCTCTGTACGAAGCGGAGCTTTACTGGGCCTCAACTAGGCAATCTGCCGAATTGAAACGGAGCGGAGTTCACTGAGCCTCTACCGGGCGATCTGCCGAAACGGACAGGGTGAAGTTCACAGGACCTCGACCAGGCGTTCTGCCATATCGAGACGGGTCCCTAGTGAACTTCAGTACTGGACCTCGATCGGGCGACATGCCATATCGAGACGAGGCCAGGAGTATGGGAACTCGACCGGGCGTCCTGCCATATCGAAATGAGTTCCCCATTGCTAGGCTACAGGGAGATTTCCCCGGTGTTGCGGGCTGTTTGAAGCACCGGTGAACACTTGCTAGTTCTTCTCAGCTTGTGTTGAATAAGCGTTGAGGTAAAGGGGTGGCATTGAGGTGACAAAGCTCGCCATGTAGCCCCATGTTTGATCGCCTTTCAATGCGATGCAGGGTTTTTATCCTGCTGGACAAGCGTGCATGGGTTAGATGCAAACTCACCCGGGGTTATAAGCCCGTCGGTCGGATATTCTCGACCGGTGTCAGCCATGGTGCTGGGCGGAACTCGACCGGGCGTCCTGCCATATCGAAACGAGTCCCCCCAGTGAGATGCCATGGGGCCAGGTGCATTATGTTCCCGGTAGGGGGGTGGCGTTGAGGTGACAAAGCTCGCCGTGCAGCCCCCTTTTGCCGCAACTGGTGCGATGCAGGGTTTTTATCCTGCTGGACAAGCGTACATGGGTTAGATGTAAACTCACCCGGGTGTATGAAGCCCAAGCCGGTCGAATGTTCTCATGACCGGGGTCAGCCATGGTACTGGGTGGAACTCGACCGGGTGTCCTGCCATATCGAAACGAGTTCCCCAGTGAAATGCCATGGTACCGGGTGGATCCTATTCCTGGAATGTGCTCTCGAGCCGGTTGGATGCGTCGTAACCGGTGGGCGGATCTTGACCGGGCGTTCTGCCATATCGAGACGAGTCCCCCAAGAGAGATGCGACTGGACGGACCTCGACCGGGCGACATGCCATATCGAGACGAGGTCTCCAGTAGGATGGCGTGCAGACGGCTGAATGATACCTAACCGCGAACTGCTACGGACCGGGTGGAACTCGATCGGGCGACATGCCATATCGAGACGAGTCCTCCGGTGATGTGCCATGGGGAAGCCATGCAGTCGGTTGAATGATCATAACCGCGAACTGCTATGGTGCCGGGCGGTCCTCGACCGGGCGTCCTGCCGTATCAAGACGAGGCTTCATACCCGGATGGGTGCTCTCCAAGCGGTTGGATGATCATAACCGCGAGAGAGGTCTTCGAGATATGCAGCGAAGAACCATACAGCCGGTTAAATGATCATAACCGTGAACTGCCATGGTGTCGGGCGGTCCTCGACCGGGCGTCCTGCCGTATCGAGACGAGGCTTCATACCCGGATGGGTGCTCTCCAAGCGGTTGGATGATCATAACCGCGAGAGAGGTCTTCGAGATATGCAGCGAAGATTGTCGTGCAAGCGTGGAATTTGGGGAAGTGGGAGGGCCTGGCTCCTTGGTTCCCGCTCCTACCTTCCTGTCGCCAGCGTGTGGGACAAGTGGCTGACATGCATTTAAGGAGGAAGTCCATCAGTCCCGTCAGTTATGATGGCATGGGCAGTTTTCCAATGTTGGGACACGTGCCAGCGCGGGGCGGTCTTGAGATGTAGGGCCTCGATTCGCAGGCGTTTGAGTTGCTCTGATTACTTGTTTTGGAGGGATTTCGATTGCCTAGGGCACTGGTCCCCTCTATAAAAAGGCCTCTTCTGCTCTTCTTTCTGTTGTTGCTTCTTGCTTTGGAGAAACTAAGAGAAAAAGAGGAATCCGGCGAGCACTCTGAGCCCTTCTTGCCCCACGAGATCCGTTTCTTGAACGCTCCCTACCATTGCGCGTTGCTTTCCCAGGGCCGATTGTCCTCGGTTGAGCATACTAATTGGTAAGTTTGTTTGATTTCTTTGCCCCGGTGTTGTTCTTGTTTTTGGCTTTGTTGTTTTGCGGCGGGGGGGAGGGATCTCTGCCGCTGACGGAACTGCTTTGCGGCGGACTTGGGGAGAGGCCGTAGAAGGCGTTGTTGTACCCTGTTGCTGACAAGCGCGAGGGTTTTGTGTTCTTCCCCTAGGTTAAGATGTCATCTTCAGGTTCCGACCGGGCTTCCGAATTGGCTGCCAGGGGTCCCCTCGTAGACGATGCGGAGAGGCTGGATAACTGGCTCAGTTCGGAATCTCCGGAGACCGAAGTCGCTGACTGCTCCGGGAGTAGGGTATCGACTCCGTCCTCGTCTTCGTCTTCCGGGTCTGAATCCTCGGAGACTGAAATACCGCACGGGGTGCGCCTTGCAGATGCTCCGGTTGTGAGCTACACCATCGGCAGAGGGAAGTACGCTGTGGTGTGTGATGAACCGGAGGAGAGCATGACCCCTGGAGAGATTGCAGCGTTCCGGGAAACGTGGGGTATCCCGGATAGAGTTCTGCTATGGCCCTTGAATCCTGGAGAGTCAGCCTGCAACCCGGAAGAAGGTTGGGTTGCCGCGCATCAGGATCAGTTCCGGCACGGACTCTCGCTCCCGCTGCCAAATTTCGTGCAGTATATGCTAAGTGCACTGCAAGTGTCGCCAGCGCAACTTCCTGGGCTCCAGTGGAGACGACTACTGAGCCTTGGCTGCTTGTACGAGTTTTCTGGGATGAACATACCCACGGTAAACGAGTTCCGGGCCTTGTACAGGTTGTCGTACTCCAGGAAGCAGGGGTCCCATGGTTGCCTGTCCTTCAATACCCGGAAACCTCCACCGATTGTCACCAATATGCCTACATGGGTAGACAACAGCTGGAGGAAGAAGGTGGTGATGGTGGGCGGGAAGTGGCAGGCGAGGAGTAAAATGTACTCGGTTCCTGGCGCCTTCCAACCCATTGGCGACCAGTCGTACGAGCTATCCGATCTGGAGCGTGAGAGGATCTCGACCATAACCGGATGTTGGGACGAGCTGGAACGGAGTTCGTACAACTTCATCCGACGAGAAGTGCTGGAATACTGCCAGCTTGGGCGGGGTCCCGGTGCGTAGGAAGCCCTTGAGCGGGGATACTTTGTGCTAGTCTTTTGCAAAATACTAACCGTTTGCTTTCCTTGCAGGTGCATCTTCCCGGGCGACTATCAAGCCCGAAACCACTCTCTCTATGGACGGGGAAGACCTCCTCAATAAGCTGAAGGAGAAAACCGAGATCGTCTCGCGGACGTCGGTGGACGACGTGTCCGGCCGGCTTACGACCCATGCGGAGCCGAGGGCCATGGACGTCGATGACGACGCCTATGTCCTGAAGCGGGTGAAGACCCATCATGCTGCAGGCCTCCTGGCGCCTGGAAAGGGCAAGAGTACCGGGGGGGCAGTGAGGATTCCCGGTGGGATGAACAGGATCCCCAACCGGCCAATGTCTGTGCCGCACGTGGCTCGCGTCGCCCCGGAAAGCGCACGATCTTCTTCTCCGGAAGGCCGGGGAGAGAAACGGAAGGGCGGGGACGTTCCTTCCGCCGCACTGGTGACCCTTACCAGTGGGTCGGCACGGGAGAATCTGGCCAAACGGTTCAGAATAACCAGCGGTGCGCAAACCAACGCTGCTGGGGAGAAGGCTGCTGCTGCTGATAGGAGCACAATGTGCGACGATATTATATGCTTATGCCCTCATTTATACTTTGTTTAACCCTTATTTGTCTAAGATAGAGTCATAATTTAGTTTAGTGTCAATTTGGTAGAGTTTGGCGAAAAATGGTTAAGAATCCGAAAAATGACTAAGTTTGAGAAATCTGGAAAATAATGCAAAATATGTCTTTTTCGTGATTTTGAGATGAGTAAAAGTGCGATCTATCCTTGTCCGAATTTAATGAAATTTGGTTTGCTTATTATTCATATACCGAGGAATATTGTGTTAAAATTTCAGATCAATCGGAGTTCGGGAAGTCACCCAAAAGTTGGCTGCAAAACGGCAGTCCGAGCAAACCAATCCAGGGGCTTCCAGGATTTTCCTGGGACTTTGTCCCAACTTCGAGAAATCATTCCCGACGACTCACAAGGAATTTGATCGAGATATTTTATGGGGAGATGGCTATATGTGTCTAGTTTATCTGAGACTTGGAATCGCATCAATTGGAGCTTCGAGAAGGGAGATATGTCGGATTTACTGGAGCAAGGTCATTCCAGCCGAGTTGCTGCCGGTCTTGTGTTCTTGCGGGTTTGGGGCATTTTTCCATGGACCAAGCTCACCAAATGGAGTTGTCAAGCCTACACAAGAGGTTCATGAAGATATGCAGCCCAATCCAAGGAAGAAAATCAGAAAAAGAAGTTTCCTAGAAGAACCAAGAAAGGAAGGAACCAAAACCTCGTTGCACAAGGATTGCCTTTGCCGATTTGGACTAGGGTTTCTGCCGAATTTGCCTCTATATATAGCCATGTTTTCCTACAGAAAAATCATCTCATCTCAAGCTTAAACACAAGGCCTAAACTCTACCAAAATTCACCAAAGATCCTAGACAAAAACCTAAACCGAAAACCACCTTCACCTCACCTCAACCAAGTTTCTGCTCTTGCCGAATCTTGGAACTTCTCCTCCATAACCTACTACCGACATACCCTACTGCCGAGCAGCCTCACCCCATCATCCATACTCCACCGGATCCACACCAAGCGAAGCTCTCAAGGTGTCTCAAAGTGTGATCCACTCCCTTCTTCGGTTTAGTACTTTTTGTTTAGTTATGTTTAAGTTTTGTCTATGAAACACTCATGTATGTTTGGTGATGACTTGTATGTCTATGTATGAATCGATTTTGGTTTTATAAATTGTGTTTTTTGCATGTTAATTTGTAATATGTGACTTGTAGATTTTTATGTTTGATAACTAGGACAATAGGTATGCGATGTTGTTTGAGAACTTAATTCGATTAGTAATCTAAGGTTAGGGCATTAAATCGACACACTAGTTTTGCTCAAGGCATTTGTTGTATTAAGCATGTAATTCTAAGTGCTAGGTTTCATGGGCTAGAGTTTTGTGGTTGAGTCATACTCGTAGTTTTCTTAATCACTTGCTCACTTAGAGTAATAACCTTAGAACTTACAAGATAATAAGAGGATTGACGACCCTACTTGTTCGCTTGTCTTCGATTTGTGATTCATGTGTTTAATTGTTAATCTAGTAAAATCGGTTAACATATACCTTAGGATTATACTCGTAGTTAATCTTAAGACCTTAGCAATCAACGATTAGATGACCTCGTAGGCTCTAATTGGGATCGAAATTGGTTAAGTCGAAACAACATTCATACTTGTTCCTTACCTTCTTGCATATTAGTCTACATGTTAAAGAGTCTTTGGTGCTAAATGTTTTGTGAGAGATGATGATCACTTGTAAATAGTAGCTTTAGGATTTAATTTCATGTCTTAAATTCATGCCTAGGAATTTTTTAGAGGCAGCTTTGCTGCCAAGCCTTTTATCCCCCATAATTTCGTGTGTGAATATGTATATATGTATATAAGTGTAACAATTATGTGCATATGTGTTTGTGAATATTTGTGTTAACATTCTCATATTTCAGGTACCCTTAATCCCCGGCTAGAACGATCCCTACTTATTCTATACTACTAACGATTGCAGGGTTTATTATTGTATGCGAGCTTCGGCTCACGTCAGCTGCTGCTCGGCAGAGTAGTCCAGCGCCTGCGGAGATACCGAGGGGAAATCCTGATAGTGCACTCGTCCGGCAAGTGGCGGCGGACTTGGCCAGCCTTGGCCTGGACAGACCCGGGGTTGCTGGAGTCCTGGCGAGCGGAAATCGTCCAAAATGCAAGGAATCCGTCCTTCGGGTGAGTACTGCATGGCACCACTATACTGCATGTGGCTTGTTTCTTTTGCTGCTTGACTAACTCTTTGGTGTTGCGCAGTTGCTGTACAGTCTGTACGAACCGGACGCGAGCGAGGAGCTGTCGGAGCTGCAGAGACAGATAACTGCTCTATCGGAGATCCGACAGCGCCTGGAGGTGGAGAAGTCTCGCTCGGACCGGGAGAAGGCTAGATCAGAGGAGAAGGCCAAGAAGCTGGAGGAGCAGAACCGGATCCTGGAGAGGGAGAGGGCCGACCTAGAGGCCAAGGTGGACGAGCTCCAAGTGGGAGCTGCTGCTCTGCGCGCCGCCTCTGCTGCTCCGACCGGGGAAGATGACCCGGAACTCTACGAGCGGGTCGTTCTCAAATACCGCGAGAGCGATCAGTTCCTGGAGTTTCTGGTGAAGGCCAGGGAAGAGGGCATCTCGGATGCGTACACGGAATGGGTGGGGAAGGGATGGTTAGACACTTCCCTGATGTCGACTGCTGCTGAAGGAGATATCCATGAGCAGTCGGACATCCATCAGGAGGCGGTGGAGGAGCAGCCGGGTGAAGCGATTCGCTCGGACTTGGATTCTTCTACCAACGGTGCCGAGTCTGCTCGAGCCGGAGTCAACATCGGAACTGATGTCGACAACGAGGGTACCGCAGGAGAGGCTGGCGAATTGCCTGCTGAAGGCAGAATCGTAGCTCCTTAGGATTTTCTTGCCCTTTTCCTTGTAATCTTTCCGGATCGGTTACTGCTTATATACTTGCTTGAATATGAATATACTGGAACTGGCAGAGCCGGTGAAATTTTCTCAAATGTAGTTTGCATATATATTTGTTTTTACAACGGTTGAACCGCGAACTATGTCAAACTAACCGCTCGGTGCTAGCGGGTTTTTTACCAGGACTGGTCACGTTCCTGGTCGGGGTCTGTTCTTCTTTTCCCCACGTACCGCTGGAGCTGGCCGCTATCAATCAAAACCTGCACCGCTGTCTTGAGAGCGTAGCACTGGTTCGTTCGATGAGTAGCCTCATCATGGTAAGAGCAGTACTTGCCCGTCTGCGCCGTTGTAAGTTTCCCCTTGGGGAACCTTCTCTGGGGCGGTGGGGGAATGACGCTCCCGTTCTCAAGTAGGATATCCTCGTAGGAAGTGGTGAGAGCGGTGAAGACTTCTTGATTGACCGGTGGTGGTGCTGGCATGATTGCTAGGGGGCGCTCTTGGCGGAACGGTGCCGGCTTGTGCTCGTTCTGGGGCTTATCAGAATAGGACCTCTGCTGCCGCTGCGGCCAGTTTCTGCTGTTGGCGTTCCGGCTGGGCCGAACGGTGCGATTATCGGTCCGCTGATTGGGCTTGGCTTCCTGGGTGGGCGGGGGGTTCTCTTCCCGGGGATGGTCTTCCTGCTGCTCATCCCGCTTCCTCTTCTGTAGGTGGTGCCCGTAGGTCTCATGATCGGCCTGAGCATGCCGGATGGCCATAGCCATCAACTCGTCGTACCCCTGCGGGAGTTCTACCCGGACGGCGTAGGAAAACTTGCCCGCTCGGAGCCCTTGTTTAAACGCCATCTCGGCGATGCCCTTGTCCAGGTTCCGAACTCCGGCCGTAGCCGTCTGCCAGCGGTTGACAAAGGTTCTCAGCTCCTCTCCGGGGGCTTGTCTGTAATTGAAGAGGATGGTCGACGTCCGGGCTCCCTCGACTCGGAGAATGAAGCGGCCTACGAACCGGTCGGCTAACTACTCGAATGCCTCGATCGAGTTTGCCGGAAGCTCGTAGAACCAGCTGAGTGCTTCTCCGGACAAAGTCTCCTGAAAAATGTTGCAGCAGACTGCATCGGAGTAGCCCTTGGCGCAGGTTTGGGACCGGAAGCTGTCCAGATGCTGGTACGGGCAACCGGATCCTAAGTAGGTGAGCTTGAGGGACTTCTGGTTGCCAGATCTTCCCGACTCCATGACCCGGTGCGAAAAGGGACCCATGCGCTCATTAAACCGGGCGCCCTCCATCGGCCGCGCGGCTCTTCTCTCGTTAGCCTCCATTTGGGCCTTTAAGTTCGACACGGTGTCGGCCAGCATCTGCAGCGCTCGCGTGGTCGGAGTCTCAGCTCCATCCACTGACGAAGCGTCGGGCTGGCGGGAGGTTGTCGCGCTCTTTGGCGGGCCTGCACCTGATGGCGACTTCTGCCGTACGGGGTCACCGGGCCTACCTCCCGAAGATTGCCCTCCATCGGCGTGTTGAGGTGGGATCGGCGGGAGTGTCGCATGTGCCTTGGCCATGGCGTCATTGCGCTGCTGTCCCCTTTCCAAGGCGGCCACCAGGGCAGTATTCACCGCCTCCATTTCTTCGTACCGAGCGTTGGACTTAGCTCTGTCCCTGTCGCTCTCCTCTCTCAGACGACTGACCTCTGCGGCCATCGCCCGTAGTTCTCCCGCCATACTGCTATGGCCGGGGCTGTACGTGGGGTCCCGGTCCGGGCTCTCAGATCGATCGCTTGAATCATCTGAGAACGTCAAGGCGAAGCCCCGTCGCTCTGGACTGTCTTCCTCCTCTGCAGGGCCTTTACCTCGTGAGCTGTCGCGGTGGGGATCCGGCACGCCGGATGGTCCCCCATAGCTTTCTCCATCCTGACCGTTGCCCCAGTCGCCGCGCGGCTCCCGCGTGACGGCTGGGGTGGAGGTGAGCGTCTGCACTACTGCAAGGCGTCCCCCCTCGGTGGTCTCTTTCTCTTGACTCATCTCCGATCTCTTTCCCAACGGTGTTGCTTACACGGCTTTTCGTTCAACTTCCCACAGACGGCGCCAATTGTTTCTGCCTAAACCCGGGGGTCTAGTAGATACTTGATGAATCCAACTCGATCTCCTGCAATCCTGCTCACTAAGGGGAATACCGGGCGGGCCGGCCTTCTCCTCTCCGATGCCTAAGTTAGTATAGTTGGAATATATATAACCAATGCACGTATGTAAGCAGGGAGAGAGATAAGTTACCTAATAAAGAGGGTAGTTGGGGCCCATATATAGGTGGTTGGGGGTAAGGGCTGGCCTTACTCTTCGATGTGGGACTGGTTCCCTTCTGTTTGTACCTTCTGGTGCCCTCTTAGGCAGGCTGGTGCCCCCGGCCCCTGGGTCCCTGGAGGCAGGATAGAGTGCTAGGCCCCGAGGCCGGGTGCTGGTGATCCGGTCCCGACCCTTGGGCCGGGCCCTGGTGCGCTTGCTGCGGGTCTGTGGGCCTGCTGTAGCCTCTCTGCGGCTACTGTCAACAGCTCCAATTTAATCTCTTGGTGTTTCAAGAAGCAACCTACGATTGCCCGTTCAAGTGTCGAGTCTGAATATTGCTCTCTAGCTCATGCCAGTGCTGAAACTACATGGTTAGGCTTTTTGTTATATGAGCTTGGTGCTCGGATTCAATTTCCAGTTTTGCTCTACTGCGATAATCTTAGCACCACTTACATGGCCTCTAATCCTGTGTTCCATGCCCGCACTAAACACATAGAGCTTGATTATCATTGTGTTAGAGAGAAGGTAGCTCTTGGGAGTCATAGGGTTTGCTATATTCCTTCTTTGGATCAGCCAGTTGATCCCTTAACCAAGCCACTTCATAAAGCACGACATCTTCTGCTTTCTCACAAACTCGTCTGTCAAGGACCGCCAAGTTTGCGGGGGGATGTTAGAACAGCTCAATCTTCTCCTCCAATCAAGACATGATTCAGATTTGATATAGCTATAATAGTGCATCCGTTTCTGATATTGTGGATATGTAGTTGATTGTGGATATGTAGTTATAGCAGTATTATTGCTTCATGCTAAACTGATGCAATACTCTCTTATATATTGTAAAGATTACAATTGTACATATTAATGAAAATCATCTTCAATACATACCTATATATATCAACAACATCCAGTCCAGTTAGAAGAGTTTTGGTAGCATGCTTTGAAAAATAGCTTCGTGAAAGCAAATGAGAAACGGTTTACATGAGTTCAAGTGGAAGGAGATCATGATTCCAAATTAGTATATATGTGATGCATGTGGTCGAGTTCTTCCGCCTTAGAGAATGATCAAGCTAGTTCAAGACATTAGAGAGGTAACGATATTTTTGTCTCCATTGGCATGGCTTGAAACATGTCTTCCCTCAAGCCATTTTGTTAGCAAATGCTATCACCGGTAAATACCTTTATTCTAATGAGTCTAATTTGTATTACAATGATAGTGTTTTTAGTAAAGACTGACATTAAAGTGTGTGAACGAGAGCATCGGGCTCCGGCCCTAAGGACCGGGGTGAGTGCTGGAGGCACTAAGAGCATTTTCAACCGGAGATGTCAATTTTTTTCTAAGAGCATTTCCAACATGAGATGTCAATTTTTTTTGTTAAATTCGAATTTGACTGCTGACTTGGAATTGACATTTGTGAGGATTTTCATTCCAACCCGCGGGTCAAAAAATATACATTTTTCTTATTATTCAATTTCTCATTTAGATCATTATCTCTCTCTCTCTCTCTCTCCATCTTCTTCTCTTTGGCATCTGCACTGCTGCGAGGCCATATACTGGGTTCTCATCTACCAAACCAACTCCGACAAGCCCCTCCGATCCTTTATAGACAAGGCTGTTAAGAAGCTTGATACCATGAAGACCAAACTTCCGTGAGTCTTTTTTCATAACCTTGTTGGAATCAAATTTCAACTGATATATTCTTAAAATTTAAGCTACTATGGATTGCTTCTTTTATAAAAAAATTAAATAAATAAATAAAATTGCAGATCAGAAGGAGACTTGGTTCCACAGATCAGCAAGAGTTTTCTGGGTAGGAAAGAGAGAGAGAGACGAGAATGAAAGAGAGAGAAGAGATAAATAATAAAATATTGAATGACTAGAAGATAAGTTCCTGACAAGAGCCAAAATAGTCATCCGCCTGTAAATAATATTTCGGTTGGACTTGTGTTTGAGAAGCCAATTGTTACCGTTAAAGGCTGCACGGTGGATTTAACTAACCGATTGGAGATGCTCTAACAAGCTAAACAAGTGCACATATCCCACATCGCCACACTACTACTTACCGACATTAGACAGTAAATCAATTTTTTCAATCAGTAAATTATTTTAGAAATGAAGTAATATTACAGGTTAATTAATCAAACAGAACTACATAAGGATCTTAATTATATTATGTACGTATATTAATATTACAACAAGCTAGCAGATTTATATGCATCGATCCACTTGAAACTTATACATGGCACGCAAATCACGACCTACAAATTTCACCCTCATCAGTCACTCTCTTGCACCACAATCAAATTATATAAGAAGACCAATAAACAAATGCAGCAGGCAAACAGCTATCTGTCGACAAATATATATATATGATCGAAAGCACAAAAAACAACAGCCTACTCATCTTTCATCTAATCATATCAGATGTAAAATTTTCAATGCGCGCCCATGCCATCACTTAATTCTCTTAGTTTTTGCTTCAAAATCAAATAATGTAACCAGTTTATTAAGTTACAGTAACCCTATATATGTCCCTAATCCTCTCTAGTACCATCTCCAGTCATTAGTATAAGTTTGAGTGTGTAATATTAAGTAGTAACTAATCCTATCCAATATAGATGACAAGAGAATAATATCTGTTAAACGGCAACAAGTGTGGTCCGTGGATCATCATTGTACCGATACTGTCCCAACTTAACCTTTTTTAAGGTGTTGGGTTTTAATCACAAAATGTCTCGGTACAATTGAATATTATCTATCCACTTATAAGTTGTATTTTATTTGTCACTTTTCAAATGTGGGATTTCTCCTCTTCAACACTCCCCCTCACGTGCAACCTAATTTTTTTTAGAGCTGCACGTGTAATTCATTCGGTCTAATTCTGACATCGATCAGAAATTGGTATATGCGGAATGGGTCCAATTTCCACATCGGAAATTAGTATTTGCGGTCCAAGGCCCACTGCGGACACTTGGTATGTTTGATGAACCCAATTTTTTTGCCCATTATGCTTGGGGAAACCTAAACCTCATACGCTGGGGAAGCAATTGGAGAGGGATCCGCTCTGATACCATGTTAAACGGCGACAAACGTGGCCCGTGGATCACCATTGTACCGATACTGTCCCAATTTAACCACTTTTAAGGTAGACCTCATCATTAAGCCCACGGATCAAGTGGGCCGATGGAGGCCCGCAAGCCCGATGGGCTTCAAACCCGGGCCGGACTTAGTTTAGGGATTAGAATATGGGCCCGGCCCGTTAAAAGCCCGTCAAGCCCGCTCCATCAAAAGCCCGTAAACCCGTTAAAATTCCTACCCCGGGTCTCTATGAGTTATCACACGAAAATGCGTGCTATTACGTACCTTTAGATGACTTTGTTTCGTCGACTATTCTAAACATTAAACTCTCAAATAGATGAGACGTAATCAACCATGTAAAAATTTAGGAACGTTTACCTCCCGATACTATAACTCTCCATAGAGAGACACTACCAGAAAAAAGGCTTTTCCTGACGAAATTAAAAAAAACGGCCGACGAATTAAAATTTTCGTCGGTAATTCCAACGAATAGCCGACGATTTTATTTTTCGTCGGTAGAAAAACAAAATCGTCGGCCATAGTTTAACCATAGCCGACGATACTGTTTTTTCGTTGGTATAAACAAAAATCGTCGGCTATATTCATATTTCAGTCGACGATTTGGATTTTCGTCGGCCTTTCTCTGAAACATTAGCAGAAGAAAAATTTTGAAATTTTGGCCGATGAAATTGACATTTTCGTCGGCTATAAGTCTATATATTTTCATATCTAGACAGCAGCTGCTCATTTAAAAAAAAAAAAACGAAAAAAAATGAAAAAAAAAACGGGAGAAAGAGTGAAAAATATGTGGGTATTGTTGAAATCCGTCCTCTCTTACATTGTGGAGCTATATATAGGTACGTATATGTGTATATATGTTGATTTTGAGTTTTAGTTGAGTTGATTTTGAGTTTTAGTGATTTTGATTTAGTAAGTGATTTTTTTGTTTTGTTGTTGTTTTAGTGTTAGAATGTATGTATATATGTTGATTTTGAGTTGTAGTTGAGTTGATTTTAAGTTAGAGTTTAATTATGTGTTTTAATTTGATGTTATTTTAATTGGTGTTAATATATATATATATATATATATATATATGTGTGTGTGTTAATTAATGGTTGTTGATAGTGTAATTAACTTAAATAATGGTTGATATATAGTGTAACTTAAATAATGGTTGTTAATGGTATATATATATATATATATGAGTTGATGTTGATAATAATATATATTGTAATGTAATTAATTATTAAGGATTTATATATATATATATATATATGTATGTGTTAATTAATTTCTTATTAATTAAAGTTATATATATATTATTTTCAGGCTATATATGGATCCGGATAAGAGTTGGATTTCGCTTCCAAGGCATGACCGACGATACACTACAGGAGTTGTGAATTTTTTACAGTTCGTCGAGGAAAATGCAAACGGGAATGAATACCATTATTGCCCGTGCAATAAATGTAGGTGTCGCAGTGATATGTGTCGATTTTCGATTAGGACAGTATGGGAGCACCTAAAGAGTAATGGGTTTTGGCCGAAGTACACACGTTGGATATATCATGGTGAGCCATCATTAGATGGATCGCATGATCATGGGCAGTTTTTTTAGGCGGGCAGTAGTAGTACATCCAACGATCCAACAATGGCATTCGTCAACGACGTGTTTTCTTTTGAAAGCGGTGTACGTGAGGAAATATATATGCATGACCCGGTGCAGCCCTTCCCACAAGTTGTCAACACTGCTGCCTTTGACAAGTACAACAAACTGATTGCATTGCAACAAACCCCTGTGTCTTCAAGTTCTGAGAAGACAGTTCTTGAAAGTGTGATGGAGGTAATAAGGATTAAAGTCGAGACAAAATCAACTATCAGGCAAGTGGATGAATATCTACAGTACACTTCTTCGTTGTTGGAGGAGGGTCATCGTAATCCTACCAATCACCGTAAGGTCCGAAGTATCCTCAAAGATCTAGGGCTTTCCTACATTAAGATCCATGCATGCGCATTTGACTGCGTTCTCTTCTGGGGTAAAGATGCAGAAGGGAATGACCTTGCTAGCCCTGACGCATGTCTGATATGTCATTCTGACCGATATAAGTTGACGGGAGCAGGCAATAGGAAACCTGTGAAAGTGTTTCGGTATTTTCCGTTGAGAGATAGGCTTGAGCGGTTGTACATGTCAGAAACCACCGCAAAAGCTATGAGATGACACGGTGAGCGGGACTTGGGAGACGCAGATATCATGACACACATCTCTGACGGAGCGGCTTGGAAGCATATAAACAATGAGTTTCCTCATTTTGCATATATGTGAAAAGTCATGACAATCATATCCTGCTACAACGTCTCTTCCCTGTTTTCATTCGACCGTTCCTTCCCCGTCACGTTGTGGAGCCGTTAGTAGCGTTGGCAAGATTTTTCCAGAAGGTATGCACACGAGAAGTGAGAAAATCTGACCTCCGGGAAATGCAACAAGACATCGTTCATATCATGTGTAAATTTGAGATGATATTTTCTCTAAATTTTTTCGACATCATGCCTCACCTCATGATCCATCTTTCTCGGCAGTTGTTGCTTACCGGTCCTGTGGACTTCACTTGGATGTATCCGATGGAAAGGTACGTATTTTACACCTCATCAATATATGTGATTTAGTATTAATGTATTATCATAACACTTTAAAAACTTGATTTATAGGCAACTTGGACAATACGGTGATTTTGTCCAAAACAGATCCGCACCTGAAGGATGTATAGCTGAAGCATATATTGCGCACGAGTGTGTCACCTACATGAAGCTGTATTTAGGAGCGTTACAGGAAAGCATACCGGAATATGTACTGTTGACAGTAGCCGCAGAGAGGCTACAGCAAGCCCACAGACCCGCAACAAGTGCACCAGGGCCCGGCCCAAGGCTCGGGACCGGATCACCAGCACCCGGCCTCGGGGTCCAGCACTCTATCCTGCCTCCAGGGACCCTGGGGCCGGGGGCGCCAGCCTGCCAAAGAGGGCACCAGAATGTACAAACAGAAGGGAACCAGTCCCACATCGAAGGGTGAGGCCAGCCCTCACCCCCAACCACCTATATAAGGGTCCCAACAACCCTCTTTATTAGGTAACTTATCTCTCTCCCTGCTTACATACGTGCCTTGGTTATATATATTCCAACTATACTAACTTAGGCATCGGAGAGGAGAAGACCGGCCCGCCCGGCATTCCCCTTAGTGAGTAGGATTGCAGGAGATCAAGTTGGATTCATCGTGTATCTACCAGGCCCCCGAGTTTAGGCAGAAACATGTACCTTCACAGTTCAATCTTTCCATACTCTCCGACGATGTTGTACTCGGTGGAAAAATGTCAGTTTCCTACAAGTTGAAATATTATGAGGTAGCCATTGCACATTGGTGGGTACTAATTAACTGTTTAGAAGTTCAGTTTTGGAAGAACATGCATCTAAACTGTGAACAAGTAGGAGGTGATCTCGATTACCACAACCGGACATTCGCAGAGTATTTCGGCCGCTGGGTACGTAACTTTAACATTATTCTATACGTATTTATATATTATTGTGTATAATTATTCATATTTATGGTTGATTCTGATGGTTGCAGATGGACCTTATTAAAAATGATAATCACCCAAATTGGTCGCACGAACTCAGACTTCTAGCGATGAAGCCGGTCTATTCAAAAGTTTATGCGATGTGCAAGGTGAATGGTTTGTTATTTCGATGTGAAGAGAGAAACATCAGACTGAAAACACAAAATTCAGGGGTTATGGCACATGGTGGGGATGATGGAGTTGACTATTACGGTGTTCTCCATTCAATTGTGGAACTGCATTATGGAGAAGGCATGAAAGTGCACCTTTTCAAGTGTAGATGGTTTGACACACGGCCGCAGAGTATGAAAACCGATCAATACGGCATAACTTCTGTGAACACTAGTACATCATGGTATGAGGATGACCCGTTCGTTTTAGCCACAGCGGTGAAACAAGTGTTTTATCTTGATGATCTCGCCAAGGGTGACCCGTGGAAAGTAGTCAACACTATCCACCATCGCAACATTTACCGGGCGTCTACACTTAGAGTGGCTGAAGAGAACGAGAAAGGTGGCACCGCGTATCAAGAGCCCAACTCAAACGGTATTCCTGACTCCTCTTTTATTCGCCTAGACACGCCGGTGCGAATTCGACGCGAAGAGCCACTGCTTGTTGATGTTGATCCAAATGAAGAAACTAACGAGGACTCTAGTGGTGAGGAAAGACATAGATTACCCCTATTGAGCAATTCAGAAACCGAAGAAGACTCATCCGATGATTCCGATTACAATCCGACGGATTAAGTAATTTAGATGATGTAATCCTTTCATTTGTAATCCACTAATTTCTAATGAACGGGCGTGGGGATGAGCTTCCTAGCTAGGCTGGGTTCCAAACCCCTTAAAAAAAATTTGAAATATGTTGACTGCTGGGTTTCTGTTTTCTTGATGTTCAATTTTGGTTATATATGAACAGGAAATAGGAATACGAGAGGTGTAAACCTACTGATTTTTTTTTTACCTTTTTCATATAATAGCCGACGAAAAACACGTTATTTCGTCGGTTATACTCATAATAGCTGACGAAAAATGTATTATTTCGTCGGCCATAACTATATTGAAAAATACATATTTTATTTTAGACAGAAAACGACAAAAGAATAGCCGACGAGTACGAGGTTGTCTCTCGTCGGCTATGATTTAAAACAAAAAAAAAACAAAAAATGACCAGATTCTATTTTCTATCACTAACGATAAACCATTGCTTCATCCTTCAAACAGAAAAAAGTCGTGAAATAAGATATGACCAAAATGATAAAATACTTTTAGGTTGAAAAATGACAAGATTCCGATAAAATCTTAGTGTCGAAAGATGCGGTCAAAGGTTTTATTCCTTCGTTTCCCTAATGGTAGCGTTACCTTCGGTAAATATTTTGAGGAAAGTTTTTATACGATTAGTTGCATCTCATCGATTTGAAACTATTATCTGTTGAATGTCAGGCCAAAAAATGTCATTTAGACAGTCCAATTACCATTTCTAAGCGTTTAGAGGTTTGACTTACCCGGTTGACCGTTCCGATCGAGCCTTTAACGTTGTCAGTTGGATTTTTTTCCATACATGTATTTAATCTTAACGGTGATATCTGACGGTTGGAATTGATTTTCTAAACTTTTAGATTCAAAATCAGAACATATGCACTAATGTTCCTTAACTTATTTACTAAGTGTTTAAGTGAATGTATAGTTTCAAATAGTTACTATACGTAGACTCTTCAAATGTAAAAATATTGTGAAATAAGATATGACCGAAATAATGAAATACGTCTACGGTTGAAAAATGACAAGGTTCTGATAAAATCTGTGTGCCGAATGTTGCGGTTAACTGTTTTTTACTTTCGTTTTCCTATGGGTAGCCTGACGTTCGTTAAATCAATTTTGTAAAATTTTTATATGATTAGTTGCGTCTCATTGATTTGAAACTATTAACTGTTGAAGGTCAGGCCAGAAACCGTCGTTTAACTAGACTAATTTCCGTTTTTAAGCGTTTAGAGGTTTGACCTCTAGTTTAGCCGACGAAAATTATATTTCGTCGGCTAAACTATTGCGATCCGCGCCTTTTTATTGTCCGCCATTGGATGGCTCAGATCCGACGGCTGTTGATCTTCCAAAGTATAGCCGAAGACATTCAATGAATAGCCGATGACATATTTTAAATCGTCGGCTATTCTCTCTGCGATCCGCGCCTTTTTATTGTCCGCCGTTGGATGGCTCAGATCCGACGGCTGTTGATCTTCCAAAGTATAGCCGACGACATTCAAAGAATAGCCGATGACATTCAACGAATAGCCGACGACATATTTTAAATCGTCGGCTATTCTCTCTGCGATCCGCGCCTTTTTATTGTCCGCATTTGGATGGCTCAGATCTGACGGCTGTTGATCTTCCAAAGTATAGCCGACGACATTTAAAGAATAGCCGACGAAATCTTTTAAATCGTCGGCTAAACTGTTGCGATACGCGCCTTTTTATTGTCCACCGTTGGATGGCTCAGATCCGACGGCTGTTGATCTTCCAAAGTATAGCCGACGACATTCAAAGAATAGCCGACGAAATCTTTTAAATCGTCAGCTATTCTCTCTGCTATAAAAGCTGAAAGTCGCAGCAGCCCGACTTTTTCTCTCCTAAACCCTAAAACATCTCCTCCTCCTCCTTCTCCTCCTCCTCCTTCCCCTCCTCCTCCTCTTCCTTCTCCTCCGGTCCTAAGGTAATTTTTTTTTTTTACAATTTATTTTAATTGTATAATTTAGGTATATAATTTAGATATTTAAGTGTGTGTTAAATTGTTATATATATTGGTTATATATATAAATTATTAGATTAATTATATAAATTGTTATATATTTGTTAATATATACACATATTTGTATATATATATATATATATATATATATGTTAATGTATATTTTAATTGTTATATATAAATTGTTAAATTAATTATATATATAAATTGGTAGCCTAATTATATAAATGGTTATATTTATGTTAATATATGAATGGTTATTTGTATGTATATATATGTTAATGATGAAATATAGTTATATTTGTATATAAATGGTTATATTTGTATATAAATGGTTATATTTATGTTAATGGTTAGTATTATTTAAAATTAGTTAAATTATAAATATTAATTTGTTAGTATGTTTTAGAATATGTTAGTATTATTGGTTATTATATTAATTAGAATTTGTTATTTAATGTAATATAATTTAATATTAATTAATGTATTAATTTATTTGTTTGCAGATGGCCGATGCATTTAGACAGCTATTCGGAGGCCGTCGTTCTAGATCTAGGGGTTCTAGAAGTTCTGGCGGATCCGGAGACTCCGAGAGGACCCCTAGCCAGCCTGAGAGGACCACCAGCCAGCCTCAGAGGATCGATTCATCCCAGCCGCGGAGGAGTGTGAGCAACCGGCACCAGACCCTTTTATCGGCGGGGCGGCCGTCGAGCAGTTCATGTCCCCCTCTCCGGCCAGATCCTCCGAGATGTAGTACGCAGCTATTTCAGGACGACATAGCTCCAGACGTTCATCAGGTCCGTATGCCTGAGGTTCATTGGGAGCCGATGACGAGGCCTGCGCCGTCTGCTGCTGACTCTACTGAGGGACCTACTTTCCCTAATCAGCCATACAACATTCCTGCCATACCCGAGGTCGACGAGCGTGGTGTGCCCATATGGCCTGCTAGGCCTCAGTACGTGAGTGTTGCGGAGGCATAGCATTATGAGCCATTTGAGAGACCTGAGCTCCTGATTTCGGCGAGATTAAAACGAAAGTCGACAGACGGATCATCGAGTTCAGGTAACATTTGATTTTATTAATTAAATATTTTATTAAAATTAACGCACTAATATTTAATTTTATTAACCAATCGAGTTCAAGCAGGAATACGAGAGGTGTCATATGTTTTGATACGCTCAGGAAAAATATTGAGACCAGCGGGAGGATCCAGATCAACGAACCCCCTAATCAGGATTTTCAGGGGAAAAAACGCCGCGATTACGTGGGTTGCGTGGGAGCACTAATTAGGGATGGAGTCCCTATGTTGTGGACACGGTGGGCTGATGTGCCGGAAGAGATCAAGAGGGAGGTCAACAACGCGGCGTCGGTGAGTAATTTAAAAAACTTAATTTCTTTATCGTAATATTTAATAATTTTCGGTATTGTTATAATTTTAAAACTAATAAAATATTATCTTTCAGGCATACTTCGAGATTGCCGAACACAAGCAGACTTGGGCGTACGCGATGCAGAACTCGAGGTACGTTGGGAATTCCTCATCTTATAATTTGAAATATTTTATGATATTAATAATATTTCTAATGCACTTTTGTTTTTTCCGTAGGTTCAAAGAGTGGAAGAACGAGCTCTGTACCCACTTTACCGAATACGACAAATATGGTCGTATGGGTACTCCAAGAGAGTTCATGTTCAGGGAGTACGAGTGGCGTTGGTTGAAGACAGTAGATTTCAACAACCCAGTTATGCAGGTAAATACTAAACTTAACTATAAATGTTTATTTTGTTAATATTTTAATTATTAGTTTAATTATTTTATAATTATTACACTAATATTTTTTTATGCATTTTTATAATATTTCATTATTTGTTTGAAGGAACGGTCTCGGATAACTCTGCGAACCGCCGCCGTAACACAACCCCCCATCATGGTGGTTCTAGGCCATTTTCACAATATCAGGAGGAGGCGCTTAGAGATCATCCTTTAAGCAACCCGTACGTAGAGACGTTCAAGAAGGCTTATCCATTAGCGACAGAAGAGCTTGTAAGTCGTTGATTACGATTTTAAAATTTTAATTATTAATTTTACTTAATTATATATTTGTTAGAATATTAATTATTATTTTTTCCCGTTTAATTAGGAGAAGGTGAACCGGGCCGAAAAGAAGAAGTGTTGCAAGAAGTAGTTTGGGAGACACAACCAAACATTTTAGAGGAAGATCTGCAAGAAGCCCTGAGCCAGGTCGACCGATCGAATGTCCAAACTGCAGCGAGGATATTCGACGCAGCCTTCCCAAAACGGTCAAACGACTACTACTGCCGGGGTTTGGGAAGTTCTGGAATAGGGGTCCTGAAGACCACTAAAGGAGCTCAAAAGAGGGGAGGCGGGGACACCCAACAGATGAAGGGGGAAATGCAGAGATTGGCAGAAGATAATGCAAGATTGGCGGCCCAGTTCCAGAGAACATAGCAGTATCATATGGAAATGGAGCGTTGGCATGCTGAATGCGAGAGAATTCGGCGACAGAACTACACCGGCCAACAAAACTGGTGGTATGCTATGTTCGCGGGACAACAACAAGGCCTTGAACCCCCGCCACCGTTTGAGCCGTTAGATGAATCTCGAATGCCGAGAGCTCCTGAGTTCATTCAGCAGGATGACGAGCATGATGGACAGCAGGATGGTGGCCAGGATTAGGGTTTAGGGTTTAGGGATGGAACAAATTAAATAATTAATGAAAAACGTGTTTCTTGTTGGATTGTCATTGTGAATTGCAGGTTGCTTGGAATAGTAATTTAGAAATTAATTTAATTTTTTTTCCCCAAAATGTAAGAACAGCCGACAATATTGACATTATTTCGTCGGCTATCACTACTATAGCCGACGATTTTTACCAAATTTTATCGGCTATAACTGTTATAACCGACGAAAATGACAGTATTTCGTCGGTGGTCTATGTTAAATAGTGACGGTTTCGTCGGCTATAACTAATTAATATATATTAAAATATTAATATATTCCGACAAAATTGATATTTTCGTCGGCTATATTTTAGAATAAATAACCAACGAAACAGAAGATATCGTCGGTTATATTTTACGATATCGTCGGCCATATGTGAAAATATCCGACGAAATTTCATCGGGCATTATGCCAAGGTTTGGTCGACGAAATATATTTTCGTCGGTGATAATGGCCGACGATTTCGTTATTTCATCGGGCATATGTGAAAATGGCCGACGATTTTGTTATTGTCGTCGGCTTTCGTTATTACCGACGCCGTTTTATCGACGAATAATAGCCGACGAAATTTTCGTCGATAGAAGGAATACCCGACGAAAATTTTGAATAGTAGACGAAATGTTTTTCGTCGGCTATTCTGTCTGATCTGGTAGTGAGAGATAAGTTTAAATAAGGTTGACCGCATCGATCGGGGCTCTAAGTTTGTCGGATTTAAGTGATTTTTTTACCAACACCGTATTTCATCATAACGATCAAATGCTATCTCATAGCATTTTTCAAAAATTGACTTCTTTCATATAGTTGTTTCGAAAAGTTGTACACTTGAGTATAATCTATTAATCAAGTTATACCACATTAGTAAGCATGTTGTCATTATAATGGCTAAATTCACAAAATAAAAATTTTGACCGTCTGATGTGATCGTTATAGTTAAATATGAGTAGAGGAGAAAAATCAACTCGTTTCGTGAACGTTCGATGCTCGATCGAAACGGTCAACCATATTTTCATAAAACTTATCACACGAAAACGCTATTTCGTACCTTTAGATGACCTTGTTTCGTCGACTCTTCCAAACATTAAACTCTCAAATAAATGAGATGTAATCAGCCATG
The DNA here is from genome assembly GCA_963682095.1 of Potentilla sterilis. Taxonomy (NCBI): domain Eukaryota; kingdom Viridiplantae; phylum Streptophyta; class Magnoliopsida; order Rosales; family Rosaceae; genus Potentilla; species Potentilla sterilis. The sequence goes on from OY821754.1 coordinate 49,911,875, forward strand.
TAAAAATTTGGGAACGTTTATCTCCCGATACTTTGGCTCTCCATAGAGAGATAAGTTTAAATAAGGTTGACCGCATCGATCGGGATTCTAACTTTGTCAGATTTATGTGATTTTTTGACCATCACCTTATTTCATAATAACGATCAAATTCTATCTCATAGCATTTTGTTAAATTTAACTTCTTTTATATAGTTGTTTCGAAAAGTTGTACACTTGAATATAATCTTCTAATCAAGTTATACCGCATTAGTATGCATATTGTCATTATAATGACTAAATTTATAAAATGAAAATTTCATAAGCCACATATTTATAGGGTATATTTATAATAGAAAATCAATTTGAATTCAGAGTTTAGGGTTTAGAGTTCCTGGTGATGATGCCGGGTTCCAAACCCTTTTTGAAAAATAATCTTTGATATTTATTTATTTTAATTAAAGCCCGGTCGGGCCTCAAACCGCCGAGGACTATTCGGCCCGGCCCGTAAAAACCCGTCAAGCCCGCCTTATATGGATGAGGTTGGATCCTAAAATTTCTAAAGAAGCCCGGCCCGGCCCGGCCCAGCCCGCTATTTCTAAAATACATTGTAAAGTCCGGCCCGGCCCGCTCCAAGCCCGTTATAAATTGGCCGAGCTGGGCCTGGCCCGGCCGGTTGACGAGGCCTACTTTAAGGTGTTGGGTTTTAATCACAAAAAGTCTCGGTACAATTGGATATTATCCATCCACTTATAAGTTGTATTTTATTTGTCACTTTTCCAATATTGGATCTCTCCTCTTTAACAATATCCCTTTGGAAGTTCCAGGAATTACTTCACTTTTATGTAAAGCTAGTCCATTATAAGAATGCAGGAGACCAAAAGAACCAAAATGGTCCTTCCTGCTAAAGTCTCTCTCTCTCTCTCTGTGGCCTGCACAAATGTGAAAGCAGCAAAGAGGTTTCGGAATAAAGAAAAACACATGCAGGAGAATATGTACATAAATGAAGGAAGCATCAATATCGATTCCTTTAGCTAGCTGCTAATTAAAAACCTTTTAGCTAGAGTGAGTCTTTAATTAACAATCAGCAATCTCTCTACGAAACAAAACTAAGCAATCCGAGTTTGACTACTGTGTTTGGCCATGTCTACGATTACTACGTACTGCGCCTCAATTAGTATTGTATTATATACTAATTAACTTCTGAAATGAACTAGTAGTTGAATTAGTCCCTTGATTACGATCATGCATAAAATTATTAATCATTTTCTTAATAAAATTCATCACGAGCTTCTAGCTCTGCTTAGTATCTTAATTGGTATATTGTTGCAACCTAATGATAGCTACGTAGCTAGATTCCATTTAGTAATTTCCAGCAAATTAAGCTGTTCTTCAACGCAGGCAGCCTAGCTAAATGTTGCACTCAGTCAATCCATGTGCCGTGAACACAAAACCAGCTGACATATTACGTACTCAGATTCAATTTTCACAATATAAAGATTTTTAAGAAAATGAATACGCACAGATCGAGGAGGTATTTTTAATTAAGACAAGTTTCCGTCTCTTTCATGCTCTAACTTCTAAGGAGAGAGGGAACAAAATTAGCAACTCTTTGATTATCTAATTGTCCGGTCACCTTAATTTTTAATGATTTTTGTTACTCATTCCAGAGCTAGATTACAAGCAGATCGGCAAATAAGAACTCCGATCACCTTAATTACTTATATATTCCGGGTGGCCTAATAAGCCAGATAAATGTAATCTAATAATTAAAATGATGCGATTGAAATGAATAGTTGGTTCTAATATCTCATGTTATATAGAGCACCAACTACCGATCCCCAATCTTTTGAGATGTATGGTCTAATAGCAATGTCGTAGAGCCAAGAACTGGGAAACGTTGTTTAAGAGTTCCAACATATTCCTCGAGGCTTAACTTGCTCGCCATCTAGCTAATTTAATTGTAAGCAAAGCAAGCAAGCTTCTAATTAAATGTCTCATATTTCTTTTCTTACATATGATCGAGTAAGAATCTCGTCACTTTTACCGATGATGAATACAACATTTGTGTCAGTTAAGAAGTGAAATGGAAGCCAAAAATCAATTTCTTTTGAATGTTCGAAGGCGCGGTTTCAGGCTTCACATGCTTCTGCAGTCTTCATGGATAGCTGATCATATCAATCCTATCTCATATTATTATAAGGCGACACTAGATTTAAATTATCATCAATTTCTTATATATATATATATGATTATTTCTGAATTAATGGAGATCGATGTAGATAATTAGTGATTATAGTATGAAGTCATATTGAGTAGTACTCTTGTCGTCATGTGCATGTGGTCGATGGTTGATCAATCATGGATATTCGATATAATGATGAAATATTGGATCGAGTAGCTATAGCAAGCAACTTTGTGCAATTCAACTCTCTACAACGTACGTACACTACTAGTTCGAGATCACACTTTACTGACGGAATAATAGGATTCATCCGTACACTCGATCAATGATGATTATTTCAAAGCTAAGAACTACAAAGTTTGGTGATCAAGTTACCAATTATGATCATATACCCCCCAAAATAGTGTAGTAATCGATTACATCGGATCGGTAATTCCATAAAAAAGCCGAATTGATTCGAACTGAAACTACATTATATAATTGGTTCAATAGTATTAATTGTTTGTTTCACAAGATTAACGATGAATTGGAAACAGTGAAAGAGTAATTAGTCATTCTTTTTCTAATTGGCTTGTAAGCTGCTGATTCATGATGATCATAACCATTTATACATCTCTTAATTTTGATTAGGTCCTCCTTGAAACGGTTATTTTCATCTATATGTCGAATACGTAGGCAGAAGTTCATGAAAATAAGATGCTCTCAATAATTCATGCAATATTGGTATAATGAAAGGAAAACCCTAACCTAAGGCTCCTAGTTTCCTTGAGCTAAGTCTAAGGGACGTGTGTACGTATAATGTATGACCTAAAATAGCTAGCTACTAGCTAGTGCCAATTGCTATTTTCAATTCCTAACTAACTAATAAAAATGATGTCCTTACCCTGGAATGTGCATATATAATATACCTTTAGAGAATTGACGAGTCGCCTAAGCGAGCATCAAGCAATAATAACTCTACAATCATTAGTAGTATAGAATAAGTAGGGATCGTTCTAGCCGGAGATTAAGGGTACCTGAAACATGAGAATGTTAATAAAAATATTCACAAACATATATGCACATAATTGTCACACTTATATACATATATACATATTCACACGAAATCAAAGGGGATTGAGATAGGATCGGTAGCACTAAGCTGCCCTAGACGACACACGGCAATAAGAGAAACAAAAACAGAAAATTAAAAACCTAAGACTAATATTTACAAGTGATCATCATCTCTCACAAAACATTTAGCACAAAGGACTCTTTAACATGTAGATTAATATGCAAGAAGGTAAGGAACAAGTATGAATGTTGTTTCGACTTAACCAATTTCGATCCCAATTAGAGCCTACGAGGTCATCTAATCGTTGATTACTAGAGTCTTAAGATTAACTACGAGTATAATCCTAAGGTATGTGTTAACCGATTTTACTGGGCCAACAATTAAGCACATGAATCACAAATCGAAGACATGCAAACAAGCAAGGTTGTCAATCATCTTATTTAACATGCAAGTTCTAAGGGTTTTAAACTCTTTGCGAAAACACAAACCAAGACAACTACGAGTATGAATTATTCATGTTTTCAAGTTTGATGAAACCTAACACCTAGATTTACATGCAAACAACAAATGCTTAAGCACAACTAATGTTTCGGTTTATAAGGCATACTCCTTAGATTACTAATCGAATTAAGTCCTCAAACAACATCGCATACCTATTGTCCTAGTTATCAAACATAAAAATCTACAAGTCACATATCATAAATTAACATGCGAAGCATACAATTTATAAAACCAAAATTGATTCATACATAGACATACAAATCATCACCAAAAATTCATGAGTGTTTCATAGACAAAACTTAAACATAACTAGACAAAAATACTAAACCGAAGTAGGGAGTGGATCACACTTTGAGACACCTTGAGAGCTTCACTTGGTGTGGATCCGGCGATGTATGGAAGATGGAATGAGGCTGCACGGGTCTAGGGTGGCTCGGCAGGGTAGCTTTCCAAGTTTCGGCAGAAACTTGGGTGGTGGTGGTGGTGGTTTTCGGTTTAGGGTTTTTGTCTAGGATCTTGGTGAATTTTGGTAGAGTTTCGGCCTTGTGTTTAGCTTGAGATGAGATGATTTTTCTGTAGGAAAACATGGCTATATATAGAGGCAAATTCGGCAGAAACCCTAGGTAGAAAACCTAGTCCAAATCGGCAAAGGCAATCCTTGTGCAACAAGGTTTTGGTTTCTTCCTTTCTTGGTTCTTCTAGGAAACTTCTTTTTCTGATTTTCTTCCTTGGATTGGGCTGCATATCTTCATGAACTTCTTGTGTAGGCTTGACAACTCCATTTGGTGAGCTTGGTCCATGGAAAAATGCCCCAAACCCGCAAGAACACAAGACCGGCAGCAACTCGGCTGGAATGACCTTGCTCCAGTAAATCCGACATATCTCCCTTCTCGGAGTTCCAATTGATGCGATTCCAAGTCTCAGATAAACTAGACACATATAGCCATCTCCTCATAAAATATCTCGATCAAATTCCTTGTGAATCGTCGGGAATGATTTTTCGAAGTTGGGACAAAGTCCCAGGAAAATCCTGTAAGCCCCTGGATTGGAATGTTCGGACTGCCGTTTTGCAGCCAACTTTTGGGTGACTTCCCGAACTCCGATTGATCTGAAATTTTAACACAACATTCCTCAGTATATGGATATTAAGCACACCAAATTTCATAGAATTCGGACAAGGATAGATCGCACTTTTGCTCGTCTCAAAATCACGAAAAAGACATATTTTACACTATTTTCCAGATTTCTCAAACTTAGTCATTTTTCGGATTCTTAACCATTTTTCACAAAACTCTACCAAATTTGACACTAACTAAATTAAGACTCTATCTTAGACAAATAAGGGTTAAACAAAGCATAAACGAAGGCATAAACATATAATATCGTCGCACATTGTGCTCCTATCAATAATCACTTCTCTTCCATCTGAGTTTTCTTAATATCTTGCTTGCTGATCATATGCACGGTTATTATATACACAAAGACTGACACTGACTTTGAAGATGAAAGAAAAACAAACATGAAGCTGGGATCCAACAACCACGCGCTTATGTCTGCTGCTGACAGGTAATTAGCTAGCTAGGCACACACATCCCACATCCCACATCCCACATCCAGAGAGAGAGAGAGATTTAGAAACTTACTACAACCAAATTAATCAAGAGGTTTTAAAATAAGTTTTAATTTTTGTTTAGTAGGAATAATACAAAAAATTAGATGTCTGGATAACGGACAGTAATTATTTCAAAGTTAATATAATCTTATGTTTGGTTTCTTGCTAGGGCCTTTGACAAAAGAGTGCTGATTAGGTATATGCATGCCACCCCATTAATTTCTTCCTAGATCTTTGATAACTTGTCCCCAAAAATTAAAACAAGATAAAGGATTCAGTAAAAAGGATATTAAGTCCAAAAAAAATTATAGTAAACTTGGAAGTATATAAATTGCTTTTTCTTTTTGCAGAAGAACTTTTCACAGCAAAATCTGCACATTAGATATTGTTGTTGCATGCCCTTTATTAAAATTGATCATTATCCTTAATTTAGTTAATTAACCTTTGTTACCTACCTAGCTAGCTTGTTATCCAGTATATTAATTAAAACCTTCTATGGTAGTTCAGGTATATGAGACATTCTGATTTTTATCATTAGATCTATCTACGCCGAGGCAACTGCTGTTAATTTTGATCTCTTTAGAGCTGGGCGAATTCCAACATAACCCTCTTTGTTATAGTTGTATTAATCAGCATATAAAATAATAAAATTATAGCAATTCAAATATCAAAATTGCGAAGAACTAATTAACGATGTCCATCACCATTTGAAGATAGAAGAATTTCACAGAAACCCAGAAAGTACGTACCCTCCATCATCATGTACAATATTTTCTCCAAACCCCACCATTTTCAAAAAAGACACAAGCTAATCGAGTAACTACATAACTAAAGAAGAAACAACAGAGAAAAGAATTACTCAATCCAGCCAATCACCACTACACTTTCCTCACTCTGAAACATGTTTTCATAGAAGAATGAGAAAGGTAAAGAGAAATTTTGATCGATCATATCCCACACAGACACTAAAACAACTATCGTTTTCGATCTCCATCAAGCGCTTCTGGCAAGCATTTCCTGGAATCTCCTGTACGACTCCTGCTTCTCCAGCATGAACTTCTCATGACAGCTTGCGATGAACAAATCCGCCAGCTTATCGATCTCATTTGCATCCGTCTCAGTTTCCATGGATTTCTCATGCACCTTGTTCTCCTCGAGCCATTGGAGGTATCCCGAAAGCTGCGACTCGCCGCTGTCCTGGTCATGACCAACGCATTGCTCCTCGGTTGAAATCACAGAATTCCAATTCGAGTCGTAGTACAAATGGCTGGTAGAGCTCAGACCCTCGTAGACGCGGGCCGGCACTGGAAGGATATGCGTGGAGGAGCACCAGTTGTAGTGCAGCCTAAACGACCCAAAGAAGATCTTGTTCTTGTTCTTGCTCTTGCTCTTCTTTGTAGGGTAAATAAGTTGCATTGGCTGGCTGTCCTTGACGACTTGAACAAAAAAGGTTACGGTTTTGGACTTGGCTTTGTTGAGGTACCGAGTAGCGCGGCAGAGGTGGGAGAAGATGAGGGTGTGGATTAGGGTTTTGAGCTTGGTCATTGAGCTGAAGGAAGAAGACGACGGTGGTGGTGGTAAGGTGGAGAAAACTTGAAGAGGAGGGACGGTTCTTAGATTGGAGGGTCCAACCATTTTTGTTTTTGTGTTGCAGAGTGTGTGAGACTGCCCGAGTGACCCTATTGAGATTTTGGTTTATAAAGGGATTTGATTACAAAATTGCCCCTTGACTTTTGGATTATTTAAAGAAATGCCATCCAACTTTTGTGACCTAATTGCCCCTTTCGCCCTTTATGGGAATTTGAAAGCTGTTTGGATTCTGGGGCCGCGGTTAGTTTTTTTGAACCAGTGGCAGATGGTGTAATTTGACCTTAAAATGGGGTTGGTTTCTGGGGAAGAGAGAGGGCGTGGTGTGACGTCGATTGCTGGCGCCAAGATCCCGAGAGCAAGGGAGTTTTTTTAATTCAGAAAATTACGCAGCTCTCTGGTCCTGAAAAAGGGTATAATTAAGTAGCTCCAGAACGACTATTAAGGCTTAAGCTTAGCCGAAATTACAAGCTGATGAATTTTATAATGTACCCGGCACTTGCCAGAACTGTAATTTCTCCGGCCAGCGGTTTGGCTTCAAACGGGCAAGATATTATAAGATAATAAAGTGTGACCGAGTGAAAATTCTATAATACTTGTGCGTTAATAAATTTTTAGTTGTAAAAAAATTAGGAGATACTCTAGAAAAAATATAGAGTTCGGGTATCCTACTCTCGTTTATTGAATCAAATCTCATCGAAAACATTATATCAAATCTCATTATTTGAATTATTTTATTAAGAGATACGGGATATATGACTAAAGGGTAAAATTGTTCATATGTAAGGAAATCCTCAACTCAATGGTCCTAGGCTCCTTGTGAGTCATACTCTTTCGATCATACGAGTCTCTTTTACTTTACAACACCTATAGTAAGGTTTGATATCATAATGTATTTTTCACTCCATATAATTAAATCCAAATGGTAATAACTTGATCAAGATATTTGCGTTACTCAAGACTCAGCTCGATGTGGAATATGGTCACAATATAACCCAAATCTAAAACTAATCTTAGTATGTTTGTAATGTAGAGACGACTTAGATGGATAGAAGCATTGACTTACTGCAGAGCGAGATCGAAGGAAATATCAGTGATTACTGAGATATATAGAGCTTATCTATCTAAGTTCAAGTTTATCCTCCATCGTTTTTATTGAGGACAAAGAAATGATCACGTACAATAATACAAGGTTACTTGCGGACTTGGGGAGCAGCTACGACATAGAAAACATTTGACTATGTGAATAAGATCCAAAAAGAAGATGATGAAAGTTATACAATTCCAGAAGTTAACCCGTATTTAATTGGAGAGGTCGATCTGAATCTGATATATGTCATTTTTGTCAAGGTCAAGACTAAGTTAGTTCCCAATAGCTTGGTGATCGACATAGGAACACTATTAATGAAATATTACTTGTCAATTTTCCATAGCATAGACACTATATATCTTATTGAACCTCAATTTCCAGTAACTTGCATTGAAATGATGTGTACATGAAATGTACAAAAGTCACTTGTATTTGTTAAATGGGAAATTCAAGGACGATCGAGGACATTTGACAATTGCTTTGCTGGTGATGAACAGACAGCAAGTTTGTACACAATTTCTTTGTAATTGCTGGGTTTTGACCCTGGTCTTGTGCACTAAAGAATTGAAATTATATTAATGTGATCGTATACATATGTGAGGTTACGTATATTAAATAGGTATAGTAGGTATATGCTGTTTAACTAACCATGGTATATATTCAACTACTGATCGAAGTGAAGTAACCAATGTGATCATCGTTCTTATTGCGGCTAGCTGATCCTTTTCAGTGTGACTGAGTGTTCCAATTATTTTCTGAGCAGGTAAAAAGTCCATGCCTAACTTTGGACTTAACACTTGATGATCAAGTTTGCCTGTGTGATATTCCGCCACCTCTTGTTTCTTGATCCACGTTGAAAACACTCATCAATTAGAAAAATCCAATTAAGATTTATCTTAATGAAACCTGATTTTTAGTTATCACATGAGTGTCTTTAAAGTGGTAAATAAATTCTCCAATATGTGAAACGTTTAACATACCATATATAGCTTAAACATCACATGTGGTCGAGTCGGTAAAAAGTTAGGTGTGGAACCCTCGTACCAAAGTTTGAATTCCGCCCAACGTTAATTGGACCTAACTTATTCTTGGTAGCCATGAAAGAGGAAGCGTTCGGACATAATCTCCCAACATGGATTAGTCTGGACCTAGAAAGCAAGATATACTGAACAATTTAATACACAAACTATCTTCATTTGTTTATTAGACATGATCAATGGATAGGGATTTGAAAATCAAATGCAAGATGCAGAAATATACATGTCCCCTAGCTACATATTAATCAATTAGCTTTCATCATCAATGATTTGCAATTGCAATCCATAAATATTGGGAATACTATGTGCTCTAAAGCTAGATGTATTACTTAGTTATAGAATCTCCTTTCACTCTTGATTTTGAAATCAAATCCTTCCAAAGAGTCATCAAGAAGTACAAGGCAAGATTGCAGTGTGCTTGTCCTGACAGAAGCAGGTGCATGGAGAATCTGAAGAAACATCAACAAATAAAGAGAAAGAACACTAAAGCAAAGGAAGCAGTAGTTACAGTAAGGGGGAGATTTCAGCCCTCCTCTAACTTTAGTACCAAAAAGATCACATTCAATCACATTTGAAGATTGGTATACATCACCTCCTCCTTTATTATATTCTCTCAGAATCACTTGTCTCCATCAAAGTCCCATGTAATTTAACATTTCAGCTTTCTATGTTTCTCAGCAGTTTCTATGTCTCTCTTTTATCTGTGTTCTTATCGATCTGCTTCCAGACTCTAAGCTACTTTGGTACAAAGCTCCCACGTACAGTAACCAAATTTGTAGCTCAAAATTAAGATGTATAATTCTCACCACTACTGTATACATATTACCCTAAAATTCAACTTCTGGTGAGATCATCAGACCAACCAAAATAAAAGAAAAAAAATTATCTGGTGAGATCCCAAAGGAAGCTACTATTAGTAGTCCCTTTCATCTTCAGTCAATAAAATCCAAGTCGCCTACTAAAATAAAAATGTTGATTATTTGGACAAAATACTTCAGTACTATGTGTGTATTTGTTTACCTGCAATCTAAATTTTATGCAGGTAGTGGCCCAGTGAACATGGCGGCATCTCCAGCTAGCTAGCTATTAAGCTTTTTTATATTCCTGAAGCCCTTTTTGCGGAGTTGCTTCCTTATTCGATATTGAACAGTAATTAACACTTGCTTAGATGTTCTTGACCAACTGATAGATCGGAAAAGAACCATGTTCTGATAATACTATTTCCAAGATTTAGAACTTAATGACTGTACTGTGGTAGTATTAATCATATTTGGACTTCTGTATATATGAACAGAAGGAATACAGTCTCAGCACTCAGCATGATCAGATTTGATATCGATCATGCGCTTATAAAGAGATTGAATTAGATTTCCGATCAATCATCTTTTCAAAATAAACTCTAAAATCCAAATGATAAACCCTATACTATACTTAAAATCCTTAAACTCATAAGTATATGATCCAGAAAGATGGGTACACGATCCCATTTCGATCACCATGGTTCTTAAGTTTTGTTTTGGTTTAATTAGCTGTCTCTAGCTAGCTGGCTGTATTCAAAAGACCAGCTTGTGCAGAGGTCACTAAGAGCATGTACTTGCGGAACAAGATTGTGAGCTAAGAGGCTGGATCGATCCTTGAACAACTCTACTTCTGCAATATTCGAAATGTGATACGTACACGCAGTTAGCTCCATGATGATGAAACTAAAGGTTATATACTGGACGAATTCGGAAATGCAGCTGCATAATGCAAAGAAAAGTAATATGCATAGTTCATTGTACATGCCAAAATGATTTCACCCCAACAATCATTTGCACATCGCGGTAGGTTAGACGCAAACATCGCATGATAGAATCGAAATCCCACATCGCTTTCACCCATGGATTTGATTTTGCTTCATGGCACAAGAATTAATGAGCTATTATTGTGGTCAGTGACACTGGCCTGTGCATCAGCAAGTGACATAGACGTACGTTTTTGCCTACAGAAGTTTCCAACTTTCAAATAATTTTTTATCAGTGCTTGTGATCGCGACTCGAATGGTGAAAACTGAAAAGATACTGAATCAGACTTAAGCTTAAAGGTGTAATGGTTCAACTTTAGTAGTTTCTTAACCTTAAAGGCAGTGTTCTGTGTTTCAGAACAGAAGATTGATGATGAAACAATTTGTACTTTGGAGTTCAACCATTCCCATTATTGGAGTTTGTTGAATCAAAGCCAGCTGTGTCTAGCTTACACAATATCGATCGTATAGTATTGGGAAAATGACGTACGGCGGAATCAGAGTCCCAAATTTTGCATTCGCCTCCTCCTAGATAGCTAATTGATTCGGTTATTACGTATATATAGAATTCAGTCAAGTCTGCAGGGAGAAGACTGAGATCGAAGTTCAGTCAAGTCTTCAGGGAGTAGGAAGTTTCATTATGTAGATCGAATTAACGAGTATTCTACAGTGGAGACTTTCTAGGTATGTAGGAAAGCACGAAACATTTTACCAAGATGCATGCAGTATAGAAATATCACTTCCAACACGAATTGAAATATTATATGAATAAATCTAAAACCTGCCCTAAACCTCCATGGATATAATGATCGATCAACAAATAATTAAGTAAGAAATTCAAAACTGAAAAGAAGGACATCACCAGTTCAAAGCATAATTAAGGACAAAATATTATACTTTTTCTTCTCCGGCATGAGAAAATAGCTAGAAAGCCTACATTCTTCAACATTTTGTCACATTTCATTAATCGTGTTTTTTTTTTCTTTCTTTTGTATAGAAGTAGCCGGTAATCTATGCTAGAGTCAAGCTAGCGTTGCATTTACAACAAGCTAGGCGGCAAGCAAACCGAATATCCGGCCTAGAATAAATAAAACAATACTCCGTACTAAAACTACAACTAAAAAGAGAAATTTACAGAAATAAATAAATAAAAGAGTGTTTTTGTAAAGTAGACAGTATGAAAAAAAAGAACTGTTGAATTTCACTCTTATTATCATAATTAATAAATCACAATTATGAATACCCAAACGCTTATTAATTTGGCTAAAATTTTTCAGAGAAGATCTATTTATTGGAAAGTAGAAACTAAACGGTGAAGATATCAATATATAACTTTAAACTTGGTTTAAAATCTGTTGAACTTCGTACTATAAAACTCACTGGTTAGCCCTCCATTATAAATTATAATAAATTTTGCATGTTAGACGAGGACTTAACAAGAAGAACGTACATGTCAACTAGCTTGGAGTCTAGCCCAACTTCACATAGTTGAGATTCATCGAGTTTTCACCCGGCTTAACATAACGGCCCATAAAACTCTCACTTTTAGTAATGTAATACAGTGTAATCTATATCCATTAGTGACTTGGGCCGGCACTTGGAATTATTATTTTTGATTGAAACAATTAGAATGTTAAATGAATTAATTTCAGTTTATCTACTTGAACTTTGGCTCAATCATCATTTCAGTCCCTGTACTTTTGATTTCATCAGCTACACCCCTGTACTTCCCTAAATTAATCAACTGATACCAATTTTGTAATTTCGTCCAAACAATCTATCAATACCAAAGGCTTTTTGGTACCATTTCCCTACATTAATGCACCGTTACAATATTACAATTATAAACAAGGCTAAACAATTCATATAATCAAGTTGAACAATAGAAAACAAATCATATATGGTGATTTCTTTTTGTTTTACCATATATGATTTGTTTTTGTTTATTTTCTATTGTTCAACTTGATTATATGATTTGTTTAGCTTTATTTATAATCGTAATATGATAACGGTGCATTAATGTACGGAAAAGATACCAAAAAGCCTTTGGTATTGATAGATCGTTTGTATGGAATTTACAAAATTAGTATTAGTTGATTAATTTAGAAAGTATTGGGGTGTAGTTGATGAAATCAAAACTATAGGGACTGAAGTGATGATTCAACCAAAGTTGAAGTCGGTAAACTGAAATTAATTCATGTTAAATTCATAGTGGTATTATCTTCTTTTTGGGATCATACTGTAGGGAATTTCCATGCTCCATGGAAGAGCAATTACTTGAAAGGAAAGGTAGTAGATCACCCTCAATAGGTTAGTTGTTGTTTATAAATGTGGACTACATCATAAAACTGTCACATCCCGTATTTTCGAATAACAAAAATTCAAATTTGAGAAATGTGATCTCTCAAAATAAACTCGAATACTTAAGTTATTATGCAAATAACTAAGTATCAAAATGTGAGTTCAAAAGTATCACTCATTTAGCCCAATATTACATCACCAAATGTTTACATGTCTGTAACATAAATGGAAATTACAATAATCCCTCTACTCTCACTACAACAGAAAATGGTAAAAGCTAAGATAAAGTTCACGCCTAATAGCTGTCCCGAAATCAGACATCGTCTCAAGCCTGCTGATCCTCACCTGCAGGTCTAACCCCTACACCATCAATTGGTGGACAGGTTTTAAATAACGAACCCGGTAAGCTTTAAAATCTCGTGTGAATAAAACATACAAGTTTAAGATGCTAAAATTGAAACACACAAAAATATAAGGTAAGATTCAGACTGTCCTGCTTAAAAACATAGTTCAGGAAAGTACAAATCTTACAAAATTAAAATCGTGACTCCTGCATAAAACTTAGTTCAGGAAGTCACACATAAACAATTAACGCAAATGTAAACAAATGAAAGCATATAATAAATTCGTCAACCCCAAAATGAAGTCAGGATAATTCCATATTGACTCACACAAAGATAGACAGACTAGAGCTCTAACTGATCGTAACCAATCACCCGGCCAAAGGCTTGGTTCCCGATATAATTGCCAAACGATCCCCTTTCGCCACACAAGAGGGATCCTAACTGCCACACATGTAAGATCTCTTTCCCCACACATGAGGATTTTACATTGGCCGTTGGTTTCCATAACAACCCATTCTCACATCACACAACTCAAACATTCACAATTATGATAATTCTATAACAGAATAACTTCACCCAAATGCACACTCTCAATACATATATTTTACGTAAATATATATATACGTAGACATTCACTCAGGAATAGTCCACTAATACCAACTATAGTCATTGATCATAAAATACATTTAAAAATTATTTTTATATTAAAATCATTTTACTTACCAATGAACCGTAGTCGATCAAGTTCATTCAATTTAAAACGAATATTATTTTCATAAAACAATTTACATTCAACGATCCATTAATATAATAAACTCATATTAAATACGAACATTGTAATGTTTACTCACCTTTTAATCCCGCTGCGTCTTCGATCTCACAATGGTGAGGTACTCGCGCTTCGTCAATTACCTAAGCATCACAATCGGAGACTTAGTAACTAACTCAAGTTCTACAACTCGCACTCAACCTTTACTCTTAACTTGGAGGATTGCCTACACGAGGCTAACCTCCCTTCGAGCCTCTCAAGGTCTCCAAAACCGCCTACTAGCCTTAGAACGGACTCACGAAAATAACAACATGTTCATACGCAGGGACGGAGGATATTGGTGAGTTCTCTGGGCTGTAGCCCAGAGACTTTTTTTTTTCCAGTACAAATAGAGTAGTTAATATATATTATATAATAAGTAAATATGCAGTAGCCCGTACAAAAATTTTGAAAAAAAAGTCAAACATATAACCTATCAAAGAGAACCCAAGTACACACGCAAGTTAGCAAGTACACAACCTTTTACCTTTCTGATTAAGTAAAGGAGCCTTTATATAATTGGCTGGCCCTCTCTGAGAAGTCAGAAGAACCATATATCTTCAGCTTTTTCAATTCAACAGAGGACTCTGTTGTTAACGTCTTCTTCTGAGTATTTCCGTTCAATTTGTTTTTGGAATCAAGAGGTACGTACCATACATTTCTTTCAGTTTGTTACTGGCGTATGGCTGAATTTGAATTCTAATTTCTAGGGTTCTAACTGTTAAGTTTATGAATTTGGGGATGTGATTATGTGAAATTAATTATTTTCAAAATTTGGATTCTTATATAAATATTGAATCACATTTATTCTTTTAGATTGATTGGCCTAATGTCGGATACTAGCAAGCCAAAAAGATTGAAGACTATATTATCATTTTTCAGAAAGAATGTGGAATCTTTAAGAGATGAGTCTACAAACCCAAACCCTTTTTCTAATCCGGCTGATCCGATTCCTAATGATTGATGGAGCTATTATCCAAGCACAAAGTACCTGCAAAACAACTTCATACACATAATACCCTTCTTGTGTCGATTGTAGTATTGACAAGTAGGGATCGTTCTCCGGGGAAATCAAGGGCATTTAGTCACATAAAGTATTGCAAATAAAGGGGGTGTCGATTTTTATAACTAATTTACCTATTGATTTTTACTAAATTTAAATCCTAAATTATTATATACAATTGATCAACATCTTCCACACAATCACAAAACACAAAACTCATTAAACATGCAACGAAATTAAACAAAGTAATAGGGGCAACAAGCTAAAATCGGATTCAAGATTCAATTAAGTTCCAATTTAATTAGAGCCTTCGCGGTATATCTAATTATTCAAAACATCACAAGTATTTAGAATCAACTTCGCGTGTAATCCTAAACATGGTACTAATCGGTTTAAAAACACTTCGCGTAGAAATTAAACACAAATAGCACATAAGCACAATATGTCGAATTGGAACATGTTAGCAGGTATGGCGTCACTCATCCCACTTCGACATGTAAATAACCAGAATTACTCTAGCCCTTAGATAAATACACATTAAAACGAACTTCGCGTATGATCCAACATGTATTAAATCAGCAAGTGAATTCAACATTTAGACAACACTTATGGCCTTTCGAATGCATCTAGACATCTCCTTCGGTTGCACACGAATTAAGAAAATAAACCTAATTAAATCAAGAAAACATGCAAAAACCTACTGCCCATCATACCATATTCAATTAAATCACAAACATAATTCGGTAATTAAACACAAGAAAACCAAACAATATAACAAGAATTCGGAAATCCCATGAATAATTAACAAAACCAAAATCGGAACCAAGAATCCATACATAATTCATAGACAAATTAATGTATAAATACAAAGAAACTAAAGCCATCGAAAATTACAATCCAAGTGACAACCTTGTTGAAGAATTCGGCCAGTGGATTGGTGTTTGTTGACAGTAGCCGCAGAGAGGCTACAGCAGGCCCACAGACCCGCAGCAAGTGCACCAGGGCCCGGCCCAAGGCTCGGGATCGGATCACCAGCACCCGGCCTCGGGGTCCAGCACTCTATCCTGCCTCCAGAGACCCTGGGGTCGGGGGCGCCAGCCTGCCAAAGAGGGCACCAGAAGGTACAAACAGAAGGGAACCAGTCCCACATCGAAGAGTAAGGCCAGTCCTTACCCCGAACCACCTATATAAGGGCCCCAACTACCCTCTTTATTAGGTAACTTATCTCTCTCCCTGCTTACATACGTGCCTTGGTTATATATATTCCAACTATACTAACTTAGGTATCGGAGAGGAGAAGGCCGGCCCGCCCGGTATTCCCCTTAGTGAGCAGGATTGCAGGAGATCGAGTTGGATTCATCAAGTATCTACTAGACCCCCGGGTTTAGGCAGAAACAATTGGCGCCGTCTGTGGGAACTCTGAACGAAAAGCCGTGTAAGCAACACCGTTGGGGAAGAGCCCGGAAATGAGTCAAGAGAAAGGTACCGCCGAGGAGGGACGCCTTGCAGCAGTGCAGACGCTCACCTCCACCCCAACCGTCACGCGGGAGCCGCGTGGCGACCGGGGCGACGGTCAGGAAGTAGGGAGCTGTGGGGGACCATCCGGCGTGCCGGATCCCCTCCACGACAGCTCGCGCGGGAAAGGCCCGGCAGAGGAGGAAGACAGTCCAGAGCGACGAGGCTTCTCCTTGACGTTCTCAGATGATTCAAGCGATCGATCTGAGAGCCCGGACCGGGACCCCACGTACAGCCCCGGCCATAGCAGTATGGCGGGAGAACTACGGGCAATGGCCGCAGAGGTCAGTCGTCTAAGAGAGGAGAGCGACAGGGACAGAGCTAAGTCCAACGCCAGGTACGAAGAGATGGAGGCGGTGAATACTGCCCTGGTAGCCGCCCTGGAAAGGGGACAGCAGCGCAGTGACGCCATGGCCGAGGCACCGGCGACACTCCCGCCGATCCCACCTCAACACGCCGAAGCAGGCCAATCTTCGGGCGGTCGGCCAGGTGACCCTGTGCGAGAAAGGCCGCCAGCAGGCGCGGGCCCGCCAAAGAGCGCGACAACCTCCCGCCAGCCCGGCGCTTCGTCAGTGGATGAAGCTGAGACTCCGACCGCGCAAGCACTGCAGATGCTGGCCAACACCGTGTCGGACTTAAAGGCCCAAATGGAGGCCAACGAGAGAAGAACCGCTCGGCCAATGGAGGGCGCCCGATTTAATGAGCGCATGGGTCCATTTTCGCACCGGGTCATAGAGTCGGGAAGATCTGGCAACCAGAAGTCCCTCAAGCTCACCTATTCAGGGTCCGGTTGCCCGTACCAGCATCTGGACAGCTTCCGGTCCCAAACCTGCGCCAAGGGCTACTCCGATGCAGTCTGCTGCAACATCTTCTAGGAGACTTTGTGTGGAGAAGCGCTCAGCTGGTTCTACGAGCTTCCGGCTCCCTCGATCGAGGCGTTCGAGCAGTTAGCCGACCGGTTCGTAGGCCGCTTCATTCTCCGAGTCGAGGGAGCCCGGACGTCGACCATCCTCTTCAATTGCAGACAAGCCCCCGGAGAGGAGCTGAGAACCTTTGTCAACCGCTGGCAGACGGCTACGGCCGGAGTCCGGAACCTGGACAAAGGCATCGCCGAAATGGTGTTCAAGCAAGGGCTCCGAGCGGGCAAGTTTTCCTACGCCGTCCGGGTAGAGCTCCCGCAGGGGTACGACGAATTGATGGCTATGGCCATCCGACATGCCCAGGCCGATCATGAGACCTACGGGCATCACATACTGAAGAGGAAGCGGGATGAGCAGCAGGAAGACCATCCCCGGGAAGAGAACCCTCCGCCCGGCCAGGAAGCCAAGCCCAGTCAGCGGACTGAGAACCGCACCGCTAGGCCCAGCCGGAACGCCAACAGCAGAAACTGGCCACAACGGCAGCAGAGGCCCTATTTTGATAAACCCCAGAACGAGCACAAGCCGGCGCCGTACCGCCAAGAGCGCCCCCTAGCAATCATGCCAGCACCACCACCGGCCAGCCAAGAAGTCTTCACCGCTCTCACTACATCCTACGAGGATATCCTACTTGAGAACGGGAGCGTCATTCCCCTGCCGCCCAAGAGAAAGTACCCGAAGGGGAAACTTATAACGGCGCAGACGGGCAAGTACTGCTCTTATCATGATGAGGCGACTCATCGAACGAACCAGTGCTGCGCTCTCAAGGCAGCGGTGCAGGTTTTGATTGATAACGGCCAGCTCCAGGGGTACGTGGGGGAAAGAAGAACAGACCCTGACCAGGAACGTGACCAGGCCTGGTAAAACCCGCTAGCACCGAGCGGTTAGTTTGGCATAGTTCGCGGTTCAACCGTTGTAAAAACAAATATATATGCAAACTACTTTTGAGAAAATTTCACCGGCTCTGCCAGTTCCAGTATATTCATATTCAAGCAAGTATACAAGCAGTATCCGATCCGGAAAGATTACAAGGAAAAGGGCAAAAAAATCTTAAGGAGCCACGACTCCGCCTTCAGCAGGCAATCCGCCAGCCTCTCCTGCGGTACCCTCGTCGTCGACATCAGTTCCGGTGTTGACTCCGGCTCGGGCAGACTCGGCACCGTTGGTAAAAGAATCCAAGTCCGAGCGAATCGCTTCACTCGGCTGCCCCTCCACCGCCTCCTGATGGATGTCCGACTGCTCATGAATATCTCCTTTAGCAGCAGTCGACATCAGGGAAGTGTCTAACCATCCCTTCCCCACCCATTCCGTGTACGCATCCGAGATGCCCTCCTCCCTGGCCTTCACCAGAAACTCCAGGAACTGATCGCTCTCGCGGTATTTGAGAACGACCCGCTCGTAGAGTTTCGGGTCATCTTCCCCGGTCGGAGCAGTAGAGGCGGCGCGCAGAGCG
Organism: Potentilla sterilis; assembly: GCA_963682095.1. Classification (NCBI taxonomy): domain Eukaryota; kingdom Viridiplantae; phylum Streptophyta; class Magnoliopsida; order Rosales; family Rosaceae; genus Potentilla; species Potentilla sterilis. The sequence continues at coordinate 49,931,041 of OY821754.1, forward strand.
GCAGCCCCCACTTGGAGCTCGTCCACTTTGGCCTCCAGTTCGGCCCTCTCCTTCCCCAAGCTCCGGTTCTGCTCCTCCAGCTTCTTGGCCCTCTCCTCCGATCTGGCCTTCTCCCGGTCCGAGCGAGACTTCTCCACCTCCAGGCGCTGTCGGATCTCCGATAAAGTAGTTATCTGTCTCTTCAGCTCCGATAGCTCCTCGCTCGCATCCGGTTCGTACAAACTGTACAGCAGCTGCGCAGCAACAAAGGCAGTTAGTCAAGCTGCAAACAAAAACAAGCTACAAGCGGTGTAGTGATACCGTGCGGTGCTTACCCGGAGGACGGATTCCTTGCATTTTGGGCGATTCCCACCCGCCAGGGCTCCCGCAACCCCAGGTCTGTCCAGCCCAAGACCGGCCAAGTCCGCCGCCACTTGCCGGGCAAGCGCACTATCCGGGCTTCCCCTCGGTGCCTCCGCAGGCGCGGGACTACTCTGCCGGGCAGCAGCAGCAGCCTTCTCCCCAGCAGCGTTAGCTTGCGCACCGCTGGTTATCCTGAACCGTTTGGCCAGGTTCTCCCGTGCCGATTCACCGGTAAGCGTCACCAGCGCGGAGGAGGGAATGTCCCCGCCTTTCCGTTTCTCTCCCCGGCCTTCCGGAGAAGAAGATTGTGCGCTTACACGGGCGGGACGAGCCACGTGCGGCACATACACCGGCCTGTTGGGAATCCTGTTCATCCCACCGGGAATCCTCACTGCCCCCCCCCCCCCCCCCCCCCCCGGTACTCTTGCCCTTTCCAGGTGCTAGAAGGCCTGCAGCATGATGGGTCTTCACCCGCTTCAGGACATAGACGTCGTCATCAACGTCCATGGCCCTCGGCTCTGCATGGGTCGTGAGCCGGCCGGACTCCTCCTCCACCGACGTCCGCGAGACGATCTCGCCTTTCTCCTTCAGCTTGTTCAGGAGGTCTTCCCCGTCCATCGAGAGAGTGGTTTCGGGCTTGATAGTCGCCCGCGAAGATGCACCTGCAAGAAAAGCAAACAGTTAGTATTTTGGCAAAAGCTAGCACAAAGTATCACCGCTCAAGGGCTTCCTACGCACCGGGACCCCGCCCGAGTTGGCAATATTCCAGCACTTCTCGCCGGATAAAGTTGAAAGAACTCCGTTCCAGGTCGTCCCAGCATCCGAGTATGGTCGAGATCCTCTCATGCTCCAGGTCGGATAGCTCGAACGACTGGTCGCCAATGGGTTGGAAGGCCAGGAACCCGGTACATTTTGCTCCTCGCCCACCATCACCACCTTCTTCCTCCAGCTGTTGTCTACCCATGAAGGCATATTGGTGACGATCAGTGGAGGTTTCCGAGCGTTGAAGGACAGGCAACCCCCGGACCCCTGCTTCCTGGAGTACGACAACCTGTACAAGGCCCGGAACTCGTTTACCGTTAGTATATTCATCCCGGAAAACTCGTACAAGTAGCCGAGGCTCAGTAGTCGCCTCCACTGGAGCCCAGGAAGCTGCACGGGCGACATTTGCAGCGCACTGAGCATGTACTACACGAAATTTGGCAGCGGGAGCGAGAGTCCATGACGGAACTGATCTGGATGCGCGGCAACCCAACCTGCTTCCGGGTTGCAGGCCGACTCTCCAGGATTCAGGGGCCGCAGCAGAACATCATCCGGGATACCCCACGTTTCCCGGAACGCTGCAATCTCTCCAGGGGTCATGCTCCCCTCCGGTTCATCACACACCACAGCATACTTCCCTCTACCAATGGTGTAGCTCGCACCCGGAGCATCTGGAAGACGCACCCCGTGCGGTATTTCAGTCTCCGAGGATTCAGCCCCGGAAGACGAAGACGAGGACGGAGTCGAAACCCTGCTCCCGGAGCAGTCAGCGGCTTCGGTCTCTGGGGATTCCGAACTTAGCCAGTCATCCAGCCTCTTCGCATCATCCACGAGGGGACCCCTGGCAGCCGATTCGGAAGCCCGGTCAGAACCTGAAGATGACATCTTAACCTAGGGGAAGAACACAAAACCCTAGCGCTCGTCAGCAACAGGCTACAACAGCACCTTCTACGGCCTCTCCCCAAGTCCGCCGCAGAGCAGTTCGATCAGCGACAGAGATCCCTCCCCCCCCCCGCCGCAAAACAACAAAACCAAAAACAAGAACAACACCGGGGCAAAGAAATCAACAAACTTACCGATTAGTATGCTCAACAGAGGACAATCCGCCCTGCGAAAGCAGCGAGCAATGGTAGGAAGAGAGTAGGGAGCACTCAAGAAAACGGGTCTCGTGGGGCAAAACGGCTCAGAGTGGTCGCCGGGTTCCTCCCTTTCTCTCAGTTTCTCCAAAGCAAGAAGCAACAGCAGAAAGAAGAGCAGAGGAGGCCTTTTTATAGGGGGAACTGATGCCCTAGGCAATGGAAATCCCGCCAAACACGCAAACAGGGCAACTCAAACGCCTGCGAATCCAGGCCCTTCATCTCAAGACCGCCCCCTGCTGGCACGTGTCCCAGCATTGGTAAACTGCCCATGCCATCATAGCTGACGGGACTGATGGACTTCCTCCTTAAATGCATGTCAGTCACTTGTCCCACACGCTGGTGACAGGAAGGTAGGAGCGGGAACCAAGGAGTCAGGCCCTCCCACTTCCCCAGATTCCACGGTTGCACGCCACCTTTGCTGCAAGATTAACCAGTCATGATTTCTCAACAGGGGATGCATGGCTTCTTCGCTGCATATCTTGAAGACCTCTCACCGGTTATGATCATCTAACCGCTTGGAGAGCAGCATGGCTTCTTCGCTGCATATCTTGAAGACCTCTCACCGGTTATGATCATCCAACCGCTTGGAGAGCTGCATGGCTTCTTCGCTGCATATCTCGAAGACCTCTCACCGGTTATGATCATCCAACCGCTTGGAGAGCACCCATCCGGGTATGAGCAATAGGGGACCCGTCTCGATATGGCAGAACGCCCGGTCGAGGTCCGCCCGGCACCATGGCAGTTCGCGGTTATGATCATTCAACCGGCTGCATGGCTTCTTCGAGCATCTATCCGGGTATGAACCCTCCTGACATCATCTTCGTTGCATTTCACTGGGGGACTCGTCTCGATATGGCATGTCGCTCGGTCGAGTTCCGCCCGGTCCGTAGCAGTTCGCGGTTAGGTATCATTCAACCGGCTGCACCCCACCCTGCTGGAAACCTCGTCTCGATATGGCAGAACGCCCGGTCGAGGTCCATCCAGTTGCATCTCTCTTGGGGGACTCGTCTCGATATGGCAGAACGCCCGGTCAAGATCCGCCCACCGGTTACGACGCATCCAACCGGCTCGAGAGCATATTCCGGAAATAGGATCCACCTGGCCCCATGGCATTTCACTGGGGGACTCGTCTCGATATGGTAGGACGCCCGGTCGAGTTCCGCCCAGTACCATGGCTGACCCCGGTCATGAGAACATTCGACCGGCTTGGGCTTTATACACCCGGGTGAGTTTACATCTAACCCATGTACGCTTGTCCAGCAGGATAAAAACCCTGCATCGCACCAGCTGCGGCAAACGGGGGCTGCACGGCGAGCTTTGTCACCTCAACGCCACCCCCCTACCGGGAACAGTATCCACCCGGCCCCATGGCAATTCACTGGGGGACTCGTCTCGATATGGCAGGACGCCCGGTCGAGTTCCGCCCAGTACCATGGCTGACTCCGGTCGAGAACATTCGACCGGCGGGCTTATACACCTGGGCGAGTTTGCATCTAACCCATGCACGCTTGTCCAGCAGGATAAAAACCCTGCATCGCATTGAAAGGCGATCAAACATGGGGCTACACGGCGAGCTTTGTCACCTCAATGCCACCCCCCTTACCTCAACGCTTATTTAGCACAAGCTGAGAAGAACTAGCAAGTGTTCACCGGTGCTTTAAACAGCCCGCAACACCGGGGAAATCTCCCTGCAGCCTAGCAATGGGGAACTCGTTTCGATATGGCAGGACGCCCGGTCGAGTTCCCATACTCCTGGACTCGTCTCGATATGGCAGAACGCCCGGTCGAGGTCCAGTACTGAAGTTCACCTGGGACCCGTCTCGATATGGCAGAACGCCCGGTCGAGGTCCCATGAACTTCACCCCGTCCGTTTCGGCAGATCGCCCGGTAGAGGCTCAGTGAACTCCGCTTTGGCAGATCGCCTGGTAGAGGCTCAGTAAACTCCGCTCCGTTTCGATTTGGCAGATCGCCCAGTTGTGACCCAGTGAAGCTCCGCCTCGTACCGATAGGGCAGAGTGCCCGGCCGAAGTTCCGTGCACATTTCCTGCATGGCGGATTTCAACGCCTCATTATCATCCCATGCACAAATCTCCTACATGGCGGATTTCAACGCCTCATTATCATTCCATGCATACATCTATTGCATGGCATCATGGCAGCATGGCATCATCTCATACACTCTCCGGGGTCCACCCGACTCCATGCTCATAACACCACAAACATTTAAGCACATTACTGCTTATATTATAAGTGTACTTTTCAAACTATTGCTTCCCATCAGTAGCAGGTACTCACCTCGGTCACGCCCAATCTTTAACGCGGACTTGGGGGACTGGGCACCGGTAGGTTGGTAGCCCTGCGGGTCTGCGGGACAAGAGCAAGATAGATTTAAGTCCCCATTCAAGATTGCACTTTACCGGGAACTTGGGGGACTTGTTGACAGTAGCCGCAGAGAGGCTACAGCAGGCCCACAGACCCGCAGCAAGTGCACCAGGGCCCGGCCCAAGGCTCGGGACAGGATCACCAGCACCCGGCCTCGGGGTCCAGCACTCTATCCTGCCTCCAGAGACCCTGGGGTCGGGGGCGCCAGCCTGCCAAAGAGGGCACCAGAAGGTACAAACAGAAGAGAACCAGTCCCACATCGAAGAGTAAGGCCAGTCCTTACCCCCAACCACCTATATAAGGGCCCCAACTACCCTCTTTATTAGGTAACTTATCTCTCTCCCTGCTTACATACGTGCCTTGGTTATATATATTCCAACTATACTAACTTAGGCATAGGAGAGGAGAAGGCCGGCCCGCCCGGTATTCCCCTTAGTGAGCAGGATTGCAGGAGATCGAGTTGGATTCATCAAGTATCTACTAGACCCCCGGGTTTAGGTAGAAACAGTGTTGATGATTGGAATGATTTTATAAAAGGTGGTGGAAGATGGTTCGGCTATGTTCTTGGTGAGGATTTTTGGAGAGAATTCGGCAGAGTTTCGGCAAGTTTAAGTGAGGAAGAGAAGATGATTATTCTGAAATTATGTTGTGGTATTTATAGAGGCAAGGGAGGCAGCTAGGGTTTACAAAACCTAGTTTTTCTCAAACTTATCCTGCTGGCAGATTTGACCTTCGAGTGAAGATTATGGAATATCTTTCTCTAGAAAATAGATATTGAGGTGATTCCAGTTGGGTTGGAAACTAGACTCCCGTAGCTTTCTATCCATATAAGGCTCGAATTCTGATTCATTGTGGGCTGTCCGGGAGAGTCCGTGGAATTTGGATGACGTGCACAGTAATTCTGCCGAATTTGATCAAGATTTGTTGCGATTTTCTTCCTCTATTTTCTGCCAAAAATTCCCAAGATAATGGCTGAATAATTGAGCAATATCTCTTTAGGTTTTCCATGAATTAATTCAGCCAAAAATCTTGCACAAAGGATGGAATTCAGTCCACATTCGTAAGCCAAATCCATGTAGAACTCGGTTTAGGTTTTCTTCTTTCGGCAGACTTGACCTTCGTGTATTCAAACCGGCATAACTTTTTGCTCAGGAAAGATTTTGCTGCGATTCTAAGTCCTAAAGAAACTAGACTCGTAGAGCTTTCCAACAGCATATGCCTCGTTCTCTGGTTCCAAGCGATGTGTCCCACAGAAATTCCGGAAGTCAGGACACAGTCCCAGGAAAATCCTGGTAGTCCCTGGATTGGTTTGCTCAAACTGCCAAGTTGCAGCCTTCATTTGGGTGATTTCCCGAACTCCGATTGATCTGAAATTTTGACACAATACACTTTAGCTTGCTGATTATATGCATACAAAATTTCATCAAATTTGGAAAAGGATAGATCAGTTTAGCACAGGCCTCAATATCACGAAAACAACATAATTTGCACTTTTTGCTCAGATTTCTTTACTTGGTCATTTTTCTGACAATTAAGCACATTTTCTCCAAAACTCTACCAAAAGGACACTAAACTAAAATATGACTCTATCTTACAAAAATAAGGGTTAAAAATTGGATAAATGGGGGTAAAAACATATTAAGAACGACGCACATTGTGCTCCTATCAGGCACACAACCCTTTGCTGGTCCGGGCGTGCCGACCAGCCCTGGCCCTGCTCCCGGTCGGGATCTGCTCTTCTGTCCCCTATATACCACTGGAGCTGACCGCTATTAATTAAGCCCTCCACCGCAGTCTTGAGGGCGAAGCAACTGTTCGTCCGGTGGGTAGCTTCATCGTGATAGGAGCAGTACTTGCCCGTTCGCGCCTGGGTAAGTTTTCCCTTCGGGTACTTGCTCCTCGGTGGTGGGGGAATGATGTTCCCATTCTCGTGCAAGATGTCCTCGTATGAAGAGGTTAGGGTGGTGAAGACCTCTTGACGTTCTGCTACTGGCATGATTTCCAGGGGGCGTTCTTGCCGGTACTGCGCCAGTTTGTGCTCGCCCTGGTGTTTGTCATGATAGGGATTCTGCTGCTGTTAACTCCCCCAATTTCTGCTGGGTCTGCCCGGTCGGGCGCCCCGATTCTCGCTCCGCTGGCCGGCCTTGTTTTCTCGGGCGGTAGGGGGTGCTCCTCCCGGGGGTGCTCTTCCCGCTGCTCGTCCCGCTTTCTCTTCAGCAAGTGCTGCCCATATGTCTCATGATCGGCCTGAGCATGCCTGATGGCCATTGCCATTAGCTTGTCATACCCCTGCGGGAGTTCCACCCGTACGGCGTATGAAAATTTTCCCGGCCGGAGCCCTTGTTTGAACGCCATCTCGGCGATACCCTTGTCGAGGTTCCGAACCCCGACCGTCGCCGTTTGCCAGCGGTTGACAAACGTCCTTAGCTCCTCGCCAGGTGCCTGCATGCAGTTGAAGAGGATGGTTGATGTCCAGGCTCCATCGACCCGGAGGATGAAGCGGCCTACGAACCGGTCGGCCAGCTGCTCGAACGCCTCGATGGAGTTTGCCGGAAGCTCGTAGAACCAGCTGAGCGCCTCTCCGGATAGGGTTTCCTGAAAAATGTTGCAGCATACTGCGTCGGAGTAGCCCTTGGCGCACGTTTGGGACCGGAAACTGTCCAAATGTTGGTATGGACAGCTGGATCCCGAGTATGTGAGCTTTAGGGACTTCTGGTTACCAGACCTCCCCGACTCCAGGACTCGGTGCGAGAAAGGGCCCATGCGCTCTTTGAATCGCGCACCTTCTATCGGCCGCGCCGCCCTTCTCTCGTTGGCCTCCATTTGGGCCTTTAGTTCCGACACAGAGTCGGTGAGTATCTGTAATGCCCGTGCGGACGGGGTCACGACTTCATCCTCGAATGAAGTGCGTGACTGCGGGGGTGCCGGCGTGCTCATTGGCAAATCTGGGCCGCTCGGGGACTCCGCCCTCCTGCGGTCGCTGGACCTTCCTCCCCAAGATTGCCCTGTCTCAAGGCGCTGAGGTCGGCCAGGTGCGGGGGTAGTTGCCCTTGTCATGGCGGCGCTGCGCTGCTGGCCTCTTTCCAAGGCAACCACCATGGTAGCGTTTACCGTCTCTATTTCCTCATACCGGCCATTGAATTTTTCTCTATCCCGGTCGCCCTCCGCACGCAGGCGACCGACTTCTGCCTTCATCACCCGTATCTCCCCTGCCATATCGTGCCGGTCAGGGCTGTACGTGGTGTCTCGGTCGCTGTCACCGAGCAGACTCTCCTCCTTGTCTCTCGGATCGTCCGAGAATGTCAGCGAGAAGCCCCGGTCGGTTGGTTGGTCTCCCTCCACCGGGCCTTTCCAGCGCATGCTATCATTGTATGACCCCGGCGTGCCGGTCGACCTCCCACAGCTGCCGTCTTCCTGGTTGCCCTGGTCGCTGCGCTGCTCCCGTACAGCGACCGGGGTGGAGATGAGCACTTGCTCTAGTGCAACCCGCTGACCCTCCGTTGCATTTCTTTCATGGCCTGCTTCTGAGCTTTCTGCCATTTTGGTGATGCTTACGTGGTTTTTATGTAAGAAGTTCCCACAGACGGCGCCAATTGTTTCTGCACAAACCCGTAGGCCTGGTAGAATCTAGATGTGATCTCCTCCTGCTTAACCTGCTCACTAAGGGGAATACCGGGCGGGCCGGTCTTCTCTTCTCCGATGCCTAAGTTAGTATAGTTGGGATGAATAGATAACTCAAAGCACGTATGATAAGCAGTTAGAGAGATCAGTTACCTATTAAAGAGGGTAGTTGAGGCCCTTATATAGGTGGCCGGGCGTGAGGTCTGGTCTCACTCTTCAATGTGGGATTGGCTTCCTTCTGTTCACACATAAAATGGGAGCTCTGGTGACTTCTTTGGCAGGCTGACGCCCCCGGTCCCCGGGCCCCTGGTCACAAGGTAGACTGTTGGACCTCGGGTCCGGGTGCTGGTGATCCTGCTCTGGGCCTCAGGCCGGCCCCGGATGGACTGGCTGCGGGTCTGTGGGCTTATGTAGCCCTTCTGTGGCTACTGTCAACAATTATCTTACTAACTATCTAATTAACTATCATCTGAGTAACTATTATCTTACTAACTATCTTAGTAACTATCTAAGTAACTATGAAAAAAAAATGAAGGACAAAAAAGCAAGAGCTTAAAATTGAAAGCAAGAATGAAAAATGAAGGACACAATGCAGCGTAGCGCTGCACCGCACCACAGCAGTGTTCTGCTGCCGAAATAAACATGAACAATAATAAAAAAGTGACCTTTCAATAACAGTAAAACCACAAAACAATAAATGTACATTCCAATATAACTTTCAATGTAACTTTCAAAATAAAGTAACACAGCCTGAATTGCTATCTAAGGAACTATATAATTTCTCTACAGCTTGTTCTGTTGTGACCAACATTTTTGTTACACATGCTGCACCTGATAGTCCTTTTAACTTCATTTTTACTTTTATACCTCTGTAATTTTGGCCTTCTAGGTGGTCTCTTTGTTAAAAGTGGTTGCACCAACAATGCAGGCTGAGCTAAATCCACCGGCTTTGAAATAGTAGAAACTGGGTTGATTGAGAAAAAATATGTTTCGCGATATTTATCCCCTATAAAATGGAAAAAAAGAAGAAGAAGGAAAAATAAGGATATAATGTCAATTTCATGTAACCATACATGTAACTTCACTAGTATATGTCAATGTAACTATTTAATCTGAAGTAACTATCTAAGTAACTACCTGGGTAACTGTCTAAGTAATGTTGGATTTAGGATAAGTTGTGCACCTTGAAAATTGGGTTGACAAATGAGTACACATCAGAACCGTGTTTCTGAATCACGACAAGGGCATGCGAGCAAGGGCATCCGTGAACTTGCCATTCTCCACATGAACAGTAGAATTCTTCTAAGTTTACCATCATAGAATACTTTTGGCACTGAACTTCATAAATGTATGTATCAGATCTACTGACTAACCAGTGTCTTCCCAAATCCAGGTTGTCAACTAGCTTCTTTTCAAACTTTGGACACAGCTCAGTAACCCATCCAACTGATTCTTCCTTCCGAGAAGCGATTAAAGCCATAGACTTAAGACGAATACCTTCGTTTAATTCAATAATGGGAAGGCTCTTCAACTTCTTCACCCAATTATTGAAACACTCAGCCAAATTATTTGTCATTTCCCCAAACCTTTCACCATTAAAAAAAACAAGAAACCCATGTTTCCAAAGGAAGATCCTTCAAAAACAGATCAACAACTTCACCACCTTCATTCTTCAACTTCTGGAAATTAATTTCAAAGTATTCACGAGTGCGAGAATAAGCACACATCATAAACAATAATGGAATACTTTTGATCAGGTAAGGGTTTATTCGTGATGAATGTAGCATCAATAGAGAGAATTGGTCTGCAAGACTGAAAACCATTCATCCAAGCAGAATACATAACAAACATACGCTGGAACCTTCTTGTTTCAGATTCGTATTCTACATCTAGCCTAGAATATGGGTTGTATTCATATGTACGCTGGCAAAACCATGATAAATTATGGTAAGATTCAGACTCAACACAAGCACAGCTTCCCTCGCCAGCTCTTTGCCATACCAAGCAGTATGATAAGGGACATCTAAGCCGTAGTTTAGCTTCATGTCTTGCAGTATATCAATAGCTTTCTTATTAGGATTCTCACGAACCTTGTCGAGCATCACCTCCCTTATAATGTTACTGCACATCATCTTACTCTTTTGAAGCCGGATGACACAAAGACATTTATGTTCGTTCACCAGTTCATTAATCACAAAGAAACCATTATACCTGAATAAAAGGTGCAAAAATCAATCAACACATATACTTTTTCATAGTAACTATCAAAATAACTAGTAACTATCATAGTAACTATCAAAGTAACTACTAACTATACAAGTAACTATCAAATTAACTACTAACTATCGAAGTAACTATCAAATAAACAACTCTTGTGAGTTCAAAACGGATAAATATAGGAGTAACAATAAAAGTAACTAGTAACTATCCAAGTAACTATCAAAGTAACTATCCATCTAACAGTTCCTGTGAGTTCAAAATAGAGAAATATAGAAGTAACTATACAAGTAACTAGCTAATGTAACTATACCTGCATAAATATGCCTTCACATACCAATTACAACATTCAGCATGCTTTTTCTTGCAGAAAACAACAACACGTTCTGGCTTATTTCTCTCAAAATCATATTCAAAACCAACCTTCACGGCATACATCTGCAACTTCAGCCTAAACTCTTTCACCCCACCCTCAAAAATCTGACCCTTAGAATGAATGAGAGACTTCCATCCTTTAGAAAGATACATTTTCGGATCCTCATGCCTATAACAACCCAAAAGTTCATTATCTTCAACCAAAACACTAGTCTCCTTGCTGAAATTATTAGTAACTACACTTTCCGAAACAGAACAACTGGCATCCAAACAATGAACATCCACATCAAAAAAATTGGATTTATACCATCCCAAAACTCTAAACATCATGCTCATATCAACCTCATTTTCAAGACTGTAAACAGCAGGATCCGGATAAACATTATACTTGAGTTTGAAAACCAATCTGTCCAACTTCAGAAAACGATCTCGTATCCGATGACAAAAATCAACAAAAGTACAATTATGACCAAAGGAAAGTGCTGCTCCTTCACCAGAATACACAAGCTTAGTAGTATATATAGCAACTGTCCATTGCACCTACAGAGAAAATCATCCTAACATCAATGAGCATATCCATGTGACTTTAGTAACTGTACAGTATCTATCAAGTACCAATGAGTGTAACTATCAAATTTGAGAAAAGAAAAAAAAAACAGTGCTACCACTACTGGAAAATCAAACTTAGCCGACAGAAACGTATACATTCCGTCGGCTACATAGTTCTTTACCGACGGAAACATAACTGTCGTATAGAAAACTTTATTCGTCGACCAAGACATCACAGGCGACGGATTTAGTGTGCCCTCCATGTTCCGTCGGCTTGATAAATCCTGGTCGACGGAACTTGATTTTTGACATTTTCCGTCGTCTATGATTTCTCTATTATGACGAAATATTTTTTATCGGCAGCCTGGGCGACGGAAGAGTTCCGTAGGCTAAGAACGTCTTGGGAGACGAAATTTCTTTCTTAGCCGACGATATATTTCGTCGACTAAGATGTCAATTATTATTGACACAATTCTGCAGGATTAACAATGCACATTATCCATTTATATATAAGTAGACTTGTTTTAATTAGTTGCTGAAGAGTTGGTTGTTCCTTTCGGCACTAAGCTTGCTCGATCTGCTAGCGATCTCGGTCGATCTTCCAGCTTCTATATATATATGTACGTATGGGCTCTTCGAATTGAAATACAGAAGATCACGCAGAAGAAATTAAGGCATGGTCTAGCTGCGCGCTTGGATCTCGATCTCCCAATTGGTATGTGTGTGTGTATATATATATATATATTACTACTTTCATTAATTAATTTAGCTACTTTCTTCGATCTTTTAGACATATTTTCCTGCGAACTTTCGACAAGGTCGTCGGTCCAATTTTAATGGACTATTATTTCTTACTTAATTGCATGTATGCTTAATATATATTATTACCGGATCAGATATGTGTGTATAATATGTTAATTAATTTGTACGTACATATAATATTATATATATATATATATGCATGAAAACTATATAATATATATTATGTTTGTATATATATCTATCTAACGTTTTTAATTATGTATGATTAATAATTATGTGAATAATATTTAAAGATATAATTATGTGAATAATATGTACATATATATATCTGTAGCCGTATAATATTAATTCTTGGTATATATAGATTTTTTTATTATATATTTTAATTTGTTTACTGTACGTTATTATAGTGTACAACATGGACAGGAGCTGGATGCAATTAGGGAGAGGGTCCCCAGTTTATATGAGAGGCATTTTTGATTTTCTTGAGTTCGTGCGTCTACATAGTCCTCCAGACAAAGTTATTCACATATGTCCGTGCAACAAATGTCTCAATCAGAGCCCAGTAACATATGAAGACATGTATTCTCACTTGGCTAATTACGGTATTTGTCCCACTTATACCACATGGATATGGCACGGGGAAAATCAAGTTCAAATGCCTACAATTCCAATTATTCAAGCACAACATAATCAGCAGGCAGGTTCTTCCGATGCTAGTTACGGGGACCCTGCTGTGATGAACCTCTTAAACGATGCCTTCCCGTTCGCCGCCTCTTCAGGATATGATCAGCGAAATGTTGTTTATGACAACGCGCCTGACACCTCCCCTAATGTCTCCCACGTTGACTACATCAGTGATTATGATAAGTACAACAGGCTTGTACAGGAAGTACAAACCCCATTGTATCCTGGTAGTGAGCATACTGTGTTGGGTACTGTTATGGAGCACATGCAGATAAAAAACAAGCGGGGAAAGAGTAATATATGTTTTGATGATGATATTGCACTTATGAACAAAGTGCTTCCCAAAGGTAACAATTGTCCGGAAAATTTCGACCAGGTAAAACGGATGTTGGCTGACCTCGGTCTTGATCACCGGAAGATAGACGCTTGCGTCAATAACTGCATCTTGTATTACAAAGAAAATGAGGATGACCTTCAGTGTCCACACTGCCACGAGCCAAGGTATGCAGTTTCCACTTCATTTAAACATAAAAACTGGGCCATTCTTAGGAAGGTTCTTCGGTTCTTCCCGTTGGGTCCTCGTCTGCAGCGTCTGTACATGTCTTCACATACGGCCAAACATATGAGATGGCACTAGGCAAGGCACCAGGGAGAGAAGAGAATAGATCCGGATAATCTCACACACCCTGCAGACGGAGTGGGAAGCACTTTGACCGTTCTTTTCCCGAATTTGCTGAAGACTGTCGAAATGTCAGACTTGGACTTACAACAGACGGATTTAATCCTACTAGAAACATGAATTTGTCTTATAGCATTTGGCCTGTGATAGTATTTCCGTACAATCTACCTCCCAATATGTGTATGAAGAAAGAGTACAATTTTCTTATGCTTATGGTACCTGGGCCGTATTCTCCTGGAAAGTGTTTGGATGTGTACATGAGACCACTAATTGACGAGATGCAGCTTCATTCATGATGAAAGCAGCTGTTATTTGGACCATCAGTGATTTTCCAGCTTACGGGATGTTGTCTGGCCAACAAACTAAGGGGTACAAGGCTTGCCCAGTATGCGTAGATGACGTCAATTCTAGTCGTCACGCTGACAAAATTTACTTCTTAAGATCTCGTAGATATCTTGACGAGAATCACGAGTGGCGGTGGGATGATAAGGCATTTGATGGGACTGAGGAGCATAATCTGAAACCCTCAGGGCGGTCTGGTGAGTGGATTTTGGAAAGACTTAACCAGCACTAGTTCGTGATTTTGAGCACCAGTAAAGAAGTAACGGATTTGAATACTGGTCGACTGTGAAAATCAGACACAACTTGGACGTCATGCACATAGAGAAGAATGTTTGTGACAGCGTTCTTGGAACAATTTTGAATCTGAAATATAAGAAAAAGAACACCCCGAAAGCCCGTGTTGATCTAAAGAAAATAGGTATTCGCTCTAAGCTATGGCTAGTAGAGAACAAAAAAATAAAAAAATCCATAATTCCTCAAGCAGGCTACACAGTCCATCCTCAGAAGAAGGCGGAAGTGTTTCAGTGGTTTGAAAACGTTAAGTATCCTCACGGGTATGCAGGGAATATCGCTCGATGTGTTAAGATGGGGGATAATAAGTTTACTGGGTTGAAGACTCATGACTGTCATATTTTGCTGCAACGTCTTCTTCCCGTGGTCATTAGACCGTATTTACAGAGTGATGTGGTTGACACGTTAGTGGCTTTGTCCAAGTTCTTTAAGAGGATATGTGCTAAAGAGCTTAAAAAATCTGATGTTCAGTCATTGCAAGAAGACATTGTGTACATCATGTGCAAGTTAGAGAGGATCTTTCCCCCGACTTTCTTTGATATCATGATTCACCTCATGATCGATCTTCCCATACAAGTGTTGCTTACTGGTCCGGTACAGTATACCTGGTGCTATCCAAATGAGAGGTATGCACTCATATTTATTCAAATTAATCATCCATTCAAATTAATTAAGATAAATATTGTTTTTTTTAAAATATGCATTGTAAGATTGAATTGCATATTTGTTTTGCAGGCAACTTGGGGATTTCAAGAAGAACAAAAACAAACGTTTCCCTGAAGGGTCAATAACGGCGGCATATATTCAGACTGAGTCCGTAACTTACTGCAGCGCATGTCTCAATGATGAAGACACAGTGGGGGAATCATCTGGAGCTGGTAGTAGCCAACAATTTAATCTATCAGTTGTTTCAAACGTGTTGAACCGTACGGTAGGTTAAGTAATTTTGAAAGATTAAGTAATGATGAAATCAAAGAGGCACATTGGTGTGCCTTCAACATTGCGAGAAAGCCGAGCGATACTTCAACAACCATTTGGAAATGTAGGACGGTAATGAAGCTATACACAAGAGAGATTTTCCTGATTACTTCCCTATTTGGGTACGTACCTTTCTATCGATATATATATATATATATATATATATATATATGATGTTACATAAATTAAATATATATATATATATATATATGCTTCTTTTTTTGTTAGTTACATAATGTAATAATGTTGCTCTTAAAATTGTTACGTACATATGATGCACATTCAACAGCAGTTTCCTGCTTCTTACGACCCAGAGTTGCACTTGTTGGCTGGAGGACCCCGAAGCCACAGAGTTCGTGCTGGATGTTTTGTGAACGGTGTTAAGTTTGTGACATCAGAACGAGATGAAGATCATGTCACCCAAAACAATGGACTTATGGTTGAGGGTTTGGGTTTCAACTACGACGGGGTTCTTGTTAGTGTCATCGAACTAATCTACGGCAACCGTATGCCAATCGTGTTATTCAAGTGCAAATGGTTCAATACTGACCCAACCAGACGAAGGAGTACAATTATGGATCGTGGCTTATTATCAGTGGACTCAAACAGTGTATGGTATGAGAATGAGTCGTTTATTTTTGCCACCATGGCGAAATAATTGTTTTATCTTGATGATCCGGCTATGGGTCAGGGTTGGAAAGTGGTGCAGGTGATGTCACATAGGAATATTTGGAGTGCAGCTACACTGAGAGGGGATGATGAGGGTGGGCCCAATGAACCAATAACAACGGATCAACCGAATGAACCATATCAAGAGGATTCTACACATGTAGTCCCTAATACTGAGGATATTCGTGTCAACAACCAACATGTTCTGGATATCATATGTTACATTCCAATTAAACCATCTGAACTGATCTTGCTACAACGTCGCAACCCCAGTCATGATGACGACGACTTCATAGATGACGAAAGCATAGAGGATGATGAGTATTCTGACCAAACTGAGGAGGAGGATGATTCAGACGACTCAATTTTATCATGAGTACAATTAGTATATATATATATATATATATATATTAAGATTATTGTACGATTAGTATATATATTACGTACGATTATTCGGACGATTCTGATTAATTAATTATGGAATGTATTTTAAAATTTATAATTTTAAAATTAATTAAATACATATATATATAAGTATGAATACATAAGTGGAGTTATAATTGGATTTTTTTCTGAAAAAAAAAAGAAGTTATAATATATTGGATTTAGTTTGAAAACCAACAACATGGAAAATGTAATTTCCGTCGTTTAGGAGGCCGAAATATTAGGCAGGGAAGTTTTGCGCCTTTTTTTTCCCCCGAAAGAACGAATTTTCGTTTCTTAATTCCCATTCCAATTCACTCTCTCTTCCAATTTCCCAACCCGAGTCCATCGAAAAAAAGGTCCCAAACCGAGACACAGAGAGAATTGATTGAATCAACTCCGTAGAGCTTTAGGGTTTAGGCTCCCCAATTCGATCAAGACCGTACGACAGGTTTTAGAGACTCAGATTATCCGATCAGGTAACCTAAACCCCCAATTGTGTGTTATTCATGTGCAAGATATGGTGATCATGGGGAAGAGGAAGGGTCGAGACACTCAGGCCAGTGCTTTGATGGAGTCCATACAGCAGACCGTCGGTTCAGCTAGCAGTAGCAGCCATCCTAACCCCATACCGGCTGAGACAGTACCACCAGGGGCTCCCCCCTTGATCGTGCGGCGTCCTACAGTTGAATGGTCTTCAACAGGATGTCAATCGGCGTCTGTAGCCACACCCGAGACTACAACCACACCCGAATCTGCAAGACGCATCGTTGGCAGTGCTCGAATCAAAGTAAGAAGCCCAACAAGTATGTGCATGTATTAATTTACTGCCCCAAGTACACAGAAGAGGTATCCTCTTGTATATTAAGTTATATTAAGTATCATAATGTATTTTCACATGTTTATTGTAGCTCCGACCCAAAAAAAAACGGAGTTTTTGTTCTGGAAAGAAAACGGAGGATATCGTTCAACAAACGGGGTAGAAGATCAAGCTGGAGTACTGCCCCCATCTAAAAGGCCCTAGCGTGAGGGGGATAAACAGCTTGGTAATTCATGATATCGGTTCCGCCATACGGAGTCTGGTGGGAATGAGGGCAAGCACGTTCTACGACCTTGATCAGACGGAGAAGTGGAAGGTGTGGAATGCAATGTCGGTAAGTAATTGAGTATGATATTTTAATTTTAATTTTAATTTCTTTTATTTTATTTTTCAGTGCTTAACATGTGAATTTTTATTTATTTATTACTTAGCCGAAGTACGAGTGGGATGAAAATGATGAGCCAATGTTCAAATGGATACTGGAGAGGGCACAGGAGAGGTACAAGGACTGGAAGTACCAGTGTCACAAAGTTTATCAGAAGGAAGGGCCCAACGCCATGCCAAAAGATTTCATTGGGAGAGAGGACCAGTGGGAGTTTCTATGCTTGCACTTCCAGTCATATGCTTTCAAGGTGATCTTTTTTAATTACCTTCATTATTTCCCTTGTAGTTTATTGTTAGCTCATCCATGTATAGTTACGTATTTATAACTTGAAATGTGAAATTTGCAAGATGTTAGAATTAGCTTAAGTAATATTTTTTCGTGTATTAGAGACTCTCCTTGGCAAACAAGCGGAACTGAGGGGAGAAGACTATGCACCACCACACGGGGTCTTCTCCTATCATCTACACAATGGAAGAACTCAGAATACAAGGCGAGAAGCTTCCAATTATCAAAGGTTTTGAGAAGGCCTATGTTAGGGCCGGTGATGAAGATACAACCAAAACATATGTAAGTGTCTTCCTTTTTACTAGAATGTAAGCTTAGCAAATGGTTCAAGCATGTGTGTTATGGTTATTGGTATATATATGAGACCATTAAGTTGAATGTAGGCACTGTCAATTACAATGTCATGTTTTCCTAGGGCTGGCCATGGGACGGTCCCAATCCCGGCCATCCTGCATCAGTTTCTTTTCTTCAGGAAATTGTACAGTTTCATTTGGAATTTAATCTAGGTGTCTTCAGAATATTTGTAATAAACATCTTAAGGTTCATTCCAGAATTTGAATCAGTTGAAAATGAATTTTTTAGATTAAGTTATGATTTTTCAAAGTTTAGGCACTGCATCAGTAAATTCTGCAGATCAATAGGTTAGATTCTGAATCAGTTGGCTTCTTTTCAAACCGTGGTATAATTGGTTAGTTATTTGAGTTGAGTGTCTTCATAAGACTTGTAGTAGATCACTTAAGGTTCATTCCAGAATTTGAATCACTTGAAAAGGATGTTTATAGATGAAGTTATGATTTTTCAAAGTTTAGGAACTGCATCAGTAAAAACTTCATTCAATAGTTTAGATTCTGAATCAGTTGGCGTCTTTTCAAAACCTGGTATAATTGGTTGGTTATTTGAGTTTAGTGTCTTCATAAGACTTGTAGTAGATCACTTAAGATTCATTCTAGAATTTGAATCACTTGAAAAGGATGTTTATAGATGAAGTTATGATTTTTCAAAGTCTGAATGGTAGAGACATGTTTTGATGAATCAGAATTCTCAGAGTATTTTGTTTTCCTGTGATGGGATTGGGCAGAGACATGTTTTGATGAATCAGAATTCTCAGAGTATTTTGTTTTCCTGTGATGGGATTGGCGAGAATCCTAGATGAAAGTGAGAAACCTGGAACTGATTCTTAAATCAAAGTGGTCTGTGTGTTTAAGCTAATACTTGGTGTTTGTTGATCCTGGATTTCTTGACCTGCATGTTTTGTTTATTAATTGGTGTATTTTAAATGCAGAATGACATGGTTGATGAGGTCAATAAACGAAAGGACGCATTTAAGGAACAGCATCCTGACGCGACGGAGGAGGAGATTATGGAAGCTGTTCAGTCCCAACAAATTGAGGTGTTGGATAAGGTGCTCAAACCTCGGAAAGGAAAGGACATCAGAGGGATGGGACGAAGAGACGAGCGAGACTTGAGCCTTTCTTCACAGCGTTCCACTTCACGTAGTCGTCCTCCTACAGTTGATGAGCAACAACTCCAAGAGGTGCAGGAGCGCTATGAGCAGAGACTGAAGGAATCAGAGGACCGTGCCCAGCAGCAAATCGAACAGCGTGCCCAACAGCAATTCCAAGAGGTCCAACAGCGTGCCATTCATGCCGAGTCTATGTATAATGCTGTGAAGTCCCAAGTTGCAGCTATATATGCGCACCTAGGTATGCCACCTCCTCCTCCTCCACAATTTCCTCCTCCTGGTCTAGTTTCCCCACAAAACAGTGATGATAGAGGCGACAACGTGTAGGATTGGACAACAGTGCCCCTAGCTTGGCCATTTCGCCTGAATTAGTTTATGTACATTGTATGAACAGTTTTGTACCTAGTTAGTTCGTCCTTTATTTTGTAGGTATATATATATATATATGAACAATATGTTTCTCAATCTAGCTAGTCGTCTATGAAAAATGGTCCAAATCCATTGCAATTTTGGTATATATTGTTATTACTGTAATGATCAATATATCTGTATCACTGTATGTATGTGTTTGCTTTTGGTATACATTGTTTGATTATTGTTAGGTAATTTTTGGAAACAATTAAAAAGGTACAAAAATTATTTAAAAAAAAACAACCAAGTTGACGGAAAAAGCATATTCGTCTACCAAGATAAACAACATAGCCGACGAATTACAGATCAGTCGTCGACTAAGTATTGTCAGGAATTCGTCGGATAAAATCCCTACATTCAAAACTGCGTCGCCTATAAAGCATGTAGTTTCGTCGGTAAATATCTATACAGACAATAATTTGTCGCCTATCAAGCATTTAATTTTCGTCGGCTATGATTATTGCCGACAATGTATATACGTCGACTACAATACGTATCAACGAAAAGAGTTGTCAACATGGCATGGAAGTATTCGTCGGCTATGACTCCTCTTAGTCGACGCCTGTTTTATTTTCCGTCGACTAAGTGGCTACCTCACGATACCTAGATGACGGAACTTCAACGACGAACATATGGTCTCCTGAGATTAGAGAACACGAATATGTTATCATAAACGACGGATTGTTTCCGTCTCCTAAGAGGAGATTTCCTGTAGTGT
Source organism: Potentilla sterilis (assembly GCA_963682095.1). Classification (NCBI taxonomy): domain Eukaryota; kingdom Viridiplantae; phylum Streptophyta; class Magnoliopsida; order Rosales; family Rosaceae; genus Potentilla; species Potentilla sterilis. The sequence goes on from OY821754.1 coordinate 49,951,340, forward strand.
ACCTTCAGTAACTATCCAAGTAACTATTAAAGTAACTAGTAACTATCCAAGTAACTATCAAAGTAACTATCCAATTAACAATTCCTGTGAGTTCAAAACTGAGAAATATAGGAGTAACTATCAAAGTAACTAGTAACTATCTAAGTAACTATCAAAGTAACTATCCAATTAACAATTCCTGTGAGTTCAAAACTGAGAAATATAGGAGTAACTATCAAAGTAACTAGTAACCATCCAAGTAACTATCAAAGTAACTATCCAATTAACAATTCATGTGAGTTCAAAACTGAGAAATATAGGAGTAACTATCAAAGTAACTAGTAACTATCCAAATAACTATCAAAGTAACTAGTAACTATCAAAGTAACTATCCATTAAACAGTTCCTGTGAGTTCAAAATAGAGAAATATAGAAGTAACTATCTAAGTAACTATACAAGTAACTATCATGATAAAAAAATACAAGACACAATGCAGTACACAAGTAAGTAGATGAAGTAACTATGAAAAATAAAAAAATGCAGGACAGAAAAGCAATGAATTAAAATCGAAAGGAACTAAATCAAGAATGAAAAATCAGGAGGTTGAATAGGCAATCACAAATTTTAACCATTCAAATAAAAAACAACTGAAGAACTATAACATACAAAACAACACGAATTGATTCAAAGGTAAAGAGGAGATATGAACAACTGCAAAACCTTAAGATACCTTACTTCAATGAATCAAGACTGATACAGAAGAATTAAATTGGAATCGCAGATGCAAAGCTTCCAAGGCAAATCAGAATTGCAGAATGAAGAATTTAACTAAGCAATTGCAGATCGGTGGAAATGAGATAGAGACAGAGAGATCGGCGGAAGTGAGAGAGAGAGAGAGAGAGAGAGAGAGAGAGAGGGTCGGCACTGAGACGAAGAAAAAGAAAACCAAGCCCTGAGAGAAAGCAGGAGGGATCAGAGAGAAAGCAGGAGGGAAAACAAAATTCAACAGAACGGGAAGTTTGTTAGAAAAGGAAGGGTAAAATAGTCAAATTGAAAACGAAAAACAGCCTATTTTTTTAATTAGTGAAATTGAAATGACCCATTTTGTGATAAATATATTAAAATGATGTCCTTTTTTATAAAGTGGAAAACAAGAGGGTTTTTTTTTTCCTATTTTCAAAGTGAGATGGTCCTTTATTCTAATAACTTGATATTTAAATTATATTTTGAAGTTTAAATATAAGTTTTATTGCGATAAAAAACAAAAGAGAAAAAAAATTATAAATATGATTTTTTTTATTGAAAAATATATAATGATGGAGAACCGTTGGATCGAGAGTGATATGATTGTCTATTTACTTAAAAATGGCTTGACATAACTTTTCTAATTAATGATGTGTACTGATGACATTGCATGCCACATAGCATTGAGGCAACAATCAAAGGCCTCATTGATGCCCCAAATCATTTTCCATAGATCAAGTTCCATGCAGCCTTTTTTTTTTCTTTTGAGAATAAAAAAAAAATTTCAAGGAGGAGCATCTTGGTTTCTTGGGCGACCATTTGTTTGTCATGTAGGTAGGGGCAGATCCAGCCCATGGCTACATGGGCTTTAGCCCAAGTAGATTTTTGGGTGAAAGAAAAAAAAAATTAGCCCAAGTATTTTGGGAGGAAAAAAAAAATTTAGAACTTCATAATCAAAATCGTCCTCACTCCTCACCTCCCTAGTCCCTACCCTCAGACAGTCAGACCCTCACCTGAGTTACCTCCCTAGTCCCTACCCTTTCAGAGTTCTGACTGAAACCGCATCTCTGCCGCCGGCCCACCGCCCTTCCGGAAATCGTCCTTCCGGCTGCTGCCCCGACTCCCCACACCCCCCCCCCCCCCCCCCCCCCCCGGCCGTCCCCCCGCTCCTGCCGCCCCTGCCGGTCCTAGCCCATACAGTTAGTGAAGTGAGTCTGTGAGTGTTAAGACTAGCTAGCTAATTGGGTAGTAAATTGTGAATTTGCGATGTTAAAGAACACATAGAAGCAATTGATCGAACACCTTACTGATATCAATTTAAACAATTTATCCCCTTTCAATCTTTTTGTTCTAGTTTGAAAATTATAATTAGTTATAGTTCCGATCAAAGTGGTTATAGTTCCTCCATTGTCTTCTATTAAACATTCAGGTTCATGGTTGTTTTTAGGCATTTTGAGTTCTGATTCATGACTTGTTCTGTAGGTGGTATGATGTCATTTTTGGTGAAGTCCAAGACAGCAGACTCAGTGAAATGTGAAGTTGTCGACGGAGGAGAACTAAAGTCTAGGCGGCACTTGAATGTGCGAGGGAAAAGTGCAACATTGGCTTCCATCACTGGTTCGATTCCTAACTTCCAACCTTTATTAAGGCCTTTTATATTACTAGTATAAGTTTATTTCCTTTTATTCCTTAAGAACTCACATGTTCAGGAGTTATCTATTTTGCTAACAGACTATTTTCTTTAAACAAATTTGTTGCAGAGAAAGATTGGGAAGATATTAAATTTGGAGTTGATAATCAAGTCGACTTCTATGCAGTTTCGTTTGTTAAAGATGCTCAAGTTGTTCATGAATTGAAGAATTATCTGAAAAGTAACTCTTTAAATATATCATCATACATTTGAAAACATTTGCAGCCAATAGTTTTTACTTATTTCTTACATATCATTGTCTGTTTCATTGAACGTTGCAGGCTGTAATGCGGACATACATATTATTGTAAAAATTGAAAGGGCAGACTCGATCCCGAACTTGCATTCGATTATCACGGCATCTGATGGGGTATAAACTTTCTGCACAGAAAACTATTTGCAAGCTCTTCTCCAGATCCTGATTATCTGAATTCGGTAAGTCATCACTTTACCCCATGATTTATCGATTGATTTGTCTTATTTTGACTTTTTCAGTTTCTATAGCAACAACAGAGAGGGCATTCTCATCTATGAACATCATCAAAAGTCAACTTATAAATAAGATGAATGATGATTTTCTTGATGATTTAATGGTTCTTTATATTGAAAGGACATATGCGGATGATATTGATAATAATGATGTAATTGCTGAGTTCGAAATGAGTGGATCTCGTAGGGTAAAGTTTAGCTAGCTATGTAATTTATGTAATTTACAGGGTTTTGATTTTATGTCCCCCCTGTATTATGTTTTGAATGGTAATATCAAAGGCGTGAGGATGAGCCTCCCATTGAGTTCCAAATCTCAAAAAAAAAAAAATAATCAATTTTTCTTCTTCTTAAATCTAGCCCAAGGTATAATTTAATCCTGATTCCGCCCTTGCATGTAGGAATATTGATTCATACTACCCATGCAGCCATTTGATTGTCATGTATAGCAGACATTTCAACATGAATCTATTAGTTACTTTGCCTTTCTTTACACAGCTACTGGATACTGTCATATGAGCATGGTACAGGCCCGTATAAATGAAATGTCTAAGCATGGTATACGTAGTAAGAACAAAATCAAGGAATTCTTCTCAGCTGATGCAAACTTCTACAATATGACATGCCAAGGTGAACGTAGTCACTGGCTTTTTTTTTATACAAACAAGCTCTATATATACTGCATCATGGGAATCGAATGAGAAAATACGGTTGTTTTAGTAGTGAATTATTTTGTCGTGCCCTATGAAATAGGTCTTGATTTCGTAACTTCGCTTGTATAATTAGGGAAATAACAATAAGCAAGGCAAAGGTTAATTTAAATTCTTTTACTTGTACTTCAATTAGGTTATCTTGTTTATATATATATTCCAAATCTACAACTCATCGAGGAGGAAGATCGATCCACCTTTATTCCAGATCTATTGAAGTTCAGTTGCTTGAGGCCTTTCTGAAATGGATATATGAGCCAGAAAAACAATGCATATGGCAATGAGCCATTTATATGAGAATGTGTCCCTTCAAGTCCACAAGGGTCGATTCTTCATCGATCCAACGTACCAGCTTTACTAGTATTAAACTAAGCTGTACCTGCAGCTAGCTTTCATATATATAAAACTAATTAAGCTGTACCAGCTAGCTAGCTAATTGTATTTTGTTGTTGTTTCTTATGTCGTTTAACCACATAAGACGTGCAATTGCTGGTGTACTTGTTAAGAGAATTCTGTATATTATAAACTTAAATGTCTGTTTTCAGAACAATAAAACTTGAATGTCTATCTCTAGTTGTAATAATTACTTATTAATTAGTGCAGAACAATGATTTTTTATTGTCTTTCTACTTGTTTACAGGGACTTAAGGGACGCCAAGAATCGTGAGCTAGTAGCTGCATTCTCAACATTATCTGGTTGTCCATACACAGAAAGTTAATTTTCCCAATAATTAAGGATTGAGCCAAAAATGGAAGTCAGCTTTGGACGATCAGACCTGTATTTGCTCAAGTATATATGTGTAAGATCGATCGAGTACGTAGCTATATTTTAGATAGAGCAGAGAAGTCGAAGAGAAACTTAATATTAGTTTATGGTTCTGGCCTGCCGGATCAAGCTTTGTCTAGATCAGCTGGAGAATACAGGCTTACAGCTACCCCCGACTCGATCATAATCGCCATAAACAAACGAGATATATATGCCTAAAGAGGCAAAATGACACCAGTTTGTCTCAAGTCTCGAATTTTATCTACAAGTTCAATAATTCCTTCCAACGTACAGCACGCATAATTCTATTGCAGATCGATCATGCACCTCGATCTCAAATAATAATACATACTGTATATAATAAACGCATTTCTATAGATGAACCATACAAAAAGAAAGAGGAATTTTTTTTTTATGGAAAAGAACACGAGTGCATGCTTATTATTTTGATAGAGATATATACTTGGACCTTCAAAAGTCGATCTATATATAGAGTTGAATTTTCTCTTCAGATAAAGACATAGCGGAACAAAGGTATTAGATTCTCAATCTCAAGTGGAGTTTGCCCTATTTCTAGATAGTTCCTCCTACAAGTGGAACTTTTTCCCAGTTTAGATATAAATAGAAAGATAAGTTCTTGCCTACCCATCTGATGATCCAATGTACAAAATTTGAGCGAAACCCTAAATACTAATAACGCATGCATCTGCATACCTCAATGATGTTAGTTAGACTACCTAACCAACTAAGTCACGGCTCACAGACAATATATATATAAAAGATTATTATAACTGTAAATGAAGTTAAAATGACACTACTGGAAACAAGGACTGAGGCGACAAAGATTGGAAAGGGAAAATCAAAGTTCGTCGCCTCAACACATTGAGGCGACCAATATTGGATTGGTCGCTTCAGAAAACGAGAGCGACGACTTTTGATCAATAGTCGTCGCTCACATCTTATTGAAGCGACGAATATTGGTTGTTGTCGCCTCCCAATAATGTTTTGTAAACTGTAGCGACGAAAATTCAAAGTTCGTCGCCGACGTAAAATTCAAGCGACGGATTTTATAACTTTCGTCAATATTCGTCGCTGACTTCTTATACGAAGCGACAAGTATTGAGCAATAGTCGTCGCTTCATGTTTTGAAATCTGGTCAACCATATTTTCATAGTTTGGAGAGTTGTAGATTTGGCATTTGGTGTCCGATTGACGATTGTAATACATTTTCGGAAAGGAAACGACGCCACGAGTCAAACTCGTACTTTGCCACGATGTGTGGGATTTTTCGGGCTTTCGAGTTCGTTTAGGCCCTCAAAACGGCAGTTTAATATGTTTTAAATAAGGTTGACCGCATCGATTGGGGCTCTAACTTTGTCGGATTTAAGTGATTTTTTTACCATGACCGTATTTCATCATAACGATCAAATGTTATTTCACAGTATTTTTCAAAATTTTACTTCTTTTATATAGTTGCTTCGAAAAGTTGTACACTTGAGTATAATCTTATAATCAAGTTATACCGTATTAGTAAGCATGTTGTCGTTATAATGGCTAAATTCACAAAATGAAAAATTTGACCGTCTGATGTGATCGTTATAGTTAAATATGAGTAGAGTATAAAAATCAGCTCGTTTCGTAAATGTTCGACGCTCGATCAAAACGGTCAACCATATTTTCATAAAACTTATCACACGAAAACCCTATTACGTACCTTTAGATGACCTTGTTTCGTCGACTCTTCCAAACATTAAATTCTCAAATAGATGAGACGTAATCATCCATGTAAAAATTTGGTAACTTTTACCTCCCGATACTATGGTTCCCCATAGAGAGAAATAAGTTTAAATAAGGTTGACCGCGTCGATCGGGGCTCTAACTTTGTTGGATTTAAGTGATTTTTTTACCATAACTGTATTTCATCATAACGATCAAATGTTATTTCACAATGTTTTTCAAAATTTTACTTCTTTTATATAGTTACTTCGAAAAGTTGTACACTTGAGTATAATCTCATAAAAATTTTATAATCTTTTAAATATTATTGAAGCGACGGATTTTGTATTACTTCGTCGCTTCAGTATAATCAATAAAAATTTTAAAATCTTTTAAATATTATTGAAGCGACGGATTTTGTATTACATCGTCGCTTCAATTTTATATATTATTGAAGCGACGGATTTCGTCTTACTTCGTCGCTTCAGTGTTGAATCCGCGCCACATGCTGAGAACCAATTAAAACACATTGCGCAGATCACCCTATGAACCGTCAGATTTTCCAGATCTAACGGCCATAATTCAAAGCCCTTTTATATATATTCTTCCCTCTCCTCCTTCCTCTTCACTCCCTCCCTCTCCAGCCTCCTCCACTGCCTCCCTCTCCTCCGCCCGCTCCTCCTCGCTGTCGCCATCCTCCTCCCTCCCTCCCTCCCTCTCCTCCTCCACTGCCTCCCTCTCCTGCCTCCCTCTCCTCCATTGCCTCCCTCCCTCTCCTCCTCCACCGCCTCCCTCCCTCCCTCTCCTCCTTGCCTCCTCCACTGCCTCCCTCTCTCTCCTCCCTCCCTCCCTCTCCTCCACCGCCTCCCTCCCTGTCCACCGCCTCCCTCCCTCTCCTCCTCGCCGTCGCCGTCACCTCCTCCACCGCCTCCCTCCCTCCCTCTCCTCCTCCCCAACCCCGCAGCGATGGCAGAGCGCCTGCTCGTTCTCCGACTTCGTCGCCTCCTCCACCGCCTCCAAAAACTGGACATAAAAACCATGAATATAAAATTAAACGAAATCGGCGGGAAATTTTTTTAAAACGAAAATTGAGACATGAAGCGACGAACATTGATATTCGTCGCATGAATTTTATCATCCCATACACTCTAGTGACGACTTTTGAACCAAACTTCATCCCCTCAAATTGTAAGCGACTACACAAACTTCGTCTCCTAGACTTGGAAGCGACGACCCAAAATTCGTCGTCTCGAATGCGAGGAGACGACTCAAACTTCGTCGCTCATAATTTGGCGACAAACTTTGAAGTCGTCGCTTGAAATGTCCAAGCGACCACTTTTGTAGCAAAAGTGGTCGCCTTGAATCGAAACGACGAAAACGAAGCGACGACCTCTAGCGACGACTTTTTTGTCTCTTCGGTGTCGAAGCGACGACTTTTGAGGACAAAAAGTCGTCGCTTCGTTTGGGTTTTCCAGTAGTGTGAGGCGCAAAAGGGTTCAAAGGGCCGGCAAAGACAAATATGAATGAGCTTTTGAGTTTTGACGTACTCATCCATATTGCTAATGCTAAATTCATGTACACCTTAAAACCAGTCCTCCCTTTGTCTTAGTCAACAGCAGAAATATTCATGCTAGGAATCCACCTGCATCGGTATACGCTTTCATGTCAATACTAATCAACACCGGCCATGTCGACACATTCGATTCCCTTGTACTTATTTGCTCTTGATACATATGCAAATACAAATACAGTTCATTACATTTTATTTCATATGCAATTTAGCGAAGTATTTTTCCTCTGGTAATAGCTTGCAGCTAATGTAAATTTACTACCATGCCACCAACACCATTGAAAATTAGTCCTCCTCAATATTTTTTTGTTGATCTGTGAAACAGTGAAAGAGGTCAATTCCTCATAGATTTCCATATGAATTCGCCTTTAAATTTAGTTACAATGATCGATAGGTTTGCTCACATGAAGATGTCTAGGAGGAATTGACCTAAGGCAATTCATAGTAATTAACTATTGATCATAAACGCAGTGAACATATGAGTGTTCTAAGGCACAACCACCTGTGAATGCATTGAACACCGATCCTTGAGATAAGATGATCATATTGAGTGTTGGTGTATACCACCCGCTGAGCATACCTTACACCCTGGAGTGTGAATGTACCCGCTCTCGGATCGCCAGACGTACATGTGGACGCACTTACACACATATATGTCTGGAATCCGAAGGTGTGGGAAAGTTGTCACCTGTTGGTAGTATTCAAGCTCCGCAGTCCGCCTATAAATAAAACAGAAGCCAGATTCATGTATCTCTCTTCATTCACCTTTTTACTTGCTTTCCTCTTGTTTCACACCTGCAAATCACGCCTAGCCAAGTGAGAGAGTAGAGAGGGGAATTGGACTAACCAAAGTCAATTCACCTCGAAGTTGTTAAAGTGTTCAGACACTATGTTGCAATGCATAGTTGGAGCATTTTATATGAGTCGAAGGATTAATTTCTTGTTGTAGTTGACTAGTGGGAAACCACTCTAGATAGCCCCTCTTGGTTATGATTGGTTCTTTTTATTCATTCGGACATTATTTTTTTTTTTTTGGTTTCCCAGGAAATCTCTCTCCCTTTGGGAGAGGCCTATACCTTCGAGCCGCGTAGGACCGCCGATTTTGGCGGGGAAGCTCTCCCAACACCCAATGTTGCATCCACAAGGTTTCGAACCCGAGAACTTGTTTAAGCTACACTAGTTCCGTTCCACTACTGCAACCAAGTGTTGGTATTCCGACATTATTTTTTGAACACGTTTTATTCCCGATGCTAAATTCTATTTTGTTTCTAGATAAAAAATGACAGTACATGAAGCTGCTCTTGTAATTTCAGATTGGTCTCTGAATTGTGCAATTTCATGGGAAATAGAATATATGGATGCCCTATTGTATACGTTTTCGTTTTGGATGGCTAAAAAGTGACTTTCATCCGTATCCATAATAGGAATAACCACAGATATCTGTTCTGAGAATTTATTCTAGTATCTCTTAATCTAAATGCCGCCATAGAATTATTCTCCATCCAAAAAATATAACGATTAGAAATAAACAGTAACTTATTGGGAATCATTGAAAAACCATTATCCAATTGGTTTTGGAGGTTATGTTATTGTAATGGAGACACAGTAAAGCTGTATGATGCTAATATCTCTCTATTGGGACACGTTTGTGTGTACATTGTTCTATATGGAGGAATTGTTTCTTCTTAATGTTTGGTCACTTTGTTTTCATCAATATCAAAATCCTCGCCCTTTGTAAAATAATTAAAAGGAGACTACTTAGTACTACCCTGCATACTTATATTCAAGACTTAGAGATGAAGTCTTAAGGAATTTGTAAGAAAAATTGTGTACCATAAATCTTTCTGATCTTCACTTGCTCTTGTCCTGTTAATTTTTATTTTTTATGCTTGATCAGATTCATGAAATGATTCTTGTATAGAGTTTTTAGATGTTGGAGGATAATATTGAGTACAAGTGCTTGTACAACTTGCTGTTCTTGTTGGGGTGTTGGTGTACTGTGATTTTAGTTCCTCTTCTTTGTAAATGAACGAGCAGAAGATTGATTGCCATGAACAACACAACCATGGAATAATCAGTGATCCTAACTTTGAACTTGGTAGCCATTCTTCTCATCAGCTCTTGGAACTGCAACAACAGCCTTGGAACATGGGAGTTTGGGTTCAGCAACCCACCATGGATCAGGGAGTGTCACCACAGCTTCAAAATCTTGGGACTGAAAAAGCACCAAGCAGCATTATGAGCCGATTCGAATCACCAGCTTCAGCTTTCTATGCAACTGAAAGATGCATGGGATTTCCTTCACACTACGAGTCTCAAGTCGGTGGTAATGCTAATCCTCCACAGTTCCCTTTAGGCCAAACTTATGAGGAAAGCTTCTCAATGCAATCATCAGAGGACATCAGAAACACCTTGCAATCAATTGTGAAATCTCAAACCAACAGCTCTCATTCATATAAATCCTCTGAGAAGTCTAATCAAATCCCGAACAACAATTTTCCAAGCAATACGCTCTTTCTGCATAAACATATGGATCAAGATGGTACTAATGCCTCAGTTAGGAGACCCTTCTCACTTGCTTTCAAAGAAATTCAGGAACAAGTATGTATAGTCTTTTCTAGAATTTGATTTTTCAGTACGTTGCTTTTGTGCATTCACTTTTCATTAAGATGTTCATTTCAATTGTATTCATGGGCTAGTTTCTTCTGCACAGGGCTTTTGTAATGTACTCAGTACTACTCCTCCAGTTACGCAGATGAGCTTCTTTCCTCAGCAAGCAAAGCAGTCTCCAAGAATTTCCTCAGGAACTGCATCTGCAACCCATGGTGATTCTTCTTCAACCAGCCCATCACTCTCGAGTAAAACACGTATACGATGGAATCAAGAACTTCATGAGAAGTTTGTTGAGTGTGTAAATCGTCTTGGGGGTGCTGACAGTAAGTAACTCATTACAATCTCTACTGCATTCTGATTTACATGAAAGATTCATGTATGTTGATTTATCTGTTGATCAATAACAGAAGCAACACCTAAGGCAATACTCAAGATGATGGGATTGGAGGGATTAACCATCTTTCATGTCAAAAGTCATTTGCAGGTATATATGCACTTCTCAAATTTGTGCTGTTGTTTCCTATTTTTCTTTCTCTTGGTCAAGATCAGTTTTTTTCTTTCCTTTAATTTTTTTTTATGTGTTCTTCGTGTAGAAATATCGAATCGCAAAATATTTGCCAGACTCTGCAGAAGGTAAATCCTGGCTACTGTTATCCAATTTAGTACTTGTTTCAATCAGATTTAAAACATTTGGTTTCATTATGAAAAGGGTGATGATAGAATATCCATCTTAAGGTCTCCTTGTTTAGAGGGAAATGAGACCTTTACAAGTCTTCAAACGCCAACATTAAATGGTTTAAGACACCAGTTAAATCTGAAAAATACTGAAACCCCTCATTGTTGTTGCCACATTCTGTTGTGAGACATAAATCACATATATCTCTCCCTCTCTGTCAGACACACAACACATAAGTCGGAATCTTCACTTGGATGCATTGTTTACAGACCTTAGTTTAAATGATTTTCAATTTCATACTTTTTTTTCTCACACCCTTATTGTTGGTCTTCTTGAAGTTTGTCCTAGATGGCATTTGCTTCTTTTATCATTATTCTGTTCTGAGTGTTGCTCTTCTATTGCAGGAAGATCTGAGAAAAGAGCTAATGTGAATGTCGAACCTCAGCTTGATGTGAAAACGTAACCTATCTGTTTACCCTTGAATGTTATTCTAGTTTTACCTTTGACTATATCAAATAACCTACATGCCAACTTGAACTAGAATTTACTCGCTTCTATAGGAAAAGAATAAAAACAATTATTTGCTTCAAGATTACTTTTTGATGTTTTTCTCTTTAACTCCTTTGTACACCAACCTCTTACACAACTATGGTGTGAATTTTTCTGGCAGTGGCTTTCAAATCAAAGAGGCACTGCAACTACAACTAGATGTCCAGAGGCAACTTCACGAACAACTAGAGGTAAATCTTAGAATTCATTTCAGTGATGTCAATGATTTCTAAATAATCTGGAGCTTTTGCTTTTCTAGTTATCACTTCTTGTACTCTGCTCTAAAGTCCTTCTAAACTAGCTTATAATGACATCATAGCCAAAGAAAAAAAAATCATAAGACTGATATTATGGTTACTAATCATCTCTTTTAAATTCTAATGTAAATTCATTTGTTCACTTCTGCTGAACAGATTCAGCGAAGTTTACAGTTGCGCATTGAAAAACAAGGGGAGCAGCTGAAGAAAATGTTTGACCTGCAGCAAAAAACAAGTGAGAGTATGTTAAAGACTCCAAAAATGAATTTCGCATCCCATGAAGATGGTCCATCAAATAATGAGATTCAAGTTTCAAGTCCTGAAAGTTCTGGGACTTCCCACTTTCCGTCCAAGATAAGTTAGCCCGAAAAGCACATCGTTTGGTCATTCTCACAGTTAAGTGCTCATGTGGTTGCAGCAAAGCTTCACAGAATCAAGAATCCTTTAGATGCTTCTACAGGTGAAAAAGGGAAAGCAGAAACCAGAAGATGATACTATAAGCCGCTGTGCATGTGTTGGCTGATAGAATAGATCAATGCTATAGAGTGATTTTTGTTAATTTCACATAAAGTTGTTTGTGGTGGTTTTGGACTTTTGGTAACAATCACTTACCATCGTTTTCTCATGCTTTGATAGACCTCAAATTTAGTACAGTGATTTTTGTTAACATGCAAAAGGACACTCATGCGAGTCATGTCCATCTTTCTACACCCATGATGCTCGAGAGGTGATTGATCGATCACCTTCCAGCATTGCTAGATCAGATAGTATAATTTCAGTGGAGATAATACGTGTACTACCTCGGTTAATATGTGAGACCTGTATGATCCACGTCATGTATGGAAAAATTCAGGAACTTCATGTATGCATATTCTATTCCAGAGTTCGCCTCTGAAGTTGGTTTTTGTGCATTTTGTTTATGGGTTTCTTTGTTTGTGCACATTTCATATGGTCGCTGTAATCCATTGTCTTTCTACATGTTGAAGATCCGCATGATTTTATGACATTGACACATATTGATACTACTTGTAATCCTCTTGTTAGTTACCATTGTTTGGGACTCAACGCAACACATATTGAGACTACTTGTCACTTGGGAGATTTATCTTAGCCAATACTTTGCTTAGAGCTATATGCCTTGCGCGCAATCATAAATCAGTTCCTTGTGAATATGACTTTTCCTTTTTGTTACAATACACATGATCGAGTTGTTAAAGTTTATTAGAAAATGACTACCGGTAAACTGATAGCACGAATAAGTGACCAAGTGAATATTACTCTGAAAACACAATCACTCAAGTAATTTTAGCTTTAACTTATAAAATTATAGTTAGTCAGCTGCTGTAAGGTGAAGTAAACTTTTCTCCAGTGTGAAATTTTTTGTCAATATGAACACAGCCTAGATTACAGAAAAGTACATGGAGGTACAAAGAACTAGCTACCGTTTTCCTATCCCAGCCGGTCTTCAGTTCAAATATACATTTAGCCATACTTGAGAACAGTTACGCTTATCAGAGGTCCACGCCATTCTTAAATTATTGCCCCCCACCGCCCACACAAAAACGCACTTACAAAACCTGCATCTATCTACAACCTATAAAATCATCAAGCAACAAAAGTACAAAAAGAAGAAAAACACATAACGGGAAAATCAAATTTTTATTACTAGTGATAGCTTTGGGTTTAGTTTAACACGTCTCCATCGCAAAGGAAAATGTTACCCTAGTTCTATCAACAGAGTGAAAATTAAAACTCTACGTGCGACAAATGAAAGGTTTTGACTACACCATGTTAATCATACAACATGAGCAAAATTCCGATGCGAAACATAGCTTCTATGCCACATTAGATTCCTGTTGGAAAGATGTTGAAGAAGTACGAAGTTGGTGTTTTAGAGTAAGTCACGTTTACTTAGTCTTGGTTGTTAATAAATCCCTGGTTTGTAGGGATAAGTAGTTTGATTTGCTCGTTACAATTAGTTGCTGCATGTTCTCCTGCTTTCTAGTTAGTTTAGTTAGCTTTGAATTCTGTTTGCAATGTAATAAGGCTATAAAAGCCAAGTAGTTCATGATGAATATAAAAGAAGAAAATCCCGCTCTTTGGGAAACACTGTGTTATTTGATTCTCAGTTTATCAATTGGTATCAGAGCCCCTCACGGGCCTGACCGAAACAGAAAGAGTAAGGAAAAAAAAAGGAGTGAAGCTTCGATTGATCTCATATCATCGATAGCAAATAGAGAAAGATTAAGATTAAGAGAGAAGAGAAATCAGTTGTCATGACGACTGAGAAGAGTAACATGCTGAGTATCCCTGGATTCGATGGGGATTTTGAGCATTAGTCTATGATTATGGAAAACCTCCTACGCTCAAAGGAATTGTGGAATCTTATTGAGGTAGGAGTGGTGGAACCAGCAGCTGGTACTGTACTGACTAACACTCAGAGAGAAGAACTTGCAGTCTTGCGTCTCAATCATCTCAAAGTAAATAACTATTTGTTTGCTGCTATTGACAAAACAATTCTCAAACCGATACTTCAAAAGAATACCTTCAAGGAGTTATGGGACTCCATGAAAGCAAAATATCAAGGGAACGCGAGGGTACAAAGCGCACAATTATAGCGTCTGCGAAGGGACTTTGAAGTGCTTGAGATGAAAATGGATGATACCATTGCTGAATACTTTTCTCGTGTGATGTTGATTGCGAATGACATGAGAAACTTGGGAGAAGTCATGACTGATGCAAAGATTGTGGAGAAAGTACTGAGAACTTTATCTGAGAAGTTCACGTACGTAGTGTGCACCATAGAGGAATCCAAAGATATAAGGAACCTCTCCATTGATGAGCTCCAAAGCTCACTACTGGTTCATGAGCAAAAGTTTAGAAGGAAGACGGATGAGGAACAAGTCCTAAAAGTCACTGATGACAAGAATGGAGGTAGAGGCGGACAAGGCAGTGGTTATAGAGGGAGAGGATTAGGTCGAGGAGCATACCGAGGAAGAGGAAGGGGCCAAGGAAGAGGATTCAACAAAACTGCGGTTGAATATTACAAGTGTCACAGGTTAGGTCACTTCATCTATGAGTGTCCAGAATGGGAGAACAAGACCAATTATATGGAGATCGATGAGGAAGAGGATGGTTCTTATGGCTTATGTGGAAAAGAAAGAAGCTCAGCGTGATCAGGTCTGGTTCCTAGACTCTAGTTGCAGTAACCATCTGTCTGGTGAAAAGAAATGGTTCAGTAATCTCGATGAAAACTTCAGACATTCAGTTAAGCTCGGGAATGACTTGAGACTCACAGTAAAAGGGAAAGTCAATGTCAGAATGCAGATTAATGGGGTTACTCACATCATGACGAATGTATACTACATTCCAGACCTGAAGAACAACTTACTGAGCATTGGACAGCTGCAAGAGCGTGGTGTGGCAATACTCATTCAAGGGGGTACGTGCAGCATCTATCATCCTATAAAAGGTCTAATTGTTAGAACTAATATGACTACAAATCACATATTTGTATTAATTGCACATGAAGTACCAAATTCTGCTGCATGCTTTACTAATGTGACTATGAATGCCACACAATTGTGGCATTGCAGATATGGTCATCTAGGGTTTACTGGCCTAAAATCACTGAAGCAGGGAAACATGGTTCTAGGTTTACTCGAGATGGAGTCTCCAAATGGACAGTGTCATGAATGCTTAACTCGGAAGCAGCACAGGGATCCTTTCCCTAAGGAAAGTACATGGAGAGCCACATATCGACTGCAGCTATTTCACTCTGATATTTGTGGTCCTGCTACTTCGGAGTCAGGTAGTCATAAACGTTACATTATTACGTTTACTGATGATTTCTCCAGAAAGAGTTGGGCTTAATTTCTTTCGGAGAAGTCACAAGCTTTGGCCACTTTCAAGATCTTCAAGGCAAGAGTAGAAAATGAGACCAATCAGTACATACAGTGCCTTAGAACTGATCGTGGAGATGAGTATAATTCGAATGAGTTCAAGGAGTTCTGCATGAATCATGGCATTATAAGGCAACTAACTGCTTCCTACACTCCGCAACAAAACGGAGTGGTAGAAAGAAAGAACAGTACTATTATGAATATGGTACGTAGTACGTTAGCTAGGAAGAATGTGCCTAAAGAATACTGGCCCGAGGTAACTATCTGGGCAGTACATCTCATCAACCGAAGCCCGACTCTAGCTGTGAAGGAGATGACTCCAGAGGAGGCATGGACAGGGAAGAAGCCAGACATACAGTACCTGAGAATCTTTAGAAGCTTGGCTCATGTACACATACCTAAAGAAAAAAGAAAAAAGCTGGATGATCGGAGTGTTCAGTGTGTGTTGTTTGGAGTAAGTGAAGAATCTAAGGCCTATAGGCTTTTCAATCCTGCTACTGGACGAATAATTGTGAGCAGGGACGTGGTGTTCGAAGAGGACAAAGAGTGGAACTCGAAGGCGTTATCACAGGGAGAAACAAAGTCACCAAACCTGACATGGAGTGAACATGGTGATAATTTAGAGAATGAAGCTGATGCAAGAGAAGAAGCAGGAGTAACCGGCAACGTTGATGCTGACAACGTTGATGATGAGTAGGCCGAACCAGAAGTGATTCAAGAGAATGATGACACGGGAAGGATTAGAAGAAATCCACCCTGGATGTCGGATTATGGTACTGGAGAGGGACTTTCAGATGATGACAATAATGTTGATCAGTTGGCTTCAAACATGGATTAGTTGGGTTTGTTTACAAGTGAAGGTGATCCTTTGACATTTGAGGAAGCTAACAAACAAAGGAGATGGAGAGAGGCTATGATGCAAGAAATTGCTGCCATTGAGAGAAACCAGACATGAGATCTATGCAGTCTTCCTCCAGGAGCTAAATCCATTGGCGTCAAGTGGATATACAAAACTAAACTGAATAGAAATGGAGATATTGATAAATGTAAGGCGCGCTTAGTGGCTAAAGGATATGCTCAAGAATACGGAATAGATTACACAGAAGTATTTGCTCCTATGGTCAGATGGGAGACTATTTGTGCAATTCTGGCTCTTACTACGCAGAAAGGTTACAAGGTTCATCAACTAGATGTGAAGAGTGCATTTTTGCACGGTGAACTTATTGAAATAGTGTTTGTGGATCAACCTCAAGGATTCGTGAAGCCTGGAGAAGAGGGGAAGGTGTACAAGCTAAAGAAAGCGTTATACGGCCTTAAGCAAGCACCTCGTGCTTGGTATAGTCGTATTGAAGGGTATTTCACAAAGGCTGGCTTCAGTAAATGTCCGTATGAACCCACCTTGTTCTGCAAGAAAGATGAAAGAGGTATCATGATTATAGTTTCATTATATGTTGACGATTTGGTTGTGACTGGTAACAATGATAAAGCTGTGGAGGAATTCAAGGATGCCATGAAGAAAGAATTCGACATGTCAGACCTCGGGGAGATGAGGTATTTCCTTGGTGTTGAAATAATCTAGAAGCCATCAGGAATTTTCATATCTCAGAGGAAGTATGCTAGAGAAATACTTGAAATGTTCAAGCTTGATCAATGTAATTCTATCAAGAATCTCATGGTGCGTGGTGTGGAGTTAGTCAAGGAAGATGGTAGTGAGAAAGCAGATGCGAAGGTTTATAAGCAAATGGTGGGCTGCCTAATGTATTTGGCAGTGACAAGGCCAGACTTAATGTATGTCATTAGTCTGGTCAGTAAGTTCATGGAGTCACCCACGGATCAGCAAATGCAGGTTGTCGAAAGGATCTTTCGTTATGTTAAAGGGACACTAGATTGGGGTATTTGGTACAGGTTTGAAGGCAATGAGGAGTTAGTAGCATTTTCAGATAGTGATTATGCTGGTGATCTGGACAGTCGAAAAAGCACATCGGGATATGCATGCTTCTTGAGTGATGCAGTGATTTCATGGTCTTCTAAAAGACAATCAATTGTTACTTTGTCGACTATAGAGGCTGAGTTTGTCTCAGCAGCATCATGTGCGTGTCAGGTGGTATGGCTGAGAAACGTGTTGCACAACATTGGCTATATGCAGAAGAAGGGAACAATTATATATTGCGACAATATGTCAACCATCAAGCTTTCTAAGAATACTGTCTTCCACAAAAGGAGTAAGCATATTGATGTTAAGTTCCATTTTCTGCGTGATCTGGTTAATAACGAGGTGGTAAAGATGGTCTATTGCAGTACTGATGTGCAAGTAGCTGACATTCTCACAAAGCCACTGAAACTTGAAACTTATGAGAGGCTTTGCAAGATGCTTGGAATGTATGAGACTTCAGATATAAACTGACACTGAGAGCGTTCAGTTTAGGGGAGACATTGTTGGAAAGCTGTTGAAGAAGTACGAAGGTGGTGTTTTAGAGTCTGTAGTTGTTGTCTTGCACAAAAAGCTTTGATCAAGTCACATTTACTTAGTCTTGGTTGTTAATAAATCCCTGATTTTTAGGGATAAGTAGTTTGATTTGCTCGTTACAATTAGTTGCTGCATGTTCTCCTGCTTTCTAGTTAGTTTAGTTAGCTTTGAATTCTGTTTGCATTGCAAGGCTATAAAAGCCAAGTAGTTCATGATGAATATAAAAGAAGAAAATCCTGCTCTATGAGAAACACTCTGTTATTTGATTATCAGTTTATCAATTCCACCAACTCAACACACATTCTCCCTAAATCATCTACGAGATGTGCAAACTATATTAGAGGCCTGCAAAACTGACCACATAGATAATGACGTAAGCAAGCAAAGTTGACAGCTACGCTCTATACCCATGTACCAAAAGAAAAGGAAAGGGCATTTACTATATGCTGATGCATGTCTGTCATCAATCATTGTTTGCCAATGTAATATGGATATGGAATTTGTGAGTGTGCTGGGTATGGAGCCGTGGGAGGACTTGAATAAGTATTATTATGGTATGGTCCCAAAACTGGAGGATAACCATAGCCATGAAGGGTGGTGCTTGGATGGGCTTTTCCAAGTTGTGTATATCCAGGCGCTAAAGGCAACGATATTGGAACCATTGGTGTAGCCAATTGTGTTTGAATTGTTATACCTTTGTGGGAATCAGCAAGTTTCACAGTGACATTCCTACCCTGCAACCGAACAAGAACATTAGACAAATTATTGCCATATGATTTTAGTATATGATATTTATGATTTATGAGTAGCAATGCACTCAGTACTTTCTTCGATAAGCATATTGCAAAGTATGCAAAAGCTGCACTTTGCTATGTTACAATATATCAAAGATGACAAATTAATGAAACAAAACATTAACTATCTTTGCCCAATTACACAGACAAAACGGATCGCAGAAAATGATGGTTTACTCTTTTCTCACTCAATCAAGACAAGTTAAACCAGGAAGTCCATAAAATGCTGCTTAGGCAGAAAGTGTAATAATGATACCAACATCTGCTCCTATCATTTAAATTAACCACTCGAACATGGCTCATAATTCCTCTAGAGAAAGTAACCATCCAATAGGATAAAGTTATTGCAGTCATTTCAATTTGCCATGGTATGTGTTACAGGTAAATTACACATAGATGTGGGTACAATGCAAGGGATGAGTAACAACCGGTGATGGCAATGTCGGTGATTGAATTAGGGAAGGGTTCTCCCTTATGTGTTCTTTTCTCTTTTGTTTTTACTTTTAGCCCTACGATAAATACTGTGAAATTGGTGACCTGTAGGTCACCATTCCTAAATTTATGAAGAAGTATTAATGCAACAACTACAACCAAAGGAAAACACATGGACAAGACCCTCAGGCCCTTAAACGTTTAACCTTCAAGCTGACTTTGTTCAAATGATTTTTCATTAAAGATAAACTGAACACTAAAGTGAAGACAAGAGTGTTTCACTAACCCCGATGGTCTTTTGTGGATCATCTATAGCCTTCTTTGTAGCCTCCATTGTTTTGAATGTTATAAAGCCAAACCCACTATACAAAAAGTAAAAAACACAAAATTACAGGTTAAAGCAAGAATATTGTGAAGGATAAGAATATATATTATTCTCCACATGCAGTACAATACAAACTATTTCATCCCGTGACTCATTTGTGTCCTTATCATATGCAACTGAACATTCTTCTGTATCACCATGCCTGCCAAAGTAGTGGAGGAGCATCTCAATTGTGACATTCGGTGCTAAGCCCCCAATGTAGAGTTTCCTCTGGATTAGACATGGCTGGAACTTGAACCAGTTAACCCCTCACATCAGGCCCGGTCCTATGTCATAGGCGGCCTTGTGCCAAATATTTTTGACGGTCTTGGTACATATATATTATGTGTAAAAAAAAAATTGTCAACAAACAATACATATAGCATTTTGAAGAAAATGAATTCATATTGTTCTAACTCTTAAAGTAAAAACCAAAAAATAAAACGAGAGAGCAAAAATCTCATGTTAAGCATATTTCTTAAGTTCTGAAGGCAAAAAAAATAAAAAATTGTAGTATAAAATGCGAGGAACCTGCAAACTCGTACTACCAATATACAACCGAAATGCTTACTGGCTCCATAACCAACAGTGAGAAGGATAATAAAGAAACTTGTAAAAAAGAGCAATTTAGCTACGGAACCAATGTAATGAATTTCCAAATTTGATAAATGGTAACACAATACCATCTTACCTGGAAACTATATATAACGCTTTCCATTGGATCATTATAATAAACTGAAACTATCACAAGACTTTTACCAAGAGGAACAGAACAGCGAGCGCATTAGGACATTCTAAACATTAATCTTCTAGCATTCTTAGAAGCAAAATCATCAATTAATTTTTCATAATTAAGTTTTTCTAAAAACTCATTTTCAATTGAAATCAAAGCCAAAGAATTTAATCTTTCTTGCGACATGGTTGATCACAAGTACGACTTTAAATTTTTAGTTTTGAAAAGTTTCTCTCTGCTGATGCAACTGTAAGATGAATAATTAATAAAATTCTATATACAAGGCAAGTAGTTGGATAACAATTGACTCTCTTAAAAAAAATTGAGTATTGCACTAGCTGTATCATGTAACTCACTTGCTAAATGCTTTTGTAATAGTTGCAATTCATTAAATAAATCCTCACCATCAATGTCTGAAATGTGGCCATTTTGTAACTTCTTTTCTAAATTCTTGCAGCTCTTCTTCAATTCTTCAAGGTCTAATGATTTCAACTTTGTTGTTGTGAACAAGAAGCCGAATGTCTCTTCAAACTGCTTATATTGTTCAAACCTCCTCTCTAATGAACCGATTGCTTGATCAATTATGTAAACAAAGTAATGAATTCTGAAAGACTCTTGAGCTGATTCTTCAGGGACCTGTTCACTTGACTCCATTGCAATCTCATCAGTAGCAATTTGACTAATTTCATCAAAATGTCTCTTCTTGCGGATTACTCTTTTCTTTTTCTTCTCAGGCCACACTTGATCAATATCCAATTCAACGGCAATTTCTTTAGCACAATCTAAAGCTTGCTCAAATCCAACTTCCCGGTGTTCTTTGAAAAAATCAATAAGTGCCTGAACACTATTCATTGCCACATCAATGCGCATACTTTTCAGATTGCAATTCTTTACTAACAAGATTAACGTTAGCCAATATATGAAACCAAATCACCATTCCTACAATAAATTCATATTTTCCAAGCTCATAGTTTGACAAACAAGTAGCTTCACTTGTTATTTTTAACTAATAAGTCCCTCCATTTAAGATCAAGATTATCCCAATTTCTAGGATCATAGATGTTCAAGGGAATATCACCAACACCATCACCATAAGGCTCCGTATATTCTTCTCTAGGTACATCAATATCTTCATCTATAGGTTCCTCCTCTAAAAGTTCCTCCACATGTACATCAACATCTATTGTTGTTAGCTCTGTAGGTTCCTTGTCTATAGGTTCCTCTTCCTCCACAGGTACATCAACATTTATTCTTGTAGCATCAATAGGTTTCTCCACATTCTTCTCTACATGAACAGATTCCTCATTGGGTTGACATCGTGGTCGTTTGATAACAAATTTTTCAATTGATCATCTTTGGCTTTCAACATATGAACATCTCTTTGTTCTTTTTTGTTTGGTATGACCTGAATCATTTTTTCCTCCTACTAGTATTCTACTGATTATAACAGAAGGAAAGAAAAAAAAAATCATATATATATATATTCATATGATCATTGATCAATTAAAAATAATTATCAAGAAGACAATATATTATATTCATATGATCATTGATTCATTGATCCATTATAGCATTATTCAATTATATTCCTATTGATCAATGATTCAATTATATTCCTATTGATCAAGTTCACCAAAAACAGACTAAACCTAAAACCCTATACTGAACGATCAAATAAATTCAATCAGATTGATCAATGATATGTGAATTCATCGGAGTTCCCATCCCCTCCGAAGCCATTGAGCCCCCAAAACGCGTCTCTACATATTGTGCTAACCCTACACATATAAGCATCGCATCCACTCTCCCTTGGGAGATGTGGGATTTGTGACCTACCTACCTGCTAGCTTCCCTAGCCAGGTCAAGTCAGGTCCACACAATCCACCCTAAGGCCGGGTCATCTCAAACACTATCTAGCCAACCCATTCCCAGCTCACAGCCTTTCTGCTACCTGGTCACTCAACTCATACAACACTCACCCTTACTCTAGCCACTCCCCATCACAGTTCACAAAAATTCAGAAAACAAGGTAGAGTCAATCATGTCAACTGATAAAATACACCTGTATGTTTGTTTACTCCTACCAAGTATAATAAGTTTGCACCTCTTTATTAAACTACATGGTTTCTGCAATAAAAGTTAAAAGATACCTCATTGAATTTACTTCTCATTGACTCTCACCATAGAAAGAAGTGGATTAAGAATGAAACTCTCTCTAAACCCTAGCCGCCATGGGCAAGGATTTCTATGACGTTTTCTTTCGCAAATCCACCATTCTACTGGCGCCATCTCTTCCTTTATTGGAGGCAGGATTGTGCACCGCCTAGTCGACATCAATTTTCTACCTCCAAGGACAAGCTTTGTGCGCTGCCCCTCTAATGGATCTACTCTTCGATCTATCTCCATGGCCAATATTAACTTGGCTCCTTACCAATCTATGCCTACAAGAGAAAGTATTTCTCTGAATTGTTGGTTGCTGAGACCGTCTATAGATGCTATGATCAAATATCGAATGAAAGATCGAAGGGTTACCCTGATTGAGAGAGAACACAAGAGTGTAGACATGGCGGAGCACTTGGCTTCAATCTTCGAGACTGAGAAGGACAGGGTGAACTGCCCCATCTACTTCAAAATCGACGCATGCAGGCACGGCGACCGGTGCTCTAAGCTCCACACCAAACTCTGGTGGATGGTGTTGATGCTTTTGGCATCGTTTATGGCTAGTGTGAAAGGGCCTAGGCTGGGTCATCTAAGATGTGTGACTGAATCTGTAGTTGCATCTGAAGCTTTTCGCTCCAGTGGTCATGGCAGCGGCTGGTGGTGGCACTGTTGGATTGTTGAGCTCGCCAAACTTGCCTGGATTGGGCCAGCTCACTCCTTTCTGGTCTGGTTTGAGGTCTTTGGGCCTTATCGCGGTCCTCAAAATGAGTGGGTTGGCCCTCTAGGGCTAGTTTTTATTTAAGTTTTTTTTTTAACTTTGCCTATACAATGTTTTATCATGCATTGGTAGTAGGCTCTCTTCAATGAGTGAGCATGGGTACCGTCAAATGATTAGACATTATCTATGTATCACTGTGGCTTGTCCACAAATTTTTTATCTACCCCAAGTCGGTAGAGGGAGGGTATGTAATGGTGTTTTCTAGCCTGAGAATTAATACAATCAACTTGATTTCCTAAAAAAAAAAATGGTTTCTGCAATAAATTGTTCTCCTTATTTTTCTAGCTCCCCACTATCCAGAACAAAAATTGAGGAAAGAAAAAAAAATCCAGCTAGCCCCCATCCCAGTTCACAAAAGCAGTCATGAAATAAAATCAAATCACATCAGCGGAAATGACATCCTTATTTGCATGAATACTCCATAGTATATTGGTGTTATTAGAAAGAGGAAAGTTCACCATAAGTCTCTATACCCTTAGGCTAAGGTCAGAATGATACCTGAACTTTAAAATCGATCAAAATGATACATGAACTCTTGTTTTAATATCAAGAAAGTACCTACCGTTAAAAACAGCATATTCCGTTAGAATATTCGGTTAAAAACAGAAAGTACCGAATATTCTAACGGAATATGCTGTTTTTAATCTATGGGCCCATGAATTTGTTTATTCTGCATACTACAAGTATATAATCTATCCTCTATACTCGAAGGTAAACAGTTAATTTAATAATTAAATTATTTCTTCTCAGCGATTAATTTATTTAGAAAATATTAGACAAACTGAAAAAGAATTAAAAGAAAAAAGAGAAAAATTGAGAAAATTTAAAAGCTTTAGGGAAAAGCTTAATAGAAATAGGCTAGGTTACTGGGATATAATTTATAGATTCACACAAGGTATCCATATTCTAGAAAAACAGATTGAAGAACTGAAACAATTACGACTTTTAGAACAAGAGCCGCTTGAGATTTTGAGTAGAGGTTAGATCCGCCCTGGTTGGTATCAGAGCCTGTTTTGCTAAAAAAACAGGAGAAGGAAAGACTTATGCCACAAAGTTGGCTTCTCTTAGCTAACAAAAGAGAGCCAAAACTCAAGAATTATCAAACCTTTTGTATTAAGAAAGAAAGTGACAAGTGGAATTTGTGTTTTCACACAAGACACATCCAAGAAAATCAATACTCCATCGAATATGTCTGTAGAGTGTTTAACACTCTATACGACGAGCATATTCATCTCCAAAAGGAGATAGGAGTAGAAGAACTTGATCCTTCCAGACCAACCATAGTCGAATTTCTAGATCATTTATCTAGAGATAAAACTTCTGAGAAGGTAACAGAACAACTCGAGAGATTTAATCTTACGATTAATCAACTCGGTGAAATACAAGCAAATTATCAAGGCTTGAAGTCAAGCTAGATTACCTTAAAGGAAAATAATATCTTTCAGATATTAAAAAGAAATTAGTAAGAACAGAGAATCTTGCTAATAACATTCATCAGCAAGCAGCTGAATTGAGGGAAACTCAAGAAAATTTGAGAAAACTTTTAGAAAAGAATATCCAGGATAGGATGAGGCAAAGAGTAGAACTAAAAGTAAAACAAGAAGACGTAAAGGCTTTAAGTCTTTATCTTTCTACCGAAAAACTTGCTGAAAATGTTGAAGCAATAATACATCAACAAAATTACAGCAATACCTATCTTCAAGAGATAGGAAAAGACATAGAAGAACATGTTTCTGTCTGAATCCGTAGACTCACAGATATTGGTGGATCTTGTTGTGGTTACTGTACTATTTCGGCCCCTGTTTGGGGAGCTGCCATCCCCAATTCCCGGGCCCACGTCACAGGTAAGACCTGCCCGGGCGCTGGTGCAGGTGTTCATGCTTTGGCCCCGGGCCCTGGGCCGGGTCCAGGAGTCCTGGCTGCGGGTTTGGGGGCCTGGGTAGCCTCTCTATGGCTCTTGTCAATAAGTCCCCCAAGTTCCTGGTCAAGTGCCATCTTGAATGGAGACTTAAATATGTCTTCCTTTATAGGCCCGCAGACCCGCTGGGGCACTTACCCACCGGTACCCTAGCCGCCCAAGTCCCCATTTAAGATTGGGCTTGGCCGGGCATTCGAATAAACCTGTTATGATGATGCATAATGTGAGGAGTGCATGGTTTTGATATTGATGCTGACAGTTGCATATGGGTACGAGATGTAGTACGTGAGATGATAATGTGGCGTTGAAATCCGCCATGCTATGTTCCGGGAAAACCCGGTGAAGATAGCGAATGGGATGATGTGACGTTGAAATCCGCCGTGCTATGTTCCGGGAAAACCCGGTGAATATAGCGAATGAGATGATGTGACGTTGAAATCTGCCGTGTTATGTTCCGGGAAAACCCGGTGAATATAGCGAATGGGATGATGTGACGTTGAAATCCATCGTGTTATGTTCCGGAAAAACCCGATGAATATAACGAATGGGATGAACGAGTCCCCCACGTTTTAGTACCGTAGCCGCAGAGGGCACCGGTTGACTAAAGTAGGGGATGACGAGGTGAAAGTGTATCACCGGGAAACGTGCCATGTGTTAGAGAAGTTGCCGGTGGGGTGGCGTGGCCAGGAGAGCCAAAACCGGCGTTCCCACGTTTCCTGCTGCCTTTGTTTCTGTAGGCATATAGGATGTGCAGGGTTTCTAGCCTGCGGGAAGAGTTGTCCTGTATGAGAGGATCAAGTCTCCCGGGGTGAAGCGGTCCCGTGTTGGCACCGGTCAACATTCCCAATGGTTTCCTAGGCTTTGTTCTTACAGGCCTGAGGTATTGTGCAGGGTTTTTAGCATGCGGGAAGAGTTGTCCTGTATGAGAGGAGCAAGTCTCCCGGTGGGGGTGGCTTGGCCAGTAGTAGTCCTTGGTTGCCGTCCCCACGTCGCTGCATTTGGTCCTGCAGGTGGGAAGTATGTGCAGGGTTTTTAGCCTGCAGGAAGAGTTGTCCTGTGTTAGAGGATCAAGTGTCCCGGGTTTATAAAGCCCGGTGGTACATTGGATCTGTTAGGTCGTACACAGCTGTCCGTAGGAATGTCTCAGTTCACTGAACTAGTTATTCCATAGGAGAGCGATAAGCAAGTGCCATCATGGCCGGTCCGATACCGCATCCAATAGTCGAAGCTGGATGGACTGAGGACTAGGAAACCGTTGAACTGGAGCAGGCACTACGGTTGGAATATGGTAGCCTATACATAATATTGCTGCAGGGTTTTTAGCCTATGGGAAGAGGTTTCCTGTGTTAGAAGAAGACTTTTCCCAGTGGGATATCGAGCCGTTGGTGTGTTGGTTGTAAATGTGGAATAAATTCAACCGGTGGAATGGCCCGTACCGTTGGAATATATGTTAGAATGCCCCGTACTTGTTGGAATATTTCAGAGGTAATAATAATAATCCTGCAGGGTTTCTAGCCTGCGCGAAGAAGTCTCGTGTGTTAGAGGAAGAGTTCTTCCGGTGGGATACCTTGATTTGTTGGAGTATTTCAGCGTTAGGTGGAGTAGGCTCTAGGCGGGACGGTTCGAGTATGTCTCCTGCTCTTTCAACTACCCTCCGCATACGAGGCAAGTGGCTGACATGCATTGAAGGGGGTATTCCATTAGTCTCATCAGTTATGATGGCTGGGAAGTTACTAATATTGGGACACGTGCCGGTAGGAGACTGTCAGAGATGGATGGCCCGGATCTGCGGGCGCTTTACTTACCCTACTGAGTAGTTTGGGGGGGAAATTCAAGGGCGTTCGGCCTGCATATAAATCCTTGCCTCTTCGTATGTTTTTTATTTGGCTGAGAACTGATCCCTTGTTTAGCCATTCTCAACACAATTGCTCGGTGCTTTCCAGCCGTTGCATTTCCGTCGTCGTGCACACTAATCGGTGAGTCCCAGTCTTTTGCGATTCTGAAATTGTTTCTTCTCCCCCCTTTTTTGTTCGTGGGTGGATCCGATGGGCAGTTGGTGGTATCTAGATTAGCCCTTTAGATAGGACCCTTGTACTACCGGATCTCCACGAGAACCGGAAACTTTTGGCTAAGATGCCTAGCGGCCGGTGTGGGCTGTGCTGAGGCACTATATGCTTCGGATTGCCCTGCGGTGGTTGTTTTTTAGATTGTGTTGTGTTGGGGGGGGGCTTTTTTTTTTTTTTTTTTTTTTTTTCTAGGTTACATGGATTCTGGGATCTCTAGTGAGATTTCTGGATTGGCCGCTAGGCGACCGGTGAGGGACGACCAAGAGAGGATGGAGGACTGGCTTGCCTCCTCTTCCTCGACCGGCGAGGCGTTGACGTCCGGGTCTCTGGGACAGGAGGATGCTCCCTATGGAGTGTCCTTGGGCACTGCCCACCCAGGAGGGGCCTCGCGCGACATACTTGTGGATGGGGATAAAACCATAAACTGTGATGAGCCAGAGGGCTCATTATCTCCCGGGGAGATTGCCGCTTTTCGGGCGAGGTGGAATATTCCTGGAGAAGTAGATCTACGACCTCTATATGCCGGAGAGTCGGCTTGCAACCCGGAGGATGGTTGGGTTGCCATTCATGAGGACCAATTCTGGCATGGGCTATTGTTCCCGCTGTCAGACTTTGTGCAGTACCTACTGAGTGCCATCAGGATATTACTGAGACACAACTTTCCGGGAACCAGTGGAGGCAACTACTGGGCCTGGGCTGTCTCTACTGGCTGAGTGATATGAGTTGCCCAACGGTGAATGAATTTCGGGCCTTGTACCGGGTGACGTACTCGAAGAAGAGTAAGGCCCGGGGGTGTGTAAGCTTTTCTACTCGGGACTTTAAGCCGGTGATAACCCACTTGCCCTCCTGGCTCAACAATAATTGGAGGAAGAAGGTGGTAATGGCAGGGGGGCTGGCAGAAGAGGAGTAGGACTTACCGGGTGCGATTCAACTGATCGGCGATCAGTTGTATAGGTTATCTGAGCTGGAGAGAGATAGGATCGCCCGAGTATTTGGGTGCTGGTCGGACCTGGAGCGGAGTTCCTACAACTTTATCCGGCGGGAGGTGCTGGAACTATGTCATCTAGGGGGAATCCTGGTGGGTGGTGGAATGTAGGATGTATCTCTGATCCCGTTGAGAGTATTGGTGTTGACTAATATGTTTGCCTTGTGTTCTGCAGGTGTATCATCCCGGTCGGCAATTAAAGCTCACGAGACGCTGTCAATGGACAATCAGGATCTAGTCTCGAAGCTAAAGGAAAAGGGGGAAGCCACCGGTTGACCAAGGAACCGGGGGGTTGACTGTACATGATAAACTGGTTTTGCTGGACGTTGCGGACGAGGATTACGGCTTAATGCGCGTAAAGACTCACTCTTCAGGACCCCAAGCGGCTTCTAGACCGGGGAAGAGTGTTGGTGGGCCGCCAAAGCCCCCGGATGGTGCTTCAAGGATTCCACAGCGATTGGGTCCGGTGCCAATTGTCACCAGGTCCCCACTATCTGCCGCCCAATCTTCTCCTTCACAGGTTGACCTGGGTGAGAGGAGGAAGAGGTCCCGGGAGATGCCGGCCTTCGCGGTTGTTACCTACACCGGCCGGTCGGTTGGTGAGAGCTTGGCCAAGCGACTGAAGTTGATGCGTGGTGGCCCCACTACGCCCAAGGTTTTGTTCCTGCGGCCTCTAGCTCTGCTGCTACCGGCACAGAAGCATCGGGGTTGGAGATGCTCCTGCGGCGGGGCCGAGCCTGCAGCGCAGCTGCCTGGATGACTTGTTCACTCGGAGGTTGCTGATGGATGTGCAGGGGATGGAGCTAGAGAAGATTGTGGCTCCGGGAGGGCGACCGGAGGAGAACCGGCTGAAAACCAAGGAGGTGGCCCTACAGGTAAGGATAGTTTGCCACTTGTATTCGTTCATTATTTCGTGATTTGTTACTTTCTAACCGGTGCCTGTTAAACTGTAGCTGCTGTACCACTTGTATCAGTCAGATGCAAGTGAAGACCTGTCGGAGCTGAAGAAGCAGGTGGCGGCATTGACAAACGCCCGGGACCTTTTGGAGTTAGAGAAATCCAAGCTCCAACGGGAGAAGGACCGCTTGAAGGAGAGGGCCAGGAAGCAGGTGGCCAAGCTGGAGGCCCAGGTCGAGGCTCTTGAAGAGGAGAAGAAGGGCCTGGAGGAGGAGAGGGCCGAGCTGGAGATCAAGGTCGAGGAGCTCCAGCGGAAGGTGGTGACGATATCCTCATCTGCCGGCGGGGCGGTCGATGAGAATGACCCGGAGCTGTACCAGCGGGCAGTGAAGAAGTATCAGGAAAGCGATGAGATTCTTGATATGTTGGAAAGGGTTCGGAAGGCGGGGATAGCCGATGCTTATGACGACTGGAGGAGTGAGGGCTACCTTGACGTCTCAAAGCTGCCGCTGCCGCAGGTGGATGAGGAAGAGGTTCTGGAGGGTGACGCCGAGCCGGCCGGTGAAGATGCCGCTGGTGGAACCGCTGCGGAAGGAGCTCCTGCTGAAGAGGGGGAGCAGGCGGAAGTGCCGTAGCAGACTCCAGACTTTGTACACTCCCGCCCTCCCTTTTTGCTTTAAGTTTTTTTTTTTAAATGCTGCCCTGAGTTATAATGAATGGGCATTTTGCCTAAGCTTGTGTTATGCTTTTTTTTAATTTGCCTGACGTGGCTGCTCATGCATTGCCCTCTGTACTTAGTTGAAAACAAAGTTGGAATAGATAACTGCCGAACTGGTTGGAATGCCTAGCTAGTTGTGTATAGGAGGGGAAAAAACTAGCCTTTCTCTCAGGCTGATAAGTTGTTGGACCGCTGAGCCTCTATACGGGTCTAAGATAGCGACCGGTCGGATGAGCGTTGGTGTCGCAGGATAGACGTCAGGATGCCGTGCGGTCCCAACTGTCTGGGTTACCCTCGATACCGCTGCAAGTCGCCGCGGCTGACGAGACCCTCAATCGTTGTTTTCAAGGCAAGGCAGTCGTTTGTGTGGTGTGTGGCTTCATCGTGGTAGGAGCAGTACTTACCGGTCTATACCCTGGTGAGGTTCCCCTTTGGGTGCTTTCTTTTTGGTGGAGGGGGGATGCTGTACCCGTTCTCATATAGGATATCCTCGTAAGAAGCGGTTAAGGTGGAGAATACATCTTGTCGTCCCGCTGGCATTATTGTGAGGAAGCGGGTTTGTTGGTAAGGCAGGGGCTTTCCACCTCGCTGGGGGTGTCAAAAGTGGCCCTTCGGTGCTGCTGGTTCGGCCAGCAGTTTAGCCGACGAAAATTATATTTCGTCGGCTAAACTCTTGCGATCCACGCATTTTCATTGTCCACCGTTGGATGGCTCAGATCCAACGGCTGTTGATTTTCCAAAGTATAGCCGACGAAATCTTTTAAATCGTCGGCTATTCTCTTAGTTTAACCGACGAAATATAATTTTCGTTGGCTAAACTCTTGCGATCCGCGCCTTTTTATTGTCCGCCGTTGGATGGCTCAGATCAGACGGCTGCTGATCTTCCAAAGTATAGCCAACGATGTTCATAGAATAGCCGACGACATTCAAAGAATAGCCGACGAAATCTTTTAATTCGTCGGCTATTCTTTCTGCTATAAAAGCAGACAGCCGCAGCAGCCCGACTTTTTCAATCCTAAATCCGCAAAAACTCCTCCTCCTAGACACGCCGAAATCCGGCCTCCTCCTCCTCCTCCTCCGCCAAAACAGATCCGAAGGTTTTTTGGTTTTTTTTTTCAATTTAGTTTAATTTTATAATTTAGGTATATAAATTGTTATATATTTAATTTTAATTATATAAATTGTTATATATTTGTTAATATTGGTTATGTTAATGTATGTTTTAATTGTTATATATATTGATTATATGTAAAAATTGTTAGATTAATTATATATATAAATTTGTAGATTAATTATATAAATTGTTATATATTTGTTAATATTGGTTATATGTTAATGTATATTTTAATTGTTATATATAAATTATTAAATTAATTATATATATAAATTGGTAGCCTAATTATATAAATGGTTATATTTTTGTTAATATATAAATGGTTATTTTTATGTATATATATGTTAATAATGAAATATAGTTATATTTGTATATAAATAGTTATATTTAGGTTAATGGTTAGTATTATTTAAAATTAGTTAAAATTTAAATATTAATTTGTTAGTATGTTTTAAAATATGGTAGTATTATTGGTTATTATATTAATTATAATTTGTTATTTAATGTAATATAATTTAATATTAATTAATGTATTAATGCCTCAAGCTCCTGATGGCCGATGCACTCAGACAGTTATTCGGAGACCGTCGTTCTTCCAGATCTAGGGGTTCCGACAGGACCCTTAGCCATCCTGAGAGGAGCACCAGCCAGCCGCGGAGGAGTGTGGATTCATCCCAGCCGTGGAGGACTGTGGATTCATCCCAGCTGCGGAGGAGTGTGAGTTCTCGGCACCAGACCCTTCTCCAGGCGGGGCGGCCGTCTAGCAGTTCACGTCCCCCTCTCGAGCCAGATGCTCCGAGGTCCAGTAGGCAGCTATTTCAGGACGAGATAGCTCCAGACGTTCCTCAGGTACGTATGCCTGAGGTTCATCGGGAGCCGTTGATGAGTCCGGCGACGTCTGCTGCTGACTCGACTGAGGGGCCTACTCTCCCAAATCAGCTTTACCTCCCGTACAACATTCCTGTGATACCTGAGGTCGACTTTCGTGGTGTGCCCATATGGCCTGATATGCCTCAGTACGCGAGTGTTGCGGAGGCATACCATCAGCAGCCATTTGAGAGACCTGAGCTCCTGATTTCGGTGAGGAGAAAAGGAAAGTCGACAGACGGGTCATCGAGTTCAGGTAACATTTGATTTTATTAATTAAATGTTTTATTAAAATTAATGCACTAATATTTAATTTTATTAACCAATCGTCGTTTATGTGATAGGGACAGCCGCTAGCAGTTCAACGAGGAATACGAGAGGTGTCATATGTTTTGACACGCTCAGGAGAACTGTTGAGAGCAGGGGGAGGATACAGATCAACGAACCCCTAATCAGGAGTTTCAGGGGAAAAAACGCCGCGAAAGAGTCCTTATGTTGTGGACACGGTGGGCTGATGTGCCGGGAGAGATCAAGAGGGAGGTCAACAACGCGGCATCGGTGAGTAATTTAAAAAATTTAATTTCTTTATCGTAATATTTAATAATTTTCGGTATTGTTATAATTGTAAAACTAATAAAATATTATCTTTCAGGCGTACTTCGAGATTGCCGAACACAAGCAGGATTGGGCGGACGCGATGCAGAACTCGAGGTACGTTGGGAATTCCTCATCTTATAATTTGAAATATTTTATGATATTAATAATATTTCTAATGCACTTTTTGTTTTTTCCGTAGGTTCAAAGAGTAGAAGAACGAGCTCCGTACCCACTTTACCGAATACGACAACCGTGGTCGTATGGGTACTCCAAGAGAGTTCATGTTCAGGGAGTACGAGTGGCGTTGGTTGAAGACAGTAGACTTCAACAACCCACTTATGCAGGTAAATACTAAACTTAACTATAAATGTTTATTTTGTTAAAATTTTAATTATTAGTTTAATTATTTTATAATTATTACCCTAATATTTTTTTATGTATTTTTTTAATATTTTATTATTTATTTGAAGGAACGGTCTCGGATAAACTCTGCGAACCGCCGCTGTAACACAACCCCCCATCATGGTGGTTCTAGGCCATTTGCACAATATCAGGAGGAGGCGCTTAGAGATCATCCTGATAGCAACCCGTACTTGGAGACGTTCAAGAAGACTTATCCACAAGCAACAGAACAGCTCGTAAGTCGTTGATTACGATTTTAAAATTTTAATTATTAATTTTACTTAATTATATATTCGTTAGAATATTAATTTTTTTTCTTCCCGTTCAATTAGGAGAGGGTGAACCGGGCCGAAGAAGAAGTGTTGCAGCAAGTAGTTCGGGAGACACAACCGAACATTTCAGAGGCAGATCTGCAAGAAGCCCTGCGCCAGGTCGACCGATCGAATGTCCAAACGGCAGCGAGGATGTTCGACGCAGCCTTCCCAGACCGGTCAAACCAATACTACTGCCGGGGTTTGGGAAGTTCTGGAATAGGGCTCTTGAAGACCACTAAGGGAGGTCAAAAGAAGGGAGGCGGGGACAGCCAACAGATGAGGGGGGAAATGCAGAGATTGGCAGAAGAAAATGCAAGATTGGCGGCCGAGTTCCATAGATCACAGGAGCAACACCGCAGAACACAGCAGTATCATTTGGATATGTCCAGTTGGCATGCTGAATGCGAGAGAATTCGGCGACACAACTACGCCGGCCAACAAAACTGGTGGTATGATATGTTCGCGGCACAACAACAAGGCCTTGAACCCCTGCCCCCGTTTCAGCCGTTAGTTGAATGATAGGAGCACAATGTGCGACGTTATTAATGTGTTATTATCCCTTATTTATGTTTTGTTAAGTCTATTTAGAGTAAGATAGAATCATAATTTAGTTTAGTGTCATTTCGGAAGAGTTTTGGAGAAATGTGCTTAATAATCAGAAAAAAGACCAAGTATAGAAATCTGGAAATAAAGTAAAATATGTCTTTTTCGTGATTTTGAGGCTCGTGCTAAACTGATCTATCCTTTTCCAAATTTGATGAAATCTAGTGTGCATTTAATTGGGAATCTAAAGTATATTGTGTCAAAATTTTAGATCCATCGGAGTTCGGGAAGTCACCCAAATGAAGGCTGCAACTTGGCAGTTTGAGCAAAGATAACCAGGGACTACCAGGATTTTCCTGGGTCTGTGTCCTGACTTCCGGAATTTCTGTGGGACACATCGCTTGGAACCAGAGAACGTACCATATGCCGTTGGAAAGCTCTACGAGTCTAGTTTCTTTGGGACTTAGAATTGCATCAATCGGAGCTCTGAGGAAAACGTTATGCCGGTTTGAATGCACGAAGGTCAAGTCTGCCGAAAGAAGAAAACCTAAACCGAGTTCTACATGGATTTGGCTTACGAATATGGACTGAATTCCATCCTTTGTGCAAGATTTTTGGCTGAATTAATTCTTTGAAAACCTAAAGAGATATTGCTCAATTATTCAGTCATTATCTTGGGAATTTTCGGCAGAAAATAGAGGAAGAAAATCACAACAAATCCTGATCAAATTCGGCAGAATTCCTCTGCACGTCATCCAACTTCCACGGACTCTCCCGGACAGCTCACAATGAATCAGAGTTCGAGCCTTATATGGATAGAAAGCTACGGGAGTCTAGTTTCCAACCCAACTAGAATCACCTCAATATCTATTTTCTAGAGAAAGATATTCCATAATCTTCACTCGAAAGTCAAATCTGCCGGCAGGATAAGTTTGAGAAAAACTAGGTTTTGTGAACCGTAGTTGCAGCCACCCTTTTGCCTCTATATATTGGACGATTTTTACACAGAAAAATATCTCTCTTCTGACGCTCAAGCAAAGCCGAAACTCTACCAAAATAATCCCACAAAAATCCTATACAGAAAATTGCCTTAGCCGATTCCATCTCACCTTCACCAAGCTTGCCGATCACAAGTGTTCTTCATCATCAAATTATCCTTTGCCGATTCCTCTCAAGGTTTTGTTTAAAGTGTGATTTACTCATCTCTCATGGCTTGTAATTTTCTGTATAAATTCAATACTTTGTCTATGAAGATTGAATGGATGGTTGTATTTTGTTTTGGTTTTATGAATTATTCTTTTGATTACCGAATTTTTGTTATATGATTTGGTTTTCTTTGGTTTAATTTCTGAATTATGCATGTGATTTAATTGAATGTAGTTTTATGGGCAGTAGGCTTTTGCATGTGTTCTTGATTTAATTTGGTTGATTTCCTGAATTTACATGCATAAAAACCATATGCATGAAGGTAGTTTCGGCCATAACTATCCTTTGTGTGTCGGTTTCACATGCCGATTTAATACATGTTGGATCATACGCGAAGTTGGTTTTAATTTGTATTTATCTAAGGGCTAGAATA
Organism: Potentilla sterilis; assembly: GCA_963682095.1. Classification (NCBI taxonomy): domain Eukaryota; kingdom Viridiplantae; phylum Streptophyta; class Magnoliopsida; order Rosales; family Rosaceae; genus Potentilla; species Potentilla sterilis. Next base: position 49,986,727 of record OY821754.1, read on the forward strand.
ATTCTGGAAATTTGCATGTCGATGTGACATGAGTGACGCCATACTTGCTAACATGTTTCCAATTCGACATATTGTGCTTATGTGCTCTTTGTGTTTAATTTCTACGCGAAGTGTTTTTAAACCGATTAGTACCATGTTTAGGATTACACGCGAAGTTAATTCTAAATACTTGTGATGTTTTGAATAATTAGATAAACCGCGAAGGCTCTAATTAAATTGGAACTTAATTGAATCTAGAATTCGATTTTAGCTTGCTGCCCTTATTACTTTGTTTAATTTCGTTGCATGTGTAATGAGTTTTGTGTTTTGTGTATTGTGTGGAAGGTGTTGATCAATTGTATATAATAATTTAGATTTAATTTCATAATTTTCAGTAGGTTTTAGATATAAATTTCAAACCCCCATGTGATTTTGTAATGCTTTATGTGATTGAACGCCCTTGATTTTCCCGGATTGAACGATCCCTATTTGTCCTATACTAACGATGACAGAAGAGGGTAATATTTGTATGAAGTTGTTTTGCAGGTACAAATGTGCTTGGATAATAGCTCCATCATTGAACCTCCAATGCCTCAACCTCCCGAGTTCGCTCAGCAGGATGAGGAGCATGATGGAGAGCAGGATGCTGGGGATGACGTGGTGAACTTTAGTGCTTTAGGTGATGATTAGGGTTATATTTTATGTATATTGGAACAAATTAAATAATAAGTCATTTAGACGTGTTTCTTGTTGGTGTAAATGCATGGATTGTCATTGTGAATTGCAGGTTGCTTGGAATGGTAATTTAGAAATTAATTTAATTTTTTTTCCCCAAAATGTAAGAATAGCCGACGATATTGGCATTATTTCGTCGGCTATAACTAATTAATGCCTATTAAAATATTAATATATTCCGACGAAATAGATGAAATCGTCGGCTATATTTCAAAACAAATAGCCGACGAATTTCGTCGGTTATAGTTTACGATATCGTCGGCCATACTCGAAAATATCCGACGAATTTCGTCGGATATTTTGCCCAGGTTTGGTCGACAAAATGAATTTTTGTCGGTAATATCGTCGGCCATACTCGAAAATAGCCGACGATTTCGTTATTTTCGTCGGCCATTCGTTTTACCGACGCCGTTTTTCCGACGAATTATAGCCGACGAAAGTTTCGTCGGCAGAAGGAATAGCCGACGAAAATTTGGCATAGTAGACGAAATTTTTTTCGACGGCTATTCTATCCGATCTGGTAGTGACAGTGGTTTATGCTCTCCATGAATTATCTCTCTCACCAAATAGCAATAATTTTGCTGTGATCTTCGGGTAATTGATTTCAAGATTGAATTATAGCAAGAAAATTGTTGTCATCTTTGGGTAATTGACTTCAACCTGCTATTCACATTTTTTGTACTTAATTGATTTCACTGGCTTTTGTTGCAGGAAGCTTGGTGATCAATATTTTGAAGTTTCAAGTCAGGAGTTGAGACTTTTTCTCCCAATTGTTTTAATTTTTTTTATTTTTAAAAATTCTGTCTTTTTTTTTCCACGGTACTTAAATTCTATCTTTTTGGGTCTGTGCAATTGTTCTGTATCTACTTAAAATGACGTAGTGGGATTAGAAGTGATCGAGGAGCTCAAGAACGGCGTGGCGACGATTAGGGGTACACTTCAATTTGTCAACTAGGAAAACACTGAATAAATTTCGTAACCGTCAAATTGTCAATAAAACTGACATGGTTGCCTACTGTGTTTTTTTTCCTTTTGAATACGGGTTGCTCCCTACTAAGTCTAAAGTGAGATAGTGTTTGCCATATGAATTGAATTTATATCCTAAAACTTGAACTAATGAATTGGTATCCAAAACGATTTGACTGTTGGCAGATATTAATATGGATATCCTATTAATATAGCAAATCCTCATTGTGCCGTAACATGTATGATTTTCCTTTCGATAAGTATCTGTATTTATATTCAAGGCCGGTATGCTTTTGATCTTTGTCTATGGGTTTGTGGCCGGATCCATGTTGTTTTGGTTTTAATTATTTTAATATGCAACTATATACATTTTGGCACTTCTTCCTTTTATTCGTGTATTGTTTTGTTGAGTTACAGTTGCATCAAATCCATTGTGGATTTTAAAGTTAATGTACTGACTGATTTATATACAGATTGTTCCATTCCCGTGACTGATCAGTGAAGGACTGGATGCCTCAAAACGGGACACTAGATCATAAAGAGTGAGGTTCTAATTCATTTTGTGCATACACAATTGACTTGGCTTTTTCTAGATCTTAAAATTTGTGGAGAATGAATGAAGGCTTTTTGGGTTTCCAACTGTTTGCCCTCTTCAGCAGTGCTATAAGGCTTAATCTAGGCTGTTGTAGCAACTTATATTTATAGGTATCACCGTATCAAAGGTGTTTTTATTTATTTATTTATTTTATTTTTAAATCAAGATCAAAGGTGATTGACTAAACCTTTTTCTACATGTTTCTGTAATTTGGTTTCCAAGTGATGAGATCAGGATCTCTGGATCGAAATTTGAAAAAATGAAAACATGTATACTTGCTCTATTTTCATCATCAAATGTATCCAAATACCATACCCATGTTCTAATTACCATATCTATATCTCTGGCAAAGTAATATCGTTCAGACATATTTGATGTTCCTTTTGTTCTGTTTGTTTTTGGTTTACAATTTTAATCAAAGTTTCAATCAAAGAAAGATTACTTGATTACTATTATGTATATCTAATGTTTGTCTTTAATCAGGTGATCATATTGACACGTACACTATCTCTTCCCTTTTGTTATTTTTCTTTCATTGGAGTTAAGATGCGGGAGTTTGGAAGACGATGTTCCTGATCTTTTGATGAACTGGTAAATTTGATGCCCATTGCGCTTTGTTTTGTTTTTTCCTTTAATTCTTTTTTACTTGGACTTCTTATTCATTAGTTGTCCTATTATCAAGTAAAATAAACCATGACAATACTTTCTGTATCCGACAGTAAACATGTAGGTAAAGTTAGAATATCTAAGATGGAATATTCACAAAGAGTACAGAGGTCAGCCCGTACATATGATCGCCTGGTATGTGTGCTCTTATTAATAAAAGATAGATTTCAATATAGAAATTTAGGACCAAAGTCACTATAATATCTTTTTTTTTTTAGCTATTAATTGGTAGCTTGAGCAACGTCGGCTGAAGAATGGATGGCTGGGATGGAGTTGACTGAGCATGTGAACTTCATTGTAGATATTTGTATATATGCTTTTACAACAATTTCTGTAGGAATAGGTTTTTTTTTTTTTTTTTTATTTGTAGTACCAACAATTGTAAATATATTTCTGTTAACTAATGCATGTTTATGTCATTCATTTCTAAAAGAAAGCTATAATATTTGTTTCTGGTAACAATCTGGTAATTAGCAAGTCATAAAACTGTAGTGAATGACGCGTGATAGAACCATTTAGCTCTCTTACGTGACATTTCACACATACTCGGTACAAAACGTATTTTCCAACAAAATATTACAAGCATAGCAAGCGCGTCCGAAATTCTACGTTTAACACAATTTTTACTTGAGAATAATACTCTTAAACCCTTTTGACTTGCATGTTGCATCAAGGAGTTCTTAGTATATGTGGAACCATAAAAGAAAGGCCAGAGAGAAAGTGTGAGTACAAATAATACAGAAGCTAGTCTTTTGCAGAGCGGAAGAATTAAAAAATATAAACAAGGCTTTTTTTTTTCCCCGAAAGGAATAACAAGTTTTTTTTTGTTAAAAAACGAAAAAGGAAAAAGATGCAATCCCCTATATCACAGCCTCTATATCACACAGCGGAACAGAGAAAGAAAAAAAAATGAAAAAAAAAAAGTGAAGAAGAAGAACGGAGTCGCACACGATCTCTCAAACTGCCAAACCACGATCTCAACAGAGACGACGACGTGCGGATTGATTGAACTACAAATGGATGCAACAATAGTCATCCCTATTCCAATTTATAGTTCCTGCGAGAAAAGAAAACAAATAAGGAAAGAAGAGCAGAGAAGAATCAAATCCAAAAGGAGGAGAAAATTCGTTTTGGGCTGAGGTCAGACTTTTCCATTCATTCTCAAGTAAGTTAAGAGTGTAACATGGGCTATGTTTTACTTAGTACATAGATTTTAATATAAAGACTAAGAAGAGAATTACTATTTTATATTTTTGTTATTTGAACATTAAAGACATATTGATATGCCCCGAATCTTGTCCAATTTCAGAGTAAATTTATTTAAATTTTACGTTTTTGAGTATTGTGTTATTTTTGTGGTTGAGCGGAAATCGTTGTGACGTGAGAGAGAAAACTTTAAAACGAATTGTGGAGTTGGGTCTTGTTCCGTCGAAGAAATTTTTTAAAAAAAAGGGGTGTGTCGGAAATTAAGTTATTTCCGATTTGGGCATGGTATAAATAGTGGAGAATGTTTCCATTTTGGGAAACATTTTTTTTTTCTTTCCCTTTTTCTTTCTTTTCTTTCTTTCCTTCTTTCTTTCTCTTCCGGCCGACACCCCTCTCCACCGACACCACCACCTGGGTTCAGTCCGGCCACCAAAGCAGGCGCTCCAGGTGTCGGCCGGCTCGCCTCCTCCTCCTTTCCCTTGTTGCGGTGACGGCGTGGCGCACAGCGCCGCCGTGCGGCCGGTTCGTGCCCGAAACGGCAGAGGACAGTGAGGCCGGAACTCTCACTTCAAGCCACTGTTCGGGAAGCTTTTGGGGGGGGGGGGGGGGGGGAAGCAGGGTGTCGACCCGTCCAACCTCTCCCCTAAAGGATTTGAATCCTTTTATAACAGGTAAGGAGAAATTGGAGATTGAAATTCTAGGGTTTATGGCTCCGATTTAGGGGTTTGTGAATTTGGTTGTTTTTGTTAGAATTTGGAGATTGTGTGAGTTCAGAATGGTGGATAGGATCTTGTAGGTTGGATTTTCGGTGTTTTTGGTGAGAAATTGGAGAAGGAGAGGCTGTAGCCGCGGCGGCGGCGGTGCGATTGTTGGGCGGCGGAGGTGAGAGTTTTGAGGCTCTGAGGTGTTGGTGTTGGTTTGGGGAAGAATTGGAAGTGGTCTTGAGGAGCCTCTGTGGCGAGATTGTGGCGGTAGTGGCGGCAATGCCGCCGCTGCCGGCGGCCGGAGGTGATCCAAGGTAGAAAAGAAGAGTAAGAGTAAATTGAATAAGTTCCGACGTTACTTATTCGAGAAGTTTTACGTTGGGTTAGTTGGAATCGCGTTGAGTGAGGACGTTTCAATTTAACTTGTAATTTATTTTCTAGCCTGGGTTTCTAAATAATTCTCTTTACAGGCCGAGGAGAGACTCAACATGAGGAGGACTCGAGTCAGAGATCAGCTTAGTTGTTGTGAGTAGACCTTGTTTTAAATTTGATGCATGCATGAATATTTTGAGTATATGGGAGTTATATATATATTTTGGTTATTACTTTGGAAAGGTTTTGAGATTATTGAAAAGCAAGAATGTTATTTAAACGGATATTTCATTTCTATTGGTTTGTTTTAAATGCTTTTAAAGTAAACTAAGTACCCTGAGACTTTTCGAAAAGTGTTTTGAGAATGTTTTGATTATCGAAGAGCAACAATGTGATTTAAATGAATAAACTATTTCTATCAAATTGTTGTAAATGATTTTAAAGCAAGTAAGGTACCTTGATATCTTGAAGCTAATATTTATTGATATTTAGACGGAAATGGGATTTCCGTGTATTATATGATTTGAACTATTCAGATTTTATGACTTATCATTTATGTTGATATTTAATCGGAAACGAGGTTTCCGAGGATGATATGATTTTACTTGGTTTCGATATTTATGACATGCGAGATATGTGATTTTCTATGACTTTTTACGAGGCTATATTGGTGTTTAATTATATTTATAAGTATAAGCCTCGGGTGTACGGTCGGGGATCGTACGGAGTTTTATATATATAAGGAGAAACGTGTTTTCGGTTTGTTTTCGGATTTTCACCATATCAGGGTCGAGACTCTTGTGATATATATGTTGATGCTAGCTAGCTTAGTAGCCCGAGCCCACGCGAGGTGACGACTTGACTATTTAAGTCAGATTCACGCTCGGTGGTCGACGTGTACGGGCATAGCGTGACGACGCTATTGGGACTCTTATGATTGACCCTTAGCCTTAGGAGCTATTATTATATGGTGGTTTAGACGTTCCCCTATATTTTTATATATTATATGACCAATGGGATTGGTCGTGATTTTATATAATTGGGTTCGAGAATATTTTATTCTATGAGATTTTCTATTGTTTTATAAATTCTCGAACCTGGGTATTGGAGATTTTTATATTTACGGCATGTGAAAGTAAATATTTCAGTATTGAAGGCATGCCTCTTGATTTATGAATCTCGAAAAATGAGGAAAGTAATAAATGATATTTGTTTCTTTCTTTATATTTTATGGTGTACAGTTATATTTATTTTTGTCCACTCACGCTAATGTTTTTAAATTACTTTCCCTGGGCTTTTCGTTTTAAACTGCCCAGCTTGCAAAGTTCGATACTGGTAGGAGGCAAGGTATAGAGATCATATTCCGCTGTCAGTTATTGTAGGTTACCTATTTAACCTACTTGTATCATTTTTCATTTGTCTAGTCGCTCTGATACTTTGTAGATGTTGTAAATTCTCTGATGTTCACCTTTGGGTGTAACTTGACCTTTTGTTGTATGCAATTTCATTTCTTTTACATATTTGTAAGGTTGTTTCCTATTGTTGGTTTTTTTTGGAGGAGTAGATTGTTTGTTGGGGGAGCAGGTGGCTCCATGAGTCAGGGTGGATTATTTTAGAAGTGTTTGTTTTTTTTTTTCCAGATAAGGGTCGTCCATTTTAAGAGAGGCCATGCCGATTTTTCGGTAGAATCTCCCTTGAAATGGTCCCCGCAGGATTTACTCTGGGTAACAGTGTGTTATCCGGGGCGGGTCCTGTCACATATAATGTTTATAATATTTCATATGTGTAAGTGTTAGGTAATGTGCAACACAACGCATAATCAGTTTAAGTATTAAGCGACATTGACATACACAAAGCATAATAGGAAAAATAATATATGCACGCGCGAGCGCGGCCCTTCCGCACGCGAATCGCGCGGGCAGGAAGGCTAGTAAGTAAAGAAAATAAAAAAAAATAAAAAAATTTAAACCAAAATGTGATTAAAATAAATTATCATAATCATCCTTAACATTAACAGCACTCTCTAAGCTCCCACGAATGAAACTTTATAAATAACTACTATTTCATATAATTAAGCTTACAAATAACACTACTACACTAGGCTTAATATTTTTTTTTTGGCCAATAAGGCTCAAACTTAATTGGGTTACATAGCCTTTCATGGTGAGTTATGCATTCTTTGGTTTTGGTTTTGAAGAAAAAGGAAAAGAAAACAAGAAGAAAAATAATAAAACAACACCTAAGGACATTTGAGGAAATTTGAAAATAGTTAACAACCATTTTGGACAGATTGGACCAATTGGTCGAAAATTGAGACTACGAAGAGTGACCAGTTGAAATTGAAAGCATGAGGATTAAACTGTCGAGACTCTAAAAGTGTAAGGAGTGACCAGTATTTTGTCCTAGAATTTATTACAAGTTGATGAGTTCCAACATGACACCAAAACTTAAATAGCCCTGGAATCACTACATCTGTCCTCACCAACCCGAAAAACAATTCTCAACATAAACATGTCATGACCAAATGATATGAAGTAACATTCCCAAGGGAATGAAATTTAGCACCTTCTGAGAGGCAAATACAAAGCTCGAATGCATCTATCTATGAAGACATGAGAGGAAAAATAAGTCTTCAGTTCAATAGGCATTCATTTGCTAATTAAGAGCAAGCAAGCACTTCAGGGGCAGTTCCTGAAGTGTATTTCGAAGAAGAAAATCAAAAAGGCCTATATGAATGCTTAAGACAGAGGGATTAAAAGAGCTATATGCACAAGCAAAGACTTATGATTCCATAGAAGGATTAGAAGAAATCATGAAGAAAATTTCGTTAATCCAAACTGGAAGAAATAAAAGAAAAATACTGTAGTACCAGGCTGTTACAGAAGAATCAGGTACAATATCCATGGATGTAGAAACAAGTAATAGCCAATCGGTACCCTAAGAAAGGCATACTATTATCTAAAACATCACAAATAATCCTACTAAGATCATTAGAGAAGAAAAAAATCAGACTTCCTAAAGGGCAAGCACCTACAGGAAAGAGTGGAGAGCGAAGCTCTCAGAAGTACATTCCTACAGAACCTAAATGGGGACAAGCAGTCTCTGAAAGAGGTGTCTATCTAGATCTAAATAGAGTAGGAGACAAAAGAAAAGCAATAGACGACTGGGTTGCAAGCTTGAAGCTAACCCAAGCGTTAATTCTGTCCAAATACGCCTATGAGGATGCTCATGCATACTATGAGTCGACCTTAACAGGAATAGTCCAGAAATGGTACAGTTCCTTTAAGAGAAGCTCTAAATGGGCTGATTGGGTAACCAAGCTAGCTCAGACTAATAATCCATTAGATTTTGCTATTCCCATATATGCACAATTTTGTGGAGATATAACTGAGCATGGCGAGCAGTCTAAAGAAAGAGCTAGAGCAAATATTCAGAAACTAAGTATCTGCAATATGAGATACTTTGAAGAATATACGAATGAATTCCAAAATTGTTTATGCACGATCGGAGATTTAGAAATTGATGATCTTGTTAGAACATACTACAGAAAGTTACTAGAACCCTGGAATAATGCAGTAGCACAGTCGCTTGAAGAAAATCTCCTCCAGTATTTTACTGTTGGAGGAATAGCAGAGAGAGTAAAAGATCTCTTGAGAAAGCAATGCACAGAAAATCAAAAATCAAGAACTGCCAAAAAATAACTCAGAGGAGTTGAGAACATGTGTCCAAAAATATTGGATACTCCAATACAGTGGGAATGCCATATCTACACTGATCGGAAGAACAAAAGCAAATTCAGAAATAAAAATTACAACCGCAACTTTACTCCGAAAAAGAAGCATAAATTTAGAAGGAGTTCTGAACGAAACAAAGAAAAAGCATCTCCTAGAAATAGATTTTTAAGAAAAGACAAACAAGGCAGAATTCTTCAAGAGAAACAACACCGTGCAGATGTTGGCTTTGTAAAGCCGAAGGACATTATGCAAACGAATGTCTTAAAAGAGAAAAAAGATCTTCTAAAGCTCTCATAGTGGAATATGATGAAGCTATAGAATATGCAAAACTAAAAGGTTTCAAAGTAGCCTATTCTGATGAAGAGAATGAATCGATATATTCTCTTGAGTATTCATGAGAAAGCGATACAGAAAGCACTTCAGATAGTTCTGAAGAAGAACATGAATATCGTCCTATATTCATGTTGGTCCAAAATTGGAAACAAGAAATAACTGATAGCATCAGTGAATTTCTACCAAAGCTAGGAATCTTCACTTGTGACTATTGTAACTATTACGGTAGTAACACAGTACCCATGTGTTGTGAAGAAACAAAGGAAACATACCATCGAGAATGCTTCATAGCAGAACTAAGAAGAAAAATAAAAGAAGCTGATGCACATACATTGGTAGATCAAGAATATGATATATTCCATGATGAAAACCAACAGCACGATCTCGAGGAATAAGACCTTGAGGCTGACCTTAAGAAAATGAAGTTAGTAACTTCATTAAGCCAGAAAACAGTAGAAAAATAAAAAAATGATTATCCTCAGGAGAATGAAAGGAATGTCAATCCTTTCATAGAAATTATTGAAAATACAATCCAACCTATAAAACAGGTGTTTCTGTCTGAATACGGAGACTCACAGATACTGGTGGATCTTGGTGTGACTCCTACTTGCAAATCCTGCTAACTAAGGGAATACTGGGCGGGGCCGGTCTATTCCGCTCCGATGCCTAAGTCAGTAAGTTGGAATAAACTGATAACTTAAGCGGGAATGAGTAGTTGGAGTATTGATTACCCCTTAATGATGACAGTTGGGACCCTTATATAGGCTGCACATATTATAGTACTGTTTCGGCCCCTGTTTGGGGAGCTGCCATCCCCGGTTCCCGGGCCCAGATTGCAGGTAAGACCTGCCCGGGCACTGGTGCAGGTTTTCATGCTCTGGCCCCGGACCCTGAGCCAGGTCCAGGAGTGCTGGCTGCGGGTTTGGAGGCCTATGTAGCGTCTCTATGGCTACTATCAACAAGTCCCCCAAGTTCCCGGTCAAGTGCCATCTTGAATGGGGACTTAAATATGTCTTCTTTTATAGGCTTGCAGACCCGCTGGGGCACTTACCCACATGTACCCTAGCCCACCAAGTCCGCGTATAAGATTGGGCTTGGCCGGGCGTTCGGATAAACATGTTATGATGATGCATAATGTTATGAGTGCATGGTGATGATGTTGGTGCTGACAATTGCATATGGGTACCAGATGCAGTACGTAAGATGATAATGTGGCGTTGAAATCCGCCATGCTATGTTCCGGAGAAATTCGGTGAATATAGCTAATAGGATGATCGAGTCTCCCATGTTTTACAACCGTAGCCGCAGAGGGCATCGGTTGACTTAAACAGTGGATGACGTGGTGAAATGTATAACCGGGGAACCTGCCCGGTGTTAGAGGAGGTCCCGGTGGGTGGCGTGGCCAAGAGAGCCTCGGCCGCCGTTCCTTACGTTTCCTATGCCTTTGTTTCTGCAAGCATATAGGATGTGCAGGGTTTTTAACATGTGGGAAGAGCTGTCCTGTAAGAGAGGATCAAGTCTCCCGGGGTGAAGCGGTCCCGTGTTGGCACCGGTCAACATTCCCGAATGGTTTCCCAGCCTTTATTCTTACAGGCCTGAGGTATTGTGCAGGGTTTTTAGCCTGCTGGAAGAGTTGTCCTGTATGAGAGGATTCAGTCTCCCGGTGGGTTGGCGTTGCCAGGAGTAGCCCTTGGTTGCCGTCCCCAGCGTCGCTGCATTTGGTCCTGCAGGTGGGAAGTATGTGCAGGGTTTTTAGCCTGCGGGAAGAGTTGTCCTGTGTTAGAGGATAAAGTCTCCAGGGTAACAATAAGAATCCTGCGAGGTACCTCAATATGTTGGAGTATTTCAGCGCTAGGTGGAGTAGGCTCTAGGCGGGGCGGTTCGAGTATGCCCCCTGCTCTTTCAACTACCCTCTGCATGCGCGGCAGGTGGCTGACATGCATTGAAGGGGGTGTTCCATCAGTCTCATCAGTTATGATGACCTGGGAAGTTACCAATACTGGGACACATGTCGGTAGGAGACGGTCAGAGATGGATGGCCCGGATCCGCGGGCGCTTGAGTTGCCCTACTGAGTAGTTTGTGGGGGAAATTCAAGGGCGTTGTGCCTGCATATAAACCCTTGTCTCTTCGTGTGTTTTCCGTTTGGCTGAGAACTGATCCCTTGTTTAGCCTCGCTCAACACAATTGCTCGGTGCTTTTCAGCTGTTGCGTTTGCGTCGTCGTGCACACTAATCGGTGAGTCCTGGTCCATTATGATTCTGAAATTGTTTCTCCTCCCCCTTATCTGTTCGTGGGTGGATCCGATGGGTGTTTGGTGGTATCTAGATTAGCCCTTCGGATAGGACCGTTGTAGTACCGGATCTCTGCGAGAACTGGGAACTTTCAGCTGAGATTCCTATCGCCCGGTGTGGGCTGTGCTGGGGCACAATATGCTTCGTGTTGGCCTGCGGTGGTTGTGAGTTTTTTTTTAGATCGTGTTTCTGATCGGGCAAGGGGTTTTTTTTTTTTTTTTTTTTTTTTTAAGTTACATGAATTCTGGGAGCTCCAGTGACGTTTCCGGATCGGCCGCCAAGCGACCGGTGAGGGACGACCAATAGACGATGGAGGACTGGCTTGCCTCCTCTTCCTCGGGGCCTAACCCCAGCGCTCGCTCGACCGGTGAGGCATCGACGTCCGGGTCGCTGGGACAGGAGGATGCTCCGTACAGAGTCTCCTTGGGCATTGCCCACCAGGAAAGGGCCCCGCGCCACATAAGTTGTGATGAACCGGTGGGATCTTTATCTCTCGGGGAGATTTCCGCTTTTCGGGCGAGGTGGAATATTCCTGGAGAGGTAGAGCTGCGACCCCTATATTCCGGAGAGTCAGCTTGCAACCCGGGAGATGGTTGGGTTGCCGTTCATGAGGACCAATTCCAGCATGGCCTATCACTCCCACTGACGGATTTTGTGCATTACCCGCTGAGTGCCATCAGGATATCTCCGACACAGCTGCCCAGGAACCAGTGGAGGCAACTACTAAGTCTGGGCTGTCTCTACTGGCTGAGTGACATGAGTTGCCCTACGGTGAATGAGTTTCGGGCCTTGTACCGGGTGACATACTCGAAGAAGAGTAAGCCCTGGGGCTATGTAAGCTTTTCCGCCTGGGATTTTAAGCCAGTGATAACCCGCTTGCCCTCCTGGCTCAACAATAACTGGAGGAAGAATGTGGTAATGGCAGGGGGGGTTGGCAAAAGAGAATTAGGGCTTACCGGGTCCCTGGCGCCTTTCAACCGATCGGCGATCAGCCGTATCGCTTATCTGAATTGCTGGGAGATAGGATCGCCCAGGTTTTTGAGTGCTGGTCAGACATGGAGCGGAGTTCCTACAACTTCATCCGGTGGGAGGTGCTAGAACAATGTCACCTGGGGGAGAGTCCTAGTGGGTGGTGGAATGTAGGATGTATCGCTGATCCTGTTGACCGTATTAGTATTGACTAATATACTTGCCTTGTGTTCTGCAGGTGTATCTTCCCGGACGGCAATTAAAGCTCACGAGACGCTGTCAATGTACAATCAGGATCTGGTCTCGAAGTTAAGGGAAAGGGGGGATGCCGTTGCGCGGTCCACGGTTGACCGGTGAACCGGGGGATTGACTGTACATGACAAACCAGTCTCACTGGACGTTGCAGACGAGGTTTATGCCTTAATGCGCGTGAAGACTCATGCTTCGGGACCCCAAGCGGCTTCTAGACCGGGGAAGGCTGTTGCTGGGCCGTCAAAGCCGCAGGGTGGTGCTTCCAGGATTCCACAGGGGTTGGGTCCGGTGCCCATAGTCACCAGGTCCCCACTAGCTGCCGTCCATTCTTCTCGTTTACAGGTTGACCTAGGTGAGAGGAGGAAGAGGTCCCGGGAGATGCCGGTGTCCGCGGTTTTTACCTTCATCGGCCGGTCTGTTGGTGAGAGCTTGGCCAAGCGGCTGAAGCTGACATGTAGTGCTCTCACTACCGCCCAAGGCGATGTTCCTGCTGCCTGTAGGTCTGTTGCTGCCGGCATAGAAGCATCGGGGTGGAGAAGTATCCTGCAGCGGGCCCGGGCGATTCTTTCGCCCGGAGGCTGCTCATGGATGTGCAGGAGAACCTGCTGAAAACCAAGGAGGTGGCCCTTCAGGTAAGGATAGTTTTCCACTGGTATTCGTTCAACATTATTTCGTGTTTTGTTGCTTTATAACCGGTGCCTGTTAAAATATAGTTGTTGTACCACTTGTATCAGTCGGATGCAAGTGAAGACCTACCGGAGCTGAAGAAGCAGGTGGCGGCGTTAACGAGCGCCCATGACCTCTTAGAGTTTGAGAAATCCAAGCTCCAACGGTAGAAGGCCCGCTTGGAGAAGAGGGCGAGGAAGCAAGTGGCCAAGCTGGAGGCCCAGGTCGAGGCTCTTGAAGAAGAGAAGAAGGGTCTGGAGGAGGAGAGGGCCGAGCTGGAGGCCAAGGTCGAGGAGCTCCAGCGGGAGGTGGAGACGGTATCCGCTTCTGCCGGCGGGGCGGTCGATGAAAATGACCCGGAGCTGTACCAACGGGCAGTGAAGAAGTATCAGGACAGCGCTGATTTTCTTGATCTGCTGGGACAGACCCGGGAGGCGAGGATAGCCGATGCTTATGACGACTGGAAGAGTAAGGGCAATCTTGGCCTCTCAAAGTTGTCGTTGCCACAGGCGGATGAAGAAGAGGTTCTGGAGGGTGGTACTGAGGCGGCCGGTGAAGACGCCGCTGGTGAAACCGCTGCTGAAGGAGCTTCTGCTGAAGAGGGGGAGCGGGCGGAAGTGCCCTAACAGACTCCAAACTTTGTACACTCCTGACCTCAGTTTTTTTTTTTTTTTTTAATTTTTTTTTTTTTGTAAATGCTATCCTGAATTACAATGAATGGACATTTTGTCTGAGCTTGTGTTATGTCTTTTTCAATTTGCCTGATTTGGCTACCCATATATTGCCCCCGTACTTTGTTGAAAACAAAATTGGAATAGATAACTGCTGAAATTACACCTGCCGAACTAGTTGGGATGCCTAGCTAATTGTGTTTAGAAGGGAGAAGAAAAAAACTAGAGTTTTACTGAGGCTGATAAGTTGTTGGACTGCTGAGCTTCTATACGGGTCTAAGATTTCGACCGGTCGTATGAGCGTTGGTGTTGCAGGATAGACGTCCCGATTCCGCGTGGTCCCTACTGTCCGGGTTACCCTTGATACCGCTGCAAGTCATCGCGACGGACTAGGCCCTCAATCGTTGTTTTCAAGGCAAGACAGTCATTTGTGTGGAGTGTGGCTTCATCGTGGTAGGAGCAGTACTTACCGGTTTGCGCTCTGGTCAGGTTCCCCTTTGGGTGCTTTCTTTTGGTGGAGGGGGGATGTTGTTCCCGTTCTCATATAGGATATCCTCGTAAGAAGCGGTTAAGGTGGAGAATACCTCTTGTCGTCCCGCTGGCATTATTGTGAGGGGGCGGGTTTGTTGGTAGGAAGGGGGCTTGCCACCTCGTTGGGGGGTGTCAAAATTGTCCTCTGGCGGTGTTGGTTTGGCCAACTCCTTGGTTTCCTGTCGAATGCGGCTCCTCAATCGTGGCTCTGCTGCCAGTTTCTTGCCTCCTGCCGGGCGGAGTCATGTTCCTTGTGCCTTCTCTTGTGTTGGCGAGACCCATAAGTTTCGTGGTCCGCCTGGGCGTGCCTAATGGCCATCGCCATTAGTTCATCATAACCCTGCGGGGTCTCCACCCGCACAGCGTACGAGAATTTTTAGGGCCGGAGACCTTGCTTGAAGGCCGATTCAGCAATCCCCTTGTCCAAGTCTTTGACCCCGGTAGTTGACCCCGGCAGTGGCCGTCTGCCAATGATTAGCGAAAGCTCAGAGCTCTTCTCCGTCTGCCTGCCTGTAGTTGAAGAGAACCGTCGAGGTCCTGGCCCCCTTGACCCGTAATATGAACCGGCCCACGAACCTGTCGTCCAGCTGTTCGAATGCCTTTATAGAATTCGATGGCAGCTCGTAGAACCAGCTAAGTGCCTCCCCAAACAGGGTCTCCTGGAATATGTTACAGCAAACGGCGTCGGAGTAGCCTTTAGCACACGTTTGTGACCGACAGCAGTCCAGGTGTTGGTATGGGCAGCCGGCCCTGGAGTATGTCAACTTGAGCGACTTTTGGGTGCCCGCTCTGCCGGATTCCAGTACCCTGACCGAGAAGGGTCCGGGCCGTTCGTTGAATCGTGCGCTCTCCAGCGGTCTCGCAACCATTCTCTCGTTGGCCTCCATTAGGGCCTTCATCTCTGACACCGAGTCAGATAGTATTTGCATGTAGTGCCCGTGACGTCAAGGTGGTGGCATCTTCCTCGAACGAGCCGTCATTCCTCTGAGCAGCTGGGACGATCTTTGGAGGTATCGCGTCCGCCGAGAACACGTCTCCCGCCACACCGGTGTCCCTCTCTCCTCCCGATGACTGGCTCACCTCCTGGTGCGGAGGCTCTTTTTTGGGTGGTGCGAATGACTTTGCCAGAGCAGCGTGGCGCTGCTGGCCTCTTTCCAGGGCCGCCACCAGTGCGGCATTGACCGCTTCCTTGTCTTGATACCTAGTGGTGGCCTCTGCCCTGTCCCGATCGCTCTATGCCCGCAAGCGGCTTACTTCCGCTTGCATCTCTTCTATTTCTCCCGCCATCTAGTTCCAAGTGAGCTATTCTGGGGAAATTCTGGAATTCGAGTGATGTGTCCAGGAAATTCCTAGAACTTACTGGATCCGAACTTGCATATATAGCAATTCTCGGCAGCTTCTTTAGCTCTGAATACTCTAACTCTTTCCATTGCCCAATCATCAATGTATATACTGCTCATAAGAGAAGAAAATTCCATCAAAAGTATAATCGAGATTTTAACAAATCCATCGAAACATCTCTACAACTCTAAATCGGCTACTTAACATTTTTGTACATTTTTATCAATACTTAGCACGATTTCTTTGTACCTCTACCAAATACTCATGACTCGATATTATGACTCGATTCTAAGATAAAAAAGGTTAAACAAAGTATAAATGAAGGAAATAATACATTAAGAATGTAGCATTTTATGCTCCTATCAACTACCCCACACTTATCTTTTGCTAGTCCCTTAGCAAAACTAAATTAAACTATGACTCTAAACAAACTATTGCTCCTAGTAATTCGTCTCAGGCTCGTATGAACACATAGCTTTCAAGTTGATGTATGAGAATGCTAAGCACGAAAATCCCAAGTTTCATGAACATGCAACATCAATATTAACATGTAAGAACAACACATAAGCATGAAAACATGTATAGCTAATCTGAATCTTCTCACTAGGCATACTCTCTTATTTTCACTCGAAGCATGGTATTCACTCATAAGTATATACAAGAGAAAGATAATGAATTACGATGAGTAACTTGCATAAATCGTGAAAAACAAAAGCTCTTTGTGAATTTTTATGGAAAACCTCATTTAACAACTATATGCACCAATGAACCAAAGCCATATGCTTACTCTTGAGAAAGACTCCACAAATCGAAGTTAACCTATCTTAAGAATTATGAAAAAGGTCAATAAAGGGCATGTAATGAGGCTAGGTTTAGAGGTATTCGATATTTTGGATTAGGAGGCTCAAAATGTCACCGTGGCCTTTAGCAAAGCTCGATTCTCCTTATGTCTTCTCACCAAGAGCCGGATTTCTTCTTGTTGGACCCTTCCTTCATTCTTAACTCCCAAAACATTGCAAAATAATTTTCAAGACTTAAAAACCATGCTTAAATCGAACCGTGCCTGTGCAATTCTTTTCTTTTCTCTCATATGTTTTTTCTTTTCTTTTTCTGAGTAAAAACTTTTCTTTTCTTTTTCTAAGGCATTCGGCACATATTTTTCATATATATTCATGGCTAAGTCTACCTCACACTTGTTCTTCTTCATTACTTCACGCGAAAACTTTTTCAAAGATCAAGCTTTGCCAAGACTTTGAAAAAAAGTAAAGGCATAACTATACTAAGCTCATGGAAAGTGTTTAAGGGTGATGAAAGAAAAGGCTAAATGTCGGCTCAAGGGGGTTTACTAAGGTATCTAACGATGGGCTCAAATAGGGCACATGCTTTATTTGGCTATGGTGATAAACCTAAAAGATCTTTTTAATCCTTTTCAAAATCAAGGTATTTTATGATAGAAGCCTTTTGAAAATCAAAAAGAGTAAGTTCTAGCATTCTAGAGTTCATTCAAAAGCTATGGCACATAATCGTTGAATATATAAAGAATAATGAGGTTCATAGCTATCATGCACGAAATTTTTTGAATTTTATCACTCATGAAGAAAGCAATTTGGCTTTAAAGCTCACAAGGTTATATCGAAACAAACTAGCTAAAACATGCATGCTTTATTAATCAACAAGTCCTACATGCTCCTACCAATGCACATTATCCATGAAACTCACAATTTGTAAAATATGCACAACTATCATCTATGTATGCAAAGAGGAGAAAAACATCATTGACTACTTTAGGGGCATCCTAAGACTCGAAATATTAAATAAACACTCTATTTTTGTGGAACAATTTTCTGAAATTTTCTTTGCACACTAAAACATTAACGGAATATACGCTATCCCACCCCACACTTAGAAAACTACGTTGTCCTCAATGTAAGCATAAAACTATAGCATGTAATTCCTAAGCATACGACAAGCTAACAAATTCCAACATATCATCACAAACCAATGAAAAGAGAAGGGTTAAGAAATTTCAAACTCGCGGTGATGGCTCCTTCGTTTTTCTTGGTCGTATGGGGTTGCCTCCCCATTAGCACTTAAATATTTAAAGTCCTTAGTCTAGACTTTTCACCATGTGGATTGTGTTCATCGTGGTCTAAAATAATGTATCTCGGCAGCCAAAATGGCACAAAGGTGCCTTTGGAAAAATTCGTCCATATCGACAGCGTTGTTGGTGCTATCGGCAGCACTGTCGGCAGTGGCAGGTCCGTCATCAGTATCGGCAGCATGTGTATGCTGCTCGGCAGCGTTGTACGCAACGACATTGGGAGTATCAGATGTGTGCGCAACATCATCCTCGCTATCGGCAGCATGGCCCTTGCTATTGGCAATATGGGCAGGTGCTGTGGCATTGACATCGTGGTTATCGGCAGTGTTGGGGCTCGTCTCGGCAGCATGCACAGGCTGTGCATTTGGCGCATCGGTAGTAGTAGCGGCAGCGTTAGCAGGATGAGCGGTAGGCTGCGCTGCAGGCTGCGCGGCAGGAGAGGCTGCAATGTTGCAGGCCTGACTTTGCAGCCTGTCAGCAGGGGTTGAATCGGTAGAGGCTGCATTTGGCTCTTGTGCACTTTGTGCATTAGTGATGACTTCTTCCTTGTCTTGTGCGTCGAATGGCTCATAGTAAGGCTTGAGTCGATGACCATTGACTTTAAATGTATTCCTCGTGGCTTCATTGCCAATCTCGATGGCTCCATGAAAGAAAACTTGAGTGATAATGAAAGGGCCAATCCATCGAGAACGTAGCTTACCCGGGAAAAGTTTGAGTCGTGAGTGAAATAGGAGAACTTTTTGTCCAACATCAAACTTCTTCCCTCGAAGCATCTTATCATGGTAGGCTCGTGTATTTTCTTTGTATATCCATGCGGCATCATAAGTTTCATTGCGAATTTCCTCTAATTCGTTGAGTTGAAGTTTCCTTTGAAGGCCGGCGGCATCTATGTCCATGTTGAAGGCTTTTACGGCCCACCATGCTTTGTGCTCTAGTTCCACGGGTAAGTGACAAGCTTTTCCATAGGTTAGCCGAAAGGGAGACATTCCTATTGGCGTCTTGTACACGGTTCAATAGGCCCACAAGGCATCGTCAAGTCGATCACTCCAATCCTTCCTTGTTGGTCCAACGGTTTTCTCAAGAATTTGCTTGATTTTTCGGTTGCTTACCTCGGCCATGCCACTAGTTTGGGGATGATAAGGCATAGACACCTTATGTGTAACTCCATATTTCTTCAACAAGGCTTCTATGGTGCGGTTGCAAAAGTGGGATCCTCTATCGCTTATTAAGACTCGTGGAACTCCAAACCGTGAGAAAATGTTGGTCTTGAGAAATTCGGCAACCACCTTGGCATCATTGGTGCGTGTAGCCTTGGCTTCTATCCACTTTGACACGTAATCGACCGCTAGTAAAATGTAGAGGGAGCCTTTGCTTGATGGAAATGGCCCCATGAAGTCTATCCCCCACAAATCATGTATTTCGATGGTGGTGATGGGATTGAGTGGCATTTAATCTCTTGAGCCGATATTCCCCATCCTTTGGCACCTATCACATGTTTTAAAAAAAATGTATGCATCTTTGAAAAGCGTAGGCCAAAAGAATCCACACTCAAGCACTTTTAAAGTGGTCTTCTTTGCTCCAAAATGCCCTCCACATGCCTCACTATGACAAAACTTGAGAATTGGCAAATGCTCTTGCGCATTTGCCACGCATCGTCGGATCACTTGATTGCTGTATTGTTTCCACAAATATGGCTCATCCCAAAGATAGTGGTGTGCATGTTTGATGAGCCGAAGCTTTGCTTGTTTTGGCATGGTGCTTGGGAATTGTCGAGTTGCTAGTAAATTAGCTAAATCGGCATACCAAGGCTCTTGTGATTCGATTCGAAATAGTTGTTCATCCGGAAAGTTCTCAATAAGAGGTAGCCGATCCTCTTCCTTGATGATTCGGCTAAGGTAATCTGCCACGACGTTCTCGCTTCCTTTCTTGTATTTGATTTCTATGTCAAACTCTTGAAGCAAAAGAATCCATCGAATGAGCCTTGACTTGGCATTCTTCTTTGTCATGAGATATCTCAAAGCGGCATGATCACTATACACAACAACTTTGGAATTAATAAGATAAGAACGAAATTTCTCCAAAGCAAATATTACCGGTAAGAGTTCTTTTTCGGTTGTCGAGTAATTGAGTTGAGCATCATTGAAGGTCCTCGAAGCATAGTGAATCACGTTTGGCTTCTTCTCTATTCTTTGGCCGAGCACGGCTCCCATGGCGTAATCACTTGCATCACACATCAACTCGAATGGAAACTCCCAATTTGGTGAAGACAAAATCGGTATCGTGCATAGCTTCTCCTTCAACCGAATGAATGCTTGCTATCATGCTTCACTCCACACAAACGACACATCTTTTTGCAACAAGTTACTCAATGGCTTTTCATCTTTGGAGAAATCCTTGATAAATCTTCGATAGAAGCCGGCATGTCCAGGGAATGATCTCACGTCTCTCACGTTCTTTGGCGAAGGTAAGTGTTGAATGAGCTCTACTTTGGCTTTGTCTACTTCCATGCCTTTTGCCGAAATAATTTGTCTAAGAACAATGCCTTGCGTTACCATGAAGTGACACTTCTCCCAATTAAGCACAAGGTTGGTTTCGACGCACCTTTCTAATATCTCCTCTAAGTTCTCCAAACATGTGTCGAAGTCGCTTCCATAAACACTAAATTCATCCTTGAAGACCTCGATCTTGCTTTCAATAAAGTTGGAGAAGATGTTGTACATGCATCGTTGAAACGTGCCGGGTGCGTTACATAGGCCGAACGACATCCTTCGGTATGCGAAGGTGCCGAATGGACATGTGAAAGTAGTCTTCTCTTGATCATCCGGGTATATCATGATTTGATTGTAGCCGCTATATCCATCAAGAAAATAATAGAACTCATGACCGGCTAACCTCTCGAGCATTTGATCCATAAACGGCAAAGGCATGTGATCTTTCCTTGTTGTTGCATTAAGCTTCCTATAGTCGATGCACATGCGATGGCCGGTCACAAGTCTTTGAGGCACTAGCTCGTTTTTCTCATTCTTCACAACCGTTACACCAGTCTTCTTTGGAACCACTTGCACTGGAGAGATCCACTTGCTATCCGGTCAAAAGTAGCTTGATGATCTCGTCCTTAACTACCTTCATCATGGGAGGATGTAGCCGACGTTGAGCTTCTTTTGTAGGTTTCGCACCATCTTCAAGTAAGATGCAATAAACACACGTTGTAGGGTTTATTCCCTTGATATCCGCCAAGGTCCAACCTATAGCGGTTTTGTACTTCTTAAGCACACAGACTAACTCTTCTTCTTGCTTCTTTCTAAGTTTTGAAGACACAATAACTGGTAGAGTGTCTTCTTCTCCAAGATAAACATACTTTAAGTGACTAGGGAGCTCTTTTAGTTCTAACTTTGGGGCCTCTTCCACACTTGGTCGAAATTTTGTTGTGGCACTTGGAATTGACAAGAATGAATCATGCTTCTTTTCATAGGACCAAGCCTCCAATTTGGCACATAATTCTACTAAGCTCGGCTCAATTTCATTCTTCTTTTCCTCCTTGAGTCGTTCTCCCTCCTTGTCAAATTCGATCCCGAGCTCTATGGCTCGTTGCTATACATCAAGAGAGGTCGACATAACTTGCTCGACCTCATCTAAAATATCACTAGTTTGGCACTCTTTCAAATCGGCGATGGGATACTTCATGGCATCAAAAACGTTGAACTTGATTGATGAGTCGCCTAAGCGAGCATCAAGCAATAATAACCTGACGTGTCGCCGAAGCGAGCATCAAGCAATAATAACCCTACAATCGTTAGTAGTATAGAATAAGTAGGGATCGTTCTAGGCCGGGGATTAAGGGTACCTGAGATATGAAATTGTTAGACAAATATATACAAACATATATACAAAATCATCACATATGGGGGTGAAAGGATTTGGCAGCTAGGCTGCCCTAAACTACACACGGCACACACATTAAAACAAGAAATTCCTAGGTTCGGCAGCAAGAAGGGCTGCCTTTAAATCATGCATAAAAACAGAAAATTAAAAATCCTAAATTACTATATACAAGGTTGGTCGACATTCTTCCACAAATTACTAACACAAAAGCACTCAAAACACATAGCAAAGTTATAAGATAAGACACGGCAAGAGCACACAATATCCTAGATCCGACTTAGTTCCAACCTAATTAGCTCCTTATCGGTTTACTAATCGATTAAGACTCTCAAGTACTTCAAGATTAACTTATCGTCTAACCCTAAAGTTATACTAAACACATTTGAGAACACTTATCGTCGAAGTCAAATATGCAAAGTAATTAGGCACAAGGTCTTTTTAGTCGGAAACATATCAATCAAGCAAGGCGTCACCACTTCTTGTTAACATGCATAGTCATTTAAACCACTCTAGTCCTATTATTGACGGATACAAGACCAATACTCACAACACATCGCGAATATGCTAAGTACCAATCTTTGAGGCACACGGATTTAAAGACTAAACCAAGAACGAATTACTAGAATCAGAGTGAACATGCTTGCCTATCTAATCCTATCTCTTTACTTCATATTTTCATTACAATTTAGCATGCAATTCGAAACTTATCTTTGAAATTCCTTATTAATACTATAAGAATTAAATTAACATGCATCATTATAAAACCAAATTCACAATTGTTTTTCACATAGACATGAAAACACAATAATCAAACATACACATGAGTTTCATAGACAAAACTACACATAACTACATAAAAACTATTACAAACCAAGAGTAGGGAGTAGATCACACTTTTGCAGACACCTTTGAGGCTTCAAGTCGTGTGGATCCAATGGAAAGTGGTTCGGTGGTGGCTGGATGAATGATGAAGACAATCGGCAGGAATTTATGGTGGTGGTGGTGGCTTTTGGTTTGTGTTTTTATGTAGGATCTTTGGCTGAAAATTGGTAGAGCTTTGGCTAGGGTTTTTGCTTTAGAATGTGACAGTTTTTATGATGGAAGCAGGCTTCTATATATAGGAGAAAAGGTCTGTGCAGTTTGAAGCCTTTCCTTGTTCAAATCGGCAAAGAAATCTTCAGTAAATAAGGTTTCCCAATCCAAGTTGGCATAGGCTTTTCTTTCCGTATCGAACAAAGAAACCTTGCTTGGTCAACTTATAATTTCTTCTTGGCCGTTTCATAGCTCTTTGGAATGATTTGGCATGCTTGCAGCCGCTTGATGACAATACAGGAAATTCCTCTCTGCTCGCGAGTACAGACTTTGCTAGTATCGGGTACTGGCGAGGCTAATCTGGGTGGCGAGGCTAGGCTTCTGGCGATAGCGCGAACATGCATGCAGGCATGTGCGGATGGTTGGCGAGCGGACATGTACTAGCTGGTGAGCTGACCAGTTCTGCTGAATCTGCTGGCGGATGAAGCTTGGCGGATGCAACTTGGCGGATGAGCTTCTGGCGAGCAAGATCGTTGGCGAGCGAGCAAGGGCTTGGCGAATGAGACCTGGCGGATGATACCTTTGTGTCTTCAGTCGAGTATAACTTTTTCTTCGATGCTCCGATTGATTCGATTTCAAATCTTAGATAAACTAGACACAAATTGCCATCTCCCCATAAAACAGTTTGATAAAAATCCTTGTGAATTGACGGGAATGAGTTTTCGAAGTTGGGACACAGTCCCAGGAAAATCCTGGAAGTCCCTGGATTGGAATGCTCGGACTGCCGTTTTGCAGCCAACTTTTGGGTGACTTCCCGAACTCCGATTGATCTGAAATTTTAACACAACATTCCTCAGCATATGAATATTAAGCACGCCAAATTTCATAGAATTTGGACAAGGATGGATCATAGTTTCATTCATCTCAAAATCACGAAAAAGACATATTTTGCACTATTTTCCAGATTTCTCAAACTTAGTCATTTTTCGGATTCTTAACCATTTTTCACAAAACTCTACCAAAATTAACACTAACTACATTATGACTCAA
This sequence comes from Potentilla sterilis, assembly GCA_963682095.1. Lineage (NCBI taxonomy): Eukaryota > Viridiplantae > Streptophyta > Magnoliopsida > Rosales > Rosaceae > Potentilla > Potentilla sterilis. The sequence continues at coordinate 50,010,804 of OY821754.1, forward strand.
TCTTAGACAAATAAGGGTTAAACAAAGCATAAACGAGGGTATAAGCATATAATATCGTCGCACATTGTGCTCCTATCAACTACCCCACACTTATCCTTTGCTAGTCCCTTAGCAAACTAAATTAAACTAAGACTCTAAACAAACTATTGCCCCTAACAATTTGTCTCAGGCTCGTATGTACACATAGCTTTCAAGTTAATGCATGAGAATGCGAAGCACGAAAATTCCAAGCTTCATGAACATGTGACATCAATATGAACATATAAGAACAAAAAAAAGTAAGCATGTAGACATGTTAAAGTTAATTCAATCCTCCTCACTAGGCATACTCTCTTCTTTTCTCTCGAAGCAAGGTAATTCACTCATAAGTATATGCAAGCGAAAGATAATGAATTACAAAGAGTGACTTGCATATATCAAAGAAACGAAAGCACTTTGTGAATTTTTTATGGAAAAACCTCATATGATAACTATATGCACCAATGAACCAAAACCATATGCTTACTCTTGAGATAATCTCCACAATCAAATTTAACCATCTTAAGAATCATGAAAAGATCAATAAAAGGGATGTAATGGGGCTAGGCTAAGAGGTATTCGATATTTGGATAAGAAGGCTCAAAACGTCACCGTGCGCTTTAGCAAAGCTCGAATCTCCTTATGTCTTCTCGCCAAGGGTCAAATTTTATCTTGTTGGACCCATACTTCATTCTTTACTTCCCCACAACATAGTGAATACGAACAAAGGTCAAAATATAACAATAGTAGACCTTCACATGCAAACAAAAACTCCAAATTCACAACAATTAGACTTAGCCAAATTTTCTTTTGAAACCGTGCCTCTTTCTTTTCTTTTCTTTCGGACTTGATTTTTCTCTTTTTTTTTTCTTTTCTTTTTGTCCGATTTCAATTTTTCTTCTTTTGTTTTCTCATAGGCACGGCACAATTACAATTTTCACATAATTTTCTAGCTAAGTCTACCCCACACTTGATCTTCTTCATCACTTCCCGCAAAAACTCCTTCAAAAATCAAGCTTTGCCGACACACAATGGTCAAGACATCACTATACTAAGCTTATGGAAAGTGGTTAAGGGTGATGAAAGAAAAGGCTAATTGTAGGCTCAAAGGGTTTTACTAAGGTGTCCCACGACGGGCTCCAATAGGGCTCATGCTTTATTTGGCTTTGGTGGTAAACCTAAATGATCTTTATTCAATCACATTTAAAATCAAGGTATTTTATGATAAAAACGTTTCGAAAATCAACGAGAGTAAGTTCTAGCATACTAGAGTTCATTAAAAAACTATGGCACATAGTCATCGAATAATCAAAGAATTATGAGGTTTCTTGCTTCTTATGAATCTATAGAATTTTATCTTTTTATCGCTCAAGAAGAAAGCAAATTGGCTCTAAAGCTCACATAGGTTATTAATCAACAAACTAGCTAAAACATGCATGCTTCGTAATCAACAAGTCCTACATGCTCCTACCAATGCACAAAATCCATGAAACTCACAATTTTAATTGTATGCACAACCATCATCTATGTATGCAAAGAGGAGAAAAACATCATTGACAATTTAGGGGCATCCTAAGACTCGAAACAAATTTAAACACTCTATTTTTGTGGAACAATTTTCTGAATTTTCTTTTCTAAACTAAGCACACCAAAACATAAACGGAATACGTTATCCCACCCCACACTTAGAAAATTACATTGTCCTCAATGTAAGCACAAATCTATATCAACGAATTTCCTAAGCATGCAATAGTCTAACATATACCAACATATCATCACAAATCAAAGATAAAGAGAAGGGTTAAGAAATTGCAAACTCTCGGTGATGGCTCCTTCACTTTTCTTTGATCGAATTGGGTTGCCTCCCAATTAGCGCTTTGTGTTTATAGTCCATTGCTTAGACTTTTCACCGTGTTTTGCATGTGTTCATCGTGTTCCAAAACACTTTAAATCGGTAAGAAGAAGATCGATAAGAAGATCGTTGCATGAGGTGTCCGAATCGGTGCTTGTATAGGTGGTTGTATCTTGCGTTGTATCGGAGGCAGCGGAAGGCGTGTCCGACTGTGTCGCCTTCGTGTCCGGTACCAAGTCAAGCGTATCCGGCGTATCCTTGAGTCCAGCTAGGTTGTGCTGCACCTCATGTGTTATATCATCAAGCCTGCCGGCGATGGCAGGTCCGGCAGGATGCTCGGTAGCAAGGAGTGTATTCGGCAATGTTGTGTGTAAGCTGCCTGCAATGGCCGGTCCGGCAGCTTCTTGGTCTCGGCATTGGGGTGCGGGTGAAGGGTGCAGCTCGGCATGGACAATAGCACTGGTAGCCCCTTGGCTTGGAGGATCATGCACATCGGTTTCATCATGTATGGGTTCAAATGGCTCGTAGTACGGCTTGAGTCTATGTCCATTTACCTTGAATATGTTTCCCGTAGCTTCATTCCGAATTTCTATGGCTCCATGCGGAAACACTTGAAGAACAATGAATGGTCCAATCCAACGTGAGCGCAACTTACCCGGAAAACGTTTGAGTCGTGAATGATACAAGAGAACTTTTTGTCCAACTTCAAACTCCTTCCGTCGAAGCATCTTATCATGTGCAACCTTAGTCTTTTGCTTGTAAATCCATGCGGCTTCATAAGCTTCATTCCGTATTTCTTCAAGTTCGTTGAGTTGAAGCTTCCTATGAAGGCCGGCCTCATCAATGCTCATGTTGAAGGCCTTAACCGCCCACCATGCTCTATGCTCAAGTTCTACCGGTAAGTGACATGCTTTGCCATATGTTAACCGAAAAGGTGACATACCTATCGGTGTCTTGTATGCTGTCCTATAAGCCCACAAAGCATTATCGAGACGATCACTCCAATCCTTCCTTGAAGGTCCAACGGTCTTCTCAAGTATTTGCTTGATCTCTCGATTACTTACTTCGGCCATGCCACTAGTTTGGGGATGATAAGGTGTAGAAACTTTATGTGTGACTCCATACTTCTTCAATAAGGCTTCAATGGTGCGGTTACAAAAATGGGATCCTCCATCGCTAATCAAGACTCTTGGAACTCCAAAACGTGAAAAGATGTTGGTCTTGAGAAACTCGGCTACCACCTTAGCATCGTTGGTGCGTGTAGCCTTGGCTTCAATCCACTTTGACACATAATCCACCGCAAGCAATATGTAGAGAAAGCCCTTACTTGAAGGAAACGGTCCCATGAAGTCAATCCCCCAAAGATCATGAATCTCAATAGAAGTGATGGGGTGTAACGGCATTTGATCTCTTGGTCCAATATTCCCCATTCTTTGGCATCGATCACATGACTTACAAAATATGAATGCATCTTTGAAAATTGTAGGCCAAAAGAATCCACAATTAAGTACCTTCAATGCCGTCTTCTTTGGTCCAAAATGTCCTCCACACGCCTCATTATGACAAAAAGTAAGGATGGAACGATGCTCGTTCTCCGGCACACATCTTCTAAGCACTTGATCACCACATTGCTTCCATAAGTACGGATCATCCCACAAGAAGTGTCGAGCTTGCTTCCTTATTCTTTGTTGATGGTGGTTCGGCAACTCTTTGGGAAATCGGCGTGTAGCTAGAAAATTTGCAATGTCGGCATACCAAGGCTCATGTACTTCAAGTCGAAAAAGTTGCTCATCCGGAAAGGTCTCTAATAGGGGCAGCCGATCCACATCTTGCACAAGTCTACTCAAATGATCGGCTACGACATTCTCTATACCTTTCTTATCCTTAATCTCAATATCGAACTCTTGAATCAAAAGAATCCATCGAATAAGCCTCGGCTTAGCATCCTTCTTTGTCATAAGATATCTTAAAGCGGCATGATCACTATAAACAATAACCTTGGAATTCAAAAGATATGATCGAAACTTTTCCAAAGCAAAGATTACCGCTAAGAGTTCCTTCTCCGTTGTTGTGTAGTTGAGTTGTGCATCGTTGAGAGTCCTTGAAGCATAGTAAATGGCGCATGGCTTCTTTTCAATTCGTTGTCCAAGTACCGCTCCAAGTGCATAATCACTAGCATCACACATCAACTCAAATGGCTCGTCCCAATTAGGGGGCACAAGTATTGGTGCCGTACATAAGCAAGCCTTCAATCGGCAAAATGCTTCCTCACACGCCTTTGTCCACTCAAACGTCACCTCCTTTTGTAACAAGTTGCTCAATGGCTTGGCAATTGAAGAGAAGTCCTTGATAAATCGTCGATAGAACCCCGCATGGCCAAGAAAACTTCTCACATCTTTCACACATCTAGGGCTCGGCAATGCTTGTATGAGCTCCACCTTGGCTTTGTCAACCTCTAAGCCTCTTGCCGAAATTATGTGCCCTAGAACAATGCCTTGCATGACCATGAAGTGACACTTCTCCCAATTGAGCACAAGATTTGTCTCTACACACCTCTTAAGTATCTTCTCCAAGTTCCCCAAACATGCATCGAAGGTGCCTCCATACACACTAAAATCATCCATAAACACTTCGATAATGTCTTCAATAAAATCCGAGAAGATAGCATACATACATCTTTGAAAAGTGCCGGGTGCGTTGCAAAGTCCGAATGGCATCCTCCGATAAGCAAACGTGCCAAATGGACAAGTAAAAGTGGTCTTCTCTTGATCGTCCGGGTGTATCATGATTTGATTGTAGCCACTATATCCATCAAGAAAGCAATAGTAAGAATGACCGGCTAACCTCTCTAGCATTTGATCCATAAACGGCAAAGGCATGTGATCCTTCCTTGTTGTAGCGTTGAGCTTCCTATAGTCGATGCACATCCTATGACCGGTTACAAGTCTTTGTGGCACAAGCTCATTCTTCTCATTCTTGACAACCGTTACACCACTCTTCTTTGGCACTACTTGCACGGGAGATATCCACTTACTATCCGAAATTGGGTAGATCACCCCGCAATCAAGCAACTTGATAATTTCTTCTTTAACAACTTTCATCATGGGAGGGTGAAGTCGACGTTGAGCTTCCTTTGTCGGCTGAGCTCCTTCTTCTAACAAAATACGATGAACACAAGTAGTAGGGCTTATTCCCTTGATATCCGCTAAGGTCCAACCTATGGCGGTCTTGTACTTTTTAAGCACACGTATCAACTCTACCTCTCGCTTCTCACTAAGCATTGAAGATACAATCACCGGTAGTGTATCTTCTTCTCCAAGATAAACATACTTCAAGTGACTTGGGAGTTCTTTTAGTTCTAACTTTGGGGCCTCTTCCACACTTGGTCGGAATTTTGTTGTGGCACTTGGAATTGACAAGAACGAATTAAAGGTTTGGGCATAGGGCCGAGCCTCTAGCTCGGCACAAACTTTCATCACACTCGGCTCTATCATAAATGGCTCGGCAATGGTGCCTTGCTCGGCACTTCTTGGCTTGGCCGGCTCTTCTTCCTCATTCTTATGCACGATTCGTTCTCCCCTCTTGTCAAATCCGACCCCTTGCTCAATCGCTAATTGCTATGCGTCAAGCGAGGTCGACATAACTTGCTCGACCTCCTCCAAAACATCAATGGCACAACCCTCCTTCAAATCAACGTTGGGGAATTTCATGGCATCAAACACATTGAACTTTATCATCTCACCATCAAATTCCATAGTTAGGTTGCCCTCGGCCACATCTATCTTTGTACGCGCGGTCCTCATGAATGGTCGCCCTAAAAGCAATTGAGTGTTGTTGACCGGCGAATCCTCCATCTCAACCACATAGAAATCGGCGTGAAAAATCAATTGGTTGACTTGCACCAACACATCTTCTACATACCCCTCCGGATATTTGCTTGAGCGATCCGCAAGTTGAATGATGACATTATCCTTCTTGAGAGGCCCTATACTCAACGATTGATACACATTGAGTGGCATGACATTGATCGATGCTCCCAAGTCCAACATAACATCATCAAACCGTGTATTGCCTATGACATAAGGCACATTGAAGCTCCCCGGATCTTTCATCTTTGGTGGCAACTTCCTTTGAATAACGGCCGACACCGTCTCGCTCATAGTTACCACACGAGTCTCTCTAGTATGCCTCCTTGCCGTGCAAAGCTCCTTTAAAAACTTAGCATACTTTGGCACTTGCTTAATGCATTCCAACAAAGGGATGTTGACTTGCACTTTCCGGAAAATCTCCAACACCTCTTCATCGGATTTATCTTTCTTCGTTCTAGCAAAGCGAGAAGGGAATGGAATGCTTGATGATGACACACCTCCCTTACTTGCTTGGCTCGGCAATAACTCATTCTTTGATGTTGCGGGATCGTACTCAAGCTCATTACGCAGCCCTTTATCTTTAATATTAGTGTTGCCGGCACCGTGCCCTTGTTCGGCAGCTTCCTTCTTCTCGGCATCACCATTGTTTCTGGCATTATCATGACCGGCAATGTGTAACTCGGCCTCATGCATGTGGCTGCCGGCAATGTCACGTCCGGCAGCCCTCTCTTCATCCCCAATACCTTTGAAAGTCACTCGCTTCTTCTTTGGACTTGTTGGAGGAAACAACTCTCTTCCACTACGAGTTTGAATCACTTTGGCTTGCTCGTTCCTCGGATTGGGAATAGTATTGCTTGGCAACTTCCCTTGCTCATTAAATCTTCCCATAAAATCCACAACTTGCCCCATTTGAGTCTTGAGCTCACCAATGTCCTTTTGATGATTTTGTTGCCCCGCGAGTAATGCTTGAGTAGCACTTGACAAAGATTGAATCAAAGCATCGTAATTAGGGTTGCTTGGCGAAGCTTGGCCTTGGCCTTGGCTCGGCCCTCCTTGGCCTTGGTACGGCACAACCTGTGCTTGGCTCGGCATAGCTACACAATTCCCTTGGTTCGGCATGTATGGCTGCCGAGGCACAAATGGTGGCCTCGGTGCAAATGGCGCTCCTCCCTCTCTCGGTTGCATAGGTGCCCTAAGCACGTTGTCATTGTTTGCCCATCGAAAGTTCGGATGATCATTGAACCTTGGATTGAAATTTCCAAAACGTTGGCCTCCTTGAAAACCAATGGCATTGCACTCCTCAACTCCCTCACTAATTCCAAATTGAGGGCATTGGTCGGTCTCATGGCCCTCGGTGCAAATACCACATGCACTAGCACGCTTCTTCATCAAATTACTCACCAAGTCGGTAAGCTTGTCCACTTTATCCTCTAACTTTGAGCTCGAAGACGTCTCATGCACTTTCTCATTCCTTTGCACATTGCCTCGTGCCATGCCAAATTGTTGGTTGTTCAAAGCACGAACTTCCAACAAACTTCTTGCCGCACCAGCATTTAACTCCAAAAAGCTACCTCCCGCGGCCGAGTCAAGAAACTCTCTCTCCATGACGCGCAATCCCTCATAGAAATATTGTAGCAAGAGCCCATCGCTAATGCCATGCGATGGACACAAAGAAACTAGGGACTTGAACCTCTTGTAGTAGTCAAAGAAAGTCTCATCTCCGGCCTGCTTCACACTTGTTATTTGCTTCCTCAGATCAGTGATACGTGAAGCAGGAAAGTACTTAAGCAAAAACTCATCCATCATAGTACTCCACGAAACAATGCGACCACTAGGCACCTCAAACAACCACTCCTTTGCTTGATCTTCTAAAGAAAATGGAAATGCCTTCATTTTGAAGTGTTGCAAATCGGTCCCTCTTGGACACATAGACTCCATGGTGAAGTTAAACCACTGTAGATGCTTGTTAGGGTCCTCACTCGGCATCCCATAAAATGACTTCAGCTTATGGAGGAATCCACTCCTCAATTCAATCTCTCCAGTCTTGTCAGTCTCCAAGGGAGGATAAGTAATATTAGAAGGAGCAACTCCAGCTCCAGCAACATGACCATTCTGTGATCTGATTGATGCCATGATTTCTTCTTCTTCTTCTAATTCGGCAAAAGCTTCAAATTCTGGATTCTGAAGATCACACGATGATGACACTACTGATGGGGAACTCGGCAAGGATGATGATACGGACGGAACTATAGGTGAACTCGGCAAGGATGATGACACAGATGAACTGGTTGGTGACGATGGTGGTAATGGCACAAAACGAGCAATAGCGAGTTCTTGGTCTAAACGTTGCAAACGGCCTTGAAGATCTCTTGTCCAAATACTAGACTCGGACATGCACTATTTCTGAAATTTGCAACATTTAAACAAGTTAGAACCTCGTAAAGAAATAGAAAGCAAGAATATACATCATTACAAGCCACGGCATTGGCGATTACACAACAAATTTCAAACCATAACACATATGCACATTCGGCAAGATACAAGAAGGCACACACGGCAAGACACAAGTATACACGGCAAAAGTACAAATATGGTTCGGCAATAAGAGATGATCATGTAATCACTAAGTCTAGTTTCTTTTAATTTTGTTCTAACTCTCGAAATACGTGGAGCAGAGGAGATAACGGTGCAATGGACTGATACAGCCCCTGGTAGTATCATGCTTAATCCGATATACCTCAAGAGTTTGAACCACACAACATTTTTTATCTTTGAAGAAAATAGGCCACATATGTCAAGTTATGTTCTAGCGTCTAAAGTGAGGTGATGCTTCGGCACAAGCTGTCGACTAGGTCGTGCGGATTTTACGTTTCAAAGGTCATTAAAATCACGGAGGGCGAACCCCCTACAGGAACCAGGCAGGACTCGTTGTTGGACACCACGGAGGGCGAACCCCCTATCGACTCACTCACCGAGAATGAACATCAGTCTATGGGCCTTGAGATCCAGTTAAACAAACCTGAGAACCATATCTATGATAATAACTTCCCCATACTTTGTAAAACAAACACGGATCCCTAGCGGTCTCAAGTGTTGATTAAAACCGCCCTCAACCTCATAGAAGTAATACTATTACCGAAGAAACGCTTATATGCGTGGGGGGAAAGTATCCCGCGTTTCCCAATCTACATAGAAACGCCCTCCGACAAAGCACCATTCACATGAAGGGTTTTGGTTATGATCAACAAAAGAGGCTTCACCTACATGTTACACTTTAGAAACTACAATAAACTCAAACATACACAACACTATCAACTCCCTAGAAATTAAACTAAGTGATTACCAACATACATCATTATACATCATGCAACTTTCGAAATTTAAACTCTACATGCCGAAGCATATTTCTACTTTACAAAATCCCAAAATAAACTTAAAATTTACAACTTTACAACTTCACAACAAAAAATTTCCAGCAACATATATACGCAACAATAACATAAAACAAGCTTTTATAATCCCCGGCAACGGCGCCAAAAATTGACGTGTCGCCGAAGCGAGCATCAAGCAATAATAACCCTACAATCGTTAGTAGTATAGAATAAGTAGGGATCGTTCTAGGCCGGGGATTAAGGGTACCTGAGATATGAAATTGTTAGACAAATATATACAAACATATATACAAAATCATCACATATGGGGGTGAAAGGATTTGGCAGCTAGGCTGCCCTAAACTACACACGGCACACACATTAAAACAAGAAATTCCTAGGTTCGGCAGCAAGAAGGGCTGCCTTTAAATCATGCATAAAAACAGAAAATTAAAAATCCTAAATTACTATATACAAGGTTGGTCGACATTCTTCCACAAATTACTAACACAAAAGCACTCAAAACACATAGCAAAGTTATAAGATAAGACACGGCAAGAGCACACAATATCCTAGATTCGACTTAGTTCCAACCTAATTAGCTCCTTATCGGTTTACTAATCGATTAAGACTCTCAAGTACTTCAAGATTAACTTATCGTCTAACCCTAAAGTTATACTAAACACATTTGAGAACACTTATCGTCGAAGTCAAATATGCAAAGTAATTAGGCACAAGGTCTTTTTAGTCGGAAACATATCAATCAAGCAAGGCGTCACCACTTCTTGTTAACATGCATAGTCATTTAAACCACTCTAGTCCTATTATTGACGGATACAAGACCAATACTCACAACACATCGCGAATATGCTAAGTACCAATCTTTGAGGCACACGGATTTAAAGACTAAACCAAGAACGAATTACTAGAATCAGAGTGAACATGCTTGCCTATCTAATCCTATCTCTTTACTTCATATTTTCATTACAATTTAGCATGCAATTCGAAACTTATCTTTGAAATTCCTTATTAATACTATAAGAATTAAATTAACATGCATCATTATAAAACCAAATTCACAATTGTTTTTCACATAGACATGAAAACACAATAATCAAACATACACATGAGTTTCATAGACAAAACTACACATAACTACATAAAAACTATTACAAACCAAGAGTAGGGAGTAGATCACACTTTTGCAGACACCTTTGAGGCTTCAAGTCGTGTGGATCCAATGGAAAGTGGTTCGGTGGTGGCTGGATGAATGATGAAGACAATCGGCAGGAATTTATGGTGGTGGTGGTGGCTTTTGGTTTGTGTTTTTATGTAGGATCTTTGGCTGAAAATTGGTAGAGCTTTGGCTAGGGTTTTTGCTTTAGAATGTGACAGTTTTTATGATGGAAGCAGGCTTCTATATATAGGAGAAAAGGTCTGTGCAGTTTGAAGCCTTTCCTTGTTCAAATCGGCAAAGAAATCTTCAGTAAATAAGGTTTCCCAATCCAAGTTGGCATAGGCTTTTCTTTCCGTATCGAACAAAGAAACCTTGCTTGGTCAACTTATAATTTCTTCTTGGCCGTTTCATAGCTCTTTGGAATGATTTGGCATGCTTGCAGCCGCTTGATGACAATACAGGAAATTCCTCTCTGCTCGCGAGTACAGACTTTGCTAGTATCGGGTACTGGCGAGGCTAATCTGGGTGGCGAGGCTAGGCTTCTGGCGATAGCGCGAACATGCATGCAGGCATGTGCGGATGGTTGGCGAGCGGACATGTACTAGCTGGTGAGCTGACCAGTTCTGCTGAATCTGCTGGCGGATGAAGCTTGGCGGATGCAACTTGGCGGATGAGCTTCTGGCGAGCAAGATCGTTGGCGAGCGAGCAAGGGCTTGGCGAATGAGACCTGGCGGATGATACCTTTGTGTCTTCAGTCGAGTATAACTTTTTCTTCGATGCTCCGATTGATTCGATTTCAAATCTTAGATAAACTAGACACAAATTGCCATCTCCCCATAAAACAGTTTGATAAAAATCCTTGTGAATTGACGGGAATGAGTTTTCGAAGTTGGGACACAGTCCCAGGAAAATCCTGGAAGTCCCTGGATTGGAATGCTCGGACTGCCGTTTTGCAGCCAACTTTTGGGTGACTTCCCGAACTCCGATTGATCTGAAATTTTAACACAACATTCCTCAGCATATGAATATTAAGCACGCCAAATTTCATAGAATTTGGACAAGGATGGATCATAGTTTCATTCATCTCAAAATCACGAAAAAGACATATTTTGCACTATTTTCCAGATTTCTCAAACTTAGTCATTTTTCGGATTCTTAACCATTTTTCACAAAACTCTACCAAAATTAACACTAACTACATTATGACTCAATCTTAGACAAATAAGGGTTAAACAAAGCATAAACGAGGGTATAAGCATATAATATCGTCGCACATTGTGCTCCTATCATAACCCTACAATCGTTAGTAGTATAGACATAAGTAGGGATCGTTCTAGCCGGAGATTAAGGGTACCTGAAACATGAGAATGTTAGACAAATATACATATATACACATCAAAATCTTCACATTTATGGGGGAAAAATTGAGGTTCGGCAGCCCTAGGGCTGCCCCTAAACTATGGCACGAATTTAAAAGACATGGAATTAAATTGCAGGAATTTAAATTCTAAACTACTATGTACAAGTTTGGTCGATATTCTTCCACAAAGCACTAGCACGACAACAATCAAAACACATAACAAACAAGCAAATAAGACTCACGGCAAGGCATTAAAGTGTTCTAGACTCAACCTAACTCCAACCCAACTAGCTCCTAAACGGTATTACTAATTGATTAAGACTCCTCATATATTTTAAGTGACTAAACGCCTAGCCTTAAAAATTATACTAGTCATCTTTGAATATTCTAAACGACGTAAACAATCATGGCAAGTAATTAAGCACAAAGTCTTTTTTTTAGTTGGAAACAAGTTAAATAAGTAAGGCGTCACTCTTCTTATTTACAAGCATGTTCTTTAAACCACTCTAACCCTTGTGAAAAACAACACAAATCAAATAACCCTAAAGATTACTTAATCTATACTCTTTTCGGCTAATGAGATTAATATTCCACACATTGCAATTGCATAGACTACCAATCTTTAAGCACACAAATTTAAAGAACAAGTCAAGAAAACCCTAAAACCAAATTAACACATATTTTGCCGATTGTCCTATTTACTAATTAATTACATATTTTCCTTACTCTTTAACATGCAATCCATATTCTTACATCCAAACAATTAAAGATAAAGAAAACGAATTGAACATACAAATCATAAAACCAAACTTCAATCCAAACAATACATAGACATAGAGTTTGAAACCAAGAATACATGCTAACTTCATAGACAAAGTTTAACATAGCTACATAAAAATTACAAAACCGAAAGAGGGGAGTGGATCACACTTTTGTAGACACCTTGATGACTTCGACTCGTGTGGATCCGGCGGATGGTCGAGGAGATGGCTGCTCGACAATGGTGTGTGTGTCGGCAGGAATTTTAGGGTGAGATGGTGGTGATTTTCGGCTAGGGTTTTATATAGGACTCTTGGGAAATTTAGGTAGAGCTTTGGCTAGATTTTTGCTTTTTAAATGTGACACGTTTTTCTATTGAAAAGATGGCTTTATATAGAGGAAAAAGGCTAGGGTTTGCCGGCCACACAAGGAATGAGAATTTCTTTTCCTAGTTGGCTTATGTTTCCTTGTGGCAACAGTAATGCATTCTTGGAATTCTTTTTCAGAATTTTTTTCATGGCATGGGCTGCATATCTTCATGGACTTCTTATGTGGACTTTAAAACTCCATTTGGTGAACTTTGATCCATGAAAAATACACAAAACCGCCAAGAACCAAAACCGGCAGAATTGCTTGCCGATCGGCAACCTTTCCTAGCTTGGCTAGGAAAGCATCTTTTCTTCGTGTATTTCCTCCACGCCATAGCTCAATGTCTTCCTCTATCCTTCAATAAACTTGGACAATCTTCAAGTATGCAATTGTGTGCCAAAATGTCCGTCGAAAACAGAAACAAAGGAAAAGAGGCAGAAACTTGGTGGAATCAGCTGGAATGACATTACTCCGGTAATTCTGGTATAACTCCCTCCTCAGAGCTCTGATTGATTCCATTATAAGTCTCAGAGAAACTAGACACGTAGAGCTTCCTCTAAATAAAAGGACTTGATCAAATTCCTTGTGAAACGTCCAGAATGAATTTTTGAAGTTGGGACATAGTCCCAGGAAAAATCCTGGAAGTCCCTGGATTGGTTTGCTCGAACTGCTCATTTGCAGCCATCTTTTGGGTGACTTCCCAAATTCCGATTGATCTGTATTTTTGACACAAAACTCTTTAGCAAGCCAATAACATACATACCAAATTTCATCAAATTTGGAAAATGATAGGTCACAATTCCATTTGTCTCAGAATCACGAAAAAGACACATTTTGCATTATTTTCCAGAATTCTTAAACTTGGTCATTTTTCGGATTCTAAAGCATATTTTATCAAAACTCTACCAAATCAACACTAAACTAAATTATGACTCGATCTTAGACAAATAAGGGTTAAGCAAAGCATAAACGAGGGCAAATAAATATTAATATCATCGCACATTGTGCTCCTATCATTGATCGATCTGCAAGTTGAATGATGATATAAGATTCTTGAGAGGCCCTATACTTAACGTTTGATACACATTGAGTGGCATGACATTGATCGATGCTCCCAAGTCGAGCAGGACATCATCAAAACGTGTGTTATCGATCACACATGGCACATTGAAGCTCCCCGGATCTTTCATCTTTGGTGGCAACTTTCTTTGAATAACGGCTGATACCGTTTCGCTCATAGTCACCACACGTGTCTCCCTTGTATGTCTCCTTGTCATGCAAAGCTCTTTGAGGAACTTTGTATACTTAGGCACTAGCCTTATACACTCCAACAAAGGGATGTTTACTTCTACTTTCCGGAAAATATCCAACACTTCCTCGTCGAATTTGTCCTTCTTGGACTTTGCAAAACGAGAAGGGAAGGGTATGCATGAGTTCGGCACCCCTCCCTTGTTGGCTTTGATCTGCACACTCTCCTTCTTCGAGGTTGCGGGATCTTTCTCGAGCTCATTCTTCAATCTCTCTCTTTCGGCAGCTCTCTCAGCTGCAGCCTTGGCAGGGTTCTCGGCAAGGCTGCACGCAGCGTCGGCAGCGTGGCGCGCAGTATCGGCATCGGCAGGCTGCAGGCCAGCCTGCTCGGCAGCATCGACAGAATTGGTGCTGGCTGCATCTTCTTCCTCGAAAATTGTGCCGAAAGTCACCTTCTTTGGATTTCTTGCTCGTGGCTCATCCAACATTCTTCCACTACGTGTTGTGATAACTTTGGCATGCTCATGCCCCAGATTTTTAATAACTTCACCCGGTAGCTTTTCTTGTTCAGTGATCTTTCCTATAAAGTCCACGACTTGCCCCATTTGAGTCTTTAACTCGGCTATGTCTTTCGAGTGTGTTTGTTGTCCCGCGAGCAATACTTGAGTTGCCCTCGAAAGAGATTGGATCAATGCATCATAGTTGGGGTTGCTTGGTGCAGCTTGAGATTGGTTCGGCATAGGTTGAAACGGCATGGCTTGGTTGTTCGTTTGCATAGCTTGGCTCGGCCCTTGGTTTGGCTGAAAAGGTGGTCTCGGCACATATGGTGCTGTTGGTTGGTATGGAGCTGCATTAGGTGGCCTTTGGACGTTGTCATTGTTTGACCATCTAAAGTTCGAATGATCGTTGAACCTCAGATTGAAGTTTACGAACCTTTGTCCTCCTTGAAATCCAACGACATTTACCTCCTCCTCATTTAATCCAAATTGAGGGCATTGCTCGGTTTCATGATTCTCGGCACAAACTCCACACACTTGTGCTCTCTTTCCTGGCATGAGACTTGCTCCATATCCGATAGCTTATCTACCTTGTTCTCCAACACCGAACTAGTAGTCTCATTCACTTTGTGCTTCAAGGCATTATCTAGCGACATGCCAAATTGTTGACTATTTAATGCTCGGATCTCCAACAAGTTCTTGGCCGGTGTAGGATCAAGCTCAAGGAAAGAACCTTGAGCCGCCGAATCTAAGAACTCCTTCTCCATGAGACGCAAGCCCTCATAAAAGTACTGAAGAAGTAGCCCCTCTCTAATGCCACGAGATTGACACAAAGCAACGAGGGTTTTATACCTCTTGTAGTAGTCAGAAAACGTCTCATCTCCTCCTTGCCGAATGCTCGTGATTTGCTTCCTCAAATCAGTGATACGAGATGCCGGATAATACTTGAGTAGAAACTCATTCACCATCGTCTCCCACGATGTGATACGACCGGTTGGCACCTCAAATAGCCACTCCTTGGCTTGATCCTCAAGTGAAAATGGAAAAGCCTTCATCTTGAAGTGGTGAATGTTGGCACTTGTAGGGCACATGCTTTCGGTGGTAAAATTAAACCACTGAAGATGCTTATTTGGATCCTCTCCCGCCAAGCCGTGATACGGCCTCAATTGGTGGAGAAATCTACTCTTTAGTTCAAACTCCCCACTCTTGCCGGCGGTTGCACATGGAGGGAAAGTGATATTCGCGGGTGCGGTTCCTCCTCCAGTAACATGACCATTTTGAGCATGGATGGAAGTCATGGTTGGTGGCTCGGCAAAGTTAAAATCAAACCCGTCGTGAGGGTAAGTGATAGCTAACAACTCTGGTTCCTCTAACTCACAAGACGATCGAAGGCTTGATGAAGTAACAATGGAGGGTGAGTTCGAGCTAGAGGGAGGAGATGGTGATACCGAGCTAGATGATGGTTCGGGTGGGGCTAATGGCGTTGCTATGGCGAGCGTGAGGTCTTCGTTGATTCGTTACAAGCGTCCTCGATTATCTCTTGTCCAAAGATTAGGTTCGGACATGCATTATCGTGAGTAGTTCAATGAGAAGCAAGTTAGAATCATTGAAGACAAATAAAAAGCAAGAATATACAAGAACAATACAAGCCACGGCATTGGAAATTTCAAACAAATTTCAAACAATTTCAAGCTATATACACAAGTCAAGAAGAACTATGCACGGCAAGAAGAGAGCAAGTATACGAAATTTTATGGTGATGTCGAAATTTCTAAGTCTAATCGCTTTTAAGTTTGTTCAAACTCTCAAAGTACGTGGAGCAGAGGAGATAACGGTGTAATGGACTAGTGCAGCCCCCGGTAGTATCATGCTTTATCCGATATACCTCGAGAGTTCGAACCACACAAAACGTTTTGTTTCAAGCCTCAAGGGTCACTCATGCCGAATTCATTCTAAGTTTTGAAGCTCGGTGGACATGCGGCCTAGGTGCTATCATCTAGACACAAAGTTCCGTGGTTTCAGAAGGCTAGGCATGTTATCCGAAAATAGCTCAAGGCAAGACTCATATGTTGGTAACCACGGAGGATAAGTCCCCTATCGCCCCTCTTCAAAAGAGAAGAGAAAACAGTGGGCCTCTGAGATCTAATTTGACAAACCTTTGAGTCTAAGTCGGGACAATACACACTAATAGGCGAACCTTTTGCCCCTTACTCAGTTAAGAACCTCGTGTTGACAGTACCACAAGTGTCAATAAAAGCCGCCCTCAACCTCATGAGACATCGAAAGATAACATGAAGGGTTAAGGCTAATATCAACAAAAGTGACCTTACCTATTCCTCTTCCCCTCAAAACTCAAAGCAAACTCAACACAAATAAACCTCTAAACCTCTTAGCAATTTAACTAAGTTATTACATCATAGCACAATCGGCAACATTGACGAGTCGCCGAATAGTCACGTAAATAATAACCCTACAAGAAACGTTAGTAATATAGAATAAGTAGGGATCGTTTGATAGGAACATATAATGCGACGTTTATAATGTGTTTTACCCCCATTTATACTATGCTTAACCCTTATTGTCGTAGAATCAAGTCATTTTATCAAGTTATGAGACTTTGGTAGAGTTATATTGAAAATGTGCTAAGAATAGAGGAAAAGGCAGAAATTTGCTATTATCCAATTTCTGAGTACTTGTGATAAATCGTTGGTTCTGTAAAGCCTCGACTTTACTTTTGATGAAAAGAGTTACAGAAATCGGAGCAAAAGAAGTTATCAAGAATTGCAAGCTAAAATCGGATCCAAGAACTTCAGTATTTTCCTAGAAACCTGAACCAACTTCCACAATTTATTTCGGATGATTCACAAGGAACTAGAAGGCAAGCCTTATATGCAAAGAAATCCCTGGAAGTCTAGTTTCCAGAACACTTAGAATCGCATCAAAAACTTCTCTAAAGAGAGAGTTATGCTAGTTGCAAGACAACAAGGTCCAGTCTGCCGAAACAGAGGAACCTACTACCCGTTTTCCCTCTTTTGCATTTTTAATTATAAAGATGGCATCTGATTGTACAATTGAAGATTGTCCAAGCCTAATGGAGGTTAGAGGAAGCCAACAAGCTAAAGAGAATCAAAAAATATCAAGAGGTTTCCTAGTTCGGCTAGGAAAACAGCCGGTTCCGGAGCTTATTCTGCCGCTTGTATTCTTGAAGCATTTACTGCGTGTTCTTTGCACCAAAATCCATCATGATGAGTTACCAAGTCCATGAGACAAGTCCATGAAGCATCACAGCCCGATCCAATGAAGAAATTCGGCAGAAAATTCAAGAAGAAGAGGATGACTTGGTCGGCAAGTAAAAGTAGACCTAAACCAAATCGGTTTAGGATTTGTCACTCCTCTTTGAGCCGGCAATACCCTAGCTTTTTCCCTATATATAGCCATCGAATTCTTCTGAAAAATCATCACAATTCTTGCACAAGTATAGACCGAAAATTTACCAAACGTTCTCTCAAGTTCTAGACAGAAAAGCACAAGCCGAAACACCATCCATTCCACCACCATAAACCGAATTTTCTCCAACCTTCAGCCGTGCATTCCACCACACCGATTGAAGCTCTTCAAGGTCTTTAAAGTGTGATCCATCCCTTATGGCTTGTATTATTTTCTGTTTAGTCACAATATTTGTTATAAAAATACTTGGTTTTATTTTGGTTTTATATGATGAACATAATTTCGGTTTTGTATTGAATTTTATGTAACGATTCTTATGAACAATAGCATGTTGATTTCGTTTTCATTGATTGAGGGCAGTAGGTATATTTTGTGTTTATCTTTGATTTACTTGATTGGTTTTCATGAATTCGTGCACAAAGAGTTGCCAAAGTGATTTTAGGTTGATTTTAGACGCGAAGTTGGTCGATCTAGGTTGCTTAATAGGGTTAACATAATTCTGGAAATCTGCATATTAAATAAGATGTGTGACGACTTACTTGTTTCTTTGTTTCCAATTTGGCTTATTGTGCTTATATGTTTTTCATGTTTGATTTCTACGCGAAATGTCTTTGAACCGATTAGCATAAAACTTAGGGTGATACGCGAAGTTAGCAAGTATTTGAGAAGTCTTAATGATTAAATGAACCGCGAAGGGCTCTAATTAAAATTGGAATTGAGTTAAGTCATGAGAAATACATGAATACCTTGTTTGCCGTATGAAATCTTTGATGTCGTTTGAAGCATGTTCTTGAGTGTCTTTCGTGCTATGTTTTGTGTGGAATTGTCGATCACTTGTAAATAGTAATTTAGGTTTTATTTTGTTATTTCGTTTTTAATTTCGTAGGTTATTAATATCAATTCGAATTCCCCCTTTTCTCATATATGTTTATGTGTTTTGTCCAACATTCTTATATTTCAGGTACCCTTAATCTCCGAACTGAACGATCCCTATTTATCATGTGCTACTAACGTCTATTTTGTAGGGTATTATTCGAGGCTCACATCAATTTTTGGCTCCGTTGCCGGGGATTATAAAAGCTTGTTTTATATGAATGTTGTTTGTATATATTGCTGTAAATTTTTGTTGGTTTGTAATTTTTCTTATAATTTTCGGATTATTTGGGATTTGTAAAGTAGAAATATGCTTCGCCATGTAGAGTTTAATTCATGCAATTTTCGTTATATGTAATATTGTAATAAACTTAGTTAAATTCTTAGAAGTTTAGAGGTTTATTTATGCTTAATTTGTTTTGAGTTTCGAGGGGAAGAGGAATAGGTAAGGTCACTTTTGTTAATATTAGCCTTAATCCTTTATGTTATCTCTTGAGGTCTCATGAGGTTGAGGGCGGCTTTTATTGCCATTTGTGGTACTGTCCCGACTTAGTGTGCGGGAAAAGGTTTGTCTATTAGTGTGCGTTGTCCCGACTTAGACTCAAAGGTTTGTCGAACTAGATCTCAGAGGCCCACAGACTGCTATCTCTTCTCTGTGAAGGGGGCGATTGGGGACTTGTCCTCCGTGGTTACCAACAAATGAGTCTTGTCTTGAGCTATTTTCGGATAATACGCCTAGCTTTCTGAAACCACGAAACTTTGTGTTTAGATGATTGCACCTAGGCCGCACGTCCACCGAGCTTCGAAATTCGAAACAGGTTCGGCATGAGTAAGCTTTGAGGATTGAAATAAAACATGTTGTTTGGTTCGAACTCTCGAGGTATATCGGAATAAGCATGATACTACCGGGGATTGTAGCAATCCATTGCACCGTTATCTCCTCTGCTCCACGTACTTTGAGAGTTAGAACAAATTTTAAAAGCAATTAGACTTAGAAATTACACGATCACATTAAATTGTTTGTACTTACTCCTGTTGCCGAGTTTTTCTTCTTAATTGTATCGTTTGTATGTTTGAATGCCTTTGAAATTTTCGTGAATGATTCTTGTATATTGTAGCCGAGCTTTGTATCATCACTGTATAGATTTTGCTTTTTGTTGCTTTACGTTGACGCTAACTTGTTTCATGCTGAATCCTCAGAATATGCATGTCCATTAATCTTTGGACAAGAGATAACCGCGGACGTCTTCAACGAATCACCATCGTAACATCGCAAGTAACCCACCACTACCTCCATCATCATCTTCTAGTTCGGCATCATCACCGCCATCATCACCGACCTCCCCATCATTTGTCACTTCGTCGAGTCTTCAAGCATCATCTTGTGAGCTAAACGAACCAGAATTTGAGATACTCACCGACCCATTTATCGAGGAAAACTTTGTTTTTGCCGAACCAATTGCCGAGCCAAGAATGACTTTTATCCGAGCACGAAACGGTCATGTGGCCGGAGGAGGAGGAGTTGCACCATCCAATATAACTTATCCACCGTTGGAGACTGACAAGACCGGGGAGATCGAGTTGAAAAGTGGATTTCTCCACAAGCTCAAGTCATTTTATGGCATGCCAAGTGAAGATCCAAATAAACACTTGCAATGGTTTAACTTCACCACCGAGTCAATGTGTCCACGAGGGATAGATATACAACACTTCAAGATGAAGGCGTTTCCGTTTTCATTAGAAGATCAAGCCAAGGAGTGGTTGTTTGAGATACCTAATGGCCAAATCACCCCATGGAGTACAATGGTGGATGAGTTTTTGCTCAAGTATTTTGCCGCTTCGCGTATCACCGACCTAAGGAAGCAAATTACTAGTGTAAGGCAAGTCGGAGATGAGACTTTCTTCAACTATTATAAGAGGTTCAAATCCCTTATCGGTTTTGTGTCCATCACATGGGATTAGCGAGGAACTTTTGCTTCAATATTTTTACGAGGGGTTGCGCCTCATGGAGAGGGAGTTTCTTGATTCGGCCGCGGGAAGAAGCTTTTTGGAGATGGAACCGGTACCAGCACGCAACTTGTTGGAACTTCGAGCCTTGAACAATCAACAATTCGGCATGTCACGAGAGAATGTCGTGAGGAGTGAAAAGGTACATGAGACCACTTCAAGTAGCCGGTCTTATGAAAGGGAAACGTGCTAAAGTGTGTGGAGTATGTGCCGACAACCATGAAACTGATCAATGTTTTCAAGTTGGATCGAATGAAGGGCATGAGGAAGCTAATGTAGGGTATCAAGGAGGTGCTTATGTGAACAACTTCAATCCTAGATATCATGATCATCCTAACTTTCGTTGGTCCAACAACGACAATGTGCTTCGACACCCTATGCAATCGAATCAAGCACCATATCAAGCAAGGCCACAAGGATTTGCTCCACGTCCTCAAACACCCTATGCAGCCCCTATGCAACCGGTGGCACCCTTTGTCGTGCCTTTGCAAGCAGCAGCCCTTACCAACTATGATGATATCATCAAGTCTCTTGCAACCGCTACTCAAACCTTGGTGGCCGGCCAAACCGCAAGCAACAAGAACATTGCCGAACTCAAGTTACAAATGGGGCAAGTTGTGGACTTCATGGGGAAGTTTAGTGAGCAAGGAAACCTGCCGAGTAACACAATACCGAATCCAAGGAGGGAGCAAGCTCAAGCTATTATGACAAGGAGTGGAAGAGCACTAGAGGAGCCACGACCAAGAGTGCCAAAACAGAAAGTAACACTCGGCAACAAGGAGAGAGAGGCTGCCGAGCATGATGAAGAAGAAAAGGCTGAGCCTCTAGTGCCAAGCAAGGAAGAGATTGAGGCTATGAAGAAGCGAGACATGGAAAAAGATCCTGCAACCTCTAAAAGAGAAAAATGTGCCAAGTCATGAGACAACAAAGGTAAATGATTCAAACTCCAGTGGTTTAGTTAAAACTAACCAATCTTCGTCTCTACCTTTTCCTTCTAGGTTCGCAAAGAATAAGAAAGATAAATCCAACGAGGAGGTGTTGGACATATTTCGAAAAGTGCAAGTGAATATACCCTTGTTGGAATGCATCAAACAAATTCCAAAGTATGCAAAATTCTTGAAAGAAATATGCACAACAAGGAGGAGGCCAGGACTCGTGAAGAGCAATGGTATGCATGAGTGAAACGGTGTCGGCCGTTATTCAAAGAAAGCTACCACCAAAGATGAAGGATCCGCAGCTTTACCGTGCCATGTGTGATTGGAAATTCACGTTTTAATAATGTCATGCTAGACTTAGGGGCTTCCATTAATCTTATGCCTTTAAATGTGTATCAATCCCTTAGTCTAGGACCTCTTAAAAAGGACAATGTGATTATTCACTTAGCTGACCGATCTAACAAGTATCCGGAAGGATATGTTGAGGATGTTCTTGTACAGGTTAACCATCTTATCTTTCCAGCTGATTTTTATGTCTTAGAGATGTGATAGGAGCACAATGTGCGACGATATTATATGTTTTTACCCTCATTTATGCTTTGTTTAACCCTTATTTGTCTAAGATAGAGTCATAATATAGTTTAGTGTTAATTTGGTAGAGTTTGGCGAAAAGTTGGTTAAGAATCCGAAAAATGACTAAGTTTGAGGAATCTGGAAAATAATGCAAGTTGTCTTTTTCGTGATTCTGAGATGAGTAAAAATGCGATCTATCCTTGTCCGAATTTAATGAAATTTGGTTTGCTTATTATTCATATACTGAGGAATGTTATGTTAAAATTTCAGATCAATCGGAGTTCGGAAAGTCACCCAAAAGATGGCTGCAACTTGGCAGTCCGAGCAAACCAATCCAGGGACTTCCAGGATTTTCTTGGGACTGTGTCCCAACTTCGAAAAATCATTCCCGACGACTCATAAGTTATTTGATCAAACTTTTTATATAGAGGTAGATATGTGTGTCTAGTTTCTCTGGGACTTGGAATCGCATCAATCGGAGCTCTGAGGAGGAAGTTATGCCGGATTTACTGGAGTAAGGTCATTCTGCCGGGAAAACAACAACTTTCCCGGTTGCACAAGGAAAGCTTTCCTTTGGACTTTTGAAGCATGGATCGGATATTATGGACCTAAAGATATGTCCATACTAACTTAATGAGAAGATTCAAGTCCAAGATAAGGCCAAGAAGAGTCTAGAAGAAAAGAATTCAGATAATAAGAGAAAGAAAAAGAATCCTGATTAATTTCTGGAAAATTCCTGTGCACGTCTCTCAACTTCCATGGACTCTCCCGGACAGCTCACAATGAATCAGAATTCGAGCCTTATATGGATAGAAAGCTACGGGAGTCTAGTTTCCAACCCAACTGGAATCACCTCAATATCTATTTTCTAGAGAAAGATATTTCATAATCTTCACTCGAAGGTCAAATCTGCCAGTAGGATAAGTTTGAGAAAAACTAGGTTTTGTAAACCCTAGCTGCCTCCCTTGCCTTTATAAATATCACAACATAATTTCAGAATAATCATCTTCTCTTTCTCACTTGAACTTACCAAAACTCTGCCGAATTTCCACCATAACAATCCTCACATAGAGCAAAGCCGAACCATCTCCACCACCTTTCCTAAAAATCATTCCAAACACCATCACCAATCCTCTTGCCGAATTCTTCAACAAGGGTCTCAATTCGGATTGTAATTTTCGATGGCTCTTGTCTCTTTGTACTTATACATTATTTTGTCTATGAAATATGTATGGATTCTTGGTTGTAATTTTGGTTTTGTAAATTATTCATGGGATTTCCGAATTCTTGTTATATTATTTGGTTATCTTTGGTTTAATTTCCGAATTATGCATGTGGTTTAATCGAATATGGTATTATGGGCAGTAGGCTTTTGCATGTTTTCTTGATTTAATTAGGTTGATTTCCTGAATTTGTATGCATAAAAATCGTATGCATGGAGGTAGTCTTGGCCATGACTATCCTTTGTGTGTTGGTTTCACATGCCGATTTAATACATGTTGAATCATACGCGAAGTTGGTTTTAATTTGTATTAATCTAAAGGGCTAGAATAATTCTGGAATTTTGCATATCGATGTGGGATGAGTAACGCCATACCTGCTAACATGTTTCTAATTCGACATATTGTGCTTATGTGCTATTTGTGTTTAATTTCTACGCGAAGTGTTTTTAAACCGATTAGTACCATGTTTAGGATTACACGCGAAGTTGATTCTAAATACTTGTGATGTTTTGAATAATTAGATATACCGCGAAGGCTCTAATTAAATTGGAACTTAATTGAATCTTGAATCCGATTTTAGCTTGCTGCCCCTATTACTTTGTTTAATTTCGTTGCATGTTTAATGAGTTTTGTGTTTTGTGATTGTGTGGAAGATGTTGATCAATTGTATATAATAATTTAGGATTTAAATTTAGTAAAAATCAGTAGGTAAATTAGTTATAAAAATCGACACCCCCTTTATTTGCAATACTTATGTGATTAAATGCCCTTGATTTATCCGGATAGAACGATCCCTACTTGTCAATACTACAATCGACACAAGAAGGGTATTATGTGTATGAAGTTGTTTTGCAGGTACTTTGTGCTTGGATTATAGCTCCATCAAGATGGAGGACTCGCCAATGAACAACACTCAGCTGCTCCTAGGCCGGCCTTTCATGAGGACAGCTCGCACACGGATCGATGTTGCCGAAGGCAACCTAACTATTGAGTTTGATGGGGATATTATAAACTTCAATATTTTTGAGGCCATGAGGTATCCGGTTTCAGAGTTAAAACCTTGCTATGCTAATGATGTTGTAGAATCTTGTGCACAGGTTTTAATTGAAACCATGGACGCATAGCAACTAGCTATGGAGCTAGGGGCCGGATTTGACAAAAGAGGAGAACGTTTGAAACAAGAAGAGGAGGCCGAACTCAAACCAATATTGCTTGAAGTCATAGCCGAACTCGAGGCAGCCCCCTACTACGAGATGAGTAAGTCTTTTTTGTCAATTCCCATTTCCACTAATAAAATGCTACCATCTGTGGAACAGGTGATACTCTTACAGTGGTTGTATGTGTGGAACAGGTAAACACATACATTAGAGCTAAAAGCTCAACGCGAGCACTTGAAGTATGTGTTTCTTGGAAAAGGTGATACTCTTACGGTGATTGTATCATCACAGTTGAGCAAGCAACAAGAAGATAAGTTACTAGCCGTACTGAGGAAAAACAAGACCGCCATAGGTTGGACCTTGGCGGACATCAAGGGAATAAGCCCTACAAAGTGTGTTCTCCGAATTCTACTTGAGGAAGGTGCGAAGCCGACAAGAGAGGGGCAGTGCCGCTTGCATCCCCCAATGATGAAAGTTGTGAAGGATGAGGTGATCAAGTTGTTAGATTGTGGAGTGATCTATCCAATCTCGGATAGTCGTTGGATTTCACCCGTCCAAGTTGTGCCTAAGAAAAGTGGCGTCACTGTTGTCCAAAACGAGAAGAATGAACTTGTGCCGCAACGATTGGTGACCGGTCATAGGACGTGTATCGATTATAGGAAGCTCAGTGCAACCACAAGGAAGGATCACATGCATTTACCATTCATGGATCAAATGCTAGAAAGACTTGCCGGCCATGAGTTCTATTATTTTCTTGATGGTTATAGCGGATACAACCAAATTTGCATTCATCCGGATGATTAAGAAAAGACAACGTTCACATGCCCTTTTGGTACATTTGCTTATATACGCATGCCATTTGGATTATGCAATGCACCAGGTACGTTCCAACGTTGTATGTATTCTATTTTCTCGGATTTCATTGAAAGTATTATCGAAGTCTTCATGGATGATTTTAGTGTATATGGTAAAGATTTTGATGCATGCTTAGAGAATCTATAACTCATACTTGAGAGATATGTAGAAACTAACCTTGTTCTTAATTGGAAAAAATGTCATTTCATGGTAACACAAGGTATAGTTCTAGGGCATATAATTTCGACAAGAGGGATAGAAGTAGACAAGGCTAAGATTGATGTTATGCAACACTTACCCTCTCTCACTACCGTGGGAGAGGTACGTTCGTTTCTTGGTCATGCAGGTTTCTATCGACGTTTCATCAAGGATTTCTCCTTGGTTTCGAAACCATTGAGTTCCCTCTAGCAAAAAGAAGTTTCATTCGTGTGGAGTGACAAGTATGAGGCTGCTTTTAGACGTTTGAAAGAGCTACTCACAACGGCACCGATTATGGCACCACCGGATTGGACCCTTCCATTCGAGCTCATGTGTGACGCATCTGATTATGCGGTTGGAGCCGTGCTTGGCCAAAGGAAAGAGAGGCTGCCGAATGCAATCTACTATGCCTCAAGAACTCTAAATGATGCACAACTGAATTACTCCACAATCGAAAAAGAGCTCTTAGCGGTTGTTTTGTTTTAGAAAAGTTTCGTTCATATCTTTTGAATTCTAAAGTAACAGTTTATTCAGATCATGCAGCTTTGAGGTACCTAATGACAAAGAAGGATGCTAAGCCGAGGTTGATTCGATGGATTCTCTTACTTCAAGAGTTTGACATTGAAATCAAAGATAAGAAGGGAAGCGAGAATGTTGTAGCAGATCACCTTAGCCGAATTGTGCAAAAAGAAGAGACATTGTCGTTCCAAGAATCCTTCCTAGATGAACAACTCTTTCGTGTGGAAGCAAAAGAGCTTTGGTATGCCGAAATGGTAAACTATTTGGTGCTCGACACTTCCCTAGCTCAGTTACGCATGCAACCAAGGCACGAATGAAGAAGCAAGCACGACATTACATTTGGGATGAGCCGTACCTTTGGAAACAATGTAGTGATCAAGTTCTTCGTCGATGCATTCCCGAGAATGAGCACAAGTCAATCCTTGCATTTTGTCATGAAGAAGCATGTGGAGACCACTTTGAACCAAAAAAAAACGGCATTGATGGTATTAGAGAGCGGATTCTATTGGCCTACGTTATTCAAAGACGCATACACGCATTGTATGACGTGTGATAGGTGCCAACGAACCGGCAACCTTGGAGTTCGAGATCAGATGCCCCTTACTCCTATTAACGTGGTTGAAATTTTTGATGTGTGGGGTATTGATTTCATGGGACCTTTTCCCTCTTCCAAAGGCTTTCTTTATATCTTGTTATCTATTGATTATGTGTCCAAATGGGTGGAGGCGAAAGCCACATGAACTAATGATTCTAAAGTTGTCGCAGATTTCTTGAAGACGTTAGATAGTTTAGGATGATTATGTCTTGGAACGCATAGATGATGGTTTTGCATTTACTTAAAGAATCGAATTGTGAGTTTCATGGAATATGTGATCGATATGAATACTTGAGATATGTTTTGATTGATGAAGCATGCATGTTTTGGTTAACTTGTGTCCATAACAACCTTTTAGAGCTTTAGAGCCTATTTGCTTTCTTCTTGAGTGCTAAAAGATCAAATCGTAGAAATATAGGAAGCATGAAACCTGGCCTCATTATTCTTTGCATATTCAATGACTATGTGCTATAGTTTTTTGATGGACTCTAGAATGCTAGAACTTGCTCTTGATGATTTTCAAAACTTTATAGTCATAACATGCCTTGATTTTGAAAAGGATTGAAACGATCTTATTAGGACTACCACCAAAGCCAAATAAAGCATGTGCCCAATTTGTGCCCGTCGTAGGACTCCTTAGTTAACCCCTTTCAGCCTACAATGAACCTTTCTTTCATCACCCTCATAAAAAATTCCCATGCTTAGAATAGTATATTATTACGCTTGTCCTCGAGACTTGGCAAAAGCTTGAAACCAAGAAGGAGTTTTGTTATGGAGTGATGATGTGAAGCAAGTGTGGGGTAGACTTAGCCAAAATTGTATGCAAAAATGTATTATGCCTTGCCTAAGGAAAAGAGAAGAAGAGAAAAATTGTGATCGGACAGAAAAACAAAAGAAAGAAAAAAGAAGAGGAAAATTCAAAGTCCGAAAGAAAATAAAAATGCATAGGCACGGTTTCATTGAAAAATTGTTAAGTCTCTCTAAAAAAATTTGTGTTGTGAATTTGGAGTTTGTGTGTAATTGAAGGTCTATCATTGTTATACGTGACCTTTGTTCGTTTTCACAATACTTGGGGAAGTAAAGAATGAAATTTGGGTCCAATGAGATGAAATTCGGCCCTTGGAGTGAAGGCGCACATAAGGAGAATTGAGCTTTGCCAAGTTTTGGAAAACCTCATGTAACAACTATGTGCACCAATGAACCAAAACCATAAACTTACTCTTGAGAAAGACTCCACAAATCAAAGTTAACCATCTTAAGAATCATGAAAAAAAATCAATGAAAAGGGATGTAATGGGGTTTGGCTAAGGTATTAGAAATTTAGGATAAGGAGGCTTAAAACGTCTCTATATCGTAGCAAAACTCGACTCTCCTTATGTCTTCTCGCCAAGGGCCGGATTTCATCTTCTTGGACTCCTTCTTCATTCTTAACTCCCCAAATACTTTGTGAAAACGAACAAAGGTCGAAATTTATACAATACTAGACCTTCACATGCATACATACTCCAAATTCACAACACTTTTTAAGACTAGACTTAGCAATTTTCTTTTGAAACCGTGCCTATGCAATTTTCTTTTCTTTCGGACTTTGAAACTTTTCTTTTTCTTTTACTATTTTATGGTCCGAGTTCAACTTTTCCTTTTTATTTTCTTAGGCACGGCACAAATACATTTTTCATACAATTTATAGCTAAGTCTACCCCACACTTGTTCTTCTTCATCACTTCACACGAAAACTCCTTCAAAAATCAAGCTTTGCCAAAACTTTGAGACAAGGTAAAGGCATAACTATACTAAGCTCATGGAAAGTGTTTAAGGGTGATGAAAGGAAAGGCTAAACGTCGGCTCAAGGAGGTTTACTAAGGTGTCCCACGATGAGCTCACATAGGGCAGATGCTTTATTTGGCTATGGTGGTAAACCTAGAAGATCTTTATCAATCCTATTCGAAATCAAGGTTTTTGTCATGATAAATCGTTTTGAAAATCACAAGAGTAAGTGATAGGAGCACAATGTGCGACGATATTATTTGCTTATGCCCTCGTTTATGCTTTGTTTAACCCTTATTTGTCTAAGATAGAGTCATAATGTAGTTAGTGTCAATTTTGGTAGAGTTTTGTGAAAAATGGTTAAGAATCCGAAAAATGACTAAGTTTGAGAAATCTGGAAAATAGTGTAAAATATGTCTTTTTCGCGATTTTGAGATGAGCAAAAGTATGATCTATCCTTGTCCGAATTCTATGAAATTTTGTGTGCTTAATATTCATATGTTGAGGAATGTTGTGTTAAAATTTCAGATCAATCGGAGTTCGGGACGTCACCCAAAACTTGGCTGCAAAAGGGCAGTCCGAACATTCCAATCCAGGGGCTACAGGATTTTCCTGGGACTTTGTCCCAACTTCGAAAATTCATTCCCGACGACTTACATGGAATTTGGCCGAGATATTTTATGGGGAGATGACCATATGTGTCTAGTTTATCTGAGACTTGGAATCGCATCAATCGGAGCTCCACGGATGGAGATATACCGGAATTACTGAAACAAGGTCAAATCTGCCGATTCCAGGAACCTACTGCCCCCTTTTTGTGTTTTCTGTTTTTGATGGACCAAATGGTGTACAAATGCATATGTGAAGATGGTCCAAGCTTTATGAAGGGAAGAGGAAGACACTTGGCCATGACATTGAAGGAAAACATGAAGAAATAAAGTCTCCTAGCTTGACTAGGAGAAGCTGCCGATTTGGGGCAGATCGGATGCAACATCAAGCTGCCGGCATTGTGGGGCATTTTTGGTGGATCAAAGCTTATCAATTGAAGTCCAAGACCATATAAGAAGTCCATGAAGATGTGAAGCCCAAGCCGTGAAGAAAAATTCAGAAAAGAAAACCTAATTGGACTAAGAAAGGAAGGTTGCAAAACCTTATTGCACTAGGTTTTCTGAACTCCTTTTGGCTTAAGGGCTGCCGGCAATCACCCCCCTTATTCTCTATATATACCCTCACTTTTCCTACAGAAAAATCATCTCATCTCTTGCAAAGCACTAGCCAAAACTCTACCAAATTTCCTACCCAAAGTTCTAACCCGAAACCCAAAATACAAAGTCACCCGATCTCACCACCATACACCACCGAACCATTCCCTGCCCTAGCTGCTGCCGATCCTCTTCCATCACACCAAGACGAAGCTCTCCAAGGTTTCTAAAGTGTGATCCATCCCTATGACTTGTATTTTTATATTCGGTTTAGTCACATATTGTTGTTATAAAAATACTTTGTTTCATTTGGTTTTGTAAGATGAACATGAATTGCAATTTTCATTGGAGTTTATGTGATGACTTGTACGATTTTTAATGCATGGTTTTTGTATGTTTAGATAATTAGGGCAGTGGTATTAGAAGCATGTTTAGGATTTAAATTGGTTAGTAATCTAAGGGTGTGACTTAAAAACCGAAGCATTAGTATTGGCTGGAAGCATGTAAATCTAGATGTTAGGTTTCATCTAACCCGAGTTATAACAAATAAAACTATATGCCTGACGGTTGTTTTGATTTGTTGTGCTCACGTAGGGTATAACCTTAGCTAAAACTTGCATGTTAAATAAGATGATTGACAACCTTGCTTATTTGCATGTTTTCGATTTTAGACTCTTGTGCTTAAATGTTAAAACGCGTAAAACCGGATTAGCATAAACTTTAGGATCGAAGGCGAATAGCATGATCTTAAAACATTAGATGTCTAACAATTGGTTAAAAGGCTAATCGCTCTAATTGTGGTCGAAACTAAGTTGAGTCTTGAACATGCTAATACTTGTCTCTTACTTTCTTGCATATGAATCTTTGTGTTAAATTGTGTTTTGTGCTATGTGATGCGTGAGAGATGATGATCAAACTTGTATATAGTAGCCTAGGATTTATTTTCTATTTTTATTGCCGAGCCTAGTGTAGGGGCAGCATTGCTGCCGAACCATTATCCCCCATATGTGTGATGATTTGAAGTGTGATTTTGTATATTTGCACATGTGTTTTTGTCTGACAATATCATATTTCAGGTACCCTTAATCCCCGGCCTAGAACGATCCCTACTTATTATATACTACTAACGATTGTAGGGTTTATTATTGCGTGCGAGCTCAGGCTCCCATCAGTAAGTTCTAGCATTCTAGAGTTCATTAAAGGTATGGCACATAATCGTTGAATATACAAAGAATGATGAGGTTCAAAGCCTAAGCATGCTCAGAATTTTTTAATTTTGATCACTCATGAAGAAAGCAATTTGGCTCTAAAGCTCACAAGGTTATTATGGAAATAAACTAGCTAAAACATGCACGCTTTATTAATCAACAAGTCTTACATGCTCCTATCAATACACATTACCCATGAAACTTACAATTTTAAAGTCTATGCACAACTATCATCTATGTATGCAAAGAGGAGAAAAACATCATTGACTACTTTAGGGGCATCCTAAGACTCGAAAATAAATCACACAACAAAATTTAAACACTCTATTTTTATCTTACAATTTTCT
This sequence comes from Potentilla sterilis, assembly GCA_963682095.1. Classification (NCBI taxonomy): domain Eukaryota; kingdom Viridiplantae; phylum Streptophyta; class Magnoliopsida; order Rosales; family Rosaceae; genus Potentilla; species Potentilla sterilis. The sequence goes on from OY821754.1 coordinate 50,042,230, forward strand.
GATATTTTTCTTTTCTATACTAAGCATACAAAAACATAAACGAAACATGTAACCCTACCCCACACTTAGAAAATTACATTGTCCTCAATGTAAGCATAGTAATTCCTAAGCATGTAATAATCGGACATGTTTCCAATAATTCATCACAAACAAATGAAAAAGAGAAGGGTTAGAGAATTCAAACCCTCATCGATGGCTCATTCGTTTTTCATAGTCGACATGGGTTGCCTCTAATGTAGCGCTCAAGTGTTTATAGTCCTTTAGCCTAGACTCATCATCGTGTGTTCATTCGATGCTCAAATAGCTCAATTCAGCTACGAGGATAGCACAAAGGTGTTTTTGGAAATTTTTGTCCGTCGCGGTTGCTTGGTGCTCGCTATTGGCAGTATCAGCAGCGTGTGCAGGCTGTGCGGTAGCTTTCTCGCCAGTATCGGAAGTGTATGCAAAGTATCCGCAGGGCTGCTCGGCAGCGTTGGTGTCATCGGGCCGTATCTACGCAGGCGCAGCATCGGCAGTGTGCAAAGGCTCTATCGGCAGGCTCTGCGCAGCGTCGGCAGTAGCAGCATCGTGGCGCGTAGGCTGCTCGCATTCCTCTTGACGGGGCTGCTCGACAGAGTTTGTGCTAGGCGTGACAGGTGCAGGCGGCAGTATCGCAAAGGGCTGGGCAGAATGTGCAAGCTGCAACAACGTATCTGAAGGCGTATCTGTATCCGTATTGGATACGGGACTCGGGACTTGATGGCTCAGGCGTATCCAGAAAAGTATCGGATACGGGGAATTTGGTTGGATACGTATCGGAGTTGGTCTTGGATATGGTAGCAGTGTTGGACACGGTCTGCAGGCTCTTGGCATGACACGACACCTTCTCGGCAGTGTGGGTGTCATGCTGCGCAGCAGTATCGGTAGGCTGCATGTCCGGTTGTGCGGCAGCGCGAGTGTCAGGCTGCGAGCGCTGTGCTGCGGCAGAGGCTGCTGTTGGGCGAGGCTGGCACTGCAGCCTATCAGCAGGAGGTTCCGGTAGTGGCTGCGCAGCGGCTTCCCTTTCGGCAGGGCTGGAAATATGGATCGGTGCGTCTTTAATGTCAATTTCTTCCACGGCGTGGGTTTTGAATGCTTCATAATATGGTTTAAGTTTATGGCCATTAACTTTAAAAAAGCACTACCCGAGGCTTCACTTTGAATCTCTACGGCTCCATGAGAAAATATTTGAGTGACAATGAAAGGTCCTACCCACCGAGAGCGAAGTTTACCTAGAAAAAGTCTAAGTCGAGAGTTAAATAAGAGAACTTTTTGTCCAACTTCAAACTTCTTCCCTCGAATCATCTTATCATGATAGGCTCGTGTCTTCTCCTTGTATATCCATGCGGCATCATAAGCTTCATTGCGTATTTCTTCAAGTTCGTTGAGTTGCAGCTTCCTATGAAGGCCGGCCGAATCTATCTCCATGTTGAAAGCTTTTACCGCCCACCATGCTTTGTGCTCAAGCTCCACGGGTAAATGACATGCTTTTCCATAAATTAACCGAAAAGGAGACATACCTATTGGCGTCTTATACGCGGTTCGATAGGCCCACAAAGCATCGTCAAGTCGATCACTCCAATCTTTCCTTGTTGGACCTACGGATTTCTCCAATATTTGCTTGATCTCTCAATTGCTTACCTCAGCCATGCCACTTGTTTGAGGGTGATAAGGTGTAGACACCTTGTACGTGACTTCGTATTTCTTTAGCAAAGCTTCGATGGTGCGGTTGCAAAAGTGGGATCTTCCATCACTTATCAAGACTCTTGGAACTCCAAAACGTGAGAAGATGTTTGTCTTGAGAAATTCGGCAACCACCTTTGAGTCATTGGTGCGTGTAGCCTTTGCTTCGATCCACTTTGACACATAATCAACCGCGAGCAAGATGTAGAGGAAGCCTTTGCTTGAAGGGAACGGTCCCATGAAATCTATGCCCCAAACATCGAAAATTTCAACAATAACAATAGGAGTTAGAGGCATTTGATCTCGATTACCTATGTTCCCCGTCCTTTGGCACCGATCACAAGTTATGCATGTTGTATATGCATCTTTAAATAGTGTAGGCCAATAGAATCCACAACTGAGCACCTTCAAAGCCATCTTCTTTGGTCCATAGTGTCCTCCACATGCTTCGCTATGACAAAAGGCAAGTAATTGGCAATGTCGGCATACCAAGGCTCTTGTGTCACTTCAAGCCGAAATAGTTGCTCATTCGGGTATCTCAAGAAGTTGTAGCTCGTCTTCTCCTTTCACAATTCGGCTCAAATGATCGGCTACAACATTCTCACTTCCTTTCTTGTCTTTGATTTCTATGTCGAATTCTTGAAGTAAGAGAATCCATCGAATGAGTCTCGGCTTTGCATCCTTCTTTGTCATAAGGTATCTCAAAGCGGCATGATTGACGAGTGTCATAACCGGGGTAATAACATGAGCAAATAATACCCTACAAAAGATGTTAGTAGTATAAAGCAAGTAGGGATCGTTCTATCCAGGGATTAAGAGTACCTGACATGAAAAGGGTTAGAAAAAATATATATTCACACATGTATACACACATGAACCGAAAATTGGGGTATTTGGATGGTAATCGGCAGCTACTGCCCTAATGACTAACACACGAAAATTAAAACTAAAACTACTATATACAAGTTGGTCGACATCTTTCACACAAAGCACATACCAAAACTTTCACAAAACGAAACAAATAACAAGTAGGGACTTACGAATACATGCTTGAAATATCCTAGACTTGACTTAGTTCCAACCTAATTAGCTCCTTATTGGTTTACTAATTATCTAGACTTCACGACGATACTTAGAATTACCTTATTGCATAACCCTAATATTTAGCTAACCGGTTTAAAGACTCTTATTGTAGAAATTAAACAAGTAGCATATAAGCCACGAAATCTTTTTAGTTGGAAATAAGTTAACATGTAAGGCGTCACTCTTCATATTAAACAAGCAAGTTTTAAGAATTACTCTAACCCTTAAGCAACAACACAAACCAAACCGACTCGTTGATATAATTTGACCTATGATGCTATGGCATATGAAATCGACACCCACAGTACATTGCAATTGTATAAAGCAGCAATCTCGGTTGCACACGAATTCTTAAAACTAACCAAGTACGAAATCAAGAATTAAATCAAAGCATGCATCCCTAAGTTCTAACCGATTACTTACTTACAATTTATGTTTGCACATTATCTTTTATAAAACCATGAAATCGAAACTTTAGAGTTAGCTAAACACAAAGAATCGAAATCATACATTGATTTAAACATACAAAACCAAATAAATAAATTGTTCATACATCGATATACAAACAAATACCAAAAGAGTATTCGAACTACATAGACATAGTATCATAAAATAAAAGAATTACAAGCCATGAGTAGAGAATGGATCAAACTTTTAGTCACCTTTGATGCTTTGAAGTATGTTAGACGGATGAAAGTTGAAGGTGGAACGGCAAGGATTTTCTGGATGGTGGTGGAAAAGGTTTCGGCTTGTGTTTCTTTCTAAGACTTAAGGTAGAGTATTTTGTAGAGCTTTGGATTTTTACTTTTGCTTAAGATGTGACCCCTTTTCTATATGAATGTCGGCCTCTATATATAGGAAAAAGGGCTGTGTAGTTTTGGGACTTTCCCTTGTTCAAAACGGGATAGTAATCTTCATGTAATAAGGTTTCCTAATCCGATATGGTTTAGGCTTTTCTCTCCCTCTTTGAACTAGGGATTCTTGTCTTGGCCATCCTAGGGTTTGCTTTCCACACACTTGACATGCTTAGAACATGTTTTCTTCTTCCTTGAAGCTCTAGGATACAGCAGGGACACTTGCAGCCACCCGGAAGCTTTTCTCGGCAATTTGCAGACTCTCGGCAGCTTCTGTGTCAGTATCGGATACTCTGGGCAGGATGTGCAGGGCTTCTGCAGGGCACAGTGCATGGCTATCGATGGGCTAGCTCGACAGGGCTTCGGCAAGTGCAGGATGGCTGTCTGTATCGGACACGTATCTGATACGAGATTTCATAGGCCAAACCTTGGCGGATACGCCTCAGATACGTGGTGGCCTGTGTCGGATACGTCTGGGCTTGTGTCGGATACGTCTGCGCCTGTGTCGGATACGAGGTGCCATGTTGTATGTCATCGCGACAGGTCATCGGCAGCGCAGTGCAGTTGAGTGTCATGGTCGGCAGTATCGGAAGGCTGCATGTCTGGTTGTGCGGCAGTGCGAGTGTTCTGCTGTGAGTGCTGTGCTGCACAGAGGCTGCAAGTGCTGTGCTGCGTAGAGGCTGCAAGTGTCGAAGGCTAGCACTGCAGCCTATCAGCAGGGGCTGAGGTTGAAGGCTCCGATTCTTTACTTTCTTCTCGGCAGATTTGACCTTTGTGTCTTCAATCGAGCATAACTTCCTCCCGAAAATATCTATTGATGTAATTCTAAATTCTGTGGAAACTAGACTCAGGGTTCTTTCCATGCATATATGGCACGCCATCTAGTTCCAAGTGAGCTGTTCTGGGGAAATTCTGGAAGTTGATTGATGTGCCCAGGAAATTCCTGGAACTTTACTGGATCCGAACTTGCATAGCAATTCTTGGCACTTGTTTGGCTCTAATTACTCTAACTCTTTCTATTGCTCAATCATCAATGTATATACTGCTCATAAGAGAAGAAAATTCCATCAAAAGCAACATGGAAGCTTTATAGATTCAACGAAACATATAATGTCTTCGAATTTCAGCATTTTGTCAAATTTATGTAAACTTCCGACTTTTAAGCACGATTTAATTAAAACTCTACCAAAAGCTCATGACTCTATATTATGACTCGATCTTAAACAAATAAGGGCTAAACAATGTATAAATGCAGGCATAAACATATTAAGAACGTAGAACTTTGTGCTCCTATCAATGATCACTATACACAATAACTTTAGAGTTTAGTAAATATGATCTAAACTTTTCTAAAGCAAAAATTACCGCTAAGAGTTCTTTCTCGATTGTGGAGTAGTTGAGTTGAGCATCGTTGAGAGTCCGTGAGGCATAGTAAATTGCATTCGGTTTCTTCTCTATTTGTTGGCCTAGCACGGCTCCTAAAGCATAATCTGAGGCGTCACACATTAGCTCGAATCGCTCTTCCCAATTTGGTGATACTAGGATCGGTGCCGAACACAATGCCTCCTTCAATCGGTTGAAGGCTTTCTAGAATTCTTCACTCCACTCAAACTCCACTCAAACGGCACATCATTTTTCAATCTTTGGAGAAGTCTTTAATGAATCGTCGATAAAATCCGGCATGGCCAAGGAAGCTTCTCACATCTCTGATATTCTTTGGCGAAGGCAAGTGTTGAATGAGCTCTACTTTGGCTTTGTCCACCTCAATGCCCTTTGCCAAAATTATGTGACCAAGCATAATACCTTGCGTCACCATGAAGTGACACTTCTCCCAATTAAGCACAAGGTTGGTCTCTACACATCTTTCTAGTATCTCCTCTAAGTTCTCCAAACATGAGTCGAAGTCGCGTCCATACACGCTAAAGTCATCCATGAAGGCCTCGATCTTATTTTCAATAAAGTCGGAGAAGATGTTGTAGATGCATCGTTGAAACGTGTCAGGTGTGTTACATAGGCCGAACGACATCCTTCTATATGCAAAGGTGCCGAATGGACATGTGAAAGTAGTCTTCTCTTGATCATCCGAGTGTATCATGATTTGGTTGTAGCCGCTATATCCATCAAGAAAATAATAAAACTCATGGCCGGCTAACCTTTCGAGCATTTGATCCATGAACGGCAAAGGCATGTGGTCCTTTCTTGTTGTCGCATTGAGCTTACTATAGTCGATACACATCCTATGGTCGGTCACAAGTCTTTGAGGCACAAGATCGTTCTTCTCATTCTTCACAACCGTTACACCACTCTTCTTTGGTACTACTTGCACGGGTGAGACCCAACGACTATCCGAGATTGGATAAATGACTCCATAATCGAGTAGCTTGATCGTCTCGTCTTTGACAACCTTCATCATTGGAGGGTGCAATCGGTGTTGCCCCTCTCTTGTTGGTTTCGCACCTTCTTCAAGCAAGATGCGATGAACATACGTCGTAGGGCTTATTCCCTTGATGTCCACCAAGGTCCAACCTATAGCGGTTTTATACTTCTTAAGCACACTCACTAACTCTTCTTCTTGCTTCTCACTAAGCTTTGAAGACACGATAACCGGTAAAGTGTCCTCTTCTCCAAGATAAATATACTTCAAATGACTAGGGAGCTCTTTTAGTTCTAACTTTGGGGCCTCTTCCACACCTGGATGAAATTTGTTTGTGGCACTTGGAATTGACAAGAACGAATTAGGTTTGTTGTACCGTGGGGGGGGCCTCTAGTTCGGCTGCAACTTCCCTTAAACTCGGTTCCAACTTTTCTTCCTCTTCTAATGCGATTTGTTCTCCCTCCTTGTCAAATCCGACCCCTTGCTCGATTGCCAGTTGCAATGCGTCGAGCGAGGTCGACATGACTCGCTCGACCTCTTCAATAACCTCAATAGCTCGACACTCTTCTTGCTTGACAACCGGATACTTTATGGCGTCAAAAACATTGAACTTAATCACCTCACCATCAAATTCCATTGTCAAGTTGCCTTCGGCAACATCAGTCTTGGTGCGTGCCGTCCTCATGAATGGTCGGCCAAGCAATAGTTGAGTGCTATTGACCGACGAGTCCTTCATCTCCACAACATAGAAATCGGCCGAAAAAATTAGGTGGTTCACTTGCACAAGCACGTCCTCGACATAACCCTACGGATACTTGCTTGATCAATCTGCGAGTTGAATGATGACATTGTCCTTCTTGAGAGGCCCTATACTCAATGTTTGATACACATTGAGTGGCATGTCATTGATCGATGCTCCCAAATCAAGCATGACATCATCGAAACGTGTATTGCCGATCACACATGGTACATTGAAGCTCCCTAATCTTTCATCTTTGGTGGCAACTTTCTTTGAATAACGGCCAACATCGTTTCGCTCATAGTCACCACACGTGTCTCCCTTGTATGTCTCCTTGTCGTGCAAAGCTCCTTGAGGAACTTTGCATACTTAGGCACTTGCCTTATACACTCTAACAAAGGGATGTTTACTTCCACCTTCCGGAAAATATCCAACACTTCCTCGTCGGACTTATCCTTCTTGCACTTTGCAAATCGAGAAGGGAAAGGAATGCAAGAGTGAGGCACCCCTCCCTTGTGTGCTTGGATCGGCACACTCTTTTTCATCGAAGTTGAGGGGATCTTTTTCTAACTCATTCTTCCTTAAGTGGCAGGGCTCTCGGCAGGGCTGCGCGCAGCGGCATCGGCAGCGTGGCGTGTAGCGTCGGCAGTGGCATCGGTAGGCTGCAGGCCAGCCTCGGCAGCATCGGTAGGATGCTCGGGAGCTTCTTCTTCCTCCAAAATTCTGCTGAAAGTCATCTTCTTTGGAATTTTTGTTTGAGGCTCATCCAACACTCTTCCACTAAGTTTTGTGATGACCTTGGCATGCTCATCCCCCGGATTTTTAATAACTCCTCCCGGACGTTTTCCCTTGCTCGGTGATCTTTCCCATGAAGTCCACGATTTGCCCCATTTGAGTATTTAACTCGGCTATGTCTTTCGAGTGCGTTTGTTGTCCCGCGAGCAATACTTGAGTAGCACTCGAAAGAGATTGAATTAATGCATCATAGTTGGGGTTGCTTGGTGCGGCTTGAGTTTGATTTGGCATAGGCTGAAACAACATGGCTTGGTTGTTCGGTTGCATAGCTTGATTCGACCCTCCTTGGTTCGGATGAAAAGATTGTCTCGGCACAAAGGGTGCCCTCGGTTGATATGGGGCTGCATTCGGTGGCCTTTGTACATTGTCATTGTTAGACCATCAAAAGTTAAGGTGATCACGAAATCCCGAATTGTAAGTGTTTGAGTAAAGATTATACTTTTGTCCTCCTTGGAAGGCGATTGCATTGGCCTCCTCATATCCCTCACTCAACACTTGTGGACATTAATATGTGGCATGGTCTTCCGTGCACACTCCGCACACTTGAGCTCTCTTCCCTCGCATGAGGCTTGCTACCATATCCGATAGCTTGTCAACCTTGTTCTCCAATGCCGAACTCGATGAAGTCTCATTCACATTGTGCTTCAAGACATTGTCTTGTGACATGCCAAATTGTTGACTATTCAACGCTCGGATCTCCAACAAGTTCTTGGCCGGTATAGAATCAAGCTCCAAGAATGAGCCTCCGGCTGCCGAATCAAGGAATTCCCTTTCCATGAGACGCAACCCTTCATAGAAATATTGAAGCATAAGCCCCTCACTAATGCCATGAGATAGACACGAAGCAACGAGGGTTTTATACCTCTTGTAATAATCAAAGAATGTCTCATCTCCTCCTTGCCGAACACTTGTGATTTGCTTCCTCAAATCAGTAATACGAGATGCTGGATAATACTTCAGTAGAAACTCATTCACCATCGTTTCCCACGATGTGATACGACCGGTTGGCACCTCAAATAGCCACTCCTTGGCTTGATTCTCAAGTGAAAACGGAATTGCCTTCATCTCGAAGTGTTGAATATCGGCACTTGTGGGACACATGCTTTCGGTGGTGAAGTTAAACCATTGAAGATGCTTGTTCGGATTCACCCGCCAAGCCGTGATATGGCTTCAATTGGTGGAGAAATCCACTTTTCAATTCAAAATCCCCACTCTTGCCGGTTGCACATGCCGGAAAGGTGATGTTCGCGGGTGCGATTCCTCCTCCAGTAACATGTCTATTTTGAGCATGGATTGAAGTCATGATTGGTGGCTCGGCAAAGTTAAAATCAAACTCATCGTGGGGGTAAGTGATATCTAACAACTTCGCCTCCTCTAACTCACAAGACGATTGAAGACTTGATGAAGTAACAATGGAAGGTGAGTTCGGGCTAGAGGGAGGAGATGGTGATGTCGAGCTAGCTGATGATTCAGATGGGGGTGGTGGTATAGCTAGTGCGAGCGTGAGGTCATCGTTGATTCGTTGCAAGTGTCCGCCACTACAAAAAAAAAGGACTTTGCCGACGAAAAAAAAAAAAATGCCGACGAAACACTTTTTTCGTCGGCTATTCCCAAGAATGGCCGATGAAAATTTTTGTCGTCGCAAAAAAAAAAATTTCGTCGGCCATTCCCATAGAATGGCCAACGATTTTTTATTTCGTCGGTAAAAATGAAAAAATCGTCGGCTATTCTACAAGAATGGCCGACGATTTTTTCCGTCGTCCCTAAAAATTTTTTTTCGTCGGCTATACTCCTATAATGGCCGACGATTTAAAGTTTTCGTCGGCTATACAACTTTTGGAAGAATGGCTGACGAAGTTGACAATTTCATCGGCTATAAGTCTTTATAATTTCAGATCTGGACAGAAGCTGCTCATTCGAAAAAAAACGGGAGAAATAGTGAAAAATCTGTGGGTATTGTTGAAATCCGTCCTCTCTTACATTGTGGAGCTATATATAGGTACGTATATGTGTATATATGTTGATTTTGAGTTTTAGTTGAGTTGATTTTGAGTTTTAGTGATTTTGATATAGTAAGTGATTTTTTGTTTTGTTGTTGTTTTAGTGTTAGAATGTATGTATATATGTTGATTTTGAGTTGTAGTTGAGTTGATTTTCAGTTAGAGTATAATTATGTGTTTTAATTTAATAATGTTATTTTAATTAGTGTTAAAATATATATAAATATGTTAATTAATGGTTGTTGATAGTGTAATGAACTTAAATAATGGTTGTTAATTAATGGTATATATATATATATATGAGTTGATGTTGATAATAATATATATTGTAATATATATATGTGTTAATTAATTTATTATTAATTAAAGTTATACATATATATTATTATCAGGCTATATATGGATCGAGATAAGAGTTGGATTTCGCTTCCAAGGAATGACCGACGATACACTACAGGAGTTGTGGATTTTATGCAGTTCGTCGAGGAAAATGCAAAGTCGAATTACCATTATTGCCCGTGCAAGAAATGTAAGTGTCGCAGTGATATGTGTCGATTTCCGATTAGGACAGTATGGGAGCACCTAAAGAGTAATGGGTTTTGGCCGAAGTACACACGTTGGATATATCACGGTGAGCCATCATTAGATGGATCGCATGATCATGGGCAGTATTTTGAGGCGGGCAGTAGTAGTACATCCAACGATCCAACAATGGCATTCGTCAACGACGTGTTTCCTTTTGAAAGCGGTGTACGTGGGGAACAATATATGCAGGACCCGGTGCAGCCGTTCCCACAAGTTGTCAACACTGCTGCCTTTGACAAGTACAACAAACTGATTGCATTACAACAGACCCCTGTGTCTTCAAGTTCTGAGAAGACAGTTCTTCAAAGTGTGATGGAGGTAATGAGGATTAAAGTCGAGACAAAAGGGAGCATCAGGCAAGTGGATGAATATCTACAGTACACTTCTTCGTTGTTGGAGGAGGGTCATCGTAATCCTACCAATCACCGTCAGGTCCGAAGTATCCTCAAAGATCTAGGGCTTTCCTACATTAAGATCCATGCATGCGCATTTGACTACGTTCTCTTCTGGGGTGAAGATGCAGAAGGGAATGACCTTGCTAGCCTTGACGCATGTCCGATATGTCAGTCTGACCGATATAAGTTGACGGGAGCAGGCAATAGAAAACCTGTGAAAGTGCTTCGGTATTTTCCGTTGAGAGATAGGCTTGAGCGGTTGTACATGTCAGAAACCACTGCAAAAGCTATGAGGTGGCACGGTGAGCGGGACGCGGGAGACGCAGATATCATGACACACATCTCTGACGGAGCGGCTTGGAAGCATATAAACAATGAGTTTCCTTATTTTGCGTCAGATGTCAGAAACGTCAGGCTCGGGCTCTCAACCGACGGGTTCAACCCTTTCGGCACCATGAGTCTTTCATACAGTATATGGCCGGTGGTTTTGGTACCTTACAACCTTCCTCCGTGGATGTGCATGAAGAAGGAATATAATATGTTGACGTTGTTGATTCCGGGGCCTGGTTACCCAGGGAAATGTCTAGATGTGTATATGAGACCATTGATTGAAGAGCTTAAGGTATTGTGGGACGTTGGTCATCCCACTTTTGACAAGTACAAGCAGGAGACGTTCCAGATGCATGCCATGGTTATTGGTACCATCAGTGATTTTCCTGCTTATGGGATGTTGTCGGGCAGCGTTGTTAGGGGATACAAGGCTTGTCCAGAGTGCCTCAGCGTTTATGGGAGCACCCCTCATTGCAACAAGATATGCCGAATGGGTCATCGTGTGTTCCTTCCGGCGGATCACCACTGGCGTTACGAGTCCGCCGCATTTGATGGAACCGAAGAACACGGCCGTGCTCCCAGAAGATGGACAGGAAGAGAAATTTTAGCAAGACTTAATGAGTACGATTTTGGGCCCCTCAGCAATCATCCCGATATTGTAGCGGAAATACCTGAAAGGCCTGAGGAGTACAAATTCTGGACACATAGGAGCATATTGTGGGAACTCCCGTACTGGTCTGAGTTGCTGATCCGTCACTTCCTAGACGTTATGCACATAGAAAAAAATGTTTCTGAAAGTGTGGTGGGCACAACGCTGAACTTGGAGGGGAAGACGAAAGACGGTCCTAAGGCTCGCACTGATCTGCAAAACATGAATATCAGAAAACCACTATGGTTGAAAAAAGGGAAGAGAAAAATGCCTCAAGCTCCTTACACCGTCAAGCCTGAGCATAAATCAGAAATTTTCCATTGGATAAGTCGGGCCAAGTATCCTTCAGGCTTTGCTGGAAATATAACCAAGTGTGTGAACAGACAATTCAACAATCTGTACGGGTTGAAAAGTCATGACAATCATATCCTGCTACAACGTCTCTTCCCTGTTTTCATTCGACCGTTCCTTCCCCGTCACGTTGTGGAGCCGTTAGTAGCGTTGGCAAGATTTTTCCAGAAGGTATGCACACGGGAAGTGAGAAAATCTGACCTCCGGGAAATGCAACAAGACATCGTTCATATCATGTGTTAATTTGAGATGATATTTCCTCCAAATTTTTTCGACATCATGCCTCACCTCATGATCCATCTTCCTCGGCAGTTGTTGCTTACCAGTCCTGTGCACTTCACTTGGATGTATCCGATGGAAAGGTACGTATTTTACACCTTATGTTAGTTTCCTCATCAATATATGTGATATAGTGTTAATGTATTATCATAACACTTTAAAAACTTGATTTATAGGCAACTTGGACAATACAGTGGTTTTGTCCAAAACAGATCCGCACCTGAAGGATGTATAGCTGAAGCATATATTGCGCACGAGTGCGTCACCTACATGAAGCTGTATTTCGGAGCGTTACAGGAAAGCATACAGGAAGATGTACCGTCACAGTTCAATCTTTCCATACTCTCCGACGATGTTGTACTCGGTGGAAACATGCCAGTTTCCTACAAGTTGAAAGATTATGAGGTAGCCATTGCACATTGGTGGGTACTAATCAACTGTCCAGAAGTTCAGTTTTGGAAGGACATACATCTACGCTGTGAAGGAGTAGCAGGTGATCGCGATTACCACAACCAGACATTCGCAGAGTATTTCGGCCGCTGGGTACGTACCTTTAACACTATTCTATACGTGTTCATATATTATTGTGTATATTTATTCATATTTATAGTTGATTCTGATGGTTGCAGATGGACCTTATTGCAAATGATAATCACCCAAATTGGTCGCACGAACTCAGACTTTTAGCGAGGAGGCCGGTCTATTCAAAAGTTTATGCGACGTGCAAGGTGAATGGTGTGTTATTTCGATGTGAAGACAGAGACCTCAGACTGAAAACACAAAATTCAGGGGTTATGGCACATGGTGGGGATGGTGGAGTTGACTATTACGGTGTTCTCCATTCAGTTGTGGAACTGCATTACGGGGAAGGCATGAAAGTGCACCTTTTCAAGTGTAGATGGTTTGACACACGGCCGCAGAGCATGAAAACCGATCAATACGGCATAAGTTCTGTGAACACTAGTACATCATGGTATGAGGACGACCCGTTCGTTTTAGCCACATGGGTGAAACAAGTGTTTTATCTTGATGATCTCGCCAAGAGTGACCCGTGGAAAGTAGTCAACACTATCCACCATCGCAACATTTACCGGGCGTCTACACTTGGAGTGGCTGAAGAGAACGAGGAAGGGGGCACCGCGTATCAAGAGCCCAACTCAAATGGTATTCCTGACTCCTCTTTTATTCGCCTAGACACGCCGGTGCGAATTCGACGTGAAGAGCCACTGCTTGTTGATGTTGATCCAACTGAAGAAACTAACGAGGACTCTAGTGGTGAGGAAAGACATAGATTACCCCTATCGAGCAATTCAGAAACCGAAGAAGACTCATCCGATGATTCCGATTACAATCCGACGGATTAAGTAATTTAAATGATGTAATCCTTTCATTTGTAATCAACTCATTTCTAATGAACGGGCGCGGGGATGAGCTTCCCAGCTAGGCTGGGTTCCAAACCCCTTAAACAAAAATTTGAAATATGTTGACTGTTGGGTTTCTGGTTTTTTATGTTCAATTTTGGTTATATGTGAACAGGACATCGGAATAGGAGAGGTGTAAAACCACTGATTTTTTTGGTTTTTTTTCCAGAGAATAGCCGACGAAAAATGCATTATTTCGTCGGCCATTACAATAATGGCCGACGAATAATGAATTTTTCGTCGGCTATACGCACAATGGCCGACGAAAAATTCATTATTTCGTCGGCCATAAGTTTTTTTGAAAATAAATATTACAATAATGGCCGACGAAAACTTCATTATTTCGTCGGCCTTAAATTTTTTTTTAAATAAATATTTTATTTTTGACCGCAAACGACAAAAGAATAGCCGACGAATACTAGGTTTTATTTCGTCGGCTATGATTAATAAAAAAAAAAACAAAAAATGAGCAGCTTCCATTTTCTATCACTGTCGACAAACCATTGCTTCATCCTTCAAATGCAAATGTGTCGTGAAATAAGATATGACCGAAATATTGAAAAACGTCTACGGTTGAAAAATGAGAAGATTCCGACAAAATCTGTGTGCCGAATATTGCGGTTAACTGTTTTTTACTGCCGTTTTCCTATGGGTAGCCTGACGGTCGGTCAATATTTTAAGGAAAATTTTTATACGATTAGTTGCGTCTCATCGATCTGAAACTATTCTCTGTTGAAGATCAGGCCAAAAAACGTCATTTAGACGGGCCAATTTCCGTTTTAAAGCGTTTAGAGGTTTGACTTTGCAGTTTGACCGTCCCGATCGAGCCTTTAACGTTGTCAGATGTAGTTGGAATTTTTTTCATACATGTATTTCATCTTAACGGTGATATCTGACGGTTGGAATAGATTTTCCAAACTTTTAGATTCAAAATCGGAACATATGCACTAATGTTCCTTAACTTGTTTACTAAGTGTTTAAGTGAATGTATAGTTTCAAATAGTTACTATACGTAGACTCTTCAAATGCAAATGTGTCGTGAAATAAGATATGACCGAAATATTGAAAAACGTCTACGGTTGAAAAATGAGCAGATTCCGACAAAATCTATGTGCCGAATGTTGCGGTTAACTGTTTTTTACTCCCGTTTTCCTATGGGTAGCCTGACGATCGGTAAATATTTTGAGGAAAATTTTTATACGATTAGTCGCGTCTCATCGATTTGAAACTATTCTCTGTTGAAGATAAGGCCAGAAAACGTCATTTAGACGGCCCAATTTCCGTTTTAATTTATAGGATTTAGAGGTTTGACTTCGTAGTTTGACCAAAGGTTTAGCCGACGAAATCAAATATTTCGTCGGCTAAACTCTTGCGATCCGCTTATTGTCCGCCGTTGGATGGCTCAGATCAAACGACTGTGATTTTCCAAAGTATAGCCGACGAAATATTTAATTTCGTCGGCTAAACTCTTGTGATCCGCGCCTTCTCATTGTCCGCCGTTGGATGGGGGAGATCGGACGGCTGCTGAGCGCCTAAAGTATAGCCGACGACATTCAAAGAATAGCCGACGAGTCATATATTTCGTCGGCTATTCTTAAGTATAGCCGACGAATTAAAGTATTTCGTCGGCTATTCTTAAGTATAGCCGACGAAATCTTTTTAATTCGTCGGCTATACTATCGGGTATAAGTTTGTTGCAGCCGAACCCTAGCCTCCATTTTTCTGCATTTTTCCAAAACCCTCCCTCTTCCTCTTCGACGTGCAATCCGACCCTCCTCCCTCTTCCTCCTCCAATCCGGCAGCCCCGACACCTCCTCCCTCCTCCTCCATTTTTTTCCGGCCGGCCACCGTTTCCAGTTTCCTCCTCCGGCCTGTCCCTCCTCCTCCCTCCTCCGGCCGGCCTCCTTCTCCTCTGCCCGAATCAAAGTAAGTTTTTTTTTTTTTTTTCATTTATGTTAATTAATTGTTAATTTAGTTATAATTGTTAATTTAAGTATAATTTATGTTAATTTATGTTAATTGATGTTAATTTATGTATTTATGTTAATTTAGGTATAATTTATATATTTATGTTAATTTAGGTATAATTTAGGTATTTATGTTAATTTAGGTAAATTTTAGGTATTTATGTTAATTTATGTATAATTTAGGTATTTATGTTAATTTAGGTATAATTTAGGTATTTATGTTAATTTAGGTAAATTTTAGGTATTTATGTTAATTTAGGTCAATTTTAGGTATTTATGCTAATTTAGATAAATTTTAGGTATTTATGTTAATTTAGGTAATTGTTTTCAAATTTATTTTAATTGTATAATTTATACGTATAAATTAGTTTTTTAATTATATAAATTGATAACTTAATTGTATAATTTAGCTTAATTATATATATAGCTTAATTATATTTAATTAGACTTTGTTATTTAATATAATATAATTTAATATGTTAGTATATAAATTGTTATATTAAAATATGTTAGTATTATTGGTTATTATATTAATTAGAATTTGTTATTTAATATAATATAATTTAATATCAATTAATGTATTAATGCCTCGGGCTTTAGATGGCCGATGCATTAAGAAACCTATTCGGAGGCCGTCGTGGCGGCAGATCTAGAGGTTCTAGAAATTCCGGCGGTTCCGCAGACTCCGAGAGGACCGCTAGCCAGCCTGAGAGGACCACTAGCCAGCCGCGGAGGAGTGTAGATTCATCCCAGCCGCAGAGGACTGTGGATGCAGACCAGCCGCGACGGAGTGTGAGTGCTCGGCACCAGACCCTTCTCCAGGCGGGGCGGCCGTCGAGTACTTCACTTCCGCCTGCCGGTCCCTCTGTGGCTCCGAGGTTTAGTCGGCAGCTGTTTCACGAGGAGATAGCTGCCGACGTTCCTCAGGTTCGTATGCCTGAGGTTCATCGGGAGCCGATGCCGAGTCCGACTCAGTCTGCTGCTGACTCGACTGAGGCTCCTACTCTCCCAAACCAGCTATTCCTCCCGTACAACATTCCGGCGATACCGGAGGTCGACTATCAGGGTGTGCCCTTATGGCCGGATATGCCTCAGTACGTTAGTGCTGCGGAGGCATACCAGCAGCAGCCATTTGAGGACCCTGACCACCTTATTTCGGCGAGGAGAAAAGGGAAGTCGACAGACGAGTCATCCACTTCAGGTAACATTTGATTTTATTAATTAAATGTTTTATTAAAATTAACGCACTAATATTTAATTTTATTAACCAATCATCGTTTTTGTGATAGGGACAGTCGCTAGCAGTTCACGGAGGAATACGAGAGGTGTCATCTGTTTTGACACGCTCAGGAAAACTGTTGAGCGCAGAGGCAGGATCCAGATCAAAGAACCTCCTAATCAGGAGGTTCCGGGGAAGAAAAAACGCGACTACTCGGGTTGCGTGGGGTCACTGATTAGGGACAGAGTCCCTATGTTGTGGACCCGGTGGGCTGATGTGCCCCAGGAGATCAAGAGGGAGGTGAACAACGCCGCGTCGGTGAGTAATTTAAAAAATTTAATTTATTTATCGTAATATTTAATAATTTTCGATATTATTACAATTGTAAAACTAATAAAATTTTATTTTTCAGACATTCTTCGAGATTGCCGACCACAGGCGGGATTGGGCGGACACCCAGTAGAACTCGAGGTACGTTTGTTTTTATGATATTATAATTATCTTATAATTATTAATATTTTATGATATTAATAATATTTCTAATGCACTTTTGTTTTTTTCGTAGGTTCAAAGAGTGGAAGAACGAGCTGCGTTCCCACTATAACGAATACGACTACCTTGGTCGTATGGGTACTCCCAGGGAGTTCATGTTCCGGGAGTACGAGTGGCGTTGGTTGAAGACAGTAGACTTCAACAACCCAATTATGCAGGTAAATACTAAACTTCAGTAAAAATGTTTATTTTGTTAAAATTTTAATTATTAGTTTAATTATTTTATAATTATTACACTAATATTTTTTGATGCATTTTTCTAACATTTTATTATTTGTTTGAAGCAACGTTCTCGGATAAACTCTGAGAACCGCCGCCAGAACACAACCCCCCATCATGCTGGTTCACGGCCGTTTGCACAATATCAGGAGGAGGCGCTCAGAGATCATCCTGATAGCAACCCGTACGTGGAGACGTTCAAGATCGCTTATCCACAAGCGACAGAACAGCTCGTAAGTCGTTCATTACAATTTTAAAATTTTTATTATTAATTTTACTTAATTATATATTTGTTATAATATTAATTTTTTTTTCCCGTCCACTTAGGAGAGGGTCAACCGGGCCGAAGAAGAGGTGTTCCAGCAAGTAGTTCGGGAGACACAACCGAACATTTCCGAGGCAGATCTGGAAGAAGCCATGCACCGTGTCGACCGGTCCAGTGTCCAAACGGCAGCGAGGATGTTCGACGCAGTCTTCCCAAACCGGACAAACAACTTCTACTGCCGGGGTTTGGGAAGTTCTGGACTAGGGCTTCTGAAGACCACTAAGGGAGGTCAAAAGAAGGGAGGCGGGGAGAGCCAGCATATGAGGGGGGAAGTGCAGCGATTGGCCGCAGAATTGGCGACCTCGTCCCAGACAGTACAGGAGCTGCGCCGCAGCACACAGCAGTATCAGGAGGAGATGCGCCGCAGAACACAGCAGTATCAGGAGGAGATGCGCCGCAGATCACAGCAGTATCAGTTGGATATGGCCGGTTGGCATGCCGAATGCGAAAGAATTCGGCAACACAACTACGACGGCCAACAAACCTGGTGGTATGAGATGTTCGCGGCACAAAACCAAGGCCTTCCACCCCCGGCCCCGTTTCAGCGGTTAGCGGAACCTCCAATGCCTCAACCTCCCGAGTTCGGTCACCAGGATGACGACCCTGATGGAGAGCAGGATGCTGGGGAAGACCTGGTGGACTTTAGTGGCTTAGGTGATGATTAGGGTTTAGGGTTTATGTATATTAGAACGAATTTAATAAAAATGGTATTTAGACGTGTTTCTTGTTGGTGCAAATGCATGGACTGTTTTTGTGATTTGCAGGTTGCTTAGAATGGTAATTTAGAAAATAATTTAATTTTTTTTTCCCAAATGTAAGAATAGCCGACGATTTTGGCATTATTTCGTCGGCTATAATAACTATAGCCGACGAATTTTACCAATTTTCGTCGGCTATAAGTTGTATAGCCGACGGAAATTACATTATTTCGTCGGCTATAACTAATTAATGCCTATTAAATATTAATATATTTCGAGACAATAGCCGACGAAAATTTACAGAATCGTCGGCTATTGTTTTCAACAAATAGCCGACGAAAATTTATTAATTCGTCGGCTATTGTCAACAACCAATAACCGACGAATTAATAAAGTTTCGTCGGCTATACTTACTGGATTTCGTCGGCCATACTCGAAAATACCCGACGAAATTCGTCGGCAATTTCTCCCAGGTTTGGCCGACGAAATATATTTTCGTCGGTACAGTCGTCGGCCATACTCTACTATAGCCGACGAATTCGTTTTTTTCGTCGGCCATTGTATTACCGACGGGGTTGTTCCGACGAAGTATAGCCGACGAAAATTTCGTCGGCAGATGCTATAGACGACGAAATTTAGCCATAGCCGACGAAATTTTTTTCGTCGGCTATGAATTCGGATCCGGTAGTGCGCGGTCGTCCCTTGTCCAAAGATCAGACTTGGACATGCACTATTCTGAAGATTTTTAAACATGAAGCAAGTTAGAATCATTGAAGACAAATAGAAAGCAAGAATATATAAGGCAATTACAAACCACGACATTGGCAATTTCAAACAAATTTCAAACAATTTCAAGCTATAAAAACACGGCAAAGAAGAGATACAATAGGCATAAAGAGCAAGACATACGAAATTATTGTGATGATGTCAAAAATTTTCTTAGTCTAATTGCTTTTAAATTTGTTCTAACTCTCAAGGTACGTGGAGCAGAGAAGATAACAGTGCAATGAGCTGAAACAGCTCAAGGTAGTATCATGCTTATTCCGATGTACCTCAAAAGTTTGAACCACAAAACGTTTTCTTTTAAGTTTAAAAGCTCACTCATGCCGAATCTACCTCAAGTTTCGAAGCTCGGTGGACATGCGGCCTAGGTTTCATCTTCTAGACACAAAGTTCTGTGTTTTCAGAAGGCTAGGTGTGTCATCTGAAAGTAGCTCAAGGCAAGACCTATTTGTTGGTAACCACGGAGGACAAGTCCCCTATCGTCCCTCAAAGAGAGAACAGTTTGTGGGCCTCTGAGATCTAATTTAACAAACCTTTGAGACTAATTCGGGACAACACACACTAATAGGCGAAGCTTTTGCCCCTTACTCAGTTAAGAACCTCGTGTTGACAGTTTCTACAAGTGTCAATAAAAGCCGCCCTCAACCTCATGAGACCTCGAAAGATAACATGAAGAGTCAAGGCTAATATTAACAAAAGCGACCTTGCCTATTCCTCTTCCTCTTGAAACTCAAAACAAATCCAACACAAATAATCCTCTAAGATTCCTAGCAATTTAACTAGATTTTTACACACAAATATTTTGGCATACATCAAACAATTTTCGGAATTTAAACTCTACATGCCAAAGCATATTTCTACTTTACAGCAAAACTTCCAACACAAACTTTACATAACACGAAAATTTACACAACAATTAACATTTAAACATATCAAGTTTTTATAATCCCCGACAGCGGCGCCAAAAATTGACGAGAGCTGTGAGGGACTTGCAAATAATAACCCTACAATCGTTAGTAGTATAGAAATAAGTAGGGATCGTTCTAGCCGGAGATTAAGGGTACCTGACATAAAAAAGTTTAGAAACACATATTCACACTTTTATACAAACAAGAAACAAATTTGGAGATTAAGATATGAGGTTCGGCAACAACAAGGCTTCCCTAAACCACTATGACACGAAATAAAATCTAGATATACTATATACAAGTTTGGTCGACATCTTTCACACAAACAATTAACACAAAGATTCTTTAACAAGTAAGACACGTACGTAAGAAGGTAAGGAACAAGTATTTATGCATCCTAGACTTAATTCAGTTTCAACCACAATTACAGCCATTCGTATTTTTAACTAATTGAAAATACTTCTAATGTTTTAAGATCAGGCTATTCGCAAACGATCATAAAGTTTATGCTAATCCGGTTAAGACTCAACATTGAAGCACAAGAGTTTAAAATCGAAAACAAGCAGACAAGTAAGGTTGTCAATCTTCTTATTTAGCATGCAAGTTCTAAGGGTTATTAACTATATTCGAACAACACAAATCACAGAGACAGTTACGTTCATCTAGTTTGTTATTACCCTAGCCGATTAAACCTAATACCTAGATTACATTCAAAGAAGAAACTAAGTACCGATTTTCATGCACTCCCTTAGATTAATAATCAAATTAAATTCTAAACATGGATCTAATACTATTGTCCTAATTATCTAAACACGAAAAAATACATGTTAAAATTGCAAACTACTTTAAATAAACAAAAATCAGTTCATACAAGAGTTTAACAAAAACCAAGATCATTGAATCGAGTTCATACAATACACATAACCAAATACAGTAGCCATAGGGGATCGGATCACAATTTAGAAACCTTTGAAGACTTCGAAAGACGTGGTGAAGATGCACGACAGCAAGTAGAATAATGATTCGGAATTTTGGATGGTGGTGGAATCG
This sequence comes from Potentilla sterilis, assembly GCA_963682095.1. NCBI lineage: Eukaryota > Viridiplantae > Streptophyta > Magnoliopsida > Rosales > Rosaceae > Potentilla > Potentilla sterilis. Next base: position 50,063,507 of record OY821754.1, read on the forward strand.
GATTTTAGGCTAAGTATTTGGTATGTGGTGCTTGAAAGATTTGGTAGAATTTTTGGCTAAGTGTTTATGCATGAGATGTGACAAGTTTTTTTGTATAGAGGATGTCTCTATATATAGGGAAAAAGGCTGCAAGGAATCGGCAAGAAATTCCTTAACTGAATCGGCAAAGAATTCCAAATCCTATTCGGTTTTGGTTTTGTTGCATTCTTTGTTCTTCTAGAAATTCTTCTTGTCTGAATTCTTCATGAATCACAGTCTTCATGGACTCCTTAATAAATTAGCAACACATGCTTAATGGATCAAAGTCCAATGAATCGGCTGCAAGTTTTCCTAGCTCAACCGGGACGACTTTCTTCTAGAACCGGCAATATGCTTGGTTTTTCCTAACCGAGCTAGGAGACTTGTTTCTTTCCATGTGTTGCACTTCTCTTTGGCAAGGCCGATTCCCATATGGTCTATGTAGCTCAGCAAATTTTATTTGGTGAATTTAGAAACCATTTTGGTGCACTTATGCAGAAAATCACGAAAATGGGCAGTAGGTTCCTTTCTCGGCAGGGCAGTGACCTTGCTATCTTGTGACGGGCATAACTCTATCTTCAGGAAAGCTTTTGGTGCGATTCTAAGTTCTGTAGAAACTAGACTCGTAGAGCTTTTTGTGCATGTATGGCACGCTTTCTAGTTCCTTGTGGTCCGTCTTGGAGAAATTCTGGAAATTGATTTAGGTTTTTAGGAATATACTGGAATTACTGGATTTGCACCGATTTTGTGCTCTTGTAATTCTTGCCATCTTTTCTTTGTCTGATTGTTGTAAATTCTTCCATTGCTTAATCATCAATAAGTATCCTGCATATAAGAGAAGAAAAATTCATCAAATATAAAGTCGAGGCTTTACAGATCTAATGAAACATCTCTAAGACTTCAAAATCGGCTACTTGATAATTTTATATATTTTTCCTATACTTCGCACGATTTCTTTGTAACTCTACCGAATACTCAAAACTCTATTGTGTGACTCGATTCTATAACAATAAGGGTTAAACAAAGTACAAATAAAGGGTAAACCATATTAAGAACATAGCATTTTATGCTCCTATCACCGCTTGCGCCTACACTCTCGTATTGTCGTGCCCTACTTTCCTAAACTATGAAACTAATTTATAAAAATATATTTTTCTAATAGGAGAGGCTAATTTAGTGATAAGATGAATTAATATCTAAATGCAATACAATTAAACTAAGTCAAGGTAGTTCTAGGTATAGGTGTTACACAATTATATGTCTAATCATAGGTTGTCTGGGTCACATGCACTTGTTGTCGATCAATTATTGATAGGAGCACAATGTGCGACGATATTAATATGTTTATGCCCTCATTTATGATTCATTTAACCCTTATTTATCTAAGATAAAGTCATAATTTAGTTTAGTGTCATTTCGGAAGAGTTTTGGAAAAATGTGCTTAATAATCAGAAAAATGACTAAGTATAGAAATCTGGAAATAAAGTAAAATATATCTTTTTTGTGATTTTGAGGCTTGTGCTAAACTTAGCTATTATTTTCTAAATTTGATGACATTTGGTATGCATATATTTGGCAAGCTAAAGTATATTGTGTCAAAATTTCAGATCAATCGGAGTTCGGAAAGTCATCCAAACGACGGCTGCAACTTGGCAGTTTGAACAAAGATCACCAGGGACTACCAGGATTTTCTTGGGACTGTGTCCTGACTTCCAGAATTTCTGTACGACGCATCACTTGGAACCAGAAACTGTGCCATACACCGTTGGAAAGACCTATGAGTCTAGTTTCTCTGGGACTTAGAATCGCAACAATCGGAGCTATGAGGAGGAAGTTATGCCAGATTTACTGGAGTAAGGTCATTCTGCCGGGAAAACAACAACTTTCCCGGTTGCATCAGGATAACTCTCCATTGGATTTTTGGAAGCATGGATCAGATATTATGGACCTAAAGACTTATTGGACATGTCCATACTACTCAAATGAGGCTGATTGAAGTCCAAGATCAGAATTGAAGTCCAAGAATGCAAAGCTTGGCCGGCAAAGAAACATAAGCCAACTAGGAAAGAAATTCTCATTCCTTATTGCTGCCAGCAACCCTAGGGTTTTTTCCTCTATATAAAGCCAACAAAATTTCAGATAAAGCCAACGAAATTTCAGAATAAAGAATCTCATCTCGAGCACAAGTACTAGTCAAAAACTCTACCAAGTCTCACAAGCACCAAACACCCAAATACTTAGCCAAAACCTACACCACCACAACCCAAACTTTCGTCCCTTCACTTTGGTTTTCTGCCGAGTAGCTGATCATCAATCCACCACGTCTTGAAGAGCTTCACAAGGTTCTAAAAGTGTGATCCACTCCCCCTATGGCTCTTGTATTTGCTTGTTTTCGATTAGAGATTCATGTGCTTAAATGTTAAAACGCGTAAAACTGGATTAGCATCACCATAGGATTATACGCTGGAGTTGATTCTAAGAATTTAAGTAATCTAACAATTGGAAAACTGCTGAAGGCTCTAATTGTGTCGAAACTAATCTAGGTCTAATACGTTTCAAACTTGTCCCTTACTTTCTTGCATACAAGTCTACTTGTTAAAGAGTCTTTTGTGTGAACTACTTGGTATGAAAGATGATGATCACTTGTACATATTAGAATTAGGGTTTTTATTTTCGTACTTAGCTTTTTCGTACCTAGTTTAGGGCAGCCATAGGGCTGCTGATTCTATCATTCCCCCAAAAGTGACGATTTAATTGTAAATATGTGAATATCTTGTCTATCATTCTCATGTTTCAAGTACCCTTAATCCCCGGCTAGAACGATCCCTACTTGCTCATACTACTAACGATATTTTGTAGGGTTATTATTTGTGTGAGGCTCGCGGTTCACATCAATTATCTTCTGTATCTATTCCCAGTAGTGTACAAGTTGCATAAGCATATCCCAAGTGGAAATAAATGATGAATGAAGAACTTGAAGCCTTGCAGAAAAACTCAACTTGGGATATTGTGGCAATGCCACAGGGAAAGAAGACTGTTGGATGTTGTTGGGTGTATACAATGAAACTCAAAGCAGATGGGATTATTGACAGATATAAAGCCATATTGGTTGCCAAATGATACACTCATCGCTATAAAATTGATTATGAAGAGACATTTACACCTGAAGCGAAGATCAACACTGTCTGAATATTGATCTCACTAGCAGCAACTAGAGATTGGCCTCTTCGCCAATTTGATGTGAAGAACGCATTCCTCAATAGAAACTTAGAAGAAGTAGTGTACATGGACATACCACCAGGAGTCAAAAATAGACATTGTGATGTTGGCAAGGTTTGCAGATTGAAAAAGTCTCTATATGGTCTACAACAATCTCCTAGAGCATGGTTTGGGAGATTTTCCAAATTAATGAAAGCATTTGGTTACAGACAGAGTAACTCAGATCATACTTTGTTCATTAAGCGTAGTCAGGGTAATATTACTGCTCTTATAGTATATGTTGATGATATGATTGTCACAGGAGATGACCCGAAAGAGATGGAGGCTCTACAAAAATATCTTTCGAAGGAGTTTGAGATGAAAGACTTGGGCAATTGAAATACTTTCTTGGTATTGAAGTTTGATGAGATTAGAATTGAATCACACCTCACTAACTTAATACCCTGCAAAATTTCATCGTTAGTATGGATAAGTAGGGATCGTTTAGTCCAGGGATATTGAAGGGTAATCGAAAATAAAAGTGTTAATATATTTACAGAATATATAAACATATAAACAAGCATGGCGTCACTCATCTTATTTATTATGCAAATTTTCAGAATTATGGTAACCCTACTTAAATAATTTAGACCACAACAACTCAGCGTATGAAGCAATCCAAATCATTCTGGCACATGAAATCGGCACTCAAGGTACTGCCATGGCCTAGGCAGCCCTCAAGCACGCGATTTGTGATGATCGAACTCATGGAAATTAATCAAATAAATTCAAGAAACATACGAACCTACTGCCCTAAATCAAGAACTAAAATCGTTACATGCTATTGTTTGAAAATTAAACTTAAAGAAAACCAAAATACATAACAAAATTTCGGAAATCTAAGAATAAAATTACAAAACCAAGTCGACATACATAAATCCATTCAATCTTCATAGACAAAGTATTGAATTTATATAGAAAATAAAAAACCATAAGAGAAGAGTGAATCACACTTTGAATAACCTTGGAAACGAATTCGACAAAGATTGAATTCGGTGATGAAAGGGTGGTTTTATTTAAGAATGGTGGTGGTTTGGCTATTCTAAATTATGTATAGCATTTTTGTGAAGTGATTTTGGTAGAGTTTCGGCCTTGCTTTGTGCGTAAGAAGAGATGATTTTTGTGTTCTCAAGCCTTGGTATTTATAGAGGAATATGGATGTGCAGTTCGGCAGCAACTAGGATTGCTTGAATCCTAATCTTTTCCAAGTTTGTTCTTCCCAGCAGAATGACCTTTATGTGATAAATACAAAATATCTATCTCTATAAAATAGCTATTGAAGTGATTTCAATTGATTTGGAAACTAGACTCCCGTAGCTTTCTATCCATATATGGCTCGCCATCTGGTTCAATTTGAGTTGTCCTAGAGAGTCCGTGGAAGTTGGATGACATGCACAAGAATTTACCCGAGTTTAATCAGGATTCTTTCTTGGTTTGTTACTGTTTCTCCTTTTATTTCTCCATCCAAATTATCTCTTGCACAGTTATCCTTTGCTGCACACGGCTGCTGTTTATCCTCTTGAATTTGAAATCATGTGCTCGGCATGCTTCATCTTCTTGTCCTTATTGCATTGAAACTCTTCTCTTTTATAGGTTCGACAACTCTTTGATTTTAGTTCAAAATTATCCTTGCATTTTCCAGCCGAATATCTTCATTTAATTCCTGAAAATAAGAAGAGAATGAATCTTAATCCGATAGGGATTTCCTGGTCCAACAAGGAGTTCTACTTTCATTAAAACTCTTAATACCTTCGACGTTTTCAGAAACGTCGATACATTGTAGACTCTTAATCTGACTAGGATTCCTACTTTCATAAGGAGTCTCATTTTGAATCAAACTCTTAACGGTCTTCGTCGTTTTCAGAAACGACGAAACATTTTCGACTCCTAGTTCAATTAGGATTCCTAGTTCAACTCAAACTCTTCATAAATTCTGCATTTTTCGACATTTTAGCTCATTACACATACCGACTCTACTAAAGACTCATGACTCGACTAAACAACTCAATATTACAAAAATAAGGGTTAAGCATCGCATAAATGGAGGTAAAAACATATTAAGAACGTTGCATATAATGCTCCTATCAAAGTTGCAAGATCTAAGAAAGGAATATCTTTATCCCAACGTAAGTATGTACTCGACTTGTTAGCTGAGACAGAGATGCTTGATTGCAAACCAGTTGAGACACCGATTGAGATGAATCACAACCTAGCCATCTATCCTAATCAGGTTTCAACATATAAAAGAAGATATCAACGTCTAGTAGGGAGATACATTTATCTTTCTCATACTAGACCTGATATTGCTTATGCTGTGAGTGTGGTTAGCCAATTTATGCATTGTCCCAGTGAAGAGCATATGGATGCAGTATATCGTATTCTGAAGTATCTCAAGAAGACACCTGGAAAAGGTTTATTGTTTGAAAAAGAAGAATAAATTAGAAGTCGTGGGATACACAAATGCTGATTGGGCAGGTGATAAGACTGATAGAAGATCTACATCTGGATACTTCACTTTTGTTGGAGGAAATCTAGTGACTTGGCGTAGTAAGAAACAAAAAGTTGTTGCTAGATCAAGTGCAGAAGTAGAGTTTCGAGGTATGGCACATGGCTTATGTGAATCGTTATGGATCTGAAATGTGTTAAAGGACTTAGGTATCAAACTTAAGAAGCCTATGGACTTACATTGTGATAACACATCAGCAATTGAAATGGCTCATAATCCGGTTCAGCATGACCGAACTAAGCATATGGAGGTTGATCGATTCTTTATCAAGGAGAACTTAGACAGGAAAGTCATTCGATTCCCTTTCGTATATACAGAAAACCAGTTGACAGATATTCTTACAAAACGAGTGTCAAGGAAAGTATTTGACGATTCAATTGACAAGTTGGGCATGATTGACATCTATGGGCCAACTTAAGGGGGAGTGTAGAACATTCTAGTTTATATACTTTCCTTAGTTGTATAGGTGAATTATTCTGTATAATCATAGGATACATTTTCCTTATACTTGTATCTCTATATATACCTCCTCTATGGAGAAGAATGAATCATTGAAACATTAAACCCAAATCATATTCTTATTTTCTACTAAAATAACATGGTTTCGTGATTTCCAAATCTGTCAGCAAACTAATAAGCAGTAGTCCACTTCTGTAGTTGAAGCATTCTTAAAAATAAAGTCTAACCAGTCTCCTACAGATTGGTGAGCTATAGGAGGAGGCAAATTACTATAGTTTGCCCAAACAGCAGCGCTGCAAGAACAATTAGCAAACAAATGGTCAATAGATTCTATATCAGAACCACAAAGAGCACACGTGTTATCAATACCATTCATAAACCGAGCTAGCTAAGCTCTAGTTTTAATTCTTCCTCGTAAAAGAAGCCAACTAAAGATTTTCAATTTAGGAGGAATTTTCAGATTCCAAACTCTATTCAAAAGATCTGCCTTTGAATGCTGAGGCAGCTTACTTTGCATCCAAGTAGCCAATTTCACAGAAAAAAAACTCCATTTGGGGCAAGGGCCCAGACAAATTCATCCTCAAAATCCGCAACAGGAATATTAACAGAGGAAATAACATTAACAGTAGGTCTATCCAGAAAAGACATTAATTTTGGGATGTTCCAACTACCATGCTCAATGAAATCAGCCACTATAGCATCATATCAATCATATCCTTAACTGAATCATCAATCAGATTAACCATCATATCAATCAGACTCTGCTCTCCAGACTTCTTAAAGCAAAGTATTTTCCGCGTACAAGTTTCATGGAGGCGAAGTTAGAAGCCGGTGCTTCTTACACATGGATAAGTATTTTAGCGGGAATACAGGTTTTGTGTAAAGGTTTGAGGTATCAGATTGGGAGTGGTAGCGGCGTGTCAGTTTGGAAAGATCGGTGGCAGCCGTTCCCTCACAATTTTCAACCATTTTCCTCCCCTATGGAAGGTCTGGAAGACTTGATGGTGGAAGACTTGATCGATCCTGATGATAGATTTTGGCAATTGCATATCCTGGAAGAGCTTTTCACACCGTATGAGGTCAGTCTTATTGCTAGCATACCTCTGAGCCAAAGACACACAGAGAATAAATTGGTGTGTCAAGAGTGGATATTGGACTTGGAAGTCGGTAGAGTCTGTTACAAGTAATTCTTCTACTTCTAATGGTTCTACCATGCATCGGTAGTGGGGGCAGGGGCGGAGGGAATTCATGATGAGGGTGGGCACATGCCCACACAAGAAGATAACTCACTAAATGTAGGCTATTATAACAGTTGTACCGACTAAATGTAGACTATTATAACAGTTGTGCCACATTTGTAAAAGTGTGCCCCATAGATTTATAGATCTGGCTCCGTCACTGATTGGGCGTCCATATGGCAGCTGAAAATTCAAGGAAAGTTTAAAAAAAATTTGTGGAGACTATTGAAGTATATTGTTCCAACCCGCACAGCTCTATGTCGTCGTAAGGCACCACTCTGATCTTTCGTGTGTGTTTTATGGGAAAGAGATTGAAACTTCAATGCATGTATTAAAAAACTCACTACCGGATCCGAATTCATAGCCGACGAAAAAAATTTCGTCGGCTATGGCTAAATTTCGTCGTCTATAGCATCTGCCGACGAAATTTTCGTCAGCTATACTTCGTCGGAACAACCCCGTCGGTAATACAATGGCCGACGAAAAAAACGAATTCGTCGGCTATAGTAGAGTATGGCCGACGACTGTACCGACGAAAATATATTTCGTCGGCCAAACCTGGGAGAAATTGCCGACGAATTTCGTCGGGTATTTTCGAGTATGGCCGACGAAATCCAGTAAGTATAGCCGACGAAACTTTATTAATTCGTCGGTTATTGGTTGTTGACAATAGCCGACGAATTAATAAATTTTCGTCGGCTATTTGTTGAAAACAATAGCCGACGATTCTGTAAATTTTCGTCGGCTATTGTCTCGAAATATATTAATATTTAATAGGCATTAATTAGTTATAGCCGACGAAATAATGTAATTTTCGTCGGCTATACAACTTATAGCCGACGAAAATTGGTAAAATTCGTCGGCTATAGTTATTATAGCCGACGAAATAATGCCAAAATCGTCGGCTATTCTTACATTTGGGAAAAAAAAATTAAATTATTTTCTAAATTACCATTCTAAACAACCTGCAAATCACAAAAACAGTCCATGCATTTGCACCAACAAGAAACACGTCTAAATACCATTTTTATTAAATTCGTTCTAATATACATAAACCCTAAACCATAATCATCACCTAAGCCACTAAATTCCACCAGGTCTTCCCCAGCATCCTGCTCTCCATCAGGGTCGTCATCCTGGTGACCGAACTCGGGAGGTTGAGGCATTGGAGGTTCCGCTAACCGCTGAAACGGGGCCGGGGGTGGAAGGCCTTGGTTTTGTGCCGCGAACATCTCATACCACCAGGTTTGTTGGCCGTCGTAGTTGTGTTGCCGAATTCTTTCGCATTCGGCATGCCAACCGGCCATATCCAACTGATACTGCTGTGATCTGCGGCGCATCTCCTCCTGATACTGCTGTGTTCTGCGGCGCATCTCCTCCTGATACTGCTGTGTGCTGCGGCGCAGCTCCTGTACTGTCTGGGACGAGGTCGCCAATTCTGCGGCCAATCGCTGCACTTCCCCCCTCATATGCTGGCTCTCCCCGCCTCCCTTCTTTTGACCTCCCTTAGTGGTCTTCAGAAGCCCTAGTCCAGAACTTCCCAAACCCCGGCAGTAGAAGTTGTTTGTCCGGTTTGGGAAGACTGCGTCGAACATCCTCGCTGCCGTTTGGACACTGGACCGGTCGACACGGTGCATGGCTTCTTCCAGATCTGCCTCGGAAATGTTCGGTTGTGTCTCCCGAACTACTTGCTGGAACACCTCTTCTTCGGCCCGGTTGACCCTCTCCTAAGTGGACGGGAAAAAAAAATTAATATTATAACAAATATATAATTAAGTAAAATTAATAATAAAAATTTTAAAATTGTAATGAACGACTTACGAGCTGTTCTGTCGCTTGTGGATAAGCGATCTTGAACGTCTCCACGTACGGGTTGCTATCAGGATGATCTCTGAGCGCCTCCTCCTGATATTGTGCAAACGGCCGTGAACCAGCATGATGGGGGGTTGTGTTCTGGCGGCGGTTCTCAGAGTTTATCCGAGAACGTTGCTTCAAACAAATAATAAAATGTTAGAAAAATGCATCAAAAAATATTAGTGTAATAATTATAAAATAATTAAACTAATAATTAAAATTTTAACAAAATAAACATTTTTACTGAAGTTTAGTATTTACCTGCATAATTGGGTTGTTGAAGTCTACTGTCTTCAACCAACGCCACTCGTACTCCCGGAACATGAACTCCCTGGGAGTACCCATACGACCAAGGTAGTCGTATTCGTTATAGTGGGAACGCAGCTCGTTCTTCCACTCTTTGAACCTACGAAAAAAACAAAAGTGCATTAGAAATATTATTAATATCATAAAATATTAATAATTATAAGATAATTATAATATCATAAAAACAAACGTACCTCGAGTTCTACTGGGTGTCCGCCCAATCCCGCCTGTGGTCGGCAATCTCGAAGAATGTCTGAAAAATAAAATTTTATTAGTTTTACAATTGTAATAATATCGAAAATTATTAAATATTACGATAAATAAATTAAATTTTTTAAATTACTCACCGACGCGGCGTTGTTCACCTCCCTCTTGATCTCCTGGGGCACATCAGCCCACCGGGTCCACAACATAGGGACTCTGTCCCTAATCAGTGACCCCACGCAACCCGAGTAGTCGCGTTTTTTCTTCCCCGGAACCTCCTGATTAGGAGGTTCTTTGATCTGGATCCTGCCTCTGCGCTCAACAGTTTTCCTGAGCGTGTCAAAACAGATGACACCTCTCGTATTCCTCCGTGAACTGCTAGCGACTGTCCCTATCACAAAAACGATGATTGGTTAATAAAATTAAATATTAGTGCGTTAATTTTAATAAAACATTTAATTAATAAAATCAAATGTTACCTGAAGTGGATGACTCGTCTGTCGACTTCCCTTTTCTCCTCGCCGAAATAAGGTGGTCAGGGTCCTCAAATGGCTGCTGCTGGTATGCCTCCGCAGCACTAACGTACTGAGGCATATCCGGCCATAAGGGCACACCCTGATAGTCGACCTCCGGTATCGCCGGAATGTTGTACGGGAGGAATAGCTGGTTTGGGAGAGTAGGAGCCTCAGTCGAGTCAGCAGCAGACTGAGTCGGACTCGGCATCGGCTCCCGATGAACCTCAGGCATACGAACCTGAGGAACGTCGGCAGCTATCTCCTCGTGAAACAGCTGCCGACTAAACCTCGGAGCCACAGAGGGACCGGCAGGCGGAAGTGAAGTACTCGACGGCCGCCCCGCCTGGAGAAGGGTCTGGTGCCGAGCACTCACACTCCGTCGCGGCTGGTCTGCATCCACAGTCCTCTGCGGCTGGGATGAATCTACACTCCTCCGCGGCTGGCTAGTGGTCCTCTCAGGCTGGCTAGCGGTCCTCTCGGAGTCTGCGGAACCGCCAGAATTTCTAGAACCTCTAGATCTGCCGCCACGACGGCCTCCGAATAGGTTTCTTAATGCATCGGCCATCTAAAGCCCGAGGCATTAATACATTAATTGATATTAAATTATATTATATTAAATAACAAATTCTAATTAATATAATAACCAATAATACTAACATATTTTAATATAACAATTTATATACTAACATATTAAATTATATTATATTAAATAACAAATTCTAATTAAATATAATTAAGCTATATATATAATTAAGCTAAATTATACAATTAAGTTATCAATTTATATAATTAAAAAACCAATTTATACGTATAAATTATACAATTAAAATAAATTTGAAAACAATTACCTAAATTAACATAAATACCTAAAATTTATCTAAATTAGCATAAATACCTAAAATTGACCTAAATTAACATAAATACCTAAAATTTACCTAAATTAACATAAATACCTAAATTATACCTAAATTAACATAAATACCTAAATTATACATAAATTAACATAAATACCTAAAATTTACCTAAATTAACATAAATACCTAAATTATACCTAAATTAACATAAATATATAAATTATACCTAAATTAACATAAATACATAAATTAACATCAATTAACATAAATTAACATAAATTATACTTAAATTAACAATTATAACTAAATTAACATAAATGAAAAAAAAAAAAAAAAACTTACTTTGATTCGGGCAGAGGAGAAGGAGGCCGGCCGGAGGAGGGAGGAGGAGGGACAGGCCGGAGGAGGAAACTGGAAACGGTGGCCGGCCGGAAAAAAATGGAGGAGGAGGGAGGAGGTGTCGGGGCTGCCGGATTGGAGGAGGAAGAGGGAGGAGGCCGGGCCGGGGCTGCCGACGTGGAGGAGATAGAGGGAGGAGGGTCGGATTGCACGTCGAAGAGGAAGAGGGAGGGTTTTGGAAAAATGCAGAAAAATGGAGGCTAGGGTTCGGCTGCAACAAACTTATACCCGATAGTATAGCCGACGAATTAAAAAGATTTCGTCGGCTATACTTAAGAATAGCCGACGAAATACTTTAATTCGTCGGCTATACTTAAGAATAGCCGACGAAATATATGACTCGTCGGCTATTCTTTGAATGTCGTCGGCTATACTTTAGGCGCTCAGCAGCCGTCCGATCTCCCCCATCCAACGGCGGACAATGAGAAGGCGCGGATCACAAGAGTTTAGCCGACGAAATTAAATATTTCGTCGGCTATACTTTGGAAAATCACAGCCGTTTGATCTGAGCCATCCAACGGCGGACAATAAGCGGATCGCAAGAGTTTAGCCGACGAAATTAAATATTTCGTCGGCTATATTTTGGAAATAGCCGACGAAATATTTAATTTCGTCGGCTATACTGTGGAAATAGCCGACGAAATATTTGATTTCGTCGGCTAAACCTTTGGTCAAACTACGAAGTCAAACCTCTAAATCCTATAAATTAAAACGGAAATTGGGCCGTCTAAATGACGTTTTCTGGCCTTATCTTCAACAGAGAATAGTTTCAAATCGATGAGACGCGACTAATCGTATAAAAATTTTCCTCAAAATATTTACCGATCGTCAGGCTACCCATAGGAAAACGGGAGTAAAAAACAGTTAACCGCAACATTCGGCACATAGATTTTGTCGGAATCTGCTCATTTTTCAACCGTAGACGTTTTTCAATATTTCGGTCATATCTTATTTCACGACACATTTGCATTTGAAGAGTCTACGTATAGTAACTATTTGAAACTATACATTCACTTAAACACTTAGTAAACAAGTTAAGGAACATTAGTGCATATGTTCCGATTTTGAATCTAAAAGTTTGGAAAATCTATTCCAACCGTCAGATATCACCGTTAAGATGAAATACATGTATGAAAAAAATTCCAACTACATCTGACAACGTTAAAGGCTCGATCGGGACGGTCAAACTGCAAAGTCAAACCTCTAAACGCTTTAAAACGGAAATTGGCCCGTCTAAATGACGTTTTTTGGCCTGATCTTCAACAGAGAATAGTTTCAGATCGATGAGACGCAACTAATCGTATAAAAATTTTCCTCAAAATATTGACCGACCGTCAGGCTACCCATAGGAAAACGGTAGTAAAAAACAGTTAACCGCAATATTCGGCACACAGATTTTGTCAGAATCTTCTCATTTTTCAACCGTAGACGTTTTTCAATATTTCGGTCATATCTTATTTCACGACACATTTGCATTTGAAGGATGAAGCAATGGTTTGTCGACAGTGATAGAAAATGGAAGCTGCTCATTTTTTGTTTTTTTTTTTATTAATCATAGCCGACGAAATAAAACCTAGTATTCGTCGGCTATTCTTTTGTCGTTTGCGGTCAAAAATAAAATATTTATTTAAAAAAAAATTTAAGGCCGACGAAATAATATAGTTTTCGTCGGCCATTATTGTAATATTTATTTTCAAAAAAACTTATGGCCGACGAAATAATGAATTTTTCGTCGGCCATTGTGCGTATAGCCGACGAAAAATTCATTATTCGTCGGCCATTATTGTAATGGCCGACGAAATAATGCATTTTTCGTCGGCTATTCTCTGGAAAAAAAAAACCAAAAAAATCAGTGGTTTTACACCTCTCCTATTCCGATGTCCTGTTCACATATAACCAAAATTGAACATAAAAAACCAGAAACCCAACAGTCAACATATTTCAAATTTTTGTTTAAGGGGTTTGGAACCCAGCCTAGTTGGGAAGCTCATCCCCGCGCCCGTTCATTAGAAATGAGTTGATTACAAATGAAAGGATTACATCATTTAAATTAATTAATCCGTCGGATTGTAATCGGAATCATCGGATGAGTCTTCTTCGGTTTCTGAATTGCTCGATAGGGGTAATCTATGTCTTTCCTCACCACTAGAGTCCTCGTTAGTTTCTTCAGTTGGATCAACATCAACAAGCAGTGGCTCTTCACGTCGAATTCGCACCGGTGTGTCTAGGCGAATAAAAGAGGAGTCAGGAATACCATTTGAGTTGGGCTCTTGATACGCGGTGCCCCCTTCCTCGTTCTCTTCAGCCACTCCAAGTGTAGACGCCCGGTAAATGTTGCGATGGTGGATAGTGTTGACTACTTTCCACGGGTCACTCTTGGCGAGATCATCAAGATAAAACACTTGTTTCACCCATGTGGCTAAAACGAACGGGTCGTCCTCATACCATGATGTACTAGTGTTCACAGAACTTATGCCGTATTGATCGGTTTTCATGCTCTGCGGCCGTGTGTCAAACCATCTACACTTGAAAAGGTGCACTTTCATGCCTTCCCCGTAATGCAGTTCCACAACTGAATGGAGAACACCGTAATAGTCAACTCCACCATCCCCACCATGTGCCATAACCCCTGAATTTTGTGTTTTCAGTCTGAGGTCTCTGTCTTCACATCGAAATAACACACCATTCACCTTGCACGTCGCATAAACTTTTGAATAGACCGGCCTCCTCGCTAAAAGTCTGAGTTCGTGCGACCAATTTGGGTGATTATCATTTGCAATAAGGTCCATCTGCAACCATCAGAATCAACTATAAATATGAATAAATATACACAATAATATATGAACACGTATAGAATAGTGTTAAAGGTACGTACCCAGCGGCCGAAATACTCTGCGAATGTCTGGTTGTGGTAATCGCGATCACCTGCTACTCCTTCACAGCGTAGATGTATGTCCTTCCAAAACTGAACTTCTGGACAGTTGATTAGTACCCACCAATGTGCAATGGCTACCTCATAATCTTTCAACTTGTAGGAAACTGGCATGTTTCCACCGAGTACAACATCGTCGGAGAGTATGGAAAGATTGAACTGTGACGGTACATCTTCCTGTATGCTTTCCTGTAACGCTCCGAAATACAGCTTCATGTAGGTGACGCACTCGTGCGCAATATATGCTTCAGCTATACATCCTTCAGGTGCGGATCTGTTTTGGACAAAACCACTGTATTGTCCAAGTTGCCTATAAATCAAGTTTTTAAAGTGTTATGATAATACATTAACACTATATCACATATATTGATGAGGAAACTAACATAAGGTGTAAAATACGTACCTTTCCATCGGATACATCCAAGTGAAGTGCACAGGACTGGTAAGCAACAACTGCCGAGGAAGATGGATCATGAGGTGAGGCATGATGTCGAAAAAATTTGGAGGAAATATCATCTCAAATTAACACATGATATGAACGATGTCTTGTTGCATTTCCCGGAGGTCAGATTTTCTCACTTCCCGTGTGCATACCTTCTGGAAAAATCTTGCCAACGCTACTAACGGCTCCACAACGTGACGGGGAAGGAACGGTCGAATGAAAACAGGGAAGAGACGTTGTAGCAGGATATGATTGTCATGACTTTTCAACCCGTACAGATTGTTGAATTGTCTGTTCACACACTTGGTTATATTTCCAGCAAAGCCTGAAGGATACTTGGCCCGACTTATCCAATGGAAAATTTCTGATTTATGCTCAGGCTTGACGGTGTAAGGAGCTTGAGGCATTTTTCTCTTCCCTTTTTTCAACCATAGTGGTTTTCTGATATTCATGTTTTGCAGATCAGTGCGAGCCTTAGGACCGTCTTTCGTCTTCCCCTCCAAGTTCAGCGTTGTGCCCACCACACTTTCAGAAACATTTTTTTCTATGTGCATAACGTCTAGGAAGTGACGGATCAGCAACTCAGACCAGTACGGGAGTTCCCACAATATGCTCCTATGTGTCCAGAATTTGTACTCCTCAGGCCTTTCAGGTATTTCCGCTACAATATCGGGATGATTGCTGAGGGGCCCAAAATCGTACTCATTAAGTCTTGCTAAAATTTCTCTTCCTGTCCATCTTCTGGGAGCACGGCCGTGTTCTTCGGTTCCATCAAATGCGGCGGACTCGTAACGCCAGTGGTGATCCGCCGGAAGGAACACACGATGACCCATTCGGCATATCTTGTTGCAATGAGGGGTGCTCCCATAAACGCTGAGGCACTCTGGACAAGCCTTGTATCCCCTAACAACGCTGCCCGACAACATCCCATAAGCAGGAAAATCACTGATGGTACCAATAACCAGCGGAAGTATGCTTTGTTTAGCCTTGTATCGGACCGATTGATCTGCCCAGTTATCTGGTCCGTCAGATTGACCTTGCTGCACTCAAATTGAAACTGGGAACGGCTCGAGACTCCAAATCCACTTCTGTAAAATCCTACGGAAACTAGACTTAGAGATCTTTCCAACGGTGTATGGCTCACTTTCCCAGATTTTGTGAGCTGAAAACGGCAGCCATTCAAAATTGACATACAGTACTGCCGGAATTCTGCTTTGGGCAGAACTTGGTATTTCCTGCACTTTTCTTTGAAGTTCAACCTGCACACACACAAAACACATCAAAACGAACAAAACAAATAAATGCAAGAGTATACAAAGCTATACTTCAACAAATTTTTCAAGGCATTACACGAAATTTTCAAACTATACACGACATCAAAGATTCAAGGTACGTGGAGCAGAGGAGCAAACTGTGCAATGGACTTGTGCAGCCCACGGTAAGGTCATGCTTTATCCGATATACCTCAAAACTTTAAAGACTCAAAACAATTTTCAGAAATATACAAAGCCAACATTCAAACAAATCAAGATTTTATAATCCCCGGCAACGGCGCCAAAAATTGATGTGTCGCCTAAGCGAGCATCAAGCAATAATAACCCTACAATCGTTAGTAGTATAGAATAAGTAGGGATCGTTCTAAGCCGGGGATTAAGGGTACCTGAAATATGGAATGTTAACACAAATATATACATATATATACACAAAATCGTCACATATGGGGGTGAAAAGGTTCGGCAGCTAAGCTGCCCTAGAACTAGGTGGAACGAAATTAAATTATGAAAATAAATCCTAAGTCTAATATTTACAAGTTTGGTCGACATTCTTTCACAAAGCACTAACACAAAAGCAATCAAAACACATGGCAAACAAGCAAGTAAGACTCACGGCAAAGTATTAAAGCGTTCTATACTCAACTTAACTCCAACCCAACTAGAGCCGCAGCGGCCATCTAATTGTTAGACTTCTCTTGTACTTAGAATTAACTCAGCGTATAATCCTAATCTTGTTACTAACCGGTTTACATGACACGCAGCGTCGACACATGAACTAGCTAGTAAATACGCACAAAGTCCTTTTTAATTGGAAACAAGTCAATAGAGTAAGGTTGTCAATCATCTCTTCAACAAGCATGTTCATTTAAACTACTCTAACCCTCATGAAAAACAACACAAACTAAGTAACTCGTTGATTACTTAATCTATATTAATTTTTCGGCTAATGAGATTAATAATCTAAGTATTGCAATTACACAGGCTACTAATCTTTAAGCGCACGAATTTAAAGAACAAGTCAAGAAAACCCTAAAATCAATTTAACACATGTTTTTGCCGAAAATCCTAATTACTAGTTCATCATGTATTTTCCTTACTCTTTAGCATGCAATCCATATTCTTACATCTAAAACATCACTTAAAGATAAAGAAAATAAATTGACATGCAAATCATAAAACCAAATTTCAATCCAATTCATACATAGACATAAAAATTGAAACCAAGAATTCATGCTAACTTCATAGACAAAGTTTAACATAACTACAACAAAAATTACAAAGCCAAGAGTAGGGAGTGGATCACACATTAGAAACCTTGAAGACTTCGACTTGTATGGATCCGGTGGTTGATGGTGTTCGGATGGACTGCTGCTCGGTAGTGATGTATCGGCAGCAAGGAAACAAAGGTTCGGCAGGAAACTTTGGTGTGGTGGAGGTGGTTTTGGCTAGGGTTTTTGTGTAGGATTCTTGGGAAATTTAGGTAGAGCTTTGGCTAGATTTTTGCTTTGGAATGTGACAAGTTTTTCTGTGTAAAAGTTGGCTATTTATAGAGGCAAATTCGGCAGAAAACCTAGGTAGAAAACCTAGTCCGAATCGACAAAGGCAATCCTTGTGCAACAAGGTTTTGGTTCCTTCCTTTCTTGGTTCTTCTAGGAAACTTCTTTTTCTGATTTTTTTCTTCAATGCCTTGGATTGGTGTCATCCTCTAACCTTCCTTAAGCTTGGACCATCATCACATATGCATTTGTACACCATTTGGTCCATCAAAAACAGAAAACACAAAAAGGGGGCAGTAGGTTCCTGGAATCGGCAGATTTGATGTTGCTGTAGTAACTCCGGCATATCTCCATCCTCGGAGCTCCGATTGATGCGATTCCAAGTCTCAGATAAACTAGACACATATGGCCATCTCACCATAAAATATCTCGATCAAATTCCTTGTGAGTCGTCGGGAATGATTTTTCGAAGTTGGGACAAAGTCCCAGGAAAATCCTGGAAGTCCCTGGATTGGTTTGCTCGGACTGCCGTTTTGCAGCCAACTTTTGGGTGACTTCCCGAACTCCGAATGATCTGAAATTTTAACACAACATTCCTCCGTATATGAATATTAAGCACACCAAATTTCGTAGAATTCGGACAAGGATAGATCATATTTGTACTCGTCACAAAATCGCGAAAAAGACATATTTTACACTATTTTCCAGATTTCTCAAACTTAGTCATTTTTCGGATTCTTAACCACATCTCACCAAAACTCTACCAAAATGACACTAACTACATTATGACTCTATTTTAGATAAATAAGGGTTAAACAAAGCATAAATGAGGGCATGAGCATGTAATATCGTCGCACATTGTGCTTCTATCAACTACCCCACACTTATCCTTTGCTAGTCCCTTAGCAAACTAAACTAAACTAGACTCTAAACAAACTATTGCCCCTAACAATTTGTCTCAGGCTTGTATGTACACATAGCTTTCAAGTTAATGCATGAGAATGCTAGGCACGAAAATTCCAAGTTTCATGAACATGTAACATCAATAAGAACATATAAGAGCAAAAGGTAAGCATGTAGACATGTTAAGCTAGTTCAATCCTCCTCACTAGGCATACTCTCTTCTTTTCTCTCGAAGCATGGTAATTCACACATAAGTATATGCAAGCGAAAGATAATGAATTACAAAGAGTAACTTGCATATATCAAAGAAACGAAAGCACTTTGTGAAATTTTTAATGGGAAAACCTCATATGATAACTATATGCACCAATGAACCAAAACCATATGCTTACTCTTGAGATAATCTCCACAATCAAATTTAACCATCTTAAGAATCATGAAAAGATCAATAAAAAGGGATGTAATGGGGCTTGGCTAAGAGGTATTCGAAATTTAGATAAGGAGGCTCAAAAACGTCACTAAGGCCTTTAGCAAAGCTTGAATCTCCTTATGACTTCTCACCAAGGGTCAAATTTCATCTTGTTGGACCCTTACTTCATTCTTTTCTTCCCCAAAACATAGTGAATATGAACAAAGGTCAAAATATAACAATAGTAGACCTTCACATATAAACAAAACTCCAAATTCACAACACTTTTCAAGACTAGACTTAGCAATTTACACTTTGAAACCGTGCCTATTTCTTTTCTTTTCTTTTGGACTTGATTTTTCCCTTTTCTTTTCTTTTTATGTCCGAATTACATATTTTCTGTTTTTCTTTTGCTAGGCACGGCACATATAATTTTTCATACAATTTTCTAGCTAAGTCTACCCACACTTGTTCTTCTTCATCACTTCACGCAAAAACGCCTTCAAAAAATCAAGCTTTGCCGACACACAATGGTCAAGACATCACTATACTAAGTTCATGGAAAGTGTTTAAGGGTGATGAAAGAAAAGGCTAATCGTAGGCTCAAAGGGGGTTTACTAATGTGTCCCACGACGGGCTCCAATAGGGCTTATGCTTTATTTGGCTTTGGTGGTAAACCTAAATGATCTTTATTCAATCACATTCAAAATCAAGGTATTTTATGATATAAACATTTCAAAAATCAACAAGAGTAAGTTCTAGTATTCTAGAGTTCATTAAAAAGCTATGGCACATAGTCATTGAATAATCAAAGAATTATGAGGTTTCATGCTTCCTACGAATCTATCGAATTTTATCTTTTTATCGCTCAAGAAGAAAGCAAATTGGCTCTAAAGCTCACATAGGTTATTATGGAAACAAACTAGCTAAAACATGCATGCTTCGTTAATCAACAAGTCCTACATGCTCCTACCAATGTACAAAATCCATGAAACTCACAATTTTAATTGTATGCACAACCATCATCTATGTATGCAAAGAGGAGAAAAACATCATTGATATATTAGGGGCATCCTAAGACTCGAAACAAACAAATAAAAACACTCTCTTTTTGTGGAACAATTTTCTGAATTTTTCTTTCCTAAACTAAGCACACAAAAACATAAACGGAATACGTTATCCCACCCCACACTTAGAAAATTACATTGTCCTCAATGTAAGCACAAATCTATATCAACGAATTTCCTAAGCATGCAATAGTCTAACATATACCAACATGTCATCACAAATCAAAGAAAAAGAGAAGAGTTAAGAAATTTCAAACTCTCGGTGATGGCTCCTTCACTTTTCTTTGATCGACTTGGGTTGCCTCCCAATTAGCGCTTTGTGTTTATAGTCCATTGCTTAGACTTTTCACCATGTGTGTTGTGTATTCATCATGCCATGTGCAGCTCCGCAGTTGGGGCAGCAGCCCCTTTCTCTCGGTAGTTAGGCTGCTTGGCAGCTTTGTCCTCTTGACAGTGTGCTGCTTCTCTTGAGGCCTGATTTTGGGTGCATTCCAATATCCGAATGCAAAACTGTTATAAAGAAATTTTGTAGCAGACACATAGAGCTTTCCAACGGTATAAAATTTGCCTCAATCGGACCAGCGGAAGTATGCTTTGTTTAGCCTTGTATCGGACCGATTGATCTGCCCAGTTATCTGGTCCGTCAGATTGACCTTGCTGCACTCAAATTGAAACTGGGAACGGCTCGAGACTCCAAATCCACTTCTGTAAAATCCTACGGAAACTAGACTTAGAGATCTTTCCAACGGTGTATGGCTCACTTTCCCAGGTTTTGTGAGCTGAAAACGGCAGCCATTCAAAATTGACATACAGTACTGCCGGAATTCTGCTTTGGGCAGAACTTGGTATTTCCTGCACTTTTCTTTGAAGTTCAACCTGCACACACACAAAACACATCAAAACGAACAAAACAAATAAATGCAAGAGTATACAAAGCTATACTTCAACAAATTTTTCAAGGCATTACACGAAATTTTCAAACTATACACGACATCAAAGATTCAAGGTACGTGAAGCAGAGGAGCAAACTGTGCAATGGACTTGTGCAGCCCACGGTAAGGTCATGCTTTATCCGATATACCTCAAAACTTTAAAGACTCAAAACAATTTTCAGAAATATACAAAGCCAACATTCAAACAAATCAAGATTTTATAATCCCCGGCAACGGCGCCAAAAATTGATGTGTCGCCTAAGCGAGCATCAAGCAATAATAACCCTACAATCGTTAGTAGTATAGAATAAGTAGGGATCGTTCTAAGCCGGGGATTAAGGGTACCTGAAATATGGAATGTTAACACAAATATATACATATATATACACAAAATCGTCACATATGGGGGTGAAAAGGTTCGGCAGCTAAGCTGCCCTAGAACTAGGTGGAACGAAATTAAATTATGAAAATAAATCCTAAGTCTAATATTTACAAGTTTGGTCGACATTCTTTCACAAAGCACTAACACAAAAGCAATCAAAACACATGGCAAACAAGCAAGTAAGACTCACGGCAAAGTATTAAAGCGTTCTATACTCAACTTAACTCCAACCCAACTAGAGCCGCAGCGGCCATCTAATTGTTAGACTTCTCTTGTACTTAGAATTAACTCAGCGTATAATCCTAATCTTGTTACTAACCGGTTTACATGACACGCAGCGTCGACACATGAACTAGCTAGTAAATACGCACAAAGTCCTTTTTAATTGGAAACAAGTCAATAGAGTAAGGTTGTCAATCATCTCTTCAACAAGCATGTTCATTTAAACTACTCTAACCCTCATGAAAAACAACACAAACTAAGTAACTCGTTGATTACTTAATCTATATTAATTTTTCGGCTAATGAGATTAATAATCTAAGTATTGCAATTACACAGGCTACTAATCTTTAAGCGCACGAATTTAAAGAACAAGTCAAGAAAACCCTAAAATCAATTTAACACATGTTTTTGCCGAAAATCCTAATTACTAGTTCATCATGTATTTTCCTTACTCTTTAGCATGCAATCCATATTCTTACATCTAAAACATCACTTAAAGATAAAGAAAATAAATTGACATGCAAATCATAAAACCAAATTTCAATCCAATTCATACATAGACATAAAAATTGAAACCAAGAATTCATGCTAACTTCATAGACAAAGTTTAACATAACTACAACAAAAATTACAAAGCCAAGAGTAGGGAGTGGATCACACATTAGAAACCTTGAAGACTTCGACTTGTATGGATCCGGTGGTTGATGGTGTTCGGATGGACTGCTGCTCGGTAGTGATGTATCGGCAGCAAGGAAACAAAGGTTCGGCAGGAAACTTTGGTGTGGTGGAGGTGGTTTTGGCTAGGGTTTTTGTGTAGGATTCTTGGGAAATTTAGGTAGAGCTTTGGCTAGATTTTTGCTTTGGAATGTGACAAGTTTTTCTGTGTAAAAGTTGGCTATTTATAGAGGCAAATTCGGCAGAAAACCTAGGTAGAAAACCTAGTCCGAATCGACAAAGGCAATCCTTGTGCAACAAGGTTTTGGTTCCTTCCTTTCTTGGTTCTTCTAGGAAACTTCTTTTTCTGATTTTTTTCTTCAATGCCTTGGATTGGTGTCATCCTCTAACCTTCCTTAAGCTTGGACCATCATCACATATGCATTTGTACACCATTTGGTCCATCAAAAACAGAAAACACAAAAAGGGGGCAGTAGGTTCCTGGAATCGGCAGATTTGATGTTGCTGTAGTAACTCCGGCATATCTCCATCCTCGGAGCTCCGATTGATGCGATTCCAAGTCTCAGATAAACTAGACACATATGGCCATCTCACCATAAAATATCTCGATCAAATTCCTTGTGAGTCGTCGGGAATGATTTTTCGAAGTTGGGACAAAGTCCCAGGAAAATCCTGGAAGTCCCTGGATTGGTTTGCTCGGACTGCCGTTTTGCAGCCAACTTTTGGGTGACTTCCCGAACTCCGAATGATCTGAAATTTTAACACAACATTCCTCCGTATATGAATATTAAGCACACCAAATTTCGTAGAATTCGGACAAGGATAGATCATATTTGTACTCGTCACAAAATCGCGAAAAAGACATATTTTACACTATTTTCCAGATTTCTCAAACTTAGTCATTTTTCGGATTCTTAACCACATCTCACCAAAACTCTACCAAAATGACACTAACTACATTATGACTCTATTTTAGACAAATAAGGGTTAAACAAAGCATAAATGAGGGCATAAGCATGTAATATCGTCGCACATTGTGCTCCTATCAATTATCAACATCAACTCATATATATATATATATATATATATATATATATATATATACCATTAATTAACAACCATTTTTTAAGTTCATTACACTATCAACAACCATTAATTAACATATTTATATATATTTTAACACTAATTAAAATAACATTATTAAATTAAAACACATAATTATACTCTAACTGAAAATCAACTCAACTACAACTCAAAATCAACATATATACATACATCTAACACTAAAACAACAACAAAACAAAAAATCACTTACTATATCAAAATCACTAAAACTCAAAATCAACTCAACTAAAACTCAAAATCAACATATATACACATATACGTACCTATATATAGCTCCACAATGTAAGAGAGGACGGATTTCAACAATACCCACAGATTTTTCACTCTTTCTCCAGTTTTTTTTCTAATGAGCAGCTTCTGTTCAGATCTGAAAATATAAAGACTTATAGCCGACGAAATTGTCAACTTCGTCGGTCATTCTTCCAAAAGTTGTATAGCCAACGAAAACTTTAAATCGTCGGCCATTATAGGAGTATAGCCGACGAAAAAAAATTTTAGGGACGACGGAAAAAATCGTCGGCCATTCTTGTAGAATAGCCGACGATTTTTCATTTTTACCGACGAAATTTTTTTTTTTGCGACGACAAAAATTTTCGTCGGCCATTCTTGGGAATAGCCGACGAAAAAAGTGTTTCGTCGGCCGTTTTTTTTTTTTTCGTCGGCAAAGTCCTTTTTTCTTGTAGTGACTGTCGAACAGTGGGGGTGTTTTGGGAGATGGGGCCGTGGAAACAAGTGTCTCGTTCTCACCTTGCTTCTATTGCTGACTGAATTTGGGATATGTGGTTGATGTATTGAGTGGAGAGCAGCTAGAGTGGCTTGCTACAGCGCTGAGGGCTTTGTGGGAAGAGAGAAATAAGGTGTTGTGGCAGGAGGACTCTTTTAACCCTACATATCTTGCTTAGTGGGTGGTGAGGTGTGTGGGAGAATATCGAAGTGTTCATTGCAAGCCTACTGTGAAGATGAAACGAGCTAGGGTTAGATGGGAGTGTCCTCCTAGTGGTAAGCTTAAGATGAATATTGATGGGTCATTCTGTGCAGAAGATGGGAAAGGAGGTGCTGGGGTGATTATGCGAAATGTGGAAGGTGTGGGAGTCGGCTTTGGCGAGACAGTTTGGTTATGCTCACTTAGCTTTGATTATGGAGGGTGAGGCATGTCGAGCGGGTCTTCAACTTGATATGAACCAAGGATGGTCTCACATTGATATTGAAAGTGACTCTATCCTACTTGTTGCAGCCTTGAGTAGAGAGGAAGAGGATTTTTCAGAGGTGGGTCAAATCTTGGGTGATTGTAAAGTCCTTATGAGTCCCTTCCAATCCATCCAGGTTTGATACATCTACAGAGAAGCAAATGATGTAGCATATTCGTCTAGCTCACCTTACTAGTGCCAGTGGTTTTGAGAGTTTATAGTTAGAGGAGACGCCTGCTATTATTCAGGACATTCTCTATGAGGATATTAGTCATTTGTCTGATATAGCGTGGGGTAATGGTTATGGCATGGTTATATGTCCCCCTCCCCCTTTCGCAAAACCTTATTATTAATGCAATATAAATGGAACCTAGTCCAGATTTCAAATTTTATTCTAAAAAAAAAAAGGAAAAAATAAGATAAATGTGGCTAAAGGAGGGGCACCTGTATGTCCAAGCCCCCATCAGATTTAATCTCTATGAACCATTTACGATAAGGCGTACGTTGCTATTAACACACCGAAAATCTCTAATCACACGTCATTTCATCTATTTTATTCTTTCAATTAAGTGTGTGTGAATAGGGATTTTGAGTTGTTAATAACACTATGGTGAACAACTCCAAGGGAGGGTGTGTCAAAAAAATGAAGTAACAACCTAAATTACGTTTTTAATTTGTTTCTGTTCAAGGAGAAAAGATAATAGGGAGAACTATGTGTTTATTGATTGATAGAGAGGCCTTTATATAGGCATTACATCAAGTATCCCGATAAATCAGGGATTCCCTATCTAATAAGGAATCAACTATACTAGTCTAATTAGGTCAAGACACATCCAGGAAGTTACGGAAATAACCTTCCTACAACACTCCCCCTTGTGTCGAGCGTCTAATGTCTTCATGGTGCTTACCATGTTGCCTCACTAAAACCTTGCCAGCAAAACAAAAACCTCTTGGGTAAAAATAAAATGCATGGACGAAGGGAAAAGAGCACAACACACCAACACTACACTTGTGAATAACATGTGATGTAGACTCCCCCTGAAGTCTAACAAACTTAGAGCTCTGATATATGGCGCATGCCTAGGCTCTGCACATGTTTCACATGCATAGATTTTCCCAAAGACTTGGTAAACAAATCTGCAACATTTGCGTCTGAACTCACTTGATTAACTTGAATGTTCAGGAATTTCTGTTGTTGCACATTGTAAAAGAACTTGGGCGATATATGCTTAGTGCTATCACCTTTGATAAAACCCAACTTCATCTGCTCAATGCAGGCAGCATTATCTTCATAGATACACATAGGTTTATCGGTGGTAGACACTAGTCCACACGAATCACGAATGTGGTGAATAACTGACCTTAGCCAAACACATTCTCTAACAGCCTCATGGAGGGCAATGATCTCTGCGTGATTCGATGAAGTAGCAACTAAAGTTTGCTTGGTTGATCTCCAGGATATCGTTGTATTTCCCATGGTAAAAATATAACCAGTTTGGGAACGAGCACGATGCGGGTCAGAGAGATACCCAACATCTGCAAATCCAACTAACTCGTTGTTGGGAGTCTTTGAGTAAGGGAGACGTCCAGAGAAGGGCACATTTGAATGGCCGGACGCGTCGCCATCATCAACCTCCACGCCGTCGGCGCCAGCAACAGTACCACGGCGTACGATGGCACTGCCGAGGCGGCCGAAAACGTTGGTGTGAGGAGGGTGATTGGCGGGATTTTCTCTCTTTGTGCTGAAGGGATAGAACAGTCCCAAGTCAATGGAACCTTTCAAGTAACGAAATAAAATGCTTGATACCGTTCCAATGACGATGCGTAGGCGCTGAGCTAAATCTAGCTAGTAAGTTCACAGCGAAAACAATGTATGGTCTATTGCACTGTGCCAAATACAAAAGTGCCCCAATCGCACTTAAGTATGGGTACTCAGCACCAAGAATCTCTTCTTCATACTCTTTGGGACGAAATGGATCCTTGTTTATGTCCAGACTACGAACAACCATGGAAGTAGACAACAGCGTACATGTATCCATGTTGAAACGCCTGAGCATCTTTTGCGTATAAGCAGACTGGTGAACCAAGATACCCTTGGTTCTATGCTCTAACTCAAGTCCTAAACAGAACTTAGTTTTCCCAAGATCCTTCATCTCGAACTCAGATTTCAAGAATGAAACTGTCTCTTCAATCTCACTTGAAGTACCGATGACATTCATGTCATCAACATAGACAGCTACAATAGCAAATCCAGAGTCGGTCTTTCTAATGAACACGCATGGGCATAACTCATCGTTCTTGTAACCCCTCCGAATCAAGTATTCACGTAGGCGATTGTACCACATCCTTCCAAATTGTTTAAGTCCATACAGTGAACGTTGCAGCTTAACTGCATAAGCACTCCGTGGTTTAGAGTCTTTTGATTCGGGCACATGAATTCCTTCAGGAACTCTCATGTAGATATCGGTATCTAGATCCCCATATAGATACGCTGTAACTACATCCATCAGTTGCATACTCAGTTTTTCGGACACTACTAAATTGATCAAGTAGCGGAAAGTAATGATGTCCATTACGGGAGAATATGTCTCCTCGTAGTCAATACCAGGACGCTTTGAGAAGTCTTGCGCCACGAGTCTTGCCTTATATCGTAAGATCTCATGCTTCTCATTGCGCTTACGAACAAAGACTCACTTATGTCCGACAGGTTTAACGCCTTTAGGGATCAATTCAACAGATCCAAAGACTTGCCGTTTATCTAATGAGTCAAGTTCTGCCTGTATTGCTTCTTTCCACTTCGGCCAATCTGCTCTTTGTTGATATTCAGTCACTGAGCGTGGTTCAAATTCGTCGTCATGGATGATCTCTTGTGCGACAGAATAAGCATATATATCATCGACGTGTGTGGAGGCTCTATCCACTAAGAGACACGCATTATTCAAACTGAGCGAGATTTCTTTGTTCTCTGGAGTCAACATTGGTTATGTGTCATCCCACAGAAAAGATTCAGTTGACTCATGGACATAACTATAGTCAGAGACAATCTCATGCGATGGATTCGCATCGTCGATGATGAGCGGATTTTGTGCCTTCGCACGCTTCTTTCGAGGGTTTTTATCTCGAGAATTATTCGGTCTCCCCCTCTTTCTGGTGGGAGCCGAGGCCAAAGCTGCTGCCCCTTCAAAGTCCATCAGGGCACCGTTGCGATCCGATTCAACAACAGCGACGCCACAGCGTACGATGGTGCCGTCGCCGGCATCACCCTCACCTGAGGATATGCCGACGACACTAGGTCTTAAGGCAGCCGAACCGGTCCCGTAATTCAGGACCTCCAACCTTGCCGGTACGTTTGCAACAGGTACGTGTGATCTTGTCACTTTCACAATATCAGTGAAAGCATCGGGAATCGATTCCGTGACTTTCTGAAGATCGATAATGCATTGCACTTCAAGCTCACTTTGAGCAGTGCAAGGAGCATGAAGAGACAAATCGTTGGGGGCACACCATGTCAATTCCTAACGTTCATTCGGAATGAGTGCATTCCTATCTCCCCCTAACGGCGGGAAGTGTGTCTCTTCAAAGTGACAATCTGCGAATCGCGCAGTAAATAGATCACCGGTGGTTGGTTCTAAATAGCGGATTATCATTGGCGAATCATAGCCAACATAGATGCCTAAACGTCGTTGTGGACCCATTTTGATACGCAAAGGAGGCGTAATTGGCACATAAACTGCACAACCGAAAGTACGTAAGTGCGATAGATTGGGTTCAAAACCAGTTACCATCTGGTAGGCACTAAACGCATTGTTGGCAATCGGTCGAAAATGAATAAGCATTGCTGCATGCAGTATTGCATATCCCCAAGCAGAAACTGGCAAATTGGTTCCCATAACCAATGCCCTAGCCACTAGCTGGAGTCGCTGAATGGTGGCTTCTGCAAGGTCGTTTTGAGAATGAACATGAGGAACAGGGTGTTCTACTTCAATCCTAATGGACATACAATAATCATCAAATGCTTTGGAGGTAAACTCGCCAGCATTATCCATCCTAATAGATTTGATAGAATGGTCAGGGTGGTTAGCCCTTAACTTGATGATTTGAGCTAAAAGCTTGGCGAATGCAGTATTTCTTGTGGACAACAACAAGACGTGTAACCAACGCAACGACGCATCAACTAGCACCATAAAATACTTGAATGGGCCGCATTCTGGTTTGATTGGTCCACAAATATCACTTTGGATTCGATGTAAGAATGGTATATTATCAGTTGAAGCTCTGGCGAATGAAGGACGAGCATGCAATTTAGCAAGCGAGCAAGCCTTACAGAATGAGTGATGGGCATTGGAAATTGCCGTTGTGGCATAAGAGGACACATGTGGTGACGCCCCATGTCCCTGTGAAGGGTGGGACGGCACGACATGCGGCGTAAATGCCGCTTCCTCATCCGCCAGGTGCGCGGCCCCGAAACCCTGTGAAGGGGGGGGGGGGGGGGGGGGGGGGCGGTGGCGAGTGTGGCCTTAAGGCCACGACCTTACGGGGAGCTTGGCTCCTGCGTACATCACGATGTTGAGTCGCGGTAAGAGGTTCTTCCAATCGCTTTTTCGACTTGAAAAATAGATGTCCATGGGAGTTCTTTAAAATTCGGATCATCATATCATGGCCAGGGTGGCCTAGTCGAGCATGCCAAAGCTTATAATCATTAGTGTCACAAAAATTATCAGTGATAGCATATGATTCGAAGACACGGGTTGTAGTGAGATATAAGCCATTGTCTTCAATGCACGGCATCTTCTCTAAGATACGGCGGCGGCCGCGTTCTTGAGAAGTAATGCATAAGTATTCTTCACCATTCTCAGCATAGGTATCCAAGTGATAACCGTTGACACGGATATCCTTAAAACTCAGCAGGGTTCGATTTGTTCTCGGCGCATAGAGAGCATCAATGACATTGATAACAGTACTATTTGGTAACATAAATTCAGCGGTTCCTCGCCCTTTGACAACTGGCGAGGTACCTATCAATGTTGTCATAGATGAACGATACGGCATTAAATCCGTAAACAACTGCCTATTCCTTAGAATAGTGTGGGTAGTTCCACTATCAGCTAGACACTCAACTTCTCCACGAGACATCTACAAAGAGAAGAAAACTTGGGTTAGTTTCTCAGGAGAACAGTCTAATCACTACGCCATACGATAGAGAAAGAAAGGGGAATAAATCTCATCGAGTGTATCACATGGCATTTTGACATTATAACGTCGACTAAAGTCGGAAAATGCAAGATTGAATGTTACATAACCAAGCAATCATCATCAGAAACCAAAACGAAACCGAGGTTGCGCACATTGTGGTGTTGAACACCTTTGGTAACTGGAATAAAACGAGGACAAGCCTCTTAGGATTGGTGTTAAAACACCTCTCGGGATGCACACCAGCCGAAGCTGTGGATGTCAAAAACACATGGTGTCGTGGCACCAGAGTGTGGCGGATGCCGAGCCTACTTCACCTTAATGGGCCGATGGCGGCCCGTTCGCCTCCTTTTTTTTTATTTTTTTTATTTAG
This sequence comes from Potentilla sterilis, assembly GCA_963682095.1. Classification (NCBI taxonomy): domain Eukaryota; kingdom Viridiplantae; phylum Streptophyta; class Magnoliopsida; order Rosales; family Rosaceae; genus Potentilla; species Potentilla sterilis. The sequence continues at coordinate 50,093,727 of OY821754.1, forward strand.
GGATTGAGCGTAGGTGGGATTATAAGTCTAAAATATAGAGCCTATGTGACCCAAAGGTGGCGTCACAAGAACCACGTGAGTTGTTAATACACGAACTTGATTGCATAAAAACATAAAATTTCTCACAATATGGTAAAACAGAGAAATTTTATTAGGTGCTAACTTGAATACATCAACTTCTAATTCCAAAATAAACAGACTAACAAGAGTCATAAAAACATGGCGAATGTCATTACAGTACTTGATAAACTAGAAAAGTCAAATACATAGACTATAATCAAAATCCGGGACATCAAGAGTTTGTGGTTGCGCCTTTGTAGAATCCACATGATGAGCATAATTTGCGTCAATCATCTCGTCCTCAGCATAATTGCTTTCTTCAGACAGAAACCTCGTGTACTTCTTGTAGGCATTTAACATCTCTTTACTAGCTCGACAATTGCGATGGTAGTGTTTGGAGGAACCACACTTGTAGCACGGAGCAAATTGGGCATTCCGGTCATTGCTATGAGGTCTAGGAGGGTTTGGTACCGGGCCTAGACGCGGTCCGTGGCTGGTCCAGCCTCCCCCTAAAGGTGGTGCGGCTGCGCCACCTTCTCGCTTCCAAGTGTTGGAGCGTCGTGTCACTTTGTTTCCAGCATTCTGATGTCTTCCACGTATCGAATTATACGGGGCATTGCGGCCTTTATTTTTCTGCTTTGAAGCCTTCCCATAATGAGCCTGTGGTGTTGGAATTGGTTTTGTACCAACAGGTCTCTGGCTACTATTGAGCCTAATCTCAGAATGGCGCTCTTTTTTAGCCAATATTGCCATAAGGTCAGCGAATGTCCTGATTCTTCCTTCATCAATTGAGATTTTATATTGATGTCCAAGGACATCGTAGGCCATGGAGAATGTATTAAATGTCTTCTCCAGAAGATCTTTATCGGTTTTGATGACGCCAACCGTGCCAAGATCCGCCTGTAGACTAATCATATCCTGATTGTATTTGTCTACTTTGTCATAATCCGAGAAACAGATTTGTTCCCATTTAAGGGTGAGCTCTGGAAGAAGCATGTAATGAACATTGTTAAATCGCTGCTGGAGGGTGTCCCATAAAATTTTGGGATCTTTTACCGACAAATATTGTCGCTTCAGAGTCGGGTGGATATGGCGCCTCAAATACATGAGGGCCTGAGCCTTGGCATGGCCCCCAAAAGGGGTGGTGGCGGCTGCATCAGTTAGAAGGGCTGGAAAGCCTTTGCTTTGGAAAGCAATTTCAACATCGGAAACCCATCGATGGTAGTCTTTGCCTTGAAGATCCAAGATCTCAAAATCAGGGCATGACAGTGACGACGACGACATCTACAAGAGAATAGAACGTCGGATTAGTATCACTTTAAACAGATACTATCAAGTATATATTGGAATTAGAAGGGATATATTCGGTCACATAAGTGATTTATTTATTTTTTCGATGCAAAAGCATTATTTTTTTCTTTCTTTTGATGCATATACCGGCGACATCATATCGCACCTTCAAACAGTGGCGTACTCAAACATCCACATAAGCATCTCTTTTTCTTTTAATTATCTTTCAACGTGATTTCCCCAGGACCATCACTTAAAACTGCGACCGTAGCAGTGATGAATTCCCCATTCTAGGTCTCATCGGCGATTTAAGAATGGTCGGAATCGGAATAGAAGAAAAGCTAATAGCGCCCGATATAATATATCTATAGTTCAAAAGCAGGAACTTTTATAAAAAGTTTACCTTTTGATCAAAGGAACAAGAGCGTAAGGCTTGTTCTTCGACTCTTGTTTGGTTCTCAAGCCTCTTCCTACGCGAGTAATTTGGAGGAGGTATCTTGAAAGATTGATGGCGAGTAAACGTGCGGGCGAACGAGCGAGCGGGTTTGCAGGCGGCCGGGCAAGGGCTGCGGCCTAGGAGAGACCGAGAAGGGGGGGGCACGGGTCCCGAGGAAGGAGGTGCAGCCGACGGAAGGGATGGAGGAGGAGGAAAAAAATTATTAGGGTTTTTCTAGGGCTCAGGGAGGTCACGTGCTGATAACGTGTTCAAAGAGAAAAGATAATAAGGAGAACTGTGTGTTTATTGATTGATAGAGAGACCTTTATATAGACATTACATCAAGTATCCCGATAAATCAGATATTCCCTATCTAATACGAAATCAACTATACTAGTCTAATTAGGTCAAGACATGTTGACAGTAGCCGCAGAGGGGCTACAGCAAGCCCACAGACCCGCGGCAAGTGCACCAGGGCCCGGCCCAGGACCCAGGATCGGATCACCAGCACCAGGCCTCGGGGCCCAGCGGTCTATCCTGCCTCCAAGGGTCCTGGGACCGGGGGCGCCTGCCTGCCAAAGAGGGCACCAGAATATCCAAACAGAAGGGAACCAGTCCCACATCGAAGGGTAAGGCCAGCCCTCACCCTCAACCACCTATATATGGGCCTCAACTACCACCATAAATGGGTAACTTGTCTCTCTCCCTGCTTACATACGTGCCCTGGTTATATATATTCCAACTATACTAACTTAGGCATCGGAGAGGTGAAGGCCGGCCCGCCCGGTATTCCCCTTAGTAAGCAGGATTGCAGGAGATCGAGTTGGATTCATCAAGTATCTACTAGACCCCCGGGTTTAGGCAGAAACAAGACACATCCATGAAGTTACGGAAATAACCTTCCTACAACAGTTTCTAATATTTAGTCTAAAAATAAAGAGTTTTGCATTACTGTAATTAGGTAAAAGAAAGGATTTTTCTTTTCAACCTAGCATCCCGAGTCCCGAGAGTGAACTTTAAGGCAATAGCGTCGCTTGTAATCTTTAACAGCGCAAACATTATTACGTCACGAAATCTGAGCCATGTATCGCATTGGTCCACCAGTCGAAGAGGGAAACAACTCTTCAAATTCCTGAATCTTGCCATGTACGATTCCAATAGGGTTTCCTAGAAAATATACACAACCTTTATATTCCTCGACTTTTCATCTCATTGTAAACACCGGTAAAATCACCGAGGTCCGAGTATCTTTCCCTCGTTTTCTTACAAGAGAAGCTTCCAAGTTGTTATACTATAAGCCTTAATAGGAATGAAACACAAGCTGGGTTGTGCCACTAGTGGCGATGGAGATGAAACGGACGAACCTGATCGTCCGGCGGTGGCCGACCCTAGAGCACTCCGATCACGCTACCACACTGTCAAGACCATCCTCTACGGTATCCTCAATCTCTTGTCTTTTTACTACAAGCTACTTCAGAAACGCTTACAAGTAGGCAACTTGTATGTGTTCACTTCTATGTGCTTCATGTTTGACTTCAGACACTGAATTGGGGTTTGAGTTTTTTGGATAATGATCAAGGAAAAGAAAATTGGGGTCAGTTTTGTTGAAGTAATGACATTAAGAACATAATGGCTTAATTTGATGTTCCTTCTTTGAAGATGAAAGGGAGGATCTCACAAGAGCAGACTCGAAGAAGTTCAATTCAATCATTGAGGAAGTGGAGAACTTGCACCAGCTGGGTACTTCTATTTTTTTTGTTATAGATATTGGCTTTGATTTTCCTTTTATGATATAGCTTAGGTGTGTGTAGTTGTAATTTAGTATTCATGTGATGCTTTATGATGGAGTGGTTTTGCAATGCATTGCAGTAAAAAATCCAAGAGAGCAAGTCGCGGATGCGGAGGCGCTTTTGGACATTGCAAGCACCTTGACGACCTCTGTGAGGGCACATAACAAGGAGGGAATTACAGCTTCGGGGTTTATCAACTGTATAATTAGTGAGTTCAAGAAACCAAGTGGTAATGGCAGCAGCTCAATATCTTGGAGGGACATTGGGAATGCAGTATCACACGTTTTCCAGAAAAGCCCTCGATGCTGCACTATGTAATAACGATAGAATTGTTTACACATTCTTTTTATTCTTGGTCATGTCCATCTGTCCTGATTTTTGAATGCTTCTTTGTATGGTTTGCTATTCTTTCAGGATTGAGCCTGTGAATGCTGAAGTGAAGCGACGGAAGGTTTATAAACGTCACAAACGTGGGAATCCTACAGACAATGCTACCCCTAAAGAGGTGAGGGACTTAAGTTCAAGTTAGAGTTATACTGTGTCTTCAGAACAAGAACAGTTTGCATTAGTTTAGCTCAGTTTGCCTTAATTTGGAAAATGTTCTGTTTTTTTCCGGGCACTTGGAGCATTTACGTAAAGTTCATTGTAACTTTTGGTGCAGCTTGGTGATGCTGTTGAGGAAGAAGTGGAAACCGAGACTGTTAAAAACGTGTCCACTATGTTTAATATCTTGAGGAAAAAGAGAAGGGTTAGGCTTGAAAATCTAGTGCTGAATGGAAATTCTTTTGCTCAGACGGTTGAGAATGTGTTTGCGCTATCATTTCTTGCTAAAGATGGGCGAGTCGAAATAAATGTGAATGAGGAAGGCCATCATCTAGTGTGTAAGATCCTACTTTCCAGTCGCTCTTACTTGCATCTATGTTTTGATTACTCTCTTCCATGTTTCCTTTGGCCATTCATGTAGTTTTGCTCTGTGTTTGGTGCTTCAGTGCCAAGAAATGCTCCTGCTGCCAAAGCAATTGCCTCAGGGGATGTTGCTTACTGCCACTTAATCTTCAGATTTGATTTTAAGGACTGGAAGGTACTTGAAGAATTTACTGATTGAATGTTTCTAGTAATCTTGATTCATAAAGAAGGGTTTCCCTTTACTAAACCGCTGCATTTCGGAATGCTCAGTTAATGAAAGAGGTTGATACGTCTACATTTCCAGTAGACGTATCAAACGTCTCGCAACCAGAAGAAACTCCGGCAACAATAGGTACAACACCAATTAGGAAGTTTTCGAGGAACAGCTTGGTTATACGGGAGCAGCCTGTTGGGACTAATGGTAGTAAAACAATTGCTGAAGACTCAGCCGAATGTGATTATGCTTCGAGTGCTGCTGCCATTCGTAAAGGGAAGCGTAAAGTGATATGAAGTTCTACTGAGGGATGATGTATATAGACATCATGTTTTTTGACATCTATAATTTTTGTTTTGTGTTTTGCAACTTACAACTAGCAGTCACTTAGCAGACATTAAGGAGTTGCTGTATGAAAATGCTAGATTAGTTGAACCATTGCTCCAACTACCAGTCCATTAGGTCTGTATAGTCAGAATTTTGCTGTATGAAAATGCTAGATTAGTTTCAGGCCAAATGGTTGCCTCTGGAGTCGCCTCCTCTGGCTATACTCTACGATGATAAGTCCCACGAACTGAAAGATTTAATGTACCGTGTTGTTGACACCAAAATCTTAGTCTGGAATGCAGATAAGGCTCGGGTTTACAGCTTTGACGTGAGCCGACCCGAAAAAGGATGGATAGAGTTGCACTCTCCTCTAGAACCAGCCTTCCCTTTGTTAAAGGTTGTTGGGGTGACACTGCAGAGATCCCCGGTCATCATGGTGGTGGAGGAACCCTAATACTTACCTTGGACTGTTCAAGTGGATGTAAACTTAGTGATGACGAAATACTTTACAGGCCTCAGATCAAAATTTACTGTACAAGCTTTGCTTATGTCCCATAATTTAGATAATCTTCACTCTGGCTTCATTCGGGCCTGAACTGTAATTGAATTAGAAACGATTACTGTCTTCTGATGTTATTCCGGATACATGATACATAATAATGCAAAGAGCAAAAATGGATTCTAACTAAAAAGAAGAGAAAATTGTTCCACAATACAGATTGACCGACTCTTGACCTCAATACTTGATAGAAAACACAGCACTACAATAATGCAATCCTTGTTATTATCTGAACCTCTATAGTCTAGGCTTCTTTTGGAAGCTCAAGGTTTTCAAAAATGGGGCTGTCAACTCCCACGCCCATTGCATTTAGACCATTGTCGACGTATACAACACTGCCGGTGATTGCTGATGCCAATGGTGACGCAAGGAAGGCAGCAACGTTCCCCACCTCCTCTGTTTCCATATGTATAAAATTATGTAAGGTCAGATGAAGAGAGATTACTTAAGTTACCAGGTAAACTTTAAGGGAGAAAGGAAAAAAAGAAATGAGAAAGGGATGTGCCAGCATCTGGTTTCTTGCAATTATACATTGATTCTGGCTAACTAGTATACAAGTGATGATAAGCTAAAGATTTCATGATCCTTGAACAAGTTGTGTACTTGATTACTTACCAGCAGATAACTCTTTCGGTAAGGGAGCATTGGCTGATGAATAATCAATCATCATATCAATAAAGCCAATAGCTTTTGCAGCACGGCTTCTCAACGGGCCTGCATTCAAGGAAAGAGAACATGAGTATAATAAATGTGACACAGAATTATGTAGCAACTAATCATCAGGTTGTCCAGAAGATGACTTTCTCTGTGGAAAGCATCAGACACATCATACAAGAAGTGTAACCCATCTCTTCTGAGAGCAAGACTCATTAAATAAAATGCTTTCATTAGAACAGGTTATCCAGATGATGTCTGTTTATCTCTATGAAACACATCACCCACAGAATAGGATGGGAAAGAGGTTAATAGGACTTGAGAGAAAATACGACAAAGAAATTGACATTCATTCAGGAAGAAAGGTCCTAGTTACTTCGTCAACAGAACAGCGGCATCATCTTGATCATTTGATATCAGATTAATTATTGTCATAAGCCTAAACCTCAAGATGGTAATGTTCATATTTGCAAGAAGTGTCTGACTGATTTTGTAAACACAGCGTATTTTCACCTGCAGATATAGTGTTGACTCTGAGTCTGTGTTTTCTTCCAGCTTCAAAGGCCAGCACCTAAATCAAGCCCAGCAATATTGCACATTTCATTAAAAATTATAAAAAATGGAAACAATATATCTTAAAACAACTAATTTTAAACACAACTGAGTAAAATAAAACCAATTAAAAGACTCACACGTGTGTCACTCTCTAGAGCAGCCTTCGCTGAACTCATACCTCCACCATATCTGCAAGTATACAAGTCAAACATTAAACTTTATTCTGCCTACTGATAGTTGCAATGTAAGACGATACATACCCGGGAATGATTCTCTCGGAAGCAATGTATGTCAGAGAGATTGATGCACCACCTGTCATGTTAACATTAATCCTTCGATTCTAGGCTTTCTAACGAGACTTGCTAGAAAGTCACCGGATTCTTCAAAAAAGTTAAGGGGAAGGGGAAGCAACAACGAAATTATTTGATAACGTACCTGGGTTCATTATTGGAGCAAAATGCTGGAGTAGAGAAATAAACGAGTAGCTTGAAGCAGAGATAGCAGCAAGATATCCATATCTTGATGTTTCCAATAGAGGTTTGACAACCTGTGCATGATACATCGAGTCCCTAAGTACCATGAATATCTGAAAAAAAATATTGCTAAACAAAAGAATGTGAATAAGCGTGTTCACCTCTGGTCCATTAGCCAGGGAATGGACTAGGATATCAATGCTGCCAAAATCCTCTTTAACAGATTCAGCAACCTCCTGCAAAACAGATTTGAAGAATAAGTTAAAGTTGCTAGCTTGACCAGTTTCTTAAGCCATCATCTAGAAAACCAGACAATTATATAAAAGCAAATAAGCTCAATACATTCAAAAATACATATCCGACAAAGTTTAGTGACAAGTAACACCTAAAAAATAGATTTGCCAATAAGCTACAAACATATCAAGCATGCCATCCAACATGAAGTTCAATTACCAGAGACATCTAGAAACAATTAGCCAACCAAACTAATTGCCATCTAACCAAGGGTGAACTTTCTGCGACGCAGCGACTATATGAGAGAAGGTTTTCAGTATATCTTTGGGGAGTCCAAGGTATTGAAAATAGTTAAATCACATGAATATGTCACATTTGTATGTTGCTTACAAATTCTTTACTGGGGGAGGGAGGTGGGAAATAAACCATCAGCCCCCCTTATATCTGCTTCTAAATGTCACAACTTGCAGTAAACCTAAAAATTTAGTCATTTCTGACTCTTGTTTTTCATTTTGTTGGCAGCAAAAGTCATTTGTGACTACTGTACCCCATGTCTAGTGACTCAATTTCTTAGTTGATTACTTCAATTAAATAGTAATATGATCAAAGGAAAAAGTACCTTAACCGTCCACTTTGATGACCCCATGTAGCGTTTGTTTGATTTTATCTGCATAGAACCACATTAAGAACATCACTAAAAGTATAATTAGACTAAATTCATACTTCAGAAAGTAAAATCACGAGGGTTTATACATCTTCAGGAACATCATCAGGATTGTCAAAAACTGCATCCAATGGATAGACTTTTGTAATTTCCATCAGAGAACCGTCGGGCAATCTAAAGACGAAAAAAGAAAAAAGAAAAGAGAATACTAATAATCAGCAATCATATGAAAAGTTTGAAAACTTGGATAACATCGACAGAGTTTCATGAAATGCTAGAAAGGAAAAATGGAGCTCTTACACGCGTGATTCATCAAACTTCCCGCGCCTTAGACTGGACTCGAAAATGTTAAGTGCCTATAAGAAATAAGAACTCATGAAAAACTATACAACTTTTCAGAAGCTAAACCTCCACAACCAAGAACTGGGTGTATTTATTTATTAAACTCTTTCTAACAGAAAATAGAGAAACTGGACTAGATCAATTTGCATACCGGCACCCATGTACCAAGGAGAATTTTAGCACCAGCCGCAGCAAGTGATTTTGCTATTGCCCATCCATAACCATTATCGTCAGCCACACCAGCAATGAATGCTCTCTTTCCTGCAAACAGCTGTCCCATTGTTAGATGCAGCAGTCTTACATTCTTCTTGTGGATGATTATCAATTAATCGACTCATGGAACCAATGTCAGAAACACAATACATTCAAAATTATTGATTGCTTCTCTTATATTTAGGAGAAAGTACAATCAGTCATATCTAAATGTAGTCAAATACTGTATACTATGTTCATGATTTAGACCAACAAGTCTTAGTTGTGTGGAACTAAAATTCAAACGGTATTAACTGCATCTATTGACATCACCATTATAGGACAATCAATTATCACTGAGGATGACAACAAGAACCATACTCAAAACTCAAAGGACTTCAAAATACACCTCTGACAATAAGTTAAAGTTCGTATTGCTTCTATGGTTTGAATCCACTTGATTGTTTAGGCACATACAAGTATCCTAGATATGGCAAGATTGCAGTCTGAATGCATTTTCTTTTATCTTGGTTAGAATGAGCTTACAAGGATGCTGGTTTTCTAGTTCAAATGTAACTGTGAACCCTTCTAACTCATGTAGCTCTATTTGTGTGTCAACATCAGTGTGAAGTCGGTCAAAACAAAGGAAAACAGATCACCTAACAAATTATAAATAAGCAAAATGATGCGCACTTGAACATAAAAGCAATAAAAAAAATGCTTGACCTCTCAAATCAACCGGCAATCCTGGCAATGGAGTGTTCTCAGCTCCTGCTGACATTGCTCTTGTGAAAACCTTTACAGACTTCGTAGGGCCTGACTGGATGCTCTGGAAGAATGGTTGCCTTGATGAGATGTGGGAAGAGCTTCTAAGCCCCTTAGAAACTGCCACTTCACTGTTCGCACCGAAATTGGCAGTACATGACATGTATGTTCTTCGGGAAGAAGATACACAAGGCCTAATTGCTGCCATGTGTGAACCAGGAGCTGCAGTGGTGGCCATTTTCGAAACAGATCACCAGAAACTAAAACAAAACTCTGCAAGATTGAAAACCACTTATATATAAGCAAGCGACATACAAGCAACCACCACACTCCAGTAAATTGAACTTAATTTACTAAAAACCCCAAAAAAAAAATTGCAAATAGTTTCGTATGCAAGATAAAAGAAAACAGCTAGCAATCAATTACTAGTCTAGTCAGTGTAGATTTTAAGACAACTGTTGCATCAGTATAAAGACTCAACCTTTACTTGGTTAAACCTTTAAATCAGTGAAAGTTATGAACTTTACCATATAAATGATTACAAGGAACTAGAAAACTAATCAAGAAATTACTGGGATCACATCAATAAGCAACACTTGAGTTGCACAACAGTGGACCCACATTTTAGCAATCTGAATCAATCTCTCTACAAAATCCTTATGCAAAGCAAGTAAATAAGACAGCTTAAAAACACAAACAGGGAATGAACCCAGTAACAACATAGGATTGGAATCAGAAACAGCTGGATCAGAGTTCAGAAAAATGAATGAGATGCATGCATACATTGTTACCTAGGAAGATCCGAGACGTACCTTTGAACTGTGGTGGTGTTTGGGAGAGCAAAGAAGTGAGGGTTGGGGTTGTGTGTTTTATATAATGTGAGGGGGAGTTTGGGTTCGATGAAACCAAGGGAGGCTTTGGCTTTGGTTTGTTGGAAGGTTGGTGTTGGGTAACTTAACTTTGTAAATGCCGAAACCAAGGGGATGACAGAGCGTTGATCTGTTCGTTGTTTTTGGCGTCCCCTTGTAATGACGGGCTTGCCCCTTCTGCTTCACTGAGTTTTTTTTTTTTTTTTCTTTTCTTTTCGAAGAAGGATTCACTGAGCCTTTGGAGTTTGGACTTGATCAGAAGTAGGGACTGTAATGTTCAGCCCTACTACATGCCCATTCTCACTTATTATCACCACCACCCCCATTTCTTAGCATCCACCTCTGTAAACACCGCCATTAATCCTTCACTTACTCAACCCTTAACATACTACTCAAGCATCATTTTAAAGGAAAGTTTAAAGGAAAGATGTTGGAGATATTCTTATCATCGCAAGACTTTTCCTATATCATACCGTCTCCACTAACTCAACCCATAACATATTACTCGAACATCATTTTATATCATCATCAAAAGCATCAAGAACAAGAAAAAACATTATCAGTTTACCACCACTTGTACCATTTTGACCTCCATCTGGTAATATTTTACATCTAGCACACTACTAAGCCAATTTTGAAACTAGTGTGTTATGAGTGAGTAGTAAAGAATGTGGATAGTTAAGTACTACCCTCGAGAAAAGTTACTCGATGTCAGGTGAAAATGTCGTCACTTAAACACCTAATTTGATAAACGAGGAGAAATTGGAGAATGATTTTCAACTATTTGAACTATAATGCATAAAAAGGAGGCTATTGGTGGATGAATTAAGTCCTAATCCTCATCTATTCATCACAACTTGATTTAATTTTTTTTTTTTGGAATAAAACAACTTAGTTTAATCTAATTACCAGTTACTGTTATAGTTTAATAATTTTAAATAAAATTTTATGATATCAAATAGTTAATAAAATTTTAAGTCTTTTATCAATGGAGTTAGAATTTCACATTAGTAAACAGAATTTTTTTTTTTTTAATTTTTAGAATAAACAAACAGAAGTAATTTTAGAATAAAATTAAAATTTCGTAAGTCATAAATTTTGATTGGCCCTGCCGCAACACATAACACATGGCACGGCAGACATGAGTAGATTGTACATGACACACCGGCCATGATGCTGTAAGATTTGTGCGTCATGCCAGCAAAGCAAAACCCAGAACATTGGCGGCTTAGCTTCCGTAACAGCAAAGCGAACCACCAAACCCACCCAGGCCCAAATCTAAACCGCCTTATTTTCACCACCAAAAAAAAAAGAAAAAAAAGAAAAAAACCTTTTTTTTTTTTTTTTTTTCTTCGCTGTCTATAAATCTGTCAATTATTACGAGACATAATAATGATAATTAGCCAGCCAGGTTGAGGTTCTCAGCTCTTTCCCACTCTCGTTTTCGAAGCAAAACCCTTCTTCTTCTTCCTCTTCCTAGGGTTAGGGTTTGGGCTACAGCTACTATTCTTTCCAACTTCTTCTTCATTTGAGTGAGTCCCTATTGTTTAATTGCTTCTGCGTCGTCGTTTTGAGTCGGTTGGAGCTCGTTTCGGATCTCGATCTGTGCTCTTGGAATGATGGATACTCGTAAACGAGGCCGGAACGAAGCTTCTCCATTTCACTCTAATGGCGGCTTCAAGAAGAACAAGCAAGGTTCGCTCTTTCTTCTCTCTTTCACTCTTTTTATTTTTATTTTTTAATTCCATGAATTTTTACTTCATGTTTTACTTTATCTCTGTTTTGTTAACTATTTATTGCTTTTTCTGTTTAATTTTCTATGATATCTGATTGATAGACTCGCCAGGATTAGATTTTTTTTATTTTATTTTGATTTTGAATGTGTAGTTATGAGTCAAGTTTAGTATAGTTATTTCTCCATCAATGTTTGGTTTTGAATTGTTTGTAATCTAGGAATTTTATTGTAAGTAGGCGAATTCTTTGGTTGATATAGTCGTAAGTGTTTTTCGTTGTGATTATCTACTTTCTTCTGCTGAACTAGGCCGCTTAAATATGTATTAGAAGTACTTTTCTTGTGTTCTGGCTGTCTTGTTTGCGGAAGGTGCTTAAAAAGTTTAATCGTGTCGTGTTCACCTCGAATAATCTTTGAAATTTGTTGGTTGCGTGGTTAAACTAAAACATACTGGAGTTCTACTATTTGGAGTAGTGTTATATACTGGAAGCAAGTTTCACTAATATTTTTTATTTTTTGTTCAAACTTTTAATGAGTTAACTGTATTAAGGATCAAGAGAACTGAGAAAAAGTAATTAATGTCTTGTAACAGAATTGGACTCCTTATCAACTGGTGTAGGAAGCAAATCGAAGCCATGCACCAAATTTTTCAGGTTCAAATCTTTGCTTGTCTAAATAACTATCATCAACTTTATCTTATACAAGTTTAAGGTGTTCTGTAAGTTCACTAAAGAGTTTGAACTGCAACTGTGACAAACTAATATCTTGGAAACTGTACTAATGAACTTGAAATTCAAAGCTGGTATACAGGTACAGAATTTGCTTTGGTTTGATGAAGTAAAGGATTTTGCATCAATTTCAATATTTCATAAATAACCCAAGGATAAGCAAATGGTAATGGAATTACAATGAAATTGAGGTTGAGCATGTAACTTGTATATAACTGTGGTGATAAGATGTTCCAGTGTTAGCACAATTATACTGGTAACTTGTCCAAATCTACTGTTAAACCTGTTAAACCGTTCTTCTGTATATTCATGCCAGTCAATTTCAACTTTCGGTCTTAACAACATTTTAAATCCAAGTAAAGTTTTCAGGTACTATGTATATTTTTCTGGAGAAGACTAATATGGTCTGTAAAGTTTTCAAAAGTAGATATACGTTCAGTAAATTTTTCTTTTTGCCTCGTATGGTCTGTAGGGTTGTTTTGTGTTCTTTGGGCTCTTTAAATTTCGTCTTTTTCTTGTGAACGCTTGTTTTCTCAGTAGTACGGACTCAGTTAACTGGTGTATTTGTCTAGTATATCTGTAATTTCATCAGCCGGTGAAACAATATTTTAGGTGATTAGGTACATATTTTGTAATTGCACAAAATACCTGAATAGCATTCAGGTTCAGGACTGCAATTCACTGATGTCTGGACCAGAACATCTCTGAAACATATCTTTTCCTTTCTTTCTCAGAACTCTCATTTATACTCGGAGTAAGATTGTGCAGGTTATTTTTGCTTGTTTGGTATTATATTGAGTTCGCATTGCCAGCTACTGGTTTTTGTATATAGTGAGCTTTTTTAAATTTGTGGATGGTTTATCTTTTGTATCCCTAGATGCTTATTCAGTTAATTATCCACCATTGGTCTAAAACTGATTGTGGACTGGAAAAAGTTGTCTTATACCTTATTTCCTGAGTAGTTATGTCTGTGTACATGACTACATGGTAATCTTAATTGCATAAATAATCTGATTGGTGTCCTCTGTCATTCTGTTTTCAGCACTACCGGCTGTCCGTTTGGTGAAAGCTGTCACTTCTTGCACTATGTTCCTGGTGGCTACAATGCTGTGGCCCAGGTGATGAATCTTGCACCTCCTCCTCAATCATCTAGAAATTTTGCTGGCCCACCATCCCATTCAAATGGTTCCAGTGCACCTTCTGCTAAAACCCGTTTATGCAACAAATTTAACTCTGCTGAAGGTTGCAAATTTGGTGACAAATGCCATTTTGCACATGGTGAGAGGGAACTTGGTAAGCCCGTTTCACAGTCCTATGGCCATGATGATCCCCGTGCCATGGCACCTGCTCCAGGCCGTATGGGTAATTGGATGGAGCCAGGACATGCACCCCTGCAAGGTCCGGCATCTAGTTTTGGTGCTTCATCTACTGCAAAGATCAGTGTTGATGCTTCACTTGCAGGAGCAATTATTGGGAAGGGTGGTGTAAATTCAAAGCACATTTGTCACCAGACAGGAGCCAAACTTGCAATTCGGGACCATGAGTCAGATCCCAATCTCAGGAACATTGAACTCGAGGGAACCTTTGAACAGATTCAGCAAGCTAGTGCCTTGGTGAGAGAGCTAATTCAGAGTGTCTTGATGTCTGGCCCTAACAAAACCCCTGGAAGAGGAGGCCCCGGAGCTCCTGCTCCTCCAGGAAGCAACTATAGGACAAAGCTATGTGATAATTTTGCAAAAGGAACTTGCACCTTCGGAGAGAGATGCCACTTTGCACATGGAGCTTCTGAATTGCGCAAGCCTGGAATGTAAGGGCTCATTCAGGTTTTCCTTGCAATCAATCTTGTATTAGTTGGAGAGCTATTCTGATTTGTCAGCTGTGCATTGCGCAACCTAGTGGAACTAACAAGATTATGATATCTGAGTTTTTTGTTTCGGCCTTTTGCTTCCTTTATTGGTATGATAGCCTGTAGGAATAATTTGCTATCTAAATGTGATTAAATGGTGCTCATGTTAAACTGGATTTGTGGATTATTTGTTTAAAACTGGTAAGTAATTAATTGGATCGAGACTTGCAGCGAGTATGACCCTTGGATTATTATTACAGTACCATCTTTGGTTAGACCTTTTAATTTGATAAGGAGAGCAAAAGGAGCAACTTAATATTCTCCGTGGAAACTGATGATGTAGTTGCATGCCAACTAAATATTCTCCGGGAAACTAATTTGAGGATTTCAGTCTGTGTTGATATAACTTCTTATCATGTTGAATCTTTGATCCTCTATAAGTTTGGAGCTTCCTTCTTTAGCCTTCCAGAAATCCATCTTTCTTTTGGTCTAGCTGTGATGAGTGAGACTGCAATGTCTGGATTCATACAATCCGGTGATTAGTATAGAGCTGTGCTTGCACCAGCTATAGCTGTTTGGTTTACAATTCAATAATTCATCGTTTACAAACATGGCTGCAGAGATCGTCGTGTGCTTACAGGAGATTCTGCTCGTCATCAATGGCCAGCCAAACACGAAAGGTTAGTAAACAGATAGTTCATCACTTGAGCATACCAAACCAATAGGCTCCCGTTCCGTGCCTATTCATAGCTTTTGATCCACATTATCATCCTATTTTGACATTAAAAGTATACAGTCTTCTAAATGACTTTACATGATTGATTCCACCCTTAATATCAATGATTAGTACTGGTCGTATCTTGATATTATGTGATCATATGCCACACCAATTCCTTACGTATGGAATTAAAGGGGTGTGATGATAGGATCAACTACGATTCGATATTACAACCAGTACTAAGATATGTCGATCCCATATGTATATGTGATACAGATTTCTTCTCCTCAGCCTTTCCTAAATATCTAATCTTTGCTAAGGACTAGCTTGCATCATCTTGTCCGTATTAAAGCTATAACACTATAGCCAGCTAGTCATCTGGAATATGACCACAAAGCTAAGCAAATTAAGTTGGATACTTATTTTTACAGAAGCTTAATTAACTCAAAACAGTGTAACCTTGACACGAGACGTCTATACTTGCACAAAGGGAAAGAGGTGTTTCGATCACCAGTACAACTTTAAAGAAATCTCTACCATTATGCTTGATCAGTATTTGTGGAAATCTCTACCATTATTCTTGAACTTTTATTGAATGTCCGCTTTATTTGTATTCTCCAAGCTAGCAAGGGAAATGACATTTGTAGATTGTCAATGACAATTTTTCAAAATCATCACCTTCAGCCTGAGCATTTGTAAAATTGCATGAAGGCATGCACTTAATGCTAGCAATTTCGAAGTTTTTATAAATTTTGATGTTTTTATAACCATGCTACTCGATCGAAAGTTTCAGAAGAATTATGCAGCATTTCGATCTGACGAAACTTACTCAATATATTTATAAATAATTTAAATGGCTAGTTCCCGCAATTTGCTTGAACAGAAAACCATAGAATGATAACAGGCGAGTTTACTATTACTTCTAAATAAAGATAGCAATGTCAAATGTAAATGAAGGTAGATACACATATCAAGTAACTTGCTATATGCGTCTGCTCAACAAACTAATACTACAATAAGAGATTTAGGAAAGGAAAATGATTTAGGGCCTCATTGAGGCCTAATATATTTGGCCTTAATTCTAAGTGGCATGCTATATCACCTAGACACATCACCAACTAAAAAAGTCATGTCATGTCATTTTTAATTAAAATAATAATCTTGTCTTTCTCAATTTAACGGCTGTAAATTATTTTGTCTTTTTTCTATTAAAATATATATATATATATATATATATTTTCGTGGTTTTTCTTTCTTTCTTTTTGTCACGATAATGCTTTGATTTAAGCTCCAAAATGTATTTTGAAAATTCAATATTATTGAAGAAGAAATTATTAAAAATTTTAAAAATGTGAGTTCATATGAACATCTATTATATATAAATATAGGTAGTCCAGATAAAAGATTTCATCTTTTATTCGATAAAAGAAATTTTCATCCAAAAAAGAAATATATGTAATTCGTCCAAAAGAATTTCAATAGAGATTTTCTATTTATTTTTTTTTCAAATTTTAATGAAGAACATGGTATAAATAGCATTTCTAACCCATAAATAAATTTAATTTAGTCATGTAATTAAGGTAACTAAATAATCTTGTTGAAAAAAAAATTGGTATGATTGCTAACTACATCATTACTAATGAATGTGGTATATATATACACATTTTCATTTAGAGGATAAAATTATTGAATAAGAAATTATCTTTAATAAATTGATTCAAAGAATTGAGAAGGATATGATTGTCTTTTTTATTTAAGGATGACATGACATGATTTTTTCAATAATGTGAAAGACAACCTAAGATTGAGGCCATAAATTTTGATGCCATATATCAGTGCCCTTTAGGAAATTACCAAGGTGATCACCTATTCTACTCCTAAACTACCAAGGTAATCACATATTCTACTCCTAAAGGCGTCTCTCATCCCACGTCGAAAAATAGAAGACTTATCCTGTGAAAAATAGAAGACTTATCCTGTGGATAAGGGTCTATTAGCAAGGTAATCACATATTCTACTCCTAAAGGCATCTCTCATCCCACATCGAAAAATAGAAGAATTATCCTGTGGATAAGGGTCTATTAGCAATTAGTTTTAGATTGGAAACCTCTCGGTAGAAGAATTCAGACCATGTTACATCGGTAAAGACCTGATGATTACAAAGTTAAAACAATACGTACGTACATGTGTTCTTATAACTTCAACGTTTGGAATTCACATCACTTAGTAATGCTTTATTCTATATCAAAATTCAAATGAATTGATTCGATCAAATGCCTGTACTCCCACCGTTTTCATTTAGATTATTCACCAGCGGAGAGATCGAAAAAGCTAAATGAGCGATATGTGTAAAGTTACTAACCCTATGTAACTCAAGTACCAATATAAAAGAAAGCCCGACATGTAAGTAATCAACAATCAATATTCTTATTCACTTTGAACTTGCAAATACAACAAGAACATATATTACGTGCATGAGTTGCATCAAACCGTTGGTCAACAGCTAAAATCAAATACAAAAGAAATCATAAACAGCACCACACATTCACACATGACATGCCTATTGACCCCTAAAAACAGGTTCTTGTCTATAACTTAATCCATGCCATGCAACACAATAGATTATAGTTCGATCCACCCATCTAACTATAACTTCCGCCAGTCCCATACCCGCCAGGAGCATCACCACCAACATGGGTGTTTTGTGCCGTAGTCCTCCCAGTGCCGGTGTTAGTTCCGATCGGATGCACGGTGGCAACACCCTCCACCACCTGGCCAGTCGGCTGCCCACTCCCGTGTCCCGGCAACGCTGACATCTGATTGAACCCGGTGTGCTGCCCAGCAGCCCCGGTGGTTGAATATGTGGCTGTTCCAGCTCCGGCGGTGCTGTAATTTGTAGGACCAGTTCCATAGCCGGTGGATCCAGTTGGAGCTGCTCCATGTCTAGCGGCAGCGTTGTGGTCTATGGCCTCACGCTTGTTCTGCTCAGCCTCAGCAATCCGTCCTTCTTTCTTTTGGGTTGCCATGTCCTTTTGGATCGGGTCCTGTGCCCTCACCTTCTCCATCTACACATAACCACAATATATTTCTAATGAATGAATGAATCGAATGATGCAAAGTACGTACGATACATATACACTGGACGGAAAATACTAAACCTTCTCCTCCATGACGGCCTTGGTCTTCTCCATGCCAGATTTGGCTGAGGCAGCAACGTTGGCCGCGGCTTCCTTCATGGACTGCATTTTCACCTTCTTTCGTGTTCTTTCGCGCTGAAATGAAAAACTTGCCTGAAATTGTTTGGAAGAAAAATGTACGGATCGGACAAGCAGCGTTCAGTGCAGTTGAAATAGGGTTTAGTCGACGCTCTGGGACTTGACGCGTGGCACGACGCGAAGACTAAGGTGGAGGCTTCGGAGAGCTTCACGGTTCTGCTGTTAACACGAAGAGGACACGCGTCGGAGGATACGGAGATTCCAGGGATTTGGAAGTTTATACAGTTACCGACATGGGGTGGCCTTAGAAGAGGAGGGGACTAGGTACACGTAGCTCTGTAATGTTTTATTTATTTATTTTTTATTATGGCCGTGGTTAATGATTATTCATTCTGAAAAAAAAAAAAAAAAAACAAAAACAGAGGATGAATGCGACTAAGTGATACAATTATAGTACATACATGTGATCGAGCTGTGAGGTCCACTTCGAGAACCACTTCGATTTTAATTGAATCTTCCAATTGGTACATGCATTAACACTTAAAGGAGGTCCATTTTAGTATGTATTATTCTATACTTTACAACAACAAAATTGTGCAATTAATTAGGTGTATCTATAGTTGCATTGATTGAGTGCAGGTTTCAATAATCATGGACGGGGATGTTAATTTTAATTCTTTTATATATATATATATATATATATATATATATATAATTTGTGATCCACAACTCCAATTGTATTAAGTCATTTTAACATTATGTTACCAAAATGAATTTATTGGGTCATCCAACATTTTAATTGTCACCAACGAATGAATTGATATAAATCTAATTTTGTTGAAGGAAAAACACATTGTGTGCCTTCGTCAATGTAACTGACGAGAGAGAATTATGTAGTTAGCATTCAATACTTATTACTGAAACGATCAGTCATTATTGTCATAAATGTATTTACTATTTCCATTATAATATTCACCCTATATAAATGGGATTATCAATGAAATGAGTAGACCAATTCTCATTTTACTTTATAAATTTATAAAAATATTAGTTGCCGATAGATTGTATTCCATCGGCAACAGACATTTTATCAAATGATTGGTACGTAGTTGAATAATTGGTTGGAACTAATCTATATCACTATTAATAAAACTAGAACGAAACTCTCATTGTTAAATTTTTAAACTTTCCAAAATGCACAGAGTTTATTAAACTTCATATTTATCTAAACATAGTTGAAAGGGTAGGAATGTAATTTTGCAAAATGAAAGGCAAAACATAAGGAAAGGGAAAAGAAATCCGCGCTGGGTTCTCAACGCAGTTAGCCAGTTACCCACGGTCTTCAGGGTTGAGGAGAACTGTTGGTGAACTCACGAGTCACAAAGACGTGGGTTTTTCATCGAAGTACAAATGGAATTTTCAGTACTCCTCCCTCTTCTACATTACAGAAAGATAACAAAAGGAGGAGAAATCGAACAAGAGGAGAAAGCGCGGTCACGCGGAGCAAATTAGAGCACAAAGCTGATATCGTATTTGGCTGAGGTCTGACTTTATAATTGTTATAGTCATCCTGAGTAATTGATTTCAAGTATGTATGCGTATGCTCACAATATTGGGCTTTTGATTTCCAGACAACTTGAATTGTTTTCAGGACCTTGTCGAAATTGCCAGTGTTGTCGACCAAGGCCAAGTTTGAATTTCAGCGCTTGACCCATTTAGTTTTTTTCTGTTCAATTTCTTTTTTTTTTCTTGCTCTGTTTTGACTGAAATTCAAGTTTTCGTGTCAGTTCAGTTGGTTCACTTGGAGAGTTGGTTTGTACGACAAGGGTGCTAATCAAGAAGCAATGAAACATTGAAAAATTTATGAGCGCATGTAATAGATAGTTTCAGGTGGACTATATATGTTGAAATAACAACAGAGATTACTATAGGCATGCAGAGTTTATGTTGAAATTTACTCAAATAATGTTTCATTTTACTTCATCTTTAGGCAAGCAGAGTTTGAAATCAGGAAAGTTTCTCTAATTAAATTTTTCACAATAACTTATATCGATCTTTTAGTTTTATCAAGCATTTATAGCGTATGCCAAGGAAGAAAAGAAAAAGAGTGAAAATGAATCAGCATAAAATTGAGCTATTTCAAATAATCTTAAAGCTTTTGTTTTGTTTTTAGGGTGACTTTCAGGTAGTGAAAGTACTACTGATTGATACTGAAACTCAAGCTAGAGAATGCATCCGAGAAGCAAGGGAGTAGCCAGTGGTCAATTCTTGATTTCTTTTCATTAAATCTGTAATTGGTTATGCGTGTTACCTTATCAACGGTACGATCGACATTGGTCTTTTGTTTTCATTGTAGTCTTTTGATTTTGATTTCTCATTGAAGTTATTAAAAAAATTCATCAGATTTGTCTTCTGATTGCTTGAATTGAGTTTGTGTTACCTTTTTTCCTTTTTTTTACTAACAATACTTTTGTGAGTTCATCTTAGTTCTGTGGAAGATCTCTCTCAATTACAGCACTCTCTTAGATTGGTTTTGTTAGACATTGTTCTGTGCAATCTTCATCTAAATATAAATTCATTATTGGTCCAAGTGGTTTGGCATCATAAATCAACTAGAGAACTATTAGCAGATTCAAAAGGAATGCATGATACAATTTGATGCTTTACACCTTCTGTAAGTAAATAAAAGCCTTATATGTAAAATTATTATATGAATATTTACCATATGAATTTGTTTTGTTTGGGTCATTGGGTGTGTGCAAATGTTCTTACATGTTTTTTTTTGTTTCACTCTACTAGGATTCATGGTTCCTGAAACAATAAGATGAAAAAGTGTTGCACGCAGGAAGCAAAAGTTTGGTCATTTTGGCATCTTAGTGTGTTATGTTACTGTATTCATTTTTGTGTTAATTTTTTATTTTTGTGTGCAACTCTAACCCGCATCTACCCCGTATTATCTTATAATAAGTCTTTATCAGGCTGAACTTTGTCTATTGGATTTGGTATTGTTTGGATATGTCCAAATCTTAAATTTTAATTTTAAATTTTTTTTACTCTTTCAGGAATAATCATGGTTTCTGAAACAATAAGATGATATCGTATTGCACGTATGAAGCAACGATGTTGGCATTTTGGCATCTTAGATTATTCTGTAATTCCACTCCTTTCCTTACTGTATTCATTACGTCTTAATTTATTTGTCAAGTCATGAACTTTTACAGTAATAGTTCTTTGCAGAAGGAGTTCCCAGTAGCCTCTTAAGGTATCTCTTCATTCCATTGCGCCTGAAAATTTGTTCTATAAGTTTTCATTGTCAACTTTATCCCTTTTACAAGTTAGAATAGATAATCCAAAATTGTTTGATATAATTTACTTTTTACCTTTTGGGAAGGATGGTACTCGATATATGTTCTTATTAATGTGTCTAATTTGTCTTTGGATATGATAGATCAAACTTACTTGAGGAACATAATTTAGAGGTACTATTAACTATATATTTGTTTCTATTTTTTTTTCTATTTTTTTTTTCTTAATTAGTTTCTGTCTAAATCTTGCTTTCAATTACTTTCTTGAAGTCTAAGAAAATTGTATCACAAAGACTACATGACTTTTCAATATTGACATATTAGCAGTAAATTTTTTTGCACTTGCTGTTTCACCATGTTTGTGTATATTGATTATCTAAACAAGCATAGGTCATTTTATTGCTCAATTACCTTCAACAGTGGAGCCACTGGTGTCTAACTAAAGCCATTCACGAGTGTATAAAAATAAAGGGATTGTTATAACTTGTAATAAAATTTGGTAGTTATTTTTGTCTTCTGTTACTAATTTGGGGACTCAAAATGTACAAAGAAGTAGCATTTAATATATGTCTTTGAGTTGGGAACAGAAAATGGTAGCAAGCGAACATCGATTGATATATTGAGTCGAGATATGGTTTATCTATCTTCAAAGCACTGTTTCATTATATTTGCAGGGTTTTGAAAGAGGTTGGTGTGTCTAAAATTGGAACAAGAAGAGACAAAAGTTATCTCGATACAGTGAACTTTGCTCTTCTCTTAATTTTTAGTTATTTGTTAGCTCTATTTTTGTATTTAATTGATTTTGTTTAGTTGACTCTGTGTTGCCGTGTTGGTTTCATGGTTTTAGGTTTTCATTGGTTGTGAAAAAGTTATTCCTTCAGTCATCTTATTTTTAAGATGGAAATTTTTCCGATGTTTTGACATCAAAATGTACAATGACCAATTGATCAATGTAGCATAATTATAAAGTACCAATGCTGCTTAATTATACGTAACTTAGCTTTCAGTCTCTGTATATATATCTTATTGTGCTCACTAGCTAATATGTATCTCAACTTTCAGTTTGTAAAAGTATTTGTCTCAATGTCAAATATTACTCTGTATTTCATTTAAACCTATTTACTGCGATCCCCTAAGAAACCTGATGAGTTAATGTCTTTCACAAAGTTGTTTAGTTTTTTTTTCACCCATTGTAGTTGTTTAGTTTATTTTTTGTTTTGTTTTTGTTTAGGAGTTACGACATATCATTAATTGATAAGGGGAAATCTATTACCAAGACAATTAATCCCTACGCACACACTTATTAGCATGAGCAAACACTTATTACGTGCAAGAAAGAATAGGTTGCAATTCGTGCAATACTTCGACAATTCGACGATTAACAAAAAATGATTTTGTGGTGTAATGGACTGATAAATTAGAAAAGAGAAAGGAAAACAAAGATGAGGCCAAGTTATTATGAGGAACAGACAATAAAGATGTGTAATCTATTCATACTGAATACGGCCGTTCTTACGTGCGTGGTAGAAGGTTGTGCTCAATATGTTAATTGGCAAGATATAAAGACAGTTTTCAATCACTCAAATAGACATCGGACATTGCCTTCCTTGCATCATCGAGGGATACACACACCTGACTTCATAATAGTTGCAATAGAAACATTAATCCACAATATATTTGTATATAAATAAATAGCTAAAGATACTTAATTATTTTGCATTCTTAGGCGGCATTGAAAGCATTGAAATTCATAACTTAAATTAGAAAATATTATATGCACACGTGTGAGCGCGACCTTTCAGCACGCACATCGCGCGAGTACGTAGGATGGCTAGTCTATATTATAGATTATAGATTTGATGATGCTACTAAAAAGTAGGTAAGTCAAATACACTAGATTGTTCAATGGATGGAACTTATATTTTGCCAATATTTTTAATTAATTTTTTGGTAATGTAATGTGTAAAGTTTTATCTACACCATCTATTATACTATAGAAATTAAATCCTCCAATATTATATTTGTTCATGGAAGGTTATTTTCGTAACTTCTGTGCTGTGTCTTGATCTAATTAGGCTAGAATATCTAGAATATTTAGTAGATAGAGAATTCCAGATTTACCAGGATACTTGATGTAATACCTATATAAAGGTCTCCTTATCTATCAATAAGATTACGCTTTACTTATCTTTTATTTCTCGTACAACACGTTATCAAGCACGTTGCTCTTAACCTGTTGTCTAATAGCCCTTAAAAAAAAAAAAAAAAAACTGATTCTGAAAAAAAAAAAAAAAACCCTAACCCTAACCCTACCCCTACCGTCGTCGGCCGTTGTTCTCCTCCTCCATCACCGTCGATCTTTTCTGGCAGCACCTGCACTGCCGACTACCCCTCTGCCGCGCCTCACCTGCAAGCGCCGCTCCCGGCTACCACAACCCCCGCTTGGCTTCTGCTCCATGCCGATAGCCCGCTCGGCAGCCCCCTGCTCCCTGCCAAGCAGCTTGCTCGGCAGCCTCCCGTCCTGCCAACTGATAGAAGCACAATGTGCGACGATATTAATATGTTTATGCCCTCATTTATGTTTTGTTTAACCCTTATTTGTCTAAGATAGAGTCATAATATAGTTTAGTGTTAATTTGGTAGAGTTTGGCGAAAAGTTGGTTAAGAATCCGAAAAATGACTAAGTTTGAGAAATCTGGAAAATAATGCAAGTTGTTTTTTTCGTGATTCTTAGATGAGTAAAAATGCGATCTATCCTTGTCCGAATTTAATGAAATTTTGCGTGCTTATTATTCATATACTGAGGGATGTTATGTTAAAATTTCAGATCAATCGGAGTTCGGGAAGTCACCCAAAAGATGGCTGCAACTTGGCAGTCCGAGCAAAGATCACCAGGGACTTCCAGGATTTTCCTGGGACTGTGTCCCAACTTCGAAAAATTATTCCCGATGACTCACAAGGAATTTGATCGAACTGTTTTACATAGAGGTAGCTATGTGTGTCTAGTTTATTCGAGACTTGGAATCGCATCAATTAGAGCTCCGAGGAGGGAGATATGCTGGAGTTACTACAACAACGTCTGTTCTGCCGATTCCAGGAACCAACTGCCTCCTTTTCGCAATTTCTGTTTTTGATGGACCATATGATGAACAAATGCATATGTCATGATAGTCCAAGCTTAAAGAATGAGAGAGGAAGACACCAAGCTAAAGCAATAAAGAAAAAGACGAAGAAAGAAGTTCTTCTAGTCAAGCTAGGAAAAGCTGCCGGAAAAGGCAGATTTGTGCCAATTGTTTGATAGGCCGGCTGGGGCATTTGTGCATGGATCAAGTTCACCAAATGAAGATGTCAAGATCACATATGAAGTCCATGAAGATGTGAAGCCCAAGCCTTGAAGAAAAATTCAGAAAAAGAAAACCTAATTGAACTATGAAAGGAAGGTTTCAAAACCTTATTCCTCTAGGTTTTCTGATTGCCTTGTGCAACAAGGGCTGCCGGCACCTATTCTCCTATATATAGGGACTGTTTTTCCATAGAAAAATGATCTCATCTCAAGCATAAACACAAGGCCTAAACTCTACCAAAATTCCCCAAAGATCCTAGACAAAAACCTAAACCGAAAACCATCTCCACCTCACTTCAACCAAGTTTCTGCTCTTGCAGGACCTTGGACTTGCTGCCTCCATAACCTATTGCCGACGTAACTTACTGCCGTGCAGTCTCACCCCAGCCTTCATACTTCGCCGGATCCACACAACGTGAAGCTCTCAAGGTGTCTCAAAGTGTGATCCACTCCCCTCTTTCGGTTTTGTAATTTTTGTTTAGTTATGTTTAGTTTTGTCTATGAAACACTCATGTATGTTTGGTGTTGGTTTATATGTCTATGTATGAATCAATTTTGGTTTTATGAATTGTATGTTAAAGATTTGTTTGAATCGATGCTTAGATTTAAGTTTAGGTTTCGACAAGAACAATGATTTTGCATGCTAATTTTTAATATGTAATTTGTGGTTTTTGTATGTTTGATAATTAGGACAGTGGTATTAGAAGCATGTTTAGGATTTAAATTGGTTAGTAATCTAAGATGAGGGCATGAAAATCGATACTTGGTGTTGTCTTTGAACATGATCTAGGTATTAGGTTTAATCTGCTAGAGTAATTACAAACTAGATGGACTTGACGGACTCTATGATTTGTGTTATTCACTTAGGGTTATTAATCTTAGAACTTGCATGTTAAATAAGATGATTGACAACCTTACTTGTTTACATGTTTTCGATTTAAGACTCTTGTGCGATATATGTTAAGTCTTAACCGGATTGGCATAAAAATCTTTAGGGCTAGAACGGAAGTTTGTTCTAAAGAACTTGAGGAGTCTAGTAACTAGGTACAGAGCGGAAGCTCTAGTTATGGTCGAAACTAATTTGAGTCTTGAACATGCTGAATACTTGTCTCTTACCTTCTTGCATGCGAATCTACTTGTTAAAAAGTCGTTGGTGCTAAATGTTTTGTGAGAGATGATGATCAAACTTGTAAATAGTAATTTAGGATTTATTTTCAGCCTTATTTTCGTGTTCTTAGTCTTAGGGGCAGCCCTTGCTGCCGAACCTCATTCAACCTCCCATGACTTCATATTTTGTATATATATAAATAACGTGACATTGTTTGTGTATATATGTGTTTTGTGTTAACATTGTCATATTTCAGGTACCCTTAATCCCCGGCTTAGAACGATCCCTACTTATGTCTATACTACTAACGATTGTAGGGTTATTATTGCTTGATGCTCGCTTCGGCGACTCGTCAATTTTTGGCGCCGTTGCCGGGGATTATAAAAGCTTGATATATTTGAATGTTATTTGTTTATAAATTTCGTGTGATGTTGTAGATAGATATAGTTTCAGGTTTGTAAAGGCTTCGGCATGCTTGTGAAAATTTGTTGGTTTTTGTTTGTGATATGCATGTGTAACTTAGGTAAACTACTAGAAGAAAAACGTGTGTCTAATTTTTGAGGTATATCGGATAAAGCATGACCTTACCATGGGCTGCACAAGTCCATTGCACAGTTTGCTCCTCTGCTCCACGTACCTTGAGAGTTAGAGCAAAATAAAAGCATTTAGATTTTAAAGATAGGACGCTACCTTTGTTATCTAAATCTCTAAGTGTTCGTTATGCATACTACATCATCTTGTGAAAATTTTCATGTGTCATGAAGCATCGTTTGTAAAGTCTAGTGTCTTGTCTATATTACAGTATTTTGTGAAGCATAGTACTAAAAGTTTCGTGTCTTGAAAAAAAAAAAAAAAATCTGTTTTTCTGCCTTGTAAAGATTTCTGAAAATTTCGAGCTCCCTTGTATCCAGCCTTGTATTTAATAGATTTGTGTATTCTTGCATTGTAGTTTTTGTTTTTGTTCGTTTTTATGTATTTTGTGTGTGTGCAGAACGGACAGGAAAGAATAAGTGCAGAAAAGAGGAAAGGTCTGCCCAAATAGAAATCGGGCAGTGCAGTCTGTCAACTTTGGAAGGCTGCCGTTTTCTGCTCACAAAACCTGGGAAAGTGAGCCATACACCGTTGGAAAGGTCTCTGAGTCTACTTTCCGTAAGATTTTACAGAAGTGGATTTAGAGTCTCGAGCCATTCCCAGTTTCAATTTGAGTACGGCAAGGTCAATCTGACGGACCAGAGAATTGGGCAGATCAATCGGTCAGATAAAAGGCCAAACAAAGCATACTTCTGCTGGTCCGATTGAGGAAAATTTTATACCGTTATAAAGCTCTATATGTCTGCTACAAAATTGCTTTATAACAGTTTTGCATTCGGATATTGAAACACATCCAAATTCTGGCCTTAAGAGAAACAGACAGATCTGCCCAGCAGCTGCCTACACCTGCCAAGTATCCTGCCAAAGCTTCTGCCGATATGAAACCTTCCCACCCTGCCAAGAGAAGTCACCATGCAGCCTCCTTTCATCACGCCAAACCTGCCGAGAGCGGCCAGCCATACTAGCTGCAGTCCTTGCCGAAGACCGTGCACCTGCCGAAGAGATGCTGCCCCCGCTCCTGCTGTTGCCGAGTTGCTGCAGCATGTTCCTACTGCTGCCAAGATGCTGCACGCTGCCCCTGCCGAGCACAATGCTCTTGCTCATCCCGCAGCCAAGCTGCAGCCCCAAACATCCTGACGAGCAAGCTGCTGCCACGCAGCCTATGCGTGCTGCTGCGCAGGACGCGCACGCTGCCCACAAGCCTAGTCCTGCCTATGTATCCACGTGTCCGTATCCTTCCGTATCCAAGACCAATTCTGACACGTATCCAATCAAGTAGCCGTATCTGATACGCATGTCGATACGCCTGTGCTACTGTTGACCGAATCCGATACGGAGTCGGATACGCCATCCGATACGCTGCAATGCTGCTGTCGCAATGCTGCAGCCTACGTACCCTGCTGACACGCCGCAAAGCTGCTGCCCCTGCTGCTGCCCCTGCTGCTGCCTATCCTTCCACCTATGCTGCACTTGCCGAGACCCTGCGCACAAGCTGCTGCTCCTGCTGCCCCTGCACGCTGCTCCTGCCCTGCCCCTGCCGAAATCTGCTGCACCCAAGTTACTGAGGACACACCATTGAAGGCGGAGCAGTTTTCGGTGCCTTGTGTTATCAATTTCGTGTAAGCCTTGGTTCGGCCGGTCAAGGAAGACACACCATTGAAGGCGAACCAACTCAAGAAGAATCCATGGAACATGGTCAAATTGGAGAGAAAAAGTGAGGAAACTCAAACACCAAACTGTACCCCAAACAGAGTTCCGGCAGTGCAGCTCTTCTACTTTGGATGGCTGTCATTTTTAGCTCACAACACCTGAGAAGGCGTGTGATATATGCAAAGAAAGATCTCTGAGTCTACTTTCTATAGGATTTTACAGAAGTGGATTCGGAGTAGTGTGTTGTTCCCAGCTTCAGTTTGATTGCAGCAACGTCAATCCAGCAAAGCAGGAAGTTGTGCAGACAGGTCCGATAAAAGGCAAAATATGGAGTACTTTTGTTGATCGGATTGAGGCAAACTTTACATCTATGGAAAGCGCTATGTGTCTGCTATAATATTGATTTAAAGAATTTTTGCATTTGGTCATTGGAACTGTTGACAGTAGCCACAGAGGGGCTACAGCAGGCCCATAGACCCGCCGCTAGTTTACCAGGGGCCGAGCCAAGGCCCGGGACCGGATCACCAGCACCCGGCCTCGGGGTGCAGCAGTCTATCCTGCCACCAGGGGCCCGGGGACCGGGGGTGCCTGCCTAGCAAAGAGGTCACCAAAGCTGCTCTTTGGTGTGCAAACAGAAGGGAACCAGTCCCACATCGAAGGGTAAGGCCAGACCTCACTCCTGGCCACCTATATAAGGGCCCCAACTACCCTCATTAATAGGTAACTGATCCTTCCTACCGCTTATATACGTGCTTAAGTTATATGTATTCCAACTATACTAACTTAGGCATCGAAAAGGAGAAGACCGGCCCGCCCTGTATTCCCCTTAGTAAGCAGGTTTGCAGAAGATAGTACGAAGATTTACCTGTCTCTACTAGGCCCCAGGGTTTGTGCATAAACAATTGGCGCCGTCTGTGGGAACGTTTTTTGATCCGCGAGAAAAGTAAGCGTTGCTCTACCAGAGAATAGAACCCGATCGATCCTTTGGAAAGCAGTCAGATCCGCAATCCGGAGGCCATGGAAGGAAGGAAGATAAAAACTGGCGCGGGAAGGTTGAAAGAGCGAATTCAGATCCCCGACCGGGCCCAAAACATAAGGGCTGAGGTCGGTGCGAGGTTCGCCCTTTCTCCCTACCAAGACAGACCCCACGATCGCCGAGACTCAGAGAACCCCGATCGGTATGATGCGGGGGAGGAAATAAAAAAGATGAAGGCAGAAGTCGCGCGGTTGCGAGAGGAGGGCGATCGGGACCGGCTAAGGGCGGATGCCCGGTGCCGAGAATTGGAAGCAGTGAACGTCGTCTTAGTGGCGGCCTTGGAGAAAGGGGGCCAGCAGGGCACTTCTCGGGCGGCATCGCGGCCCACGAGCAATGCCAACGAATTCCCGCACCTAGAGGTGGGGCAGCCTACCGGAAGGAGAATGACCGCGCATGTGCCCACACCTCTCTTTCCGGAAGCTTTAAAAAACTCCGGCCCGGTTAAACCCCCGTACCGCACAAGCCTGGCGTCGAGCGAGCAGGACAGCCCCACCGCAAGGACACTCGAGGCGCTCTCCGCCTCAGTGTCGGATATGAAGGACCGCCTAGAGGTCAGCGAGAGAAAAGCGGGGTAGCCGCGGGACAGCGCACGATTCAGCGAGCGCACTGGACCTTTTCCGCGCCGGATTAGGGAGTCGGGAAGATCTGGTAGCCAAAGGCCCCTGAAACTGACGTACTCAGGAACGAGCTGCCCGTACCAGCACCTGGACAGCTTTAAGTCGCAGACGGGCACAAGGGGCTATTCAGATGCCACGTACTGCAACATATTCCAAGAGACGCTCACTTGTGCAACCGGCACGGCCCCTGGCAGCTGCGCCATAGGGGCGACCTCCGCGGGCTCTAGCCATTATGCCGGCAAAAAAGCCCGAAGATCCAGCCCTTCGGTGTAGCAGCCAAAGACCCCAAAGGACGGTGGTGGACGGCCGAGTCCGTCCGGATGACCCGCAAAGGGAACGGCAGGCAGCTTGGCAAGTAGGGACCATAAGCACCCGAGTCCCCGGGGGGATAGAGGTGCACGGGAGCATAAACATGATACATGGTGGGGACCATATAGATCGACTCACCCGGAGTTCAAAGAAGCGGTGCTTAAGAGCGATCCGGGGAAAGGAGGTATATACCTTTGGAGGAGGAAGTGGCCAGGCCGCTAAAACAGGATGGAACTCGGTTACTTTTTACGAGGAAGAAGACCCGGAGGATCTGATTCAACTGCACAACGACCCCTTCCTCATTACGGTCCAAATAGACCACTGGATCACTAGCCGTATGCTGATCGATACCGGAGCTTCTGTCAACGTGATGTTCCGAGACGCATACAAAGGGCTGCAGAGAGGAAAGAATAAGTTATCCCAGGATAACGAGCCACTGATAAGCTTTTCCGGTGAGGTGGTCCAGCCTTTGGGATCGGATTACCTACCGCTAATCTTCGGCGAAGGAGACAGGACGAAGAAGGAGTACCTGGAGTTCATCGTCGTGGATTGCCTGTCATCGTACAATGGCATAATCGGTCGGCCAAGGTTATGGAAGCTGAAAACATTCATAGCCGGCCATATGCTGATGCTGAAGATGCCTTCACCGGCCGGTGTCATTACCATACGCGGGGACCAGAGGATCGCTCGCAGGTATTATGCGGAGGCCCTGACCCACGGGAGAAAGAGGACCGAGGTCTTCACTGCCACTCAACAAGCGCCGGTGCCGGATTTGAGTCTTGACCCCCGTGATAACACCGATTCTGACGACGAGAAGCTAAAGCGACCGTCAGCCGTGGAAGAAACCGAAACAGTCTCCATTTCGGAGGACCACCTGGAGCGAAAAGTGGTGGTAGGGACGAGGCTTGCTCCGGCTGTCAGGAAAGAGCTCATCACCTTCCTCCGAGACAATAGTTCGGTCTTCACATGGTCCTACGAGGACATGCCAGGCATATCCCCGGAGATAGCCGTCCACAAGCTAAATTCGTTGCCCAACGTTCCCCCGGTAAGGCAAAAAAGGAGGTCCTTCAGTCCGGCGAAGTATGAAGCAATCAGAGAAGAAGTACAGAAGCTAAGGGGCATAGGTTTCATCCGGGAAGTCCAGTACCCCCGGTGGCTTGCTAATGTGGTTATGGTACCAAAGAAGGGAACCGACCGGTGGCGCATGTGCGTGGATTTCACCAATCTAAACCGGGCGTGCCCAAAAGATAGCTTCCCGCTCCCCCGGATAGATCAGCTTATAGATTCCACGTCCGGCTTTAAGCTGCTCAGCTTCATGGACGCCTACGCCGGGTATAATCAGATAAGGATGAACTCGGACGACGAAGAGCACACATCATTCACAACTGACCGAGGTACCTACTGTTATAAGAGGATGTCGTACGGTCTAAAGAATGCCAGAGCCACCTACCAGCGGATGGTGAATCGCATGCTGGAGTAAGAAATGGGTAAAACGGTGGAAGTATACGTAGATGACATGCTGGTCAAGAGCTTGACTGCAGGGGCCCACGTCCGAGATTTGGCGGTAGTCATCGGTAAGATGCTCAAGTTTGGAATGCGCTTGAACCCGAAGAAGTGCATTTTTGGGATTTCAGAGGGCTTTTTCCTAGGCCACATCATCAGCCAGCGAGGAATAGAAGCTAACCCACTGAAGGTCCAGGTAATCCTAGACATGGAAACACCAGGGGAAAGAAACCAGGTCCAAATGCTGACCGGCCGGCTGGCCGCCCTGGCCAGATTCATCTCCCGCCTGACCGATAAGTGCGCCCCATTCTTTAAACTGCTCAAAGCACAACAGTTCAAGAAAATCCACTAGGCGGCGGAGCATGAAGCGGCATTCCAGTCCATCAAGACGTATCTGTCTGCAGTACCTCTCCTATCCAAACCAGTGCCGGGCGAGATGCTATACCTCTACATAGCTGCATCCGAAGCGGCCGTCTCCGCGGCCCTCGTCAGGAAGGAGGGCACGCTCGATCTCCAGGTATATTATGCAGGGAAGGGACTTACCGGAGCCGAGGGCCGGTACCCCGACATTGAGAGGTTGGCTCTAGCCCTGATCGTTAGTGCCAGGAAGCTCATGCACTATTTCCAGGCTCATTCCATCACCCTATATACCAATCACCCTTTGCGGCAAATCCTGCAAAAACCGGACACCAGCGGCAGGCTCGTACGGTGGGCAGTTGAGTTGGGAGAGTTCGACATCACTTATGCTCCGCGAACGGCTATCAAGGGACAGGCAGCTGCGGATTTCATATGTGAGCTCACCCCAATGGTGGCAGAAGCGCACCCCGGTCGGTACGAGAGCAAGGAGGCAGTTCAGGCCGTAAAGATCGAACCAGGCCTTCCCAACGGTTGGAAGCTCTACGTAGACGGCTCCGTAACGAGTAAGCGGAGCGGAGCCGGCGTCATGCTAACCTCGCCCGATGGCCAATCGTACGAGTATGCCCTACGGTTCCTCTTCAACACTTCCAATAACGCCGCTGAATATGAGGCCCTCATAGCCGGTTTACAACTAGCCAAGGAAATAGGAATCCCATCCCTGGACATATACAGCGACTCGAGCCTAGTGGTGAACTAGATGAACGGGCTGTTCGAAGTCAAGGAACCCCAGCTAGCCTCCTACCAAGCTCTGGCCAAGGCCCTGATCGAGCCATTCTAGGGTGCCACGATCCAGCATATACCCCGAGAGGCAAATAGACATGCAGACGCCCTCGCAAGGTTGGCAACCGGAAATTACCCTCCGGAGTACCGAAGAGCTAAAATTGAAACCCTCCAAAAACCGAGTATAAGCAAGACCATCTCCGAGATATTTGCGGTAGACGAGGCACCACCGAGCTGGATGGATCCGATAGTTAGATACTTGGCTGACAAAACCGGCCCCCAGGATGCAGTGGAGGCTAGGAGGCTACACCTCCGGTGCGCCAGGTACAGCCTTCTCAACGGCAAGTTGTACCGAAGAGGGCACAGTTTCCCCCAGTTGAAGTGTGTCACTAAGGAGGCAGGAGAGGCTATCATGCGAGAAATCCACGAGGGAGTATGCGGTAATCACTCTGGCGCCCGGTCCTTGTCTCACAAGTCGCTCCGGGCGGGGTATTTTTGGCCAGACATGGCAGCAGCATCAAGAAGAATATCAGGTGGCTGCCACAAGTGCCACATGTACGCCTCTACACCCCATGCCCCGGCAATCGCGTTATCAATCCTGTTAGCGCCATGGCCGTTAGCACAATGGGGACTAGACATCATCGGCCCTTTCCCAATAGTGTGGGACAGTACAAATACGCCATTGTGGTCGTGGACTATCAGACTAAGTGGGTCGAGGCGGAACCCCTGGTAAAGATCACCGAGGAGCGGGTAAGAAAATTCCTGTGGAAGAACATCTACTGCAGGTTCGGGGTAGCGCAGACTATAGTCACGGATAACGGGACACAGTTCAACAATGCTGATCTTATCCAATACACGGCCTCCATGAGGACCCGGATGTTGTTTGCCTCAGTGGCACACCCGCAGACCAACGGCCAGGTGGAAGCGGTGAACAAAATTATCAAAACCCTCCTCAAGAAAAAGCTGGATGCCAAGAAGGGATGTTGGGCCGAAGAACTCCCTGCGGTTTTATGGGTCATCCGGACGACAGCAGCCGAAGCAACATGAGAGACCCCGTTCTGCATGGCATTCAGAAGCGAAGCGGTACTCCCTGTAGAGACCAATATGCCCAGCGGCAGGGTCGAAAATTACGACGCCGAGACAAACGCCGAGGGCATACGGCTCAACCTGGATCTCATAGAAGAGCGGCGCGACCAGGCGCATATGCGAAACTAAACCTATAAGCAATGGGTCGCTTGGTACTATGATAGAAGGGTCCGGGAAAGGAAATTACAAGTGGGGGATTGGGTCATGAAGAAAGCTCAGAAAAAACCGCTGGCCTTGGAGCCAACGTGGGAAGGGCCCTACCAAATCACCGAAGTTGCGGGCCCGGCAACATTCCACATCATAGACGCCGAAGGCATCTATTCCACCCGCCTGTGGAATATCCAGCACCTGCGGTTCTACCCTAAATGAAATCGGTCGTAAAGGGACAATAGTGTATTTGGCACCAACATTGCAATACATAGTTATTGCATTTAGAATAAACAACAGCTGGTCGCAAGGTATATACAAAAGAAACTGTTAGCCAGCACCGCCGGAGCCCCCAATCCTGGACCCGCCACCTTTGAGAGACCGCTCTTGCTCCGCCATCTCAGCCAGGGCTACATCAGCCGCCATCCGCTCAGCATCAAGCCACCCTTTCTCCCTCCACTCCAGATAGGCATCATTTATGCCCTTCGCATGGGCGTCATCCAGCATCTCTTCAAGCTCCACCGACTCCCGGAAGTCGTCGACAGCTTTATCAGCCACTTCAGCAAGTCGGGATTCCACAAGCTTCTCCCCTCCTTTGAGGACTGCTGTCATTTGAGTCTGCAATTCTAAAACCTTCGCCTCCAGCTCAACATTCTTCGCTTCCCGAGCGGTCGCCTGACGGTCGACTTCCTCCCGCTCCTGCGCCAGCTCAGTGGTCAACCGACCGGTTTCCTCTTTCTCCTGCGCAAGCTCAGTGGTCAACCGACCGGTTTCCTCTTTCTCCTGCGCAAGCTCAGTTGTCAGCCGACCAACCTCCTCTCTCTCTCGCGCAAGCTTAGTTTCCGCCAAGGATAGCCGCACAGTAAGCTCCTCCACTCGCTTCTCCAAAATCGCAACCTCCCCTCTAGTCTCGGCGACGTAAACACTATGAACCAGCTGGCACAGATACACAAAAGGAACATTAGCTCGTACCACAAAGGGGAAAGGAAGCCCAGAAAACACACTTACCCGAAGAGCTAATTCCACGGGCTTCGTCCTGCTCTCGTCTGGCTGCCCAGTTCCAGGGCCCTCTCGATCAAGTCCCAAGGTTTCAATGGTAGATGCCACGAACCTACCAAAACCACCACGACCAGAACTACGATCGGTTTCCGGCCCCCGACTCCTTCGGCTGCCGGTCTCCCCGACCGGAACTAATGCTGACCCCCCACCAGCCGAGCTTGACGCCCCGGCATCAAACGTCCTCGCCCTCTTCGCTGGGGCCTCACCCCGATCGCTTATGTGGTGCCCAGGCACCTCCGCTGCCTCTTTCTCCCGCGCGGTCTGTACCCCCATCGGCCGTGCTAGATGTTTCGAACCCGGTAGGCCCACCGACCTTACTTCCCGGATAACGAGTGGGGCATTATCCTCACCGCCCAGTCGCCTGCCGTAGTGGGAGTCCGGAAACATGAGCGGCACAGGCCTGTCATGCACCGTGCACTCTAGGGTGACCGGATCTACAACTGTTTTCGAAGCCAACTCCCCCATCTCCATCAACCTCGGGGCCACAAGCTCCTGATCCGGTTCGACGGTCTCCTCGGTTCGAACAGCGAGCCGGGGGGCATTAGCTGCAAAATGATAAACCGAGCGGTCAGCATAAAAGCGACCCTGCAAAACAAGTGCAAGGTACCTTACCAGGTTTTCTCCCCATCTCGCATATCTCCTGCACATTCCACCGGATGAAATTGTAGGAGCTCCGGCCTAGAACGTCCCAGCACACAAAAAGTCAGGTTAGCCGTTGCCTCTCTAAGTCCACCAACTGGTACGACTGATCTCCGATCGATTGATAAGCCCCGGGTACTTGAAAGTTCCTTGAACTACGCTGCCACCTGCCCCCGGCCATCACAACCGACCTCCTCCATACATTCGAAACCGAAGACGGCAGGTGAGTGATGGCAGGATCGAAATCACGCGCGGCAAAGTTAACACAACCGCAGGCCTGGGCCTTTTTAGAGTAAAGAACCTTGTACAGCGCCCGGAACTCATTCACCGTGGGCCAGTCTATATTGCTCAGGCTGAATAGGCACCCGAGCCCAAGCAACTGCCTCCACTGGTTGCTAGGCAGCTGAGCCGGGGACAGATTTATACTGCTCAGCATAAACTGGACAAACTTCGGCAGCGACAGAGATAGTCCGTGCCGAAATGGATCATCAAAAACGGCAACCCGACCCGGCTCTGGGTTGCAAGCCAGTTCCCCGGGATACAGGCCTCGAAGCTTAATGGAGGAATCAATGTCCCACTTAGCCCGGAAGTCCCTTATCTCTCTCTCGGACATGCTTCTGGTTGGCTCGTCGCAGAAAATCACCCTATCGCCATCCAGTAGCTCATACCTCAACGCACGGCCGGAACCGACAGGATTCACCGATCTCCCAGATGCCATAAAGCCTGAATAACGAAAGCTAGTGCTGTAACAAAATAGCAACACAGACAAACGGCAGGCAAAGGGCAAGGAGCAGCAAGATACGGCAGAAGGAGAGCGGAAGAACTGATAAATAGGGCAACCATAAAAGAGAGGCAACCCCAGCCGCAGATTCCCTTCATCTCAGACCGTTCCTTACCGACACGTGTCCCAGCATCGATAAAAGTTCCCATGCCATCATAAATTGATGGGACTGATGGACTCTCCCCTTCATCGCATGTCCGCCACCTGTCCCGCTTACAAGCGGCAGTTAGGGGAGATAGGACGCAGAACGAGGCGTCCACTCCCTTCACTTCCCCAAGAAGTCAACCTTGAGCCAAGGAGCAGCATCTCACCGGTTATGAAGCATCCAACCGGCTCCGCACCACCCCACCAGTTATGAAGTATCCAACCGGCTTGAAGACAAGTCACCGGTTATGATCTTTCAACCGGTTTTGCACCACCTCGAGAGCAGAGTTCCGGGTATGAGCCATCCATCTGATACCATGGCAGTTCACCGGTTAGGTATCATTCAACCGGCTGCATGGCATCTCACTGGGGGACTCGTCTCGATATGGCAGGACGCCCGGGCGAGATCCACCCGGTCCCATGACATTCCACCGGGCATGTAACATTCAACCGACTCCAAAGCATTCCACCGGTTGTCACTTTCCTTCGCCTACGGGCAGGAACGAGCCAGCAACAACTCAAGGCTTCCAAACGCATGGGCTTTATAAACCCGGGTGAGTTTACATCTAACACATGTACTCTTGTCCAGCAGGATAAAAACCCTGCATCACACTGAACTGTGATACATTTGGGGATACTTGGCGAGACTCGTTATCTCAACGCCACCCCACCGGGCAGATTGTTTCTCTAACATTGAACAAGTCTCCCCGCAGGCTAGCAAACCTGCACATGTACCTCGCTTATTCCAACAAAAGCTGAGAGCTAGCAAGTGTTGACCGGTGCTTCGGAACGACCGCAACACCAGGGGCACCTGTTGGCTCATTCCACGCACCAACAGGCCTTCCCATAGGCTAGCACTCTCCGACTCGTACCGATATGGCAGAACGCCTGGTCGAGGTCCCATGCACTCTCCGACTCGTACCGATATGGCAGAACGCCCGATCGAGGTCCCTAGCACTCTCCGACTCGTACCGATATGGAAGAACGCCCGGTCGAGGTCCCTAGCACTCTCCGACTCGTACCGATATGGCAGAACGCCCGGTCGAGGTCCCTAGCACTCTCCGACTCGTACCGATATGGCAGAACGCCCGGTCGAGGTCCCATGCACTCTCCGACTCATACCGAAATAGCACAACGCCCGGTCACGCCCAATCTCCAATACGGACTTGGGGGACTGGGCACCGTTGGGTTGGTAACCCTGCGGGTCTGCGGGACAAGAGCAAGACAGATTAAGTCCCCATTCAAGATTGCACTTGACCGGGAACTTGGGGGACTTGTTGACAGTAGCCACAGAGGGGCTACAGCAGGCCCACAGACCCGCCGCTAGTGTACCAGGGGCCGAGCCAAGGCCCGGGACCGGATCACCAGCACCCGGCCTCAGGGTCCAGCAGTCTATCCTGCCACGAGGGGCCCGGGGACCGGGGGCGCCTGCCTACCAAAGAGGTCACCAAAGCTGCCCTTTGGTGTGCAAACAGAAGGGAACCAGTCCCACATCGAAGGGTAAGGCCAGACCTCACTCCTGGTCACCTATATAAGGGCCACAACTACCCTCATTAATAGGTAACTGATCATTCCTACCGCTTAAATACGTGCTTAAGTTATATCTATTCCAAATATACTAACTTAGGCATCGGAGAGGAGAAGACCGGCCCGCCCGGTATTCCCCTTAGTAAGCATATTTGCAGGAGATAGTACGAAGATTTACCTGTCTCTACCAGGCCCCAGGGTTTGTGCAAAAACAGGAACATACTCAAATTTGGGCGATAAGAGGTAAAGGTCCAGGAGGTATGTTGCTCATCAAAGAATTTATGCTTGCATTATTGGGCCGAGAGAAGCTTGCCTGCCGAGAACCTGATACTGCCGAGAGGGGCTGGTGCCCCAACTGCCGAGCAATGCACATAATGAATACACAAAACACACGGTGAAGAGTCTAGGTTAAGGACTATAAAAATAAAGCGCTTATGGGGAGGCAACCCCATACGACCAAGAAAAACGAAGGAGCCATCACCGAGAGTTTGAAATTTCTTAACCCTTCTCTTTTTCTTTGGTTTGTGATGATATGTTGGAATATGTTAGTCGATTGCATGCTTAGGAAATTCGTTGATATAGATTTGTGCTTACATTGAGGACAATGTAATTTTCTAAGTGTGGGGTGGGATAACATATTCCGTTTATGTTTTCGTGTGCTTAGTTTAGAAAAGAAAATTCAGAAAATTGTAATACAAAAAGAGTGTTTAATTTGTTTCGTGTCTTAGGATGCCCCTAATATGTCAATGATGTTTTTCTCCTCTTTGCATACATAGATGATAGTTGTGCATACAATTAAAATTGTGAGTTTCATGGATTTTGTGCATTGGTAGGAGCATGTAGGACTTGTTGATTAACGAAGCATGCATGTTTTAGCTAGTTTATTTCGATAATAACCTATGTGAGATTTAGAGCCAATTTGCTTTCTTCTTGAGTGATAAAAGATAAAATTCGATAGATTCGTAGGAAGCATGAAACCTCATAATTCTTTAACTATTCGATGACTATGTGCCATAGCTTTTTAATGAACTCTAGTATGCTAGAACTTACTCTTGTTGATTTTCAAAACGATTTTAGTCATAAAATACCTTGATTTTGAAAGTGATTGAAAAGATCTCTTAGGTTTACCACCATTGCCAAATAAAGCATGTGCCCTATTTGTGCCCGTCGTGGGACACCTTAGTAAACCCCCTTTGAGCCTACGATTAGCCTTTTCTTTCATCACCCTTAAACACTTTCCATGAACTTAGTATAGTGATGTCTTGACCATTGTGTGTTGGCAAAGCTTGATTTTTGAAGGAGTTTTCGCGTGAAGTGATGAAGAAGAACAAGTGTGGGGTAGACTTAGCTAGAAAATTGTATGAAAATTGTAATTGTGCCGTGCCTAGTAAAAAGAAAACAGAAAATATGTGATTCGGACAGGAAAAGAAAAGAAAAGAAAAGAGAAAAATCAAGTCCGAAAGAAAAGAAAAGAAAGAGGCATGGTTCAAAAAAAAAAAAAATGCTAAGTCTAGTATTGAAAAAGTGTTGTGAATTCGGAGTTTTGTTTGCATGTGAAGGTCTAGCATTGTTATATTTTGACCTTTGTTCATATTCACTATGTTGTGGGGAAGTAAAGAATGAAGGAAGGGTCCAACAAAGATGAAATTCGGCCCTTAATGAGAAGACATAAGAAGATTCGAGATTTGCTAAAGCGCACGGTGACGTTTTGAGCCTCCTTATCCAAATATCGAATACCTCTTAGCCTAGCCCCATTACATCCCTTTTATTGATCTTTTCATGATTCTTAAGATGGTTAAATTTGATTTGTGGAGATTATCTCAAGAGTAAGCATATGGTTTTGGTTCATTGGTGCACATAGTTGTTAAATGAGGTTCTTCTTAAAAATTCACAAAGTGCTTTCGTTTCTTTGACAAATGCAAGTTACTCTTTGTAATTCATTATCTTTCGCTTGCATATACTATTGAATGAATAACCATGCTTCAAGAGAAAAGAAGAGAGTATGCCTAGTGAGGTGATCTGGATTAGCTTTAACATGTTTACATGCTTACCTTTTTGCTCTTATATGTTCATATTGATGTTACATGTTCATGAAGCTCGGAATTTTCGTGCCTAGCATTCTCATGCATAACTTGAAAGCTATGTATACATACGAGCCTGAGACAAATTGTTAGGGGCAATAGTTTGTTTAGAGTCTTAGTTTAAATTAGTTTGCTAAGGGACTAGCAAATGATAAGTGTGGGGTAGTTGATAGGAGCACAATGTGCGACGATATTAATATGCATGTTTATGCCCTCATTTATGCTTTGTTTAACCCTTATTTGTCTAAAATAGAGTCATAATATAGTTTAGTGTTAATTTGGTAGAGTTTGGCGAAAAGTTGGTTAAGAATCCGAAAAATGAGTAAGTTTGAGAAATCGGGAAAATAATGCAAGTTGTCTATTTTGTGATTCTAAGATGAGTAAAAATGCAATCTATCCTTGTCCGAATTTAATGAAATTTGGCGTGCTTATTAGTCATATACTGAGGAATGTTGTGTTAAAATTTCAGATCAATCGGAGTTCGGGAAGTCACCCAAAAGATGGCTGTAACTTGGCAGTCCAAGCAAAGATCACCAGGGACTGTGTCCCAACTTCGAAAAACAATTCCTGACGACTCACAAGGAATTTGATCGAACTGTTTTACATAGAAGTAGCTATGTGTGTCTAGTTTATCTGAGACTTAGAATCGCATCAATCAGAGCTCCGAGGAGGGAGATATGCTGGAGTTCCTACAACAACGTCTGTTCTGCCGATTCCAGGAACCTACTGCCTCCTTTTCGCAATTTCTGTTTTTGATGGACCATATGATGAACAAATGCATATGTGATGATAGTCCAAGCTTAAGGAATGAGAGAGGAAGACACCAAGCTAAAGCAATAAAGAAAAAGACGAAGAAAGAAGTTCTCCTAGTCAAGCTAGGAAAAGCTGCCGGAAAAGGCAGATTTGTGCCAATTGTTTGATAGGCCGGCTGGGGCATTTGTGCATGGATCAAGTTCACCAAATGAAGATGTCAAGATCACATATGAAGTCCATGAAGATGTGAAGCCCAAGCCTTGAAGAAAAATTCAGAAAAAGAAAACCTAATTGAACTATGAAAGGAAGGTTTCAAAACCTTATTCCTCTAGGTTTTCTGATTGCCTTGTGCAACAAGGGCTGCCTGCACCTATTCTCCTATATATAGGGACTGTTTTCCCATAGAAACATGATCTCATCTCAAGCATAAACACAAGGCCTAAACTCTACCAAAATTCCCCAAAGATCCTAGACAAAAACCTAAACCGAAAACCATCTCCACCTCACTTCAACCAAGTTTCTGCTCTTGCAGGACCTTGGACTTGCTGCCTCCATAACCTACTGCCGACGTAACTTACTGCCGTGCAGTCTCACCCCAGCCTTCATACTTCGCCGGATTCACACAACGTGAAGCACTCAAGGTGTCTCAAAGTGTGATCCACTCCCCTCTTTCGGTTTTGTAATTTTTGTTTAGTTATGTTTAGTTTTGTCTATGAAACACTCATGTATGTTTGGTGTTGGTTTATATGTCTATGTATGAATCAATTTTGGTTTTATGAATTGTATGTTAAAGATTTGTTTGAATCGATGCTTAGATTTAAGTTTAGGTTTCGACAAGAACAATGATTTTGCATGCTAATTTTTAATATGTAATTTGTGGTTTTTGTATGTTTGATAATTAGGACAGTGGTATTAGAAGCATGTTTAGGATTTAAATTGGTTAGTAATCTAAGATGAGGGCATGAAAATCGATACTTGGTGTTGTCTTTGAACATGATCTAGGTATTAGGTTTAATCTGCTAGAGTAATTACAAACTAGATGGACTTGACGGACTCTATGATTTGTGTTATTCACTTAGGGTTATTAATCTTAGAACTTGCATGTTAAATAAGATGATTGACAACCTTACTTGTTTACATGTTTTCGATTTAAGACTCTGGTGCGATATATGTTAAGTCTTAACCGGATTGGCATAAAAATCTTTAGGGCTAGAACGGAAGTTTGTTCTAAAGAACTTGAGGAGTCTAGTAACTAGGTACAGAGCGGAAGCTCTAGTTATGGTCGAAACTAATTTGAGTCTTGAACATGCTGAATACTTGTCTCTTACCTTCTTGCATGCGAATCTACTTGTTAAAAAGTCGTTGGTGCTAAATGTTTTGTGAGAGATGATGATCAAACTTGTAAATAGTAATTTAGGATTTATTTTCAGCCTTATTTTCGTGTTCTTAGTCTTAGGGGAGCCCTTGCTGCCGAACCTCATTCAACCTCCCATGACTTCATATTTTGTATATATGTAAATAACGTGACATTGTTTGTGTATATATGTGTTTTGTGTTAACATTGTCATATTTCAGGTACCCTTAATCCCCGGCTTAGAACGATCCCTACTTATGTCTATACTACTAACGATTGTAGGGTTATTATTGCTTGATGCTCGCTTCGGCGACTCGTCACCAACAGCCCCTCTCGGCAGCAGCCCTCCTCCTTGCTCGTGTGCGCACTTTAACGCACACATATAAAATTTGACCTATGTTGCTACGGCGAATGAGATTAACACCTAGACGACAACCATGGCCTTTCGATTGCATCTAAACATCTTTCTCGGTTGCCCACGAATTCAAACGACTAACCAAGTACGAAATCAAGAATCAAATCAAAGCATGCATCCCTAAGACCTAACCTAAGACTTACTACATGTTTCTGCCTAAACCCGGGGGTCTAGTAGATACTTGATGAATCCAACTCGATCTCCTGCAATCCTGCTTACTAAGGGGAATACCGGGCGGGCCGGCCTTCACCTCTCCGATGCCTAAGTTAGTATAGTTGGAATGTATGTAACTAAGGCACGTATGTAAGCAGGGAGAGAGACAAGTTACCACATAAAGAAGGTAGTTGGGGCCCATATATAGGTGGTTGGGAGTAAGGACTGGCCTTACTCTTCGATGTG
The DNA here is from genome assembly GCA_963682095.1 of Potentilla sterilis. Taxonomy (NCBI): domain Eukaryota; kingdom Viridiplantae; phylum Streptophyta; class Magnoliopsida; order Rosales; family Rosaceae; genus Potentilla; species Potentilla sterilis. The sequence goes on from OY821754.1 coordinate 50,137,280, forward strand.
GGACTGGTTCCCTTCTGTTTATACCTTCAGGTGCCCACTTAGGCAGGCTGGCGCCCCCGGCCCCTGGGTCCCTGGAGGCAGGATAGAGTGCCAGGCCCCGAGGCCGGGTGCTGGTGATCTGGTCCCGACCCTTGGGCCGGGCCCTGGTGCGCTTGCTGTGGGTCTGCGGGCCTGCTGTAGCCTCTCTGCGGCTACTGTCAACAAGTCCCCCAAGTTCCCGGTCAAGTGCAATCTTGAATGGGGACTTAAATCTGTCCTGCTCTTGTCCCGCAGGCCCGCGGGGTTACCAATCTACCGGTGCCCAGTCCCCCAAGTCCGCGTTAAAGATTGGGCGTGACCGAGGTGAGTACCTGTTACCGATGGGAAGCAATAGTTTATAAGCACACTTGCAATATAAGCAGCAATATGGCTAAGTGTGGTGTTATGAGCATGGAGCCAAGATGATAATGATGATGTCATGATGTTATGATGCCATGCAACAGATGTGTGCATGGAATGATAATGAGGCGTTGAAATCCGCCATGCAAGGAATGTGCACGGAGTTTCGGCGGGGCACTCTGCCCTATCGATACGAAGCGGAGCTTCACTAGGCTTCAACTGGCCGACCTGCCTAATCGAAGCGGAGCGGAGTTCACTGAGCCTCTACCGGGCGATATGCCGAAACGGGATTCATTGAGCCTCTACCGGGCTATCTGCCGAAACGGGATTCACTGAGCCTCTACCGGGCTATCTGCCGAAACGGGATTCATATTGCTAGGCTGCAGGGAGATTACCCTGGTGTTGCGGCCTGTTTGAAGCACCAGCGAACACTTGCTAGTTCTTCTCAGCTTATATTGAATAAGCGTTGAGGTAAAGGGGTGGCATTGAGGTGACAAGGCTCGCCATGTAGCCCCATGTTTGATCGCCTTTCAATGCGATGCAGGGTTTTTATCCTGCTGGACAAGCGTGCATGGGTTAGATGCAAACTCGCCCGGGTGTATAAAGCCCGCCGGTCGAAAGTATTCGACCGGTGTCAGCCATGGTATTGGGCGGAACTCGACCGTTGCCCGGACATCATGCCATCTCCGGACGAGTCCCCCAGTGAAGTGCCATGGGCCAGGTGCATTATGTTCCTGGTAGGGGGGCGGCGTTGAGGTGACAAAGCTCGCCATGCATCCCCCTGTTGCCGCAGCTAGTGCGATGCAGGATTTTTATCCTGCTGGACAAGCGTACATGGGTAAGATGTAAACTCACCCGGGTGTATAAAGCCCAAGCCGGTCGAATGTTCTCATGACCGGGGTCAGCCATGGTACTGGGCGGAACTCGACCGTTGCCCGGACATCATGCCATCTCCGGACGAATCCCCCAGTGAATTGCCATGGGTCCGGGTGGATCCTATTCCCGGAATATGTTCTGGAGCCGGTTGGATGCGTCGAAACCGGTGGACGGAACTCGACCGGGCGTCCTGCCATATCGAGACGAGTCCCCCCAAAAGAGATGCGACTGGACAGACCTCGACCGTTGTCCGGACGCCATGCCATATCCGGACGAGGTCTCCAGTAATATGCGATGAAGAAGCCATGCAGCCGGTTGAATGATCATAACCGCTAACTGCCATGGTGCCGGGCGGACCTCGATCGGGCGTCCAGCCATATTGAGTCGAGGCTTCATACCCGGTTGGGTGCTCTCCAAGCGGTTGGATGATCATAACCGCGAGAGAGGTCTTCGAGATATGCAACGAAGAAGCCATGCAGCCGGTTGAATGATCATAACCGTTAACTGCCATGGTGCCGGGCGGACCTCGATCGGGCGTCCAGCCATATTGAGTCGAGGCTTCATACCCGGTTGGGTGCTCTCCAAGCGGTTGGATGATCATAACCGCGAGAGAGGTCTTCGAGATATGCAGCGAAGAAGCCATGCAGCCGGTTGAATGATCATAACCGCTAACTGCCATGGTGCCGGGCGGACCTCGATCGGGCGTCCAGCCATATTGAGTCGAGGCTTCATACCCGGTTGGGTGCTCTCCAAGCGGTTGGATGATCATAACCGCGAGAGAGGTCTTCGAGATATGCAGCGAAGAAGCCATGCAGCCGTGGAATCTGGGGAAGTGGGAGGGCCTGACTCCTTGATTCCCGTTCCTACCTTCCTGCCGCCGGTGTGTGGGACAAGTGGCTGACATGCATTTAAGGAGGAAGTCCATCAGTCCCGTCAGTTTATGATGGCGTGGGGAGGTTACCAATGCTGGGACACGTGCCAGGGCGGGGCGGTCTTGAGATGGAGGGCGTGGATTCGCAGGCTTTTGAGTCGCTCTGATTACTTGTTTTGGAGGGATTTCGATTGCCTAGGGCATTGGTCCCTTCTATAAAAGGGCCCTTTCTGCTCTTCTTTCTGTTGTTGCTTCTTACTTTAGAGAGACTAGGAGAAAAGGAGAAATCCGGCGAGCACTCTGAGCCTTTCTTGCCTCACGAGATCTGTTTTCCTTGAACGCTCCCTACCATTGCGCGCTGCTTTCCCCGGGCCGATTGTCCTCGGTTGAGCATACTAATCGGTAAGTTTGATTTCTTTGCCCCATCGTTATTCTTGTTTCTGGGTTTGTTGTTTTGCCTTGGGGGGGGGGGGGGGGGGGGATCTCTGCCGCTGACGGAACTGCTTTGCGGCGAACTTGGGGAGAGGCCGTAGAAGGCGTTGTTGTACCTGTTGCTGACAAGCGCTAGGGTTTTGTGTTCTTCCCCTAGGTTAAGATGCCGTCTTCAGGTTCTGACTGGGTTTCCGAATCAGCCGTCAGAGGTCCCCTCGTGGACGATGCGCAGAGGCTGGACGACTGGCTGAGTTCGGAATCTCTGGAGACCGAGGTTGCTGACTGCTCCGGGAGCAGGGTTTCGACTCCATCCTCGGCTTCGTCCTCCGGGGCTGAATCCTCGGAGACCGAAATACCGCACGGGGTGCGATTTGCAGATGCTCCGGTTGCGAGCTATACCATGGGGAGAGGGAAGCACGCTGTGGTGTGTGACGAACCGGAGGAGAGCATGACCCTAGAAGGGATTGAAGAGCTGCGGGAAGCGTGGGGTATCCCGGATAACGTTCTGCTACGGCCCTTGAATCCTGGAGAGTCAGCCTGCAACCCGGAAGAAGGTTGGGTTGCGGCACATCCGGATCAATTCCGGCATGGACTGTCGTTCCCGCTGCCACACTACGTGCAGTACATGCTCAGTGCGCTGCAAGTGTCACCCGCTCAGCTTCCTGGGCTCCAGTGGAGACGACTACTGAGCCTCGGCTGCTTGTACGAGTTCTCTGGGATGAACATACCCACGGTGAACGAGTTCCGGGCCCTGTACAGGCTGTCGTACTCCCGGAAGCAGGGGTCACGTGGTTGCCTGTCCTTCAACAGCCGGAAGCCTCCACCGATCGTCACCAATGTGCCTTCATGGGTAGACAACAGCTGGAGGAAGAAAGTGGTGATGGTGGGCGGGAAGTGGCAGGCGAGGAATAGAATGTATTGTGTTCCTGGCGCCTTCCAACCCATTGGTGACCAGTCGTACGAACTATCGGACCTGGACCGCGAGAGGATCTCGACCATAACCGGGTGTTGGGATGATCTGGAACGGAGTTCTTACAACTTCATCCGGCGAGAAGTGCTGGAATACTGCCAGCTTGGGCGGGGTCCCGGTGCGTAGGAAGCGGTTGAGCGGTGATACTTTATGCTAGGCGCTTGCAAAATACTAACTGTTTGCTTTCCTTGCAGGTGCATCTTCTCTGGCGACTATCAAGCCCGAAACCACTCTCTCCATGGACGGGGAGGATCTCCTAAACCAGCTGAAGGAGAAGGCCGAGATCGTCTCGCGGACGTCGGTGGAGGACGAGTCCGGCCGGCTTGTGACCCATGCGGAGCGGAGGGCCATGGACGTTGATAAGGACGCCTATGTCCTGACGCGGGTGAAGACCCATCACTCTACAGGCCTGCTGGCGCCTGGAAAGGGCAAGAGCACCGGGGGGGCCTTAAAGATTCCCGGTGGAGCGAACAGGATCCCCAACCGCCCGGTGACTGTGCCGCGCGTGGCTCGCGCTCCCCCCGCAAGCGCACGATCTTCTTCTCCAGAAGGCCGGGGAGAAAAACGGAAGGTCGGGGACGTTCCTTCCTCCGCGCTGGTGACGCTGACCGGCGAGTCGGTTCGGGAGAACCTGGCCAAACGGTTCAGGATTACCAGCGGTTCGCAGACCACCGCTGCTGGGGAGAATGCTGCTGCTGCTACTCGGCAGAGTAGTCCAGCGCCTGCGGATGCACCAAGGGGAAGCCCGAGTGGTGCATTCGCGCAACAGGTGGCATCGGACCTGGCCGGCCTTGGTCTGGATAGGCCCGGGGTTGCTGGAGTCCTGGCGGGCGGGAACCGTCCAAAATGCAAGGAATCCGTCCTCCGGGTAAGCACCGCACGGTACCCCTGTACTGCTTGACTAACTTGCTTTGCCTTGCTGCTTGACTAACTCTTTGGTGTTGCGCAGTTGTTGTACAATTTGTACGAACCGGACGCGAGCGAGGGGCTGTCGGAGCTGCAGAGACAGATAACTGCTCTATCCGAGACCCGGCAGCGTCTGGAGGTGGAGAAGTCTCGCTCGGATCGGGAGAAGGCCAGATCGGAGGAGAGGGCCAAGAAGCTGGAGGAGCAGAACCGGATCCTGGATAAGGAGAGGGCCGAACTGGCGGAGCAGAACCGGCTCCTGGAGAGGGAGAGGGCGGAGCTGGAGTCCAAGGTGGACGAGCTCCAAGCGGGAGCTGTTGCTCTGCGCGCCGCCTCTGCTGCTCCGGCCGGGGAAGATGACCTGGTACTCTTCGAGCGGGTCGCTCTCAAATACCGTGAGAGCGATCAGTTCCTGGAGTTTCTGGTGAAGGCCAGGGAGGAAGGCATCTCGGATGGTTAGATACTTCCCTGATGTCGACTGCTGCTGAAGGAGATATCCATGAGCAGTCGGACATCCATCAGGAGGCGGTGGAGGAGCAGCCGGGTGAAGTGATTCGCTCGGACTTGGATTCTTTTACCAATGGTGCCGAGTCTGCCCGGGCCGAAGTCCACACCGAAACTGTCGTCGACGACGAGGGTACCGCAGGAGAGGCTGGCGGATTGCCTGCCGAAGGCGCAGTCGTAGGTCCCTAGGATTTTCTTGCCCTTTTCCTTGTAATCCTTCCGGATCGGTTACTGCTTGTATACTTGCCTGAATATGAATATAATGGAACTGGCAGAGCCGGTGAAATTTTCTCAAAAGTAGTTTGCATATATATTTGTTTTTTTGCAACGGTCGAACCGCGAACTATGCCAAACTAACCGCTCAGACTAGCGGGTTTTACCAAGACTGGTCATGCTCCCGGTCGGGGTCTGTTCCTCTTTTCCCCACGTACCGCTGGAGCTGGCCGTTATCAATCAAAACCTGCACCGCCTGCCTGAGGGCGTAGCACTTGCTCGTTCGGTGAGTAGCCTCATCATGGTACGAGCAGTACTTGCCCGTTTGCGCCGTTGTAAGTTTCCCCTTTGGGAACCTTCTCGGGGGCGGTGGGGGAATGACACTCCCGTTCTCAAGTAGGATATCCTCGTAGGACGTGGTGAGAGCGGTGAAGACTTCTTGGTTGACCGGGGGTGCTGGCATGATTGCTAGGGGGCGCTCTTGGCGGAACGGCGCCGGCTTGTGCTCATTCTGAGGTTTATCAGAATAGGACCTCTGGTGCCGCTGCGGCCAGTTGTTTCTGTTGTTGGCATTCCGGCTGGGCCGAACGGTGCGGTTATCGGTCCGCTGATTGGGCTTGGCTTCCTGGGCGGGTGGGGGGTTCTCTTCCCGGGGATGGTCCTCCTGCTCCTCATCTCGCTTCCTCTTCAGGAGGTGGTGCCCATAGGTCTCATGATCGGCCTGAGCATGCCTGATGGTCATAGCCATCAACTCGTCGTACCCCTGCGGGAGTTCTACTCGGACGGCGTAGGAAAATTTGCCCGCTCGGAGCCCTTGTTTAAACGCCATCTCGGCGATGCCCTTGTCCAGGTTCCGAACTCCGGCCGTAGCCGTCTGCCAGCGGTTGACAAAGGTTCTCAGCTCCTCTCCGGGGGCTTGCCTGCAATTGAAGAGGATGGTCGACGTCCGGGCTCCCTCGACTCGGAGGATGAATCGGCCCACGAACCGGTCGGCTAACTGCTCGAACGCCTCGATTGAGTTTGCCGGAAGCTCGTAAAACCAGCTGAGTGCTTCTCCGGACAAGGTCTCCTGGAAGATGTTGCAGCAAACTGCATCGGAGTATCCCTTGGCGCAGGTTTGGGACCGGAAGCTGTCCAGATGCTGGTACGGGCAGTCGGATCCTGAGTAGGTGAGCTTGAGGGATTTCTGGTTGCCAGATCTTCCCGACTCCATGACCCGGTGCGAAAAGGGACCCATGCGCTCATTAAACCGGGCGCCCTCCATCGGCCGCGCGGCTCTTCTCTCGTTAGCCTCCATCTGGGCTTTCAAGCTCGACACGGTGTTGGCCAGCACCTGCAGTGCTCGCGCGGTTGGCGTCTCAGCTCCATCTACTGACGAAGCGTCGGGCTGGCGGGAGGTCGGCGTGCTCTTTGGCGGGCCTGCACCTAATGCCGACTTCTGCTGTACGGGGTTACCGGACCGACCGCCCGAAGATTGCCCTCCATCGGTGTGCTGAGGTGGAACCGGCGGGATTGCCGCCTGTACCTCGGCCATGGCGCTATTGCGCTGCTGCCCCCTCTCCAGGGCGGCCACCAGGGCAGTGTTCACCGCCTCCATCTCTTCGTACCGAGCGTTGGACTTAGCTCTGTCCATGTCGCTCTCCTCTCTCAGACAACTGACCTCTGCGGCCATCGCCCGTAATTCTCCCGCCATACCGCTATGGCCGGGGCTGTACGTGAGGTCCTGGTCCGGGCTCTCAGATCGATTGCTTGAATCATCCGAGAACGTCAAGGCGAAGCCCCGTCGCTCTGGACTGTCTTCCTCCTCTGCCAGGCCTTTACCTCGCGAGCTGTCGCGATGGGGATCCGGCACGCCGGATGGTCCCCCGTAGCTTCCTACCTCCTGACCGTCGCTCTGGTCGTGGCGCGGCTCTCTCACAACGACTGGGGTGGAGGTGAGCGCCTGCACTACTGCAAGGTGTCCCTCCTCGGTGGTTTCTTTCTCTTGATTCATCTCCGATCTCTTTCTCAACGGTGTTGCTTTACACGACTTTTCGTTCAAGGTTCCCACAGACGGCGCCAATTGTTTCTGCCTAAACCCGGGGGTCTAGTAGATACTTGATGAATCCAACTCAATCTCCTGCAATCCTGCTTACTAAGGGGAATACCGGGCGGGCCGGCCTTCACCTCTCCGATGCCTAAGTTAGTATAGTTGGAATGTATGTAACTAAGGCAAGTATGTAAGCAGGGAGAGAGACAAGTTACCTCATAAAGAAGGTAGTTGGGGCCCATATATAGGTGGTTGGGAGTAAGGACTGGCCTTACTCTTCGATGTGGGACTGGTTCCCTTCTGTTTATGCCTTCTGGTGCCCACTTAGGCAGGCTGGCGCCCCCGGCCCCTGGGTCCTTGGAGGCAGGATAGAGTGCCAGGCCCCGAGGCCGGGTGCTGGTGATCTGGTCCCGACCCTTGGGCCGGGCCCTGGTGCGCTTGCTGCGGGTCTGCGGGCCTGCTGTAGCCTCTCTGCGGCTACTGTCAACACTACATATCACGTTTACATGTTAAAAAGGATTTGAATCCAAAACTTGAGATCATGAATATAAGAATAAGACTCAACACAAAATTTATAACTAACATGCAAAAACCAAGCACTCAAATTGTTCATACATAGACATAAAAACAAATACCATAAAAGCATACAACCTACATAGACATAGAATTGTAAAACTATAAAATTACAAGCCATGGAGATGGAGGAGGTTTCGGCAAAGGTAGGGTGATTTTGGAAGAGGTGGAGATGTGATTTTGGCTTGCTATTCTACATAGGATTTATGGTAGAGTATTTAGTAGAGCTAAAGGCTTGTGTTTGTGTGTTGGATGTGATGCTCTTTCTGTAGAGAGGCTGCCTCTATATATAGGAGAAGAGGCTGCAAAGATTCGGCAGAAATCTTAGTTCAAACCGGCAAAGAATCCTTGTTGTATCCGGTTTTGGTTTTCCTTCCTTTCCTTGTTCTTCTAAACTTTTCTGTCCGATTTTCTTCATGGATCACAACTTCATGGACTCCTTAATGGACTCAGCTCATTCCTTGATGGATACATGGTCCATGGATGCACCTGCAAGCCTCCCTAGTTGGGCCAGGAACTCCTTTCCTAGAAACGACAGAAATGTTTTCTTTTCCTACTAGGACTAGGGAACTTCTTCTTTCCTTGTTTGAGCTTTCCTTTTAGCTTGGACGACTCTCCTAATCTTCGTTAGCTCAACAACTCTCATTGGATGCATTTGGACACGACTTTGGTGCAGATATAAAGAAATCCTCCTCAGCAGGCAGTAGGTTCTTCTTCTCGGCAGGCAGTGACCTTCCTGTGTTGCGACTTGATAGGAGCACAATGTGCGACGATATTAATGTGTTTACGCCCTCGTTTATGCTTTGTTTAACCCTTATTTGTCTAAAATCGAGTCATAATATAGTTTAGTGTCAATTTGGTAGAGTTTTGAAAATATGTGCTTTAGAATCCGAAAAATGACTAAGTATAAGAATTCTGAAAAATAGTGCAAAATGTATCTTTTTCGTGATTCTGAGATGAATGAAATTGTGACTTATCATTTTCCAAATTTGCTGAAATCTGGTATGCATATTATTGGCTTGCTAATGGGTTTTGTGTCAAAAATACAGATCAATCGGAGTTTGGAAAATACCCCAAAAGATGGCTGCAAATTAGCAGTTCTAGCAAATCAATCCAGGGACTTCCAGGATTTTTCCTCGGACTGTGTCCCAATTTCAAAAAATTCATTCCTGACGTTTCACAAGGAATTGGATCAAGCCCTTTTATATGGAGGATGTTCTACGTTTCTAGTTTCTCTGAGATTTGGAATCGCATCAATTGGAGCTCCGAGAAGGGAGTTATGCCAGATTTACCGGAGCAAGGTCATTCCAGCCGATTCCAGCAAGTTTCTGCCTCGTTTCCTTTGTTTCTATTTTCGATGGATATTTTGGCGCACCATTGCATATTTGAAGATTTTCCAAGCTTATTGAAGGATAGAGGAAGACATTGAGCCAAAGTAATGGAGGAAAAAGTGAAGAAAAGACGCAATCCTAGTCGGGCTAGGATTGCATGGCCGATCGGCAATGTTGCTGCCGGTTTTGGTTCTTGGCGGGCTTCGGGTATTTTTCCACAGACCAAGTTCACCACATGGAGTTGTCAAGCCCAGATATGAAGTCCATGAAGATGTGAAGCCCATGCTATGAAGAAAATTCAGAAAAAGAAGTCCAAGAATGCAATAATTATTCAACAAGGAAACATAAGCCAACTAGGAAAATGAATTCTCCTTTCCTTGTTGAGGCCGGCAACCCTAGCAATTTTCCTCTATATATAGTCATCTTTTCCACAGAAAAACTGATCACATCTCAAGCCAAAACACAAGTCTAAACTCTACCAAATTTTCTACCTTAAGTCTTAGAAAGAAAAGCTAGCCGAACCACCATCACCACCATCCAGAAAATCATTGCCGATTCACCTTCACCTTCAGCAGATCAAGACCATTCCGAGCCTTCATCTTTCATCACCGAGATCCACACGAGCTGCTGCCGCAAGGTGTCTAAATGTGTGATCTACTCCCTTCGGCTTGTAATTCTTTTATTTTTCAATACTATGTCTATGTAGTTTGGATATTCTTTTGGTATTTGTTTTTATGTCTATGTAAAGACAATTTGTTTATTTGGTTTTGCATGTTTAAAGATGTTTATGATTTTGATTCTTGGTGTCTTCCTAACTCTAAGGTATTGATTTCATGGTTTTATGAAAGATAAACATGTAAACACAATTTGTAAATATGTAACCGGTTAGGTCTTAGGGATGCATGCTTGACTTGATTCTCGATTTCTTCTTGATTAGTTGTTTGAATTCGTGTGCAACCGAAGGAGATGTTTAGATGCATTCGAAAGGCCATGAGTGTTGTCTAGATGTTGAATTCACTTGCCGTAGTAACATGGGTCAAGTTAGAACGCTAAGTCGATTTGGTTTATGTTGTTACCTAGGGTTAGAGTAATTCCTACAACTTGCTTGTCTAATATGAAGAGTGACGCCTTGCATGTTAACTTGTTTTCGACTAAGAGATTTCGTGCCTTATATGCTAATTCGTTAATTTTTACGCTAAGTGTCTTTAATCGGTTAGCTAAAGATTAGGATTATGCGCTAAGTTAATTCTAAGTATTTTCGTGAAATCTAAAATCGACTAGATAAACCGCTAAGGAGTTTAGTTAGGTTGGAATTAAGACGAGTCTTGAATATTTCTATGCATGTTTCCATGAGTCCTTACTTATTACTTGTTTCGATTTGTGATAGTTTTTAATGAGTGCTTTGCGTGAGAGATGTCAACCAAACTTGTACATAGTAGGTTTATGATTTATTTTCCAGCTTTTTCTCTAAAAATTTCGTACCCTAGTAGTATAGGGCAGCTTGCTGCCGACGCCATGTTCTCCCCCAATTTGTGACGATTTTGATGTATATTTGTGTTAACATTCTCATGTTTCAGGTACCCTTAATTCCCAGCTAGAACGATCCCTACTTATTCTATACTACTAACGATTGTAGTGTTATTATTGCTTGATGCTCGCTTAGGCGACTCATCACGACTCGCATAACTTCCTCCACAGAACAGATTTTGATGCGATTCTAAGTTTTCTAGAAACTAGATTCCCAAAGCTTTCCATGCATATATGGCTCGCATTCCCAGGTTTTGTGAGTCGTCCTGGAGAAATTTTGGATGTTGGATGATGTGCCTAGGAAATTACCGGAACTTACTAGAATTGCATCCGGATTTTACTTGTGATTCCTAGTACCTTCTTTTGCTCCAATTTCTATAAATTCTTCCACTGCTCAATCATCAACATGTCTACTGCTCATAAGAGAAGAACAATTTATCAAAAGAAAAGTGGAACTTTTACAGAACCAACAAAACATTTAAAGACTTAAAAAATCGGCTCTTGATAAATTTCTGCCCTTTTTCCTATATTTAGCACGTTTTCAATATAACTCTACCAAAGACTCATGACTCTATTATATGACTTGATTTTACATAAATAAGAGCTAAGCAAAGTATAAATGAAGGGTAAAACACATTAAGAACGTCGTATTTTATGCTCCTATCATTAGTCATAGTTCACGACTTTGTTCGATAAGTCATTTATTTAGAACATCCTTGATGTACTTTTGAGTTGTCATCAATAAAATTTATCTTATTCAATGAATGAAACGCGATTTTTACATCCCCTATGAAAGCATTAATGGTTCAACACGTCAAATTTTCAATGGCATAATTCCTTTGAGTTTACCACGAAATTGGTGATGTTAACTCATATCAAAACAAAATCACAAAACAAAACAAGAAAATCGCGTCAATCGCACGAAAATTGCCCTAGGCCGGAGCTTCGACAGGCCTTCTCGGCAGCTGCTTAGCAGCCTGGCAGCTCGCCTCGGCAGCCTCGTTAGCCTTTTGACAGGGCCTCGACAACATCGACAGCTACTCGGCAGCACGCCTTACAAGCTGCCTCGACAGCTCCTCGGCAGCATCATGCACATGCCTCGACAGCTCCTCGGCAGCATCATGCACATGCCTCGACAGCCCTCGACAGCCTTCCGGCAGCCATGAAACTACCATTGGCAGTCTCGTAGCCCTGCTGCCGGCAGGCACCCTTGTGCAGTCGGTCGGGACCTCCGCTGCCGATCCGACACCGAAAAAAAAAATTAGCTACGGCATCGCCTTGTCTTCGGACTTGATATGCTTCGGACTTGATATGCTTCGGACATAGCTCAACCTTAGCATCAGAGTGCCCCACGCACGACCGGCCTCGGCCTCGGTCCTCTCCTCGTGGCTATGTAGAAATTCTCTACTCATGACGTTTCCCCGGTGCGAGAACTAGGTTTTGCCAACTCTATATAATATACAACTGCCATACATACATCATTGGCCTTAACACACTTCGTTTTGTGATGATATGTTGCCCTCACACCCTTTAAGGGATCGAGTTCCGATTATATTCAAGAATATTCGCCATGTCTTATATAGACGTTTGATTCAATTTGCATTATTTTTGTAGATGTTTCATGGCGAGATCGAGTGCTTGTTGGATTGTGCAACGACTCACACCATTCTCCGGAATTAGCAACTGTTTACGGATTTTATGCCACACGGATCGTCGCTATCTACGATGACAGGAACAGGACCAATTGTAAAAGGTCGAGGTCCTGCCCAATTCCTTTGCCTAACGACACTGAAATTAGAGTATCTGACGCTCTGTATGCGCCGAAGGCGCCCTGAACCTTGCTTGCTTTCAAGGATGTGTGTGACAACGATTATCACCTCAATACTTATGTTGAAGATGGAACTGAATATCTGTTGATCAGCTCCACTCAAAATCTGCGTACTTGCATTGTGGAGAAGTGTAAGCGTGTTCGAAACTGCATGTATTTCACAACCATTTGAGCCATTAAATCCAATGTAGTTATCCTATGTGATACCAACACTTACAAACTTTTACATGATAGACTCGGCCACCCGGGCCGCGATATGATGATTCGTATTCTGAAGTGCTCCCACGGTCATCCGTTTTTCAAATCACAGAAACGAAGGAGAGATCATCACTACGAAGAACATGCTACCGACGCCGTGCCTAGGCACCTCGGCCATGGCTCGGGCTCGGCACAGACGCCGACAGCCTCTCGACTACAAAGGGAGGACCGACTGACCTCTTCTTCTCATGCCTCCGTGGCGATGTCCAATGCTCATCGCTCGTTTTGCAAAGCTTGCTCAGTAGCAAAACTTCAAGCAAGACCATCTTTTGCTCTTAACAAGGAACAAAATATTCCGTTCTTACAACGAATCCAAGGTGATATATGTGGACCTATAACACCAGAGTGTGGACCATTAAGATATTTTATGGTTCTGGTTGATGCGTCGACGCGTTGGTCACATGTCGCGTTATTGTCCATGAGGAATGCTACATTTTCCAAACTCCTAGCTCAGATTATAAAGCTTCGGGCTCACCACCCCAACAATCCGATTAAGTCAATCAGACTGGATAATGCTGGAGAGTTTATGTCAAAGTGTTTCGACGACTATTGCAGGTCAGTTGGGATTGAAGTTGTACATCCCGTGCCCCACGTTCATTCTCAGAACGGTCTTGCAGAAGCAGCCATCAACAGACTTCAGCTTGTTGCTCGGTCCCTCGTCATGGCCACTAACTTGCCGGTTTCATCATTGGGATATGCAATACTACATGCAGCTATGCTTATTCGTCTACGACCCACAGATAGCAGACCATTCAGTGCATACCAGCTAGTAACTGGTTACGAGCCTGACATTTCACATCTGCGCACTTTTGGTTGTGCCGTATATGTGCCAATCACGCCTCCACTGCGTACGAAGATGGGTCTTCAACGACGATTAGCTATTTACGTTGGATATTAAGCACCAACGATTGTCCGCTACATAGAGCCTACGACAGGTGATCTGTTTACTGCAAGATTTGCAGATTGTCACTTTGATGAGACATCCTTCCCGCCGTTAGGGGGAGATGGGAATGGATCCGTCCCAAAAAGAACGCCAGGAATTGATGTGTTTCTCTCCCACTATGTCTCATTATGATCCCCACACGTCTCAGTGTGAGACGGAAGTACAACGCATATTGGAACTATAAAAGGTTGTGGATTCAATGTCCGACTCCTTTACTAATATCGCGAAAGTGACAAGATCAACCATACCTGCTGTGAATGTACTTACTAGGCTCACCACGCGCCGCCGGTCTTGAAACTCATGCCCTGGGTGCTGTTGGCAACCTAGGCTCAGCCTCCTCAAGTGGAGAGCCGGCGTCGACTTCGGATCTCCCAAGGAAGAGGGGGAGACCATTCGGTTCCAAAGACATTGTACCTAGGAAGAGAATATGTGTTTCGGCACAAGCGATCCGCTCATCATCGATACTGTGACGCCGTCACACGAGATTGTCTATGACTGTACCTATGTCCAAGAATCAACTCTGAATTCCCTGGGGGACACCTCAGACTCACCGTTGATGTTAGAGAGCAAGAAAATCTCACTAAACTTCTTATGCATGCACAATCTTATGGAAAAGTCTTCCATGTATATCGATGATGCATTCACCTACGCCATTGCTCAAGAGATCATTGACGACGACAAAATGGAACCCCGCTCTGTTGGTGAGTGCCAACGAAGGGCGGATTGGCGGAAGTGGGAAGAAGCAATCCAGGCTGAACTAGAATCTCTAAAGAAAAGGCAAGTATTCGGACCGGTTGTGGCTACATAGCTTAAAGTGAGGCCAATTGGACATAAATGGGTCTTTGTCAGAAAGCGCAATGAGAATGGTGAAGTCCAGCGATATAAAGCTCGGCTGGTCGTGCAAGGTTTTTCTGAACGCCCTAGAATTAATTATGAGGAGACATATTCTCCGGTCATGGACATCATTACCTTCCGTTTTCTAATCAGTTTGGTAGTCTCAGAGAGACTCATTATGCAGCTTATGGATGTCGTTACAGCGTATCTTTATGAGGATCTAGATACCGACATATATATGAAAGTACCTGAAGGACTTTCGTTACCCAAATTAAGTGAGCAGAAATCACGAAGTGCTTTTGCTATCAAGCTGAAACGTTCCCTATATGGACTTAAGCAGTCTGGTAGAATGTGGTATAATCGCTTGAGTGACTACTTGGTTGGGAAGGGATACAAGAATGATGAGTTATGCCCTTGTGTGTTCATAAAGAGAACAAGTTTAGAATTTGCAATAGTAGTTGTCTATGTTGATGATATGAATATCATTGGAACTCCAGATGAGATAAATGAGACCGCAAGCTACTTGAAATCTGAATTCGAGATGAAAGATCTGGGAAGGACTGGGTTTTGCCTAGGCCTAGAGCTAGAGCACCGAAGTGGTGGAATCTTTGTACACCAGTCTGCATATGTCCGAAAGATACTCAGGCGATTTAACATGGACAAAGTTATGCATCCTACAGGAACTCCCATGGTTGTTAGAAGTCTGGATATCAACAAAGATCTGTTCATCCTAAAGAAGATGATGAAGAGGTCTTGGGAGTTGAATATCTGTATCTTAGTATTATTGGAGCTTTGTTGTACTTAGCTCAATGCACTAAACCAGACATTGCATTATCGGTGAACTTGTTAGCTAGATTTAGCTCTACGCCAACACAACGTCATTGGACCGGGATCAAGACTATCTTCCGATACTTGCAAGGAACCAGTGACATGGGCTTGTTCTATCAATACACTCATCAGGATTCGACCATCGGCCGAACCCTTGTACCCCACGATGGAAACCGTGGCTCGGACCACCACGAGTCAGCCGTCCAGTCCGGCCCCGGTTCGGCTGCTCGCCGCACCGCCGCAGCCTCCGCCGCCGTTCTTGATCACGAGGATGCCAAATCGTGGTCACGATATGGTTTCGGTAATACTCCCTCCTACCAAGGTACACTGAATGACGTTGTGGTAGGATTCGCTGATCCTGGATATTTGTCTGATCTACACAAAGGACGTTCCCAAACTGGTTATGTTTTTACCATGGGGAATACGGCGATATCTTGGAGATCAACTAAGCAAACCCTTGTTGCTACCTCCTCGAACCATGCTGAGATCATTGCACTACATGAAGCAGTCAAAGAATGTGTTTGGTTTCGCTCAGTTATATCTCACATTCGAGAGTCTAGTGGACTTGAGTCTACTACGATGGGACCAACTTGCATATATGAAGATAATGCAGCATGCATTGAGCAAATGAAGTTGTGATACACCAATAAATCTAATGCCTAGAGTAAATCTAATATCTAACTTAGTCTTTTTATTAGAACTAGAAACAAAACACACACTATGTGTGTGTAATTAATAAAAAATAATAAAAATATCTATTAGAGAAAAACGTGGGTATTAGTGAAAAAAGTTGGTGCTAGAGAAAATCGTGGGAGTGAGAAGTTAAACAGTTATTGAGAGATTTCATAAGGAAATTTATCAGATTTTATATATATATTATTTTGCTAAAAACTGCTCTATCCTTTGTTTATTAAAATCTATATTAATATATTCTATAGTGAAAAGGTTAAGACGTATTTTCATAGGCATTTTGGCTAGAAATATATGTTCTCTTAATAATAGTATAGATTAGTTTTTAGAGGGGAGAGTAATGCAATATTGATAGCTTACACCAGTTTGTTGGATTTTGCATGCCACTCATCTGTATCACATATTCAATTAACTCTTAGGAAAGTTTATATGGGACACATATATATTCATGATATTTCTGCTGCCCATATTGATCATAATGTGGGAGCAAGGAAAATCCATAGTAAATATTAAGTCACAAATTCAAGCTAATTTATTGGAATCGGGTATACAAACTGAGATGCTAGAAGGAGTCTAACGTGAGTCGAATTCACCTCTCACTCAACAAGGCGAGACAATGCCACTAGACCAAAAGGGTACTAGACTCTCTCTTTTTTTGAATCGAAGGTCAACCAGATTGTATTTAATAAGTAGAACAAAGATAACACACTCATCTTGGCCGGTATAAAGAGCTATCTTTTTAGGCTCTAACCCTAGTAAGCATATAAAACTAACAATTCGATATTAGATGGAGAAGTTTAAATAAAGTTAACAACCACACTAATTCGAGACTGCGAACACATTCAAATTATGCTAGACTGGCAGAGGGAGTAAACTCATGCTCTGCCGATTGTTCAGCTTGAGTTGCTTCAAGAAGTTTTAGTCCAAGTGCTTCCAACCGCCTTTCGTCAATTTCAGAGACCGGAACACTTGTCTTTATTTCCATACCATCAACCCAAAAAATAAAAGCTACCAAATACCAGATCTTTCCAAAACAAGCACCTGTAGTGGTTGCATGAGCTATATTAAATGTTCATAAGAATGGAAGCTTTTCAAATAAGATTATCACTAATAATACCATGGTCCCACTAATAAAAACCTTACACCTAAACCTATGTGTATAGATTAAGGCTTAGTTTGGTATTGAGTTTTGATGCAAATAATCACTTATAATTACCATTATGAGCAGGAGTGGAATCAGGATTTAGATATACTTAGGGTTAGATTTAAGAACAATAAAAATTGAATTTGTTTTTTTTTAAGTTTGAAACCCAATGGGAGGCTCATCCTCACGCCATTGATATTACCATTCAAAACATAATACAGGGGGGACATAAAACCAAAACCCTGTAAATTACATAAATTACATATTTATGAAAAATAAATTCTTATAACGCTTGGGACTTCGGTTATCCGTCATGATATTCAATACACTTATAATGAATAAACAAATTAAAACGAAATTTTGATAGTCTCATGCTTTTGGTTATTGATAGTCTCAAAAAAGGATAGTCCTAATAGAAATGTAATCCTTAAGGAACTGAATTTAGAATGTCTATAATTTTACTAGCACGGTCTACAATTTTATTCTTCAGATTTCAAACTAAGGATATAAATTCACTCATCGATGAAGCATGCATGCCATTGCATATGAATATCCTAGTTTACTAGTTGTATCTATGGAACTCAATTTTATGGCTCAGAACTTCATAATTCCCAATCAAACCTCTGTTTCTTATAAACGAATTGTGCCATAAATACCCAAAACTTATCCCAATTCCCAACCAAACACAAACCAGATATCTAAGACTCAATATTGAACACCCAACAGAATAAAAATTCGATGGAGTTAATGAATAAAATAGACAAAAGAAACTCTATCTGATTCAAACCTTAGAAGCTCTAGATTGAGAAGTCATGAGAAGGGCGTACTTGGTTGGCTGCCACTGATGCGACGACGACAGAGAGAGACTCGAGTTTACTGCTTTAAGCTGTAAAATGTGTTCCAGTGTTGGATTGGTTAGGTGACTTCATTCGAAAGCCTTGTGCTTGAAATCCTGCAAATATAATTACTGAAATGTTAGAAATGTTCACAACTTAATTAATTCAGCTCCCAATTCCTGAGAAACAAAGTAGTTAAACCACCAGTAAAGAAGCACTACATTTAGTACAACATTCACTCGTCAAAGACCATTCAGTCAATGACTCGATTCCAAGGCAGAACAAGAGTCCCGCATCATGCGTTTATGACTTCAGCAAAGTACGTGGCTGAGGTCCTGGCTATGATGGATAAAGAGGCTCTAGATGATCTTGCACTAGGTCAGAAGCGCGTGATTGGAAGGAGAAGCATCTCAAGAGTCAAGAACCAAGAAGAATAGAGACGATGAGCTTCTTAAGGTAAAGAAAGCAGAACATAAAAGGATTCTTAAGGAGATGAAGACAAAGAGATGGCATGACATGTTTCTCGTAACTCTAAAATCACTGAAAAAGTGCAGCTAATAATTTTTAGTTAGTGGTAAGCATAGTTCTGTCAAACATATTCAGGTTCCCCCTGATTAGTTGGTGCCTTGAACCTATGTACCCAACACATTTTTCCTCCCTTGTAAAGTTCTGTCATTGATATAATTATTTGTGAGATTCAGGTTCTTTCGAAGGAAAAAAAACCACCAGTAAAGTTCAACTCTTTCCAATCCCCAATCACAGATACCAAAAACATATGAAACAAACTACCATAACAAAACGAAATGAAAACACTTGAGATCTCTGTAAGTTCTATAAACATGAAGATTATACTATGACAAATTAAGATTAGATGTTAAACAATAGATACTAACTTGTTTGTTTTCCTGTTGATTCCATTTGACTAATCTTCTTCTAATTTCACTTCTGTATTTCTCGGATTTGCTTGATGGGACAAATGAAAACATAATGAGAATCATTTATATAGTGAACTAGAAGGGATCAGAATTGGTTAAGTCTTGCAGCCTTTGTAATTGTTGTTTGTCAGTTAAATGACAGTTTCTTCCATCAAGGAAACTGCCACTTAACTTGTTGTCATAATCCAAGTATCATAATGATCTATACTTTGAACTTTGTGCTTAACAGACTCTAACAACTGCATATATCTTTATTCGATATTTTCTGTATATATATGTACTGCAGTTCATTCAAACATACAAGCTATAAGTCCATAGTCTCTTACAAAGAGTTCTGTATTTTATATAAGTCTAGTTCTTCATCATGGTCTGATCTTACAATCTCCCACTGAACTAGAATTATATAAAACTTAGAAACTTTGTAAATAAACCATTCTTAATCGCGCATCATGAACTTAATATATAATGTGTATTCAAAATCCTGTCAAATTTAATCCTACTGAGATGAACCATAAAAGAACATGACAAATTGAAAAAATATCAGTCCTCTATAATCACATCAGAGCAAATCCAAATACATGGATTACCACAAGTATGATCATGCTTGTCAAAATAATCGAATTTACAAGCATAAATGATCCAGATGGAAACTTCAGACTGCATAAAATTGCTGATATGAAACCAGTTACTACAAGTATACTACTTAATAAAATTATGCAGTAACTTAATATGAACAAATAACTTCATTCATTATTTTATGAAGTACTTGATGAATACTGATATAAATGATAACAATAGCAAACACTTAGACATATCATATCATAAGTTTTAACTATACAATGCATTGCTAATCATCAAAGCTACTTAAAATACCCATGTTTTCAACATGATCAGTGAACACTGAAACTGGTAAAGCTTTGGTCAATGGATCTGCCAACTGCTCCCTTGTACCAATCTTGGTCACTTCAATCTCATTATCTCTTACACTTTCTCTCACTGAAAAATTCTTCACATCAATATTCCTTGAAGCTGAAGTCCTTTTGTTATTCTTTGAGAAAAATACTGCTGCCGCATTGTCACAAAACACCACTAATGGTCTTTTTATAGAATCCACAACCTTCATTCTGAAAATAAAATTTCTCAGCCATAGAGCATGTGCTGTTGCTTCAAATATGGCAATATACTCTACTTGAAATGTTGAAGTAGCAGTTAAGCTTTGCTTTGTAGTCTTCCATGAAATTGCTCCTCCAGCCAACATGAATATATAACCAAAAGTTGACTTTAAATCATCCAAATCCTGTTTATATGAGGCATCAGTATAACACTCTACTTCCAGTTCTTGATCTTCAACATGCTTATACACCAACATATGATCTCTTGTGCCTCTTAAATACCTCAACACCTTTTTACCAGCCACCCAATGTTCTTGTCCTGCATTTGATTGGTATCTAGATAACATATTCACTGTAAAACTAATGTCTGGCCTTGTGCACACTTGAGCATACATCAAGCTTCCTATCAATCTTACATAAGGCACATTCTCCATGCTTTTCCTTTCCAGATAGTTTTGTGGACACTGACCCTTGGGCAATTTATCTCCTTTAGAAATAGGTGTCTTCTGTGATCTGCATATCTCCATACCAAATCTCTGCAGAATTTTGTCTATGTAGTTCTTCTGTGATAATCCAAGTATTATCCTACTTCTGTTTCTACATATCTCAATGCCAAGCATATAATGAGCTTCCCCCATATATATCTTTCATATCAAAATTCTTCATCAAAAATTCTTTTGTAACTTTCAACAGATCAACACTACTACTAGCCAATAAGATATCATCCACATATAAAATTAAAAATATGAAATGACTCTCACTGACCTTGTAGTATACACATTCATCCAACTTGTTCTCTTC
Organism: Potentilla sterilis; assembly: GCA_963682095.1. Lineage (NCBI taxonomy): Eukaryota > Viridiplantae > Streptophyta > Magnoliopsida > Rosales > Rosaceae > Potentilla > Potentilla sterilis. The sequence goes on from OY821754.1 coordinate 50,158,099, forward strand.
AAATCCAAAGCTAGTGATAACTGCATCAAATTTCAGATACCATTGCCTGGAAGCCTGCTTTAATCCATAAATCGACTTGTTAAGTTTGCAGACCTTCTTATCATCCTCCACATAGCCTTCTGGTTGAGGCATGTAGATGTGACAAGACCCGCCCCGAATAACAACACTGTTATCCCGGATGAGTCCTGCGGGGACCACTTTAAGAGAGGTTTCTACCGAAAATTCGGCATGACCTTTCTTAAAATGGACAACCCTGACCTGAAAAAATAAAACCCAAAAACACTTCGATAAAATCAAGCCTGACTCTAGGAGCCACCTGCTCCCCCAATTTTTTTGACAATCTCCAATTCCAACAAGAACTCAGGTTTTAAAAAAGAAATGCGATATCCAAAACATTAACTACATAACAGTTAGCAACTTCGGTTTACAACACAAAAGTAAGCATTTCTTAATTTACAAACATTCAAGGCATCAGAGCGACCTTACAAAGAAAATGAAAACAATTTACAACAAGTAGGTTAAACTAGTAACCTACTATTTCCGGCAGCGGAAAAAGGAACTATGTACTCTGCCTCCGGCACCGAACAACTCTGCAAAACTGGGCAGTTTTAAAACAAAGAGCCCAGGGAAAGTAATTTAAAACATTAGCGTGAGTGGACGAAAAATAAACATAAACACACACTTACTTTTTTTCGACAAAATTTTAGAATAACCTTGAAATTACTTTCCGCATTTTCATAGTTAAAACCAAGATGCATGCATTACTGAGATATTAAATTTCGTAGACACTTAACATAAAAATCTCAACTCTTAGTTCAGGAATTTATATAAAAAAAAGAACGAAATCCTTACGAACGAAAAATTCTTGAATACCAAGTTAATATAAAAATGTATTTGAATATATGTAGGCCAATCCCATTGGCCATTGACGAAATCGAATATAAATAGGGAAATGTAAACCACCATATAATAATGAGCCTCCAAGGCTAAGGGTCAGAGTCTCACTTCTCCAAGACTCTAGAGCGTCCCACGCTGCCTGTACACGTCGACCACCGAGCGTGAACCTGACCTATGTGGTCAAATCGTCACCTCGCATGGGATCAGGCGACTAAGCTAGCTAGCAATAAATATACATCGACCCTAGTATGGTGAAAATCTGAAAACAAGAATAAAGTACATTTCCCTTAATAATTTATAATTTAATACGGTCCCCGACCGCACTTCTGAAACTTAAAATACAATTAAACCCATTCATAACCTCGTAGAAAAACAAATGAAATCAACCAATCGTAATAAGTGGAACAAAGTGGAATTTCTCAATCCTCGGAAATCTCATTTCCGAAATAATACCAATACATATGTATAGATAAGAATAAAATCATATTGTTTACCTTAAATCATAAATCATTTGAAAATCGATCAATTAAAATTAACTTATCAACGTTCAATAAACCATATTACTCTCATAATAAAATATTCAATGTAAAACCCTCCAAAGTGTTCAAAATCTTTATGCATGCATTGTTTCAAAACAAAAGTCCACTCACAGTACTAAGTCGACCTCTGAGTCGAGTCCTCCTCCCGATGAGTCTCTCCTCGGCCTGTCAAAGAACATACTCAAAACCTCAGACTCGATAACAATTTAGAAACCCAAAACAAAACCGTCCTCACTCGTACGCTTTCTCCGATTTCACCCAACTATGTGAACAAGGTCTCTAAAACCATATTAAACTCTCCTTCGTCGCCGCCACCGCCGCAGCAGCGGCAGCCGTACCGCCAAGGCCCCAATTTGTCCCAAAACTAACCAAGGTGCCTTTTCCCCCTTCTCTGCCGAACTGCACCACTGCAGCCGCCGCACATGGCGGCTGCCCCGGCGACAATCTCTCCCAATCACCCAAAACCAACAATTTCCAACCTTTACAATCTAAAATTATTTAGAATAAATCATAACTCCTTTTAGAAAAATTCAAAAATTTCCAAAAATAACACTAACACTATGCATTTCTCGAAAACAACCGAAATTCAAACTCAAAACACCCCCACGGTGGCGGCACCGCCGGCGGCAGCGGCGGTCAACGCTGCCGCCGCCGCCCAAAAATTTCCAAATTCCAATACAAGCTTCAATTCCACATTTCTAACAACTTTCTCTTCTACAACCATCACCAATTCTAAGCCCAAGAGGTTCAATTTCACAAAATCCCCAAATCGGCACTATTCACAAAAACCCTAGAATTTTTCAAAACCCCAAAATTCCTTACCTAGGCCGATTTTGCTTCGATTCTTTTGGTGGAGTGGTGGCCGGCGTCGTCCTCTACCTTTCCCCCCCCTCAAAATCCGGCCAAGAAATGGCCGGTTAAGGGAAAAGTTCTTGGGCTCCTACTCGGCTGCACGGTGGTGGAGACGTCAGGACGCGGCAGCTGGCGGGGTGGTGAGGCTGACCAGCGTCGTCCGATGCCGGTGGAGGACAGAACGGTGGCCGGTTGGCCGGTGGTGGTTCCAGGGGAGGTGAGGGCCGATTGGGAAGGAAGAAGAAAAGAAGAGAAATCGGGGGAGAAGAGAGAAGCACGGGGAGAAGAGAGGAAAAAAAAACAGAAAAGTGAAGTTTCCCTTTTGGGAAACATTTTGCTATTTAAACTCGGCCCAAAACGGAAAATTTTTTTTAATTTCCGTCACGAACTCTTTAATTATTTCCGACGAAACGAAACTCACTCGACGATTTAATCTAACGTTTTCTCCCACTCGTCTCAAACGAATTTCCGCTCAACCACTAAACGAACAAAACTCAAGGGCGAAAAATTTTAATGAAATTAATCAGAAACTAATCATGGTTCGGGACGTATCAAGATGTCTTCCTCCAAATTAATCACCATTTAAGAATGTTGTTTTAACATGCATTTAGTGTAACTCAAGATCAAAGTGAGCAACCAAACCCATCAAAACTCTAAATGCATCTTTAGTTGAAACAGGTGAAAATGTCTCATTATAGTGTATTCCTTCCTTCTGATTGTACCCTTTAGCCACAAGTCGTGCTTTGTATCTCCCAATCTTGCCATTTGCATCTCTTTTTTTTTTGTAAACCCACTTGCATCCAATCGGCTTCATATCTTCGGTTCTTTCAACTAATGTCCAGACTTTGTTTTGTGCCATACTCATAAGTTCATCCTCCATTGCAAGTGTCCACTTGTCACTATTTTCAGATTGCATTGCTTGCTTTAATGTCATGGGATCATTTTTCCCCAAATTAAATTCAACAGCAGTGAGGTATAAATGATAATCATCAGATATAGCTGATTTTCTTGCTCTTTCAGACCTTCTTAGAACAATTTGTTCATCGACGACTGCTTCTGGCACAATTTCCTCTTGCAAAATTGTATTGTTTTGCTCCTGGTTCTGATCTTCATTGTCTTCAGCTACTGGAACTGCATGCATTTCATTTTCTTCTGCAACCGCTAGAATTTCATTTTACATGACTGCAACTGGAATATTCACTGTGTCTTCAAAATGTTCAGGATTAGCAACTGTGGCTATAACTACTTCTTGCAAAAATTCTGGATAAACAAACCATTCTTCCATATTAAAATACTGACTTTCCACTTCACTGTTTTCCATCAAACTTTCATTTTGATCAAATACCTCATCAAAGTATGTGGCTCAGTGTGTCTCAAAAAATCTGTTATATTTGCCTTTAATGTAGAATTTGTAGCCTTTTGACTTCTCACAATATCCAACAAAATATGCACTGATGGATCTTGACTCCAATTTTTCTCTATCATTGTTATACACCCTTGCTTCTGCTTGACATCCCCAAACATATAAATGATTAACACTCGGTTTATATCCACACCAATGCTCAAATGGAGTTAAATCCACTGCCTTGCTTGGAGTTCTATTATTGCTAATGTAATTAGCTGTTTTTAAGGCTTCTCCCCATAAAAACCTTGGCAAACCTGACCTGCAGAACATGCTTCTCACCATTCCCATAAGAGTTCTATTTCTTCTTTCACAAACTCCATTTTGTTGTGGTGTATAAGGGGTAGTATATTGAGCAACAATGCCACAATGTTCAAGATACATGGCAAATGGTCATTTGTGCTGCCCTTTCTCTGAGTATTTTCCATAGTACTCACCACCTCGATCTGATCTAACAACCTTAATGAGTCTTTCAGTCTGTCTTTCAACTTCAGTTTTAAAAACTTTGAAAATATCCAACACACTAGATTTTTCTAATAGAAGATAGACATAACAATACCTTGAAAAATCATCTATAAATGTAACAAAAGATGTATTTCCACAAATAGTTTCTACTGAAAAGGACCACAAACATCTGTATGAATTAAGTCAAGTAAACCAGATGCTCTTTTTGATGAAAATTTTCTTTGATTTGTCATTTTCCCTTTCATGCAGTCTATACATCAAAATCCTCAAAATTTAATTCTGGAAGAATACCTTGTTTGACAAGTTCATGCAATCTAGTTTTTGAGATATGTCCTAATCGTTTATGCCATAAAAATGATGAGTTGAGTTGTGAAAATTTTCTTTTTGTTCCAACAGAATGAGAAATATTGAAAACATGATTTTTTTTCAGCCTTATTTATGCAATTAACATGCCAATAACCTTCAACAAGATCAGCTTCACCAAAACAAACAGAATTTTTAAACAAACACATAATTTTATTATCACATGAAAAACTATAATCATCATTCAATACAAATTGAGAACCAGATATTAGGTTTCTCTTTATTAAAGGAACACAATACACATTATTTAGTATTAACACAAACTTATTCCTAAACACCAGATTCACAGTTCCTACAGCTTGAACTGCCACCCATTGTCCATTTGCTACACAGACTTTTGTTTCATCCTTGTTTGGGATTGTTTGGCTTAATAATCCCTGTAAAGAATTAACAACATGTATGGGCGAACCAGTATCAAACCACCAGGAATTTTTATCAATATAAGAATGAGACTCAAAATTAAAAATTGGTTTTGATAAAAATGTACCTTTCTTATTCAGCCAATTTTAAAACCCTCACAGTCCTTCTTAAAATGACCAGGCTTCTTGAAAGAAAGAAAAAGCACTTCATTGGAACTTGATGCTTTACAGACTTTCCCTTATTCAGATCATGTTTCACCCCAGAACTTAATGCACCATTCTTAATGCCAAAATGCTTGTTTCCAGCAAATTTCTTTGGCTTGTTAATGTAATTGATGCTCACAGCCTTTCCCCTCTTAATCATATCCTCTTCTTCCTGCACACAAATAGAGATCAATTTGTTAAGGCTCCAGTTCTCTTCCTGTGTGTTATAGAGGCTCTTGAGATGACTGTATTGGTCAGGGAACGAGTTTAGAAGCAGTGTCACTAGAAATGATTCTTAAATATTCATTTTCAGGCCCCTTAGTTTCTCAGCAATATTTGCTCCATGCATGATGTACTCTCTTATGCTTCCAGTTCCATTGTATCTCAGTTTGTTCATCAGCCTACTTTGTTCAGCCTTGTCAGATGTCATATACTTTTCAGCAATCGCGTTATAATAATCCTTGGCAAATTCAGAATCTGGTATTCCTCCTTTGACAGCATCATTCATGCTCTTCTTGATACAGATCAAGGCCATCTTGTTATGTTTCAGCCATGTCATATAGTTGTCCTTCGCCTCCTTAGTTGCATTCTCAGCAGGTGTATTTGGTGGTTCTTGTTTCAGTACTTGATCAATGTCCAGCATCGCCAAGTTAAGTTCAATATCAGACTTCCACTTCTGATAATTCTGTCCATTAAGCATTTGGTACTGACTGATATTCAGAGGGAAATTCATGGCTGAAATGAATTTAACTTGAGTCAGTTATTCATGAAATCTTTAGTTGCACATACTGTATATACATATTTATATACTGTATTCAAGTTCCACTACATACAAAAAAATATATACATGTATATGCTTATCCCAGAATGTTAATTCAGTTTGCAAAACATTTAATGTAGAACATATAATCAGATAAGTAAGCATATATCATTCTAAGAGATTGGCATCATTTGTGATGCACATATCTTTGATGAATAGCATACTAAAGCCATCTGCTATATATGATAAACAAGAAAATCTCAGTTCATAAATTTAACCGCTTTGGAAGTCAAATTTTATTTCCAGACATTCAAGTCCTCTTTCATTCTTTGAATGTATTTCTCATACATCTATATTCAACTAATTTGTTAGTATGAAATATATATGCACAGAATACCTTCAAATTTCACTGAATTGATCTATTGCATATTTATATGAAAACATGGCTACTTTGATAGCATCTTGTTTATACAAAATATGCAGTAGTATGAAAATTACGTTACTGTTCGATAATCATACATGAAACTAATATCAGTTGTATATTGTATACATGTCAGACAAGAAATGCATAGGAAAACTAAACCAAAACATAAGAATATATTGATCTTCATACATATATGCATATCAAGTCCCAAGATATCAAATCTAACAAGTATAAGTAAATATTCATCAATCGAAATCTGAGCATAGAATGCTCTGATACCAACTGTAAGTTCAATAAACATGAAGATTATACTATGACAGATTAAGATTAGATGTTAAACAATAGATACTAACTTGTTTGTTTTCCTGTTGATTCCATTTGACTAATCTTCTTCTAATTTCACTTCTGTATTTCTCGGATTTGCTTGATGGGACAAATGAAAACAGAATGAGAATCATTTATATAGTGAACTAGAAGGAATCAGAATTGGTTAAGTCTTGCAGCCTTTGTAACTGCTATTTGTCAGTTAAATGACAGTTTTTTCCATCAAGGAAACTGCCACTTAACTTGCTGTCATAATCCAAGCATCCTAATGATTTATACTTTGAACTTTGTTCTTAACAGACTCTAACTACTGCATATATCTGTATTCGATATTTTCTGTATATATATGTACTGCCGTTCATTCAAACATACAAGCTATAAGACCATAGTCTCTTATAAAGAGTTCTGTATTTTATATAAGTCTAGTTCTTCATCATGGTCTGATCTTACAATCTCCTCATCTTCTCAAAATTGAAACACACTATGCAAATTAGAGCACAACCCTCATCAGAAATCATTCACAAATTCATATATAACTCGTCAAAAATTCAAACCCAGAAACCAATACAAGTATACAACCCATTAAACGCTTCAAGAACCAAACTTCCAAAGACCCTTAAGAGTTATTAAGAGCAACAAAGTATGGAAGTAATGGAAGTATGGAATCTAGAAAAAACTTACCAATCAGATAACGCAATCCCAAACCTGCGTTTGGGAGATTTGATCGAAGATGATGATGGAAAATTGGAAATGCAATGGAGTCGGTTGCAGCCTGCAGGAGTCTTTCTTTCAGATGGTTGGGACTCTGGGAGCCTGGGACGCAGGGACTCAGTGTTCTTCTAAAAAAAAAAAATTTCTCCTCTCCAAAAATTACTTGGGCTAAAGCCCACATAGCCCACAGGCTGGATCCGCCCCTGATTATGAGTTGATTATGTGTTTGGTAAGTTTTTTATAAGGTGTTTGTTTATAAAATTTAGTTGAAAAAACCACGATTTTAAAAAGCATGTCAGATGTTGCTTATTTATAACTCAATTTTTCCATATTTGATTTTTTTTAACCTCAATACCAAACTAAGCTTAAGACTTTGTCTCAAAAGATGTGGCTCCGTCGTATCGAATTATTTGCATGAATTAATTTAAACAATAATCTATCTATTTTGAATTTTCTCCAATACGTTTCCGCCTACATGCATACATACGTATATTAAGTTTCCCATGCCCTTCCTTTTTTTAATGTTTTTTTTTTTTTGAATAAAGGTTGGTACAACTGTCCTTCATTTCTTTACCTTTCGTTAGGTTGAATGAAATTTTGCAGAGATGATCTATACATTGGGTTCTAACATCTTAATGGTGGAGATGTGGAAATATGACCGAAAAGTGTTTCAAAAAAGAAACTTTTCACGTTAATTTGAAAGCGAAGGTTCGCTCTGAATAGAGACTATATATATTATTCTTATTGGTATCACAGCCTTAAGCGTTACGATTTATTATTATAAAAAATTTCTCAATCCCCAAGTGGCGGATTACCGCCTAAGAGTGGTCTCTTGAGATTGATCTGTTAAAACACTCAAACCTCAGGTGGAGGACTACCTCCTAGGAGCGGTACTTGAGATAGCTCTATTAATCTTTTCTTTATTGCGAAGTGATTGTGTTCCTGATCTATCTTATTAAGTTTGTTAGTTCTTCTTATCTTTTGTGCCTTGCCTATAGTCTTTATTTTTTTCTAACCAAACAATAAGTTCAGGTCCAAACAATAAGTCCCAGGTGAGGCATGACCGAATGCGGCATGAGCAGAGCTGAGAAAACCTAAGCTCTTTAGGCAGCGTTTAGATAAGTAGAATTCCACAAGCTTAGTAATTTGGCCAGTTATATTTTCATTTCCCAATATGAGTAGATTATTTAGATCTTGCTCATTTACTTCTAATTCCTCTAGATTCTCCTCCCTTAATAGGATTCCAGACATAGTTAATGAAGAACAAATAGAATACCAGTCAAATGATAATATAGATATTAACGATTTGAATATTCCTAAAGTCCCTAGTAATGAAATTTATAAGAAAAAATAGTCTCTTTCTTCTTTCAAAAGTGAACACCATATTAAAACAGTCGAACAAGTTTATGCTCTTAGTAAACAACATGAAACATCTCAACTTTTTAGTCCTGAGTCAATTAAAAAACACAAAAAAGAAGGTCACAACTTCCTACATATAGGATTAGTCCAAATTAGAGTTAAACCATTAACAAGAAAATGTCTAAATGCTTCTTGTTTCTGCATAAACCCGTAGGCCTAGTGGAAACTGATGAATCTAGATGTGATCTCCTCCTGCAAACCTGCTAACTAAGGGGAATACCGGGCGGGCCGGTCTTCTCCTCTCCGATGCCTAAGTTAGTATAGTTGGGATGAATAGATAATTTAAGTAAGAGTCATAAGCAGTTGGAGAGATCAGTTACCTATTAAAGAGGGTAGTTGAGGCCCTTATATAGGTGGTCGGGCGTGAGGTCTGGTCTTACTCTTCGATGTGGGACTGGTTTCCTTCTATTCACACACAAAAAGACAGCTCTGGCGGCCTGTTCGGCAGGCTGGCGTCCCCGGTCCCCGGGCCCCTGGTCACAAGGTAGATTGCTGGACCTCGGGTCCGGGTGCTGGTGATCCTGCTCTGAGCCTCAGTTCGGCCCCGAATGCACTGGCTGCGGGTCTGTGGGCTTATGTAGCCCCTCTGTGGCTACTGTCAACACTTCTATTCTTATCTGTCTCAGAGATGCACGATTTACTGATTTCAATAATAGTACTCTTGGCATAATTGAGTCAAGTCTTTTTAATGGTCCAATTCATTTTGATTGTTACCCTGATTTTACAATCAACCTTAGTGATCCCCATATATTAAAAACCTTAACTTTAATTTTAAAACTTCATGTTATAATTTATTAGAAGGCACCCAACTTTTGGCATTAATTTATAAAATTCATTATAAAGTTACTGGAACAAACATGAATTTTCAAGTTATTAGTAAAAGTCTAAAAAATCGAACACTTTTAATTCAGAGTAGCCAAGATAATGCTAACATTAGAGTCCCTCATACAATTAAATGGTCTGATGTCCATATTCCTTCAGAATGGTCCCTTACAAGTGAAAACCAACCTACAAATATACAACATAGTATATCTTATCTAAATTCACTACTAGAAAAAAGGTTTTTCTAGACGAAATAAAAAAAAACGGCCGACGACTAAAAATTTTCGTCGGTAATTCCATAGAATAGCCGACGATTTTATTTTTCGTCGGTAGAAAAACAAAATCGTCGGCCATAGTTTGGGAATAGCCGACGATACTTTTTTTTCGTTGGTATAAACAAAAATCGTCGGCTATATTCAGATTTCAGTCGACGATTTGGATTTTCGTCGGCCTTTCTCTGAAACATTAGCCGACGAAAACTTTTAAAATTTTGGCCCGACGAAATTGTCATTTTCGTCGGCTATAAGTCTATATATTTTCATATCTAGACAGCAGCTGCTCATTTAAAAAAAACGAAAAAAAACGGGAGAAATAGTGAAAAATCTGTGGGTATTGTTGAAATCCGTCCTCTCTTACATTATGGAGCTATATATAGGTACGTGTATGTGTATATATGTTGATTTTGAGTTTTAGTTGAGTTGATTTTGAGTTTTAGTGATTTTGATTTAGTAAGTGATTTTTTGTTTTGTTGTTGTTTTAGTGTTAGAATGTATGTATATATGTTGATTTTGAGTTGATTTTAAGTTAGAGTTTAATTATGTGTTTTAATTTGATGTTATTTTAATTAGTGTTAAAATATATATATATATATATATATATATATATATATATATATGTGTGTGTGTGTGTGTGTGTGTGTGTGGGTGTGTGTGTTTTGAGTTTAATTATATATATATATATATATATATATATATATATGAGTTGATGTTGATAATAATATATATTGTAATGTAATTAATTATTAAGGATTTATATATATATATATATGTATATGTTAATTAATTTCTTATTAATTAAAGTTATATATATATATATATATATATATATATTATTTTCAGGCTTATATGGATCCGGATAAGAGTTGGATTTCGCTTCCAAGGCATGACCGAATATACACTACAGGAGTTGTGAATTTTTTGCAGTTCGTCGAGGAAAATGCAAACGGGAATGAATACCATTATTGCCCGTGCAATAAATGTAGGTGTCGCAGTGATATGTGTCGATTTCCGATTAGGACAGTATGGGAGCACCTAAAGAGTAATGGGTTTTGGCCGAAGTACACACGTTGGATATTGATAGGAGCACAATGTGCGACGATATTATATGTTTTTACCCTCATTTATGCTTTGTTTAACCCTTATTTGTCTAAGATAGAGTCATAATATAGTTTAGTGTTAATTTGGTAGAGTTTGGCGAAAAGTTGGTTAAGAATCCGAAAAATGACTAAGTTTGAGGAATCTGGAAAATAATGCAAGTTGTCTTTTTCGTGATTCTGAGATGAGTAAAAATGCGATCTATCCTTGTCCGAATTTAATAAAATTTGGTGTGCTTATTATTCATATACTGAGGAATGTTGTGTTAAAATTTCAGATCAATCGGAGTTCGGGAAGTCACTCAAAAGATGGCTGCAACTTGGCAGTCCGAGCAAACCAATCTAGGGACTTTCAGAATTTTCCTGGGACTGTGTCCCAACTTCAAAAAATCATTCCTGACGACTCATAAAGAATTTGATCAAACTGTTTTATACAGAGGTAGCTATGTGTGTCTAGTTTCTCTGGGACTTGGAATCGCATCAATCGGAGCTCTGAGAAGGAAGTTATGCCGAATTTACTGGAGTAAGGTCATTCTGCCGGGAAAACAACAACTATCCCGGTTGCACAAGGAAAGCTTTCCTTTGGACTTTTGAAGCATGGATCGGATATTATGGACCTAAAGATATGTCCATACTAACTTAATGAGAAGATTCAAGTCTAAGGCTAAGAAGAGTCTAGAAGAAAAGAATTCAGATAATAAGAGAAAGAAAAAGAATCCTGATTAATTTCGGGAAAATTCATGTGCACGTCTCTCAACTTCCACGGACTCTCCCGGACAGCACACAATGAATCAGAATTTGAGCCTTATATGGATAGAAAGCTACAGGAGTCTAGTTTCCAACCCAACTAGAATCACCTTAATATCTATTTTTTAGATAAAGATATTCCATAATCTTCACTCGAAGGTCAAATCTGCCAGCAGGATAAGTTTGAGAAAAACTAGGTTTTGTGAACCCTAGTTGCAGCCACCCTTTTGCCTCTATATATTGGACGATTTTCACACAGAAAATATCATCATCTTCTCTTCCTCACTTGAACTTATCAAAACTCTGCCGAATTTCCACCATAACAATCCTCACATAGAGCAAAGCCGAACCATCTCCACCACCTTTCCTAAAAATCATTCCAATCACCATCACCAATCCTCTTGCCGAATTCTTCAACGAAGGTTCTCAATTCGGATTGTAATTTTCCATGGTTTTTGTTTCTTTGTACTTATACATTATTTTGTCTATGAAATATGTATGGATTCTTGGTTGTAATTTTGGTTTTGTAAATTATTCTTGGGATTTCCGAATTCTTGTTATATTATTTGGTTATCTTTGGTTTAATTTCCGAATTATGCATGTAGTTTAATCTAATATGGTATTATGGGCAGTAGGCTTTTGCATGTTTTCTTGATTTAATTAGGTTGATTTCCTGAATTTGTATGCATAAAAATCGTATGCATGGAGGTAGTCTTGGCCATGACTATCCTTTGTGTGTTGGTTTCACATGCCGATTTAATACATGTTGAATCATACGCGAAGTTGGTTTTAATTTGTATTAATCTAAAGGGCTAGAATAATTCTGGAAATTTGCATGTCGATGTGGGATGAGTGACGCCATACCTGCTAACATGTTTCTAATTCGACATATTGTGCTTATGTGCTATTTGTGTTTAATTTCTACGCGAAGTATTTTTAAACCGATTAGTACTATGTTTAGGATTACACGCGAAGTTGATTCTAAATACTTGTGATGTTTTGAATAATTAGATATACCGCGAAGGCTCTAATTAAATTGGAACTTAATTGAATCTTGGATCCGATTTTAGCTTGCTGCCCCTATTACTTTGTTTAATTTCATTGCATGTTTAATGAGTTTTGTGTTTTGTGATTGTGTGGAAGATGTTGATTAATTGTATATAATAATTTAGGATTTAAATTTAGTAAAAATCAGTAGGTAAATTAGTTATAAAAATCGACACCCCCTTTATTTGCAATACTTTATGTGATTAAATGCCCTTGATTTCCCCGGATAGAACGATCCCTACTTGTCAATACTACAATCGACACAAGAAGGGTATTATGTGTATGAAGTTGTTTTGCATGTACTTTGTGCTTGGATAATAGCTCCATCAATTTTTGGCGCCGTTGCCGGGGAAATTTAATTATTTTGATTCATAAATTTTCTATAGTTTTTGGGATATGTATAATAAGATTTTTCGGAAGTGTAATAGTAAATGAGGATTTCCGATTTTTGTTTTTGGTTTTTGGTTTGATTAATTGCCGAATTATGTGATGGATATTTGTGAATGTTTGTAACACTTAGATAATTTCTAGGAAGTTGATAGTTTTATGTATGCTTAAGTTTATTGTAGTTTCTAAAGTGTAACATGTAGGTGAAGCCTCTTTTGTTGATCATAACCAAAACCCTTCATACGAATGATGCTTTGTTGGATCCGTTTTATATAGATTGGGAAACGCGGGATACTTCCCCCCCACGCATACAAGCGACATTTTGGCAAAGTTATTACTTCTGTGAGGTTGAGGGCGGTTTTAATCAACACTTGTAGACTGCTAGGGACCCGAGTTTATTTTACAAAGTATGTGGCAAGTTATTTTCATTGATTGGTTCTCAGGTTTGTAAAACTGGTTCTCAAGGCCCACAGACTGATGTTCATTCTCGGTGAGTGAGTCAATAGGGAGTTCGCTCTCCGTGGTTACCAACAACGAGACATGTCTGGTTCCTAAAGGGAGTTCGCTCTCCGTGAATCTTAACAACACCGCCTTTGAAAAGTAAAATACGCTCGACCCTAGACAACAGCTTGTGCCGAAGCATCACCTCACTTTAGACGCTAGAAGATAACTTGAACATATGTGAATCTATTCTTCTTCAAAGATAAAATTCGTCTTTAACTTTTGAGGTATATCGGAATAAGCATGATACTACCTTGGACTGTTTCAGCCCATTGCACTGTTATCTCCTCTGCTCCACGTACCTCGAATTTTAAAGTTGTGTGAATAAAAGAAATTAAAAACTCTAAGTTTCGGCATTTCCTTTACATACATAATTCGAATACTTTAAAAACCAAACCATTGTGTGATACATATAAATTATGTGTAAATTTTCGTGACCTATTGTATAACTAGTTTAAATTGTTAGGGAGTTTTAAAAGTTTATTATGTTGAGTTTGTTTTTGGGGGGAAGAGGAATAGGTAAGGTCACTAATGCTGATATTAGCCTTAACCCTTCATACTAGCGCTTGCGTTTTTATGAGGTTGAGGGCGGCTTTTATGCACTTTAGTGGTACTGTCAACATAAGGTTCTCAACAGAGTAAGGGGCATTCATTAGTTCGTTTGTTTCTAATTTTTTGGTGTTGAGGTTTGTTTAACTAGATCTCAAGGCCCATAGACTGATGTTCATTCTCGGTGAGTGAGTCGATAGGGGACTTGTCCTCCGTAGTGTCCAACAACGAGTCTTGCCTCACTCCATCGTTAGAACTTTCGTTCTAGCCTTCTGAAACCACAGAATTTTGTGTCTAGACGATAGACCTAGGCCGCACGTCCACCGAGCTTCAAAACTTTTAATGAGTTTGATATGAGTAAATTTTTAATCTCAAAAGAAAACCTTCTTGGTTTGAATTTTCGAGGTATATCGGAATAAGCATGATACTACCTTGGGCTGTATCAGTCCATTGCACCGTTATCTCCTCTGCTCCACGTACTTTGAAAATTCAAACAAAATTTAATAGCAATTTAACTAGGGATACATATTATACATTTTTGATACTTTTTCGTTTATACTTGTAAATTTGTGTGAAATATACTTGTAAATTTTCGTGTGATACACATACTTATACTTAATTAAATTTTCGTTTGATACTTACTTATATTTTCGTGTGATACTTTAACCCTAACACTAACATATACATTCTAACTTTACATCAAACGTTTACTTTTCTTTTAAATTCATTGACTAAACACTTGATCTTTTGAATAAATTTCAGGTACATGAATGTCCAGTTGGTCACGCGACATTAGAGGCCGTTTGTATCGAATTGGAGAGATATACGATCTAGAGTTGCCAGCAACGCTAGGTCAAGCACGTTCACCATCACCAGAACATCAGTTTGTACCTCCCACCTCATCACTTTTTTATAGAAGTTTCGTTGCACCGCCATCACCATTTCCTTCAGAGTCTTCGTGTGAACTAAACCCTTTGTTTCACGAAGAACCAGAGTTTGAGCTACTTCAGAGTCCCATACCAATTCAATTTTTGAACTTTGATTTATCTGATCCCATATTCAATATGACTTCATTGAGGGAAGAAAATGGGCAAGTTGATACACCACAAGGAGGGGCAGTTAGGCCAAGCAATGTGACATATCCTGCTGTTGCAGCTGGCAAATCAGCAGAATTTGAGTTGAAGGGTGGATTTATTCACCAATTGCCCAAGTTTTATGGACTAAGTGGAGAGGATCCTAATCGCCATCTCCACAAGTTTGAATTTCGATGTGAGTCAATGTGCCCAACTGGGGCAGAACTACAGCATGTGAGGATGAAGGCATTTCCATTCTCACTTGAGGATAGGGCATCAGAGTGGTTTTATGCAATGCCACCAGGCAAGATGACGTCTTGGAACACAATGGTGAAGGAATTTCTCACCAAATATTTTCCTTCATCAAGGGTGACACAAATTAGAAAGGAGATTACGTCAATCAGACAAGAGCCAGACGAGAGCTTTGATGTGTACTATGATAGGTACAAATCCTTAGTGGCAACGTGTCCTAATCATGGGATACGTGAAGGTCTTCTCCTCTAATACTTTTATGAAGGCTTGCGTCCTTTGGAGCGCAGATTTCTTGATTCAGCTGCTGGAGGATCTTTAATGGAAAAAAGCAAAGAGGAGGTTAAGAATTTGTTGGAGATGCACTTTACTAATCAACAACAGTTCGAGTCTACTTCCTCAAGACGAGTAAATGAGGCTAGCGGTTTTGAAGAGTCTAATGTTGTCAAGGAGCTTAGGGAAGACATGGGGAAGCTCACTCAGATAATGTCCCAAATGATTAAGCAGAAACATGCCCAAGTCTGTGGGGTGTGTAGCATGGAGGGCCATACAGCTGATGGATGTCCTCAAGTGGTAGGGGGTGATAATTTTGAGGAAGCCAATGCGGTTGGTTTTCTAGGGCAGCAACGTCCCAACTACCCCAACTTCAACCCCAGATTCAATGATCATCCAAACTTCAGATGGGCCAATAACGATAATGTGCTTAGGCCAAATGTTCAACAAAATGCACTCTACCAACCTAGGGCTGCCGCACCCTTTCAGAGGCAACAAGGACAATTCATGCCGAATCAGCCCATGCAACCGATGCAAGCTCAAGTGCCACAAAGCAATACCAATTATGATGCCATCATCCAATCACTATCAAGTGCTACCCAGACATTGCTTGCTGGACAACAAACCACCAACAAAGATATTGCTGAGCTCAAAAATCAAATGGGCCAAGTGGTGGATTTCATGGGGAAGTTCAATGAACAAGGGAAGCTACCCTCAAATGTGATCAAGAACCCCAAAAATGAGCAGGCACAATCCATCACCACAAGGAGTGGAAAGACCACACAAGGGCCGGCATTGAAGAGAGGTGATGACGTGAGAGAGTTTGAAGAAGAAGAAGGAGAGGCACATGGCAACAAGGTGGTGACGCCACCTATGATGAAGAGGGAATTGGAGAAGGATCCAGCAACCTCGAAAAAAGAGGCACCTAAGGTTAATGACCCTAATTCAATTGATTTAGTTAAGACTAATCAATTTTCTTGTTTACCTTTTCCCTCTAGGTTCGCAAAGTCCAAGAAGGACAAATCTGATGAGGAGGTGTTGGAGATCTTTAGAAAAGTGGAGGTCAACATCCCCCTTTTGGAATGCATCAAGCAGATTCCAAAATATGCCAAGCTTTTGAAAGAACTGTGCACAACAAGAAGGCATACAAGGGAGGAGCAGGTGGTGAAGATGAGTGAGACGGTTTCAGCTGTTCTCTAAAGAAAGCTTCCACCAAAAATGAAAGACCCAGGCAGCTTTACAGTGCCATGTAAAATTAGACAATCTTGTTTTGATAAAGTTTTACTAGATTTAGGGGCTTCAAAAAATGTTATGCCTTACAATGTGTATAAGTCCCTAGGTCTAGGAGAGTTGAAAAAGGACAACGTAATTATTCAACTCGCCGATAGGTCTAACAAATATCATGAGGGATATGTTGAGGATGTTCTTGTGCAGGTGAATAGTCTAATTTTTCCTGCAGACTTCTATGTGCTACATATGGAAGAGTCGCCCCTAAATTCCACTCAACTATTGTTGGGGCGACCATTCATGAGGACAGCAAGAACAAAGATTGATGTTGCTGAGGGGAATCTCACCATGGAGTTCGATGGTGAAATGATTAGCTTCAACATTTTTGAAGCGATGAGGTATCCAATTTCTGACCTTAAACCTTGCTATGCTATTGACGTAGTTGATTCTATTGCGCAGGTTTTGTCAGAAACTTTGGATCAATAGCAACTAGCTATTGAGCAAGGGGCTGGAATTGACACATATGGGGAGAACATTTCGATGGAGGCACGGCAAGACCTTGAGCCGTGCATTGCACAAGTAGTTGCCGAGCTAGAGGGAACACCCCACTTGATGAGGTATAATCAGTTCATGTCAATTCCCATTTCCACTAATAAAATTCTACCATCTGTGGAACAGGCCCCTATATTAGAACTGAAGGTGCTTCCCAACCATTTGAAGTATGTATACTTGGGAGACAATGACACACTACCAGTTATTGTGTCATCACAGCTGAGTGAGCAGCAGGAAGCACGTTTGACTAGCATGCTGAAGAGAAACAAGACCGCTATTGGATGGACATTGGCGGACATCAAGGGAATCAGCCCTACAACGTGTGTCCATAGGATCTTGCTCGAGGAAGGAGCCAAGCCTATTAGGGAGGGTCAGAGACGTTTACACCCCCCTATGATGAAGATTGTGAAGGACGAGGTGATCAAATTGCTGGATTGTGGAGTCATTTATCCTATCTCAGATAGCCAGTGGATTGCACATGTCCAAGTTGTACCTAAGAAGAGTGGAGTCACAGTTGTGAAGAATGACAAGGATGAGCTCGTGCCCCAACGATTAGTGACAGGTCATAGGATGTGCATCGACTACAGAAAGTTGAATGCTACAACTCGAAAGGATCACATGCCTTTGCCTTTCATGGACCAGATGTTGGAGAGACTAGCTGGGCACGAATTCTATTGCTTCTTGGATGGGTACAGCGGTTACAATCAGATATACATTCACCCAGATGATCAGGAAAAGACGACGTTCACATGTCCCTTTGGTACGTTTGCCTATCGACGCATGCCTTTTGGTTTATGCAACGCACCAGGTACATTTCAACGTTGTATGTATTCCATTTTCTCCGACTATATTGAAAATATCATTGAAGTCTTTATGGATGATTTTAGTGTTTATGGAAAAGACTTTGATGCATGCTTAGAGAATTTGGAATTAATCCTGAAAAGATGTGTAGAAACTAACCTTGTGCTTAATTGGGAAAAATGTCATTTCATGGTAAAACAAGGGATAGTTTTAGGACACATAATTTCTGCAAAGGGTATTGAGGTTGATAGGGCCAAGATTGATATTATGCTTCACTTACCCTCCCCTACAACTATAAGGGAGGTACGTTCGTTTCTTGGCCATGCAGGTTTTTACAGGAGGTTCATCAAGAATTTTTCGTTGGTGGCCAAGCCCATTTGTGCCTTATTGCAGAAGGATGTTCCATTCATATGGGATAAAGGGTGTGAAGATGCATTTGTGAAGTTGAAATTGCTATTGACGACAGCACCTATCATGGCGCCACCAGATTGGACGCTACCTTTTGAGATCATGTGTGATGCTTCAGACTATGCAGTTGGAGCAGTTCTTGGACAGAGAAAAGAGAAGAAGCCGAATGCCATTTATTATGCTTCTCGTACATTGAATGATGCTAAATTGAATTACTCTACTACTGAGAAAGAATTGTTGGCTGTTATTTTCGCTTTAGAAAAATTTCGATCATACATTTTGAATTCTAAAGTGATTGTTTATTCTGATCATGCAGCCCTAAGATATCTGATGAAGAAGAAAGACGCTAAGCCACGTTTGATTCGATGGATTCTCTTACTCCAAGAGTTTGACATCGAAATCAAGGACAAGAAGGGGAGCGAAAATGTTGTGGCGGATCACTTGAGCAGAATTGTGAAAGAGGAGGAAACGTTGCCACTTCAGGAAACTTTCCCAGACGAGCAGCTTTTTCGTATGGACATAAAAGACCCTTGGTATGCAGACATTGTCAATTATTTAGTTACTAAAACTTTTCCAAGTACATGTTTGCAGGGAACCAAGACGAAGATAAAAAAGAATGCAAGACACTACATATGGGACGATCCCTATTTTTGGAAGATTTGTAGTGATCAGATTATTCGACGTTGTGTTCCACAAGAAGAGCATTGGCCGATCCTAGCATTTTGCCACAATGAGGCATGTGGAGGACACTTTGGAGCTAAGAGGACAGCCCTTAAGGTATTAGAAAGTGGATTTTATTGGCCCACGATTTTCAAAGATGCATACACATTTTGTATGACATGTGATAGGTGCCAAAGGACAGGTAACATTGGCAAGAGAGATCAAATGCCCCTAAATTCTATAATCATTGTCGAAATTTTTGATGTGTGGGGTATAGATTTTATGGGACCTTTTCCTTCATCTAAGGGCTTTCTATATATCTTATTGGCTGTTGATTATGTGTCTAAATGGGTGGAGGCGAAAGCCACAAGGACTAATGATTCTAAAGTTGTTGCAAATTTCTTGAGGACTAACATATTTTCCAGGTTTGGAGTACCTCGTGTGCTTATAAGCGATGGAGGTTCTCATTTCTGCAACAGAACAATAGAGGCTTTGCTCAAGAGATATGGAGTCACCCATAAGGTATCCACACCTTATCACCCTCAAACGAGAGGAATGGCGGAAGTGTCAAACAGAGAGATTAAGAGCATATTGGAGATTAAGAGCACACCATTGAGGAGATACGACCTAGAGACGCACCAAGATACTGTTGAGCAATGGGGAAGAGTCTAGGCTAAAGGACTATAAACAATTAAGCGCTGCATGGGAGGCAACCCATTTCAACCAAAAGTGTGAAGGAGCCGTCTACGAGAGTTTGAATTTTCTAAATCCCTAAACTCTTTTTGGTTGAATTGTATAAATGTGGAACTTGTGTGATTTATCATATGCTTAGAGATTACAACATAATTTTTGTGTAACATTGAGGACAATGTAATTTTTCTAAGTGTGGGGTAGGGAATATATGTTTCACATATTTTGTTTTTGTTTTTGAATTTTGTTTTTGTTTTTGAGTCTTTGTTTTGAGTCATAAAAGAAAAGAAAATAAAAAATCAGAAAATCAGAAAAAAAAAAAAAATTCGTTGCTTTAGTTTATTTTGTTTTGTTTTTGAGTCTTATGATGCCCCTAATAGTCTATGATGATTATATCTTTGAGTACATAGATGATGGTTTTGCATAATCATGAGAATTAATTGTGAGTTTCATGGACTTTGTGATTGGTATGAACATTTGAGACTTGGATTTATTTGTGTAATAAGCATGCATGTTGTGTTGATTTTGTTCCATAATAACCTATGTGAGCTTTGATTCCATATACTTTCTTCATGAGCGATAAATATAAGAAAAAAATGGGCAGAATTTTTCAAAACTTCATTATTCTTTGATTATTCAATGACTATGTGTCATAGCTTTTAATGAACTCTAGAATGCTAGAACTCACTCTTGACAATTTTTAAGACTATTATTCATGAAATGCCTTAATTTTGAAAAGGATTGAAAAGATCATGTTAGGATTACCACCAATGCCAAATAAAGCTTATGCCTAATTTGTGCCCATCGTGGGACTCCTTAGTTTTAACCCCATTGAGCCAACATTGAGCCATTTTATTTCATCACCATGATACACATTCTTTGAGCTTAGAACAGTTTATCCTAACCATTGTTGTCAAGACTTGGTAAAGTTTAATTGGAATTTGTTATTTGAAGTGATGTTGGGAAGTAAGTGTGGGGTAAAACTTGTCCAATTGCATGAAAAGAGATGTGTTGCCGAAATTAAAAGAAAAAGAAGAAATTTCGGACATAAAAATGAAAAGAAAATTTGAGCCGAAAATAAAAAAAAAAATTTGAGATTTCGGCAACTAAAAAATTGGATGAGTTCTTGTGGTGAATTTGGAGTTGTATGATTATTTGAAGGTCTAACATTGTTATACTTGACCTTTGTTCATATTCACTATGTTATGGAGAAGAAAAGAATGAAGTTTGGGCCCAACATAATAAAATTTGGCCCTTTAGAGTGAAGACATAAGGATTTATTGAATTTTGCTAAGTCTTGATGACATTTTATCACCATTATCCTAAATGTGAATGCATTATGCCAATCCCCATTATCACATTTATGTTGATCTTTTCATGATTCTTAAAATGGGTGAACTTTGATTTGTGGAGATTTTTGTCAAGAGTTGAGCTTATGGCTTTGGTTCATTGGTGCACATAGTTGTTACATGAAGTTTTTCCATGAAGTTTTTCCAGAAAATTGATTCACAAAGTGCTTTTATTTGATGAAATATGCGAGCTATTTGTTGCCTTACAATCTGTTCTCTTGCATATACTATGAGTGAATTGCCATATCATGAGTGAAAAGAAGAGAGTATGCCTAGTGAGGAGGATGAAATCAATATAACATGTCATTGCTTGTGATTTTCGTTTCTTACTTGTTCATGCTTTGATACATGTCTATGACGCTCGGGATTTATGTGCTTACATTGAAATGCTTAACTTGAAAGCTATGTGTTTTAAAGATCCTGAGACAATCATTTAGGGGCAGTAGTTGAGTCTTTTTGTTTTTGTTTTGCTAAGGGACTAGCAAAGGATAAGTGTGGGGTAGTTGATAGGAGCACAATGTGCGACGATATTATATGTTTTTACCCTCATTTATGCTTTGTTTAACCCTTATTTGTCTAAGATAGAGTCATAATATAGTTTAGTGTTAATTTGGTTGAGTTTGGCGAAAAGTTGGTTAAGAATCCGAAAAATGACTAAGTTTGAGGAATCTGGAAAATAATGCAAGTTGTCTTTTTTCGTGATTCTGAGATGAGTAAAAATGCAATCTATCCTTGTCCGAATTTAATGAAATTTGGTGTGCTTATTATTCATATACTGAGGAATGTTGTGTTAAACTTTCAGATCAATCAGAGTTTGGAAAGTCACCCAAAAGATGGCTGCAACTTGGCAGTCCGAGCAAACCAATCCAGGGACTTCCAGAATTTTCCTGGGACTGTGTCCCAACTTCGAAAAATCATTCCCGATGACTCATAAGGAATTTGATCAAACTGTTTTATATGAAGGTAGCTATGTGAGTCTAGTTTCTCTGGGACTTGGAATCGCATCAATCGGAGCTCTGAGGAGGAAGTTATGCCGGATTTACTGGAGTAAGGTCATTCTGCCGGGAAAACAACAACTATCCAGGTTGCACAAGGAAAGCTTTCCTTTGGACTTTTGAAGCATGGATCGGATATTATGGACCTAAAGATATGTCCATACTAACTTAATGAGAAGATTCAAGTCCAAGATAAGGCCAAGAAGAGGCTAGAAGAAAAGAATTCAGATAATAAGAGAAAGAAAAAGAATCCTGATTAATTTCGGGAAAATTCCTGTGCACGTCTCTCAACTTCCACGGACTCTCCCGGACAGCTCACAATGAATCCGAATTCGAGCCTTATATGAATAGAAAGCTACGGGAGTCTAGTTTCCAACCCAACTAGAATCACCTTAATATCTTTTTTCTAGAGAAATATATTCCATAATCTTCACTCGAAGGTCAAATCTGCCAACAGGATAAGTTTGAGAAAAACTAGGTTTTGTGAACCCTAGTTGCAGCCACCCTTTTGCCTCTATATATTGGACGATTTTCACACAGAAAATATCATCTTCTCTTCCTCACTTGAACTTACCAAAACTCTGCCGAATTTCCACCATAACAATCCTCACATAGAGCAAAGCCGAACCATCTCCACCACCTTTCCTAAAAATCATTCCAATCACCATCACCAATCCTCTTGCCGAATTCTTCAACGAAGGTTCTCAATTCGGATTGTAATTTTCCATGGCTTTTGTTTCTTTGTACTTATACATTATTTTGTCTATGAAATATGTATGGATTCTTGGTTGTAATTTTGGTTTTCTAAATTATTCTTGGGATTTCCGAATTCTTGTTATATTATTTGGTTATCTTTGGTTTAATTTCTGAATTATGCATGTAGTTTAATCGAATATGCTATTATGGGCAGTAGGCTTTTGCATGTTTTCTTGATTTAATTAGGTTGATTTCCTGAATTTGTATGCATAAAAATCATATGCATGGAGGTAATCTTGGCCATAACTATCCTTTGTGTGTTGGTTTCACATGCCGATTTAATACATGTTGAATCATACGCGAAGTTGGTTTTAATTTGTATTAATCTAAAGGGCTAGAATAATTCTGGAAATTTGCATGTCGATGTGGGATGAGTGACGCCATACCTGCTAACATGTTTCCAATTCGACATATTGTGCTTATGTGCTATTTGTGTTTAATTTCTACGCGAAGTATTTTTAAACCGATTAGTACTATGTTTAGGATTACACGCGAAGTTGATTCTAAATACTTGTGATGTTTTGAATAATTAGATATACCGCGAAGGCTCTAATTAAATTGGAACTTAATTGAATCTTGGATCCGATTTTAGCTTACTGCCCCTATTACTTTGTTTAATTTCGTTGCATGTTTCATGAGTTTTGTGTTTTGTGATTGTGTGGAAGATGTTGATCAATTGTATATAATAATTTAGGATTTAAATTTAGTAAAAATCAGTAGGTAAATTAGTTATAAAAATCGACACCCCCTTTATTTGCAATACTTTATGTGATTAAATGCCCTTGATTTCCCCGGATAGAACGATCCCTACTTGTCAATACTATAATCGACACAAGAAGGGTATTATGTGTATGAAGTTGTTTTGCAGGTACTTTGTGCTTGGATAATAGCTCCATCAGATATATGACGGTGAGCCATCATTAGATGGATCGCATGATCATGGGCAGTTTTTTGAGGCGGGCAGTAGTAGTACAGCCAACGATCCAACAATGGCATTCGTCAACGACGTGTTTTCTTTTGAAAGCGGTGTACGTGGGGAACAATATATGCATGACCCGGTGCAGCCTTTCCCACAAGTTGTCAACACTGCTGCCTTTGACAAGTACAACAAACTGATTGCATTACAATAGACCCCTGTGTCTTCAAGTTCTGAGAAGACAGTTCTTGAAAGTGTGATGGAGGTAATGTGGATTAAAGTCGAGACAAAATCGACTTTCAGGCAAGTGGATGAATATCTACAGTACACTTCTTCGTTGTTGGAGGAGGGTCATCGTAATCCTACCAATCACCGTAAGGTATAAAGTATCCTCAAAGATCTAGGGCTTTCCTACATTAAGATCCATGCATGCGCATTTGACTGCGTTCTCTTCTGGGGTAAAGATGCAGAAAGGAATGACCTTACTAGCCTTGACGCATGTCCGATATGTCATTATGACCGATATAAGTTGACGGGAGCAAGCAATAGGAAACCTGTGAAAGTGCTTCGGTATTTTCCGTTGAGAGATAGGCTTGAGCGGTTGTACATGTCAGAAACCACCGCAAAAGCTATGAGATAGCACTGTGAGTGGGACTTGGGAGACGCAGATATCATGACACACATCTCTGACGGAGCGGCTTGGAAGCATATAAACAATGAGTTTCCTCATTTTGCGTCAGATGTTAGAAACGTCAGGCTCGGGCTCTCAACCGACGGGTTCAACCCTTTCGGCACCATGAGTCTTTCATACAGTATATGGCCGGTGATTTTGGTACCTTACAACCTTCCTCCGTGGATGTGCATGAAGAAGGAATTTAATATGTTGACGTTGTTGATTCCGGGGCCTGGTTACCCAAGGAAATGTCTCAATGTGTATATGAGACCATTGATTGAAGAGCTTAAGGTATTGTGGGACGTTGGTCATCCCACTTTTGACAAGTACAAGGAGGAGACGGCCGGGGTTCGGAACCTCGACAAGGGTATCGCCGAGATGGCGTTCAAACAAGGGCTCCGGCCGGGAAAATTTTCATACGCCGTACGGGTGGAACTCCCGCAGGGGTATGACGAGCTGATGGCGATGGCCATCAGGCATGCTCAAGCCGATCATGAGACGTATGGGCAGCACTTGCTGAAAAGAAAGCGGGACGAGCAACGGGAGGAGCACCCCCCTCCCGGCCGAGAAAACAAGGCCGGCCAGCAGACCGAGAACCGGGATGCCCGACCGAGCAGACCCAGCAGAAATTGGGGGAACCAACAGCAGCAGAAGCCCTATCATGAAAAATCCCAGGGCGAGCACAAGCCAGCGCAGTACCGCCAAGAACGCCCCCTGGCAATCATGCCAGCAGAACGTCAAGAGGTCTTCACCACTCTAACCTCTTCATACGAGGACATCTTGCACGAGAATGGGAACATCATTCCCTCACCGTCGAGGAGCAAGTACCCAAAGGGGAAACTTACCCAGGCGCGAACTGGCAAGTACTGCTCCTATCACGATGAAGCTACCCACCGGACGAACAGTTGCTTTGCCCTCAAGACAGCGGTGGAGGGTTTGATTAACAACGGTCAGCTCCAGCGGTACATAGGGGAAAGGAGAGCAGATCCCGACCGGGAGCAGGGCCAGGGCTGGTAAGCACGTCCGAACCTCCAAGCAGTTAGTTTGGCATATCAACGGTTCAATCAACATAACATCATATGTATGCCAACTATTTTGAGAGAAATTCCACCGGTGCAAAAATATGTATATCCAAAGAGTAATACAAACAAAAACCGTTCCAGCGGATTTACAAAAAAAAAAAATGAGCAAAGCAAAAATCTTCAAGGAGCTGCGCCCCCCCCCCCCCCCCCCCCCCTCAGCGGGCATCCCACCAGTTTCTCCAGATGGAGCCACCGCATCCTCTCCAGTAAGTGCAGATGGTTGAGGCCCGCCTTCCCCTTCCGGTTGCTCCTCTTCTACCGACTGCTCATGGATATCGTCACCGGCCCCCGCCTTCGGCATCCGAGAGGTATCCAGGTACCCCTTCTCTTCCCACTCCACATAGGCATCGGCGATGCCCGACTCCCTAGCCTTTTCCAGGAGCTTAAGGAACTGATCACTGTCGTGATATTTGAGGAAAACCCGCTGGTAAAGCTCTGGGTCCACTTCTCCGGCCGCAGCGGCAGCGGTGGCACGCACAGCGGCAGCTCCCACCTGGAGCTCATCCACTCTCTCCTCCAGTTCGGCCCTCTCCTCCTCAAGGCTCTGGACCTGTTTCTAGCCCGGCCACCTGTTTCTTGGCCCTCTCCTCCAGTCTGACATTCTCCTGCTCGAGCCTGGACTTCTCAACTTCCAGGCGCTCACGGGCTTCTGTCAGAGCGGCCACCTGCCTCTTCAGCTCCAGCAGCTCCTCACTCGGGTCCGGCTGATATAGATTGTACAATAGCTACAGAACAACGGGGAGCCAATTAAGCAAACAGCAAAGAGCAAAGATAACAAGTTATGAGCAGTGCCATGGCACCAAGCAGTTCTTACCCGGAGAACCGACTCCTTGCTCTTCAAGCGGTTCTGCCCCGCCAGGGCTCCAAGCCCATCCAGACCAAGGCCGGCCACATCCGCTGCCGGCTTCCGGACGAAGGGACTCTCCAGACCTCCCCTCTGTTCCTCTGCAGGAGCGGGGCTACTCTGCTGACCGGCAGAGTTTGAGGCAGCAGCGGCCTTGTCCCCAGTGGAACTCATCGCACCGCTGACCACCTTGAGCCGTTTCACCAAGTTTTCACCTGACGACCGGCCAGTCAGCGTCACCAACGCGGAGGGAGGGACGTCCATGACCCTCCGCCTCTTCTCACCCTGACCGTCCAGTGAAGAAGATTGTGCGCCTGACCGGGTGACCCTGGTGACGAGCGGGACCGATCCCGGCCGGTGCGGGATCCTGTTCGTCCCGCCAGGAACCCTTGGTAGCCCCCCGGTGGTCTTGCCCTTTCCGGGTTCCGCCTTGGGCGCAGCGGGGTGACTCTTTACACGCCTTAGGATATAGGCGTCGTCCTCAACATCCAAGGCCCTCACCTCGGCATGAACGGTCAGCCGACCGGACTCCTCATCCACCGAGGTCCGTGAAACAGCCTCACCTTTCTCCTTCAGCTTCGAGACAAGGTCATCACCGTCCATGGATATTGTATTATCGGGCTTGACGACCGTCCGGGAAGATGCACCTGCAGAACAAGCAAAGGGTTAGTATCAACTCTGTCAGCAGAAATGCCACCGCTAAAACTCTGCTACGCACCGGGATTCCGCCCGAGACAGCAGTACTCCAACACTTCCCGCCGTATGAAGTTGTAGGAGCTTCGCTCAAGATCATCCCAACATCCGAGTATAGTCATAATCCTTTCCCGCTCCAACTCGGACAGTTCGAACCATTGATCGCCAAGGGGCTGGAAGGCACCAGGAACCCGGTACATCTTACTCCGCTTCTGCCACTTCCCACCCGCCATCACCACCTTTTTCCTCCAGCTATTGTCCACCCAGGAAGGCAGATGGGTGATGATAGGCTGGAAATGTCGGGCGCAAAAGGTCAGACAACCTCGGGACCCTCTCTTCTTCGAGAAGGACACTCTGTACAGTGCCCGGAACTCGTTCACCGTTGGCATGCTCATCCCGGACAGCTCGTACAGGCAGCCGAGGCTCAGCAACTACCTCCACTGGTTCCCGGAAAGCTGCACGGGAGACACTTGCAGAGCGTTAAGCGTATACTGCACGAAGTCCGGCAGCGGGAGGGAGAACTCGTGGTGAAATTGGTTACCGTGAACAGCAACCCAACCCGCCTCCGGGTCACAGGCCGATTCTCCAGGATTCAGTGGCCGTAATGCCACCTCATCAGGGATACTCCACGTCTCCCGGAAGGCGGCAATCTCTTCGGGGTTCATAGTACCCTCCGGTTCATCGCACACCACGGCCCCTTTCCCACTCCCGATGGTGTAGCTCACGGGCGGAGTGCCAGGAAAGCGCACCCCGTGCGGGATGCCCTCAGATCCCGAAGACCCGGAGGACGAGACCCCGCCCCGGGAGCGGTCAGCGGCTTCAGACTCCGGGGATTCCGAACCAAGCCAATTCTCCAATCTCTCCTCATCGTCCACCACGGGACGCCTGTCGGCCGATTCGAAAGCCCCATCAGAACTTACAGAAGCCATTTAACCTAAGGGGAAGAAAACAAAACCCCACCGCTGGTCAGCAACAGGCTAGAATAGCGCCCTCTGCGGCTCCTCCCCAAGTCTGACGCAGACGCCGACGCCCCGCTCACAACGACTCACAGTCGGCGAAAGAGAACCCCCCCCCCCCCCCCCCCCGCCGCAAAACACCAACCAAAGAGAAAACACGAAGCAAAGAAAGCAAGACTTACCAATTACTATGCACAACCGAGGAAAGTCGGTCCTACGAAAGCACCATAATTACTACGCCATCATAATTGATTAGACTGATGGGCTTCCTCCTTAAATGCATGTCAGCCACTTGTCCCGCCTATAAGCGGCAGTTAAGGGAGATAGGAGCGGGAACCGAGGCGTCAAGCCCTCCCACTTCCCCAAGAGCCAAGGCTCATCACCGGTTAGGTATCATTCAACCGGCTCCAAGGCTCATCACCGGTTAGGTATCATTCAACCGGCTCCATGGCATCTCACCGGTTATGATCATTCAACCGGCTCCATGGCATCTCACCGGTTAGGTAACATCCAGCCGGCTCCATGGCATCTCACCGGTTAGGTAACATTCAACCGGCTCCATGGCATCTCACCGGTTAGGTAACATCCAACCGGCTCCATGGCATCTCACCGGTTAGGTAACATTCAACCGGCTCCATGGCATGACACCGGTTATGAGAACATTCAACCGACATGGGCTTTATACACCCGGGAGAGTTTACATCTAACACATGTAAACTTTTCCAGCAGGATAAAAACCCTGCATCGCACTGAACTGCGATCAATATGGGGATCCAAGGCGAGACTTGTCATCTCAACACCTCCCCACCGGGCATATTGTTTCTCTAATACAGAACTCTCCCCGTAGGCACATTGGCCCACGCTTATTCCAACACAAGCTGGGCCGAGCCACCGGGCTACTCCCGGCCTGCCCCACTGCTGGCAGCAAATTCGCCTTGGGAACTTGGGAGACTGGTTCCGACATGGCAGTCCACCGGTCGAGTCCTCACGGTCCACATCATTCCATGCACTCGTCCGGGTTTCACCCCGCTCCATATCTATTGCATGGCGGATCTCAACGCCACATCATTCCATGCACTCGTCCGGGTTTCACCCCCCTCCATATCTATTGCATGGCAGATCTCAACGCCACATCATTCCATGCACTCGTCTGGGTTTCACCCCGTTCCATATCTATTGCATGGCGGATCTCAACGCTACATTGTCCTCCCATGCACTTGTCCGCGTTTCACCCCGTTCCATACTCATGGCACGACAACACTTGAGCACAATATCATCAATATTGCAGACATACTCATAAACTGTCCCACGTCATCATTAACAGGTACTCACCACGCCTTCTCTACCCGAACGCCCGGTCACGCCCAATCTTCAATACAGACTTGGGGGACTGGGCACCGTTGAGTTGGTAACCCTGCGGGTCTGCGGGACAGGAGCAAGACATATTAAGTCCCCATTCAAGATTGCACTTGACCGGGAACTTAGGGGACTTGTTGACAGTAGCCACAAAGAGGCTACATAAGCCCACAGACCCGCAGCCAGTGCATCCGAGGCCGGCCTGAGGCCCGGAGCAGGATCACCAGCACCCGGACCCAAGGTCCAGCAGTCTACCTTGTGACCAGGGGCCCGGGGACCGGGGCCGCAAGCCTATCAAACAGGCCGCCAGACCTGTCCTTTGGTGTGCGAACAGTAGGAAACCAGTCCCACATCGAAGAGTGAGACCAAACCTCACGCCCGGCCATCTATATAAAGGCTTCAACTACCCTCTTTAATAGGTAACTGATCTCTCAAACTGCTTATCATACGTGCTTAAGTTATCTATTCATCCCAACTGTACTAACTTAGGCATCGGAGAGGAGAAGACCGGCCCACCCGGTATTCCTCTTAGTGAGCAGGTTTACAGGAGGAGATCACATCTAGATTCACCTGTCTCTACCAGGCCTACGGGTTTGTGCAGAAACAACATGTAAACTGGTTTATGTCTCCACCCACAGAAGATCGTCCATATTCAAACCCTGTATCTCCACCACTTTTTCCGCTGCCACCGCCATCATCATCTGAACTATCCGGAGTTGCAGTGCCCCCCCCCCCCCCCCCCCCCCCCATGCACCATCATTGTCAGAATTATCTCCTAGGTTTCCAACATCTTGAGATAATACCTTGTTCACATTAATTTCACTGTCAGTCGCAGTTTCTACCACTTGTGGACAAGGGTGTCATCTTCATTATCGAGGTGTGTCGGCATAATCCAATCATAAAATGGATCAATGCCATTTTCTAGTGGTTTTTAAGCAATATGAAGAAGATCGATGTAGTTGTTTTCATTTATCACACTCTCTGCTTGTTTATCATGTAGTCGTAACTTCATGTTGTAGTAGCAATACACAAGCTTTTCCAACTTCTTATATACAAGACGGTTTCTTTGCTTCGTATGAATAAGAGTAAATATACTCCAGTTTCTTTCACAAGCTGAAGAAGAGGCCGTCTGTGCTAAAATAGGCACTGCAATTTTTGATGTGTTTGGTGCAGAATACCCCCATTCTGCCCATCAATCAGCTGGAAATAAACTAAAAGAGTTAGTTTTATAGCTCATCAACATTTTCTAATATTGAAGGTTCATATAAGCTACAAACCTGAACTTCTAGTCTCTCTTGTTTTAATTGCAATGGTCGAGCCGAATGATCATTTTGCTTATCTAAAGCATACGATATGAATGAACCATTTTAATATTAATCGTATATAATGCCAAAAATTCTTTAAAAAAATGTCATCAATAAGGATTTACCTCATCTACAAAAGTATCATCATCAGCAATGCTTCCGTCAGTTGTGTTGAATTTTTCGAACACTAGTCCAATTGCTTGTGAATTTTTTTTGTTATGACCAACCCCAGGTCGATATTGAAAATTCGAGTTTAAGAAATATGCTACAAACAAGAAACCAACAAGTTATATAGTAATATACCAACTCAATAATTGGAGTATTGGACAATATAAATATTTTTAGAGATATAGCAATAGTACAAACCTGCAACATGCAATAGTTAACTAAGTGTCTTGTCCCATCAATTATTAATGATATCAAGTACCCATTTATTTCCTCTCATCTGTGATACTTGTTGTTTCATCATTTGAAACATATCATATAATATGGGCATGGTCAGTTGAATTTATGTATCAAGAATTCGAAGAATCTCATACAGTGGCATGTAAATTTGATGGACTGTTTCCATACCTTCCCAAAAGCTGGAGTCTAAGATTATTATTTCTACCATGTTGCCTTCTCTAGTTCGGCTTGCTACATTATGAGTCCATGCGCTGCTTGTAAACAATCTTCTCAAATTTTCTTTATTTTTCAATATGCTATTGATGACGATGTGATTTGTTGCAAATCGAGTTTTGCCAGGTCGAACTAAATCTCCATGAGTGATGCTCCTCATTTTTACAAGTACCCAACTATGATTGTAGATGTAGTTAGTTACAGTTTGAGCCATTTTCATGGCATTGCACACTGGTTGTCTCTTCTCAATATCTTCAAATATCAAATCAATGCAGTGAGCAGATCCAAAACATGGGGTATTTTTTCTCCAAGTCTCTTCCGGCCTTTTTAAATGCTGATGCATTGTCAGTGACAATTTGAACAACATTTTCTTGTCCAATATCTTGGATAATCTCATCTAACATACCATATATGTACTGAGCATATTTTTTTTACATGGGAAGCATCTATAGATTTCAGAAACACATTTGTACCTTTCGAATACACCATTAAATTTATAATAGATAGTTTGGTTGACCCAGTCCATCCATCACACATAATAGTGCATCCAAATACTTTCCAAGATTCTCTATGCTTATCCACATACCTTTGCATTTATGTGTACTCTGCATCCAGACAAAGACCTTGAATTTCATATGGGGTTGGAGACTTTATGCCAGGACCTATAAAAAAGAAATGATATATTTAATAAAATTGATCAATATGTATATTCTACATAAAAAGTGCATTAAAATATAGAATATTTACCACAATCTCCTGCGACTGAAAGCATCTCCTTAAAATGTGGGGAGTTTGCATTGTTTGTAGCGATACCAGTAAATATGAAAAATCTTGCAGTCGATCTTAGTAAATTTTCTCTCGCACCTTTTAATATTCCTTTAACTGTGGTTTGCTTTGATCGACTATCCTTGGATGACATTTCTACTGGAGGTTTAGGAAATTGATACCGATGACTATGATGTTTTGATCGATCAAATTGTTGAGTTTGACGATTGCTACTACCACGCACCCTTCGATCTTGTTGGAAATCTCAAACTTGCACACCTTGTAAATTGAGAGTTATCACGATGTACAGTTGATCGTCTTACTGCTTTCTGATAATCTCCTCGTTCAGAACGATGCAAGTCTTGAGGATATTGATATCCATCATCGCCATCACTGCCATCATCTTCATTGAGATTTTGTTCACTCCCAAGATATTCATTCCGGAGTTCTTCTTTGATATCTTCTTCAACAGCTGCCTTTCTTGTTTGATAGCATCTTTTCTCTTGATCCATGCTATCACCTCTTGCTTCACATCTGGTGGCACCTTATTACAATTTTTAACACCCCTGTGTGGATCAAAACTTGATAAATGACTCTTCAATCTTGTAATTCCGCCACTTTGAAATATGCTAAAACAAAATATGCAGATTGTGCCACTTTTATTTCCTTCAATAGCAGTTGCATACTTCCATGCTGGATCATTTCCACGTCCACTACCACTTGCCATTCTTGATCTAGCACATAACAATACTCAACATCAGTTAACCATTTAGTGTAAGTGTAGTAGGTAATAACTATAAAATTTAAGAGAAAAATATTCTAATAAGGAGATTTAATTACCTGAATTCTATAGCTACTTTTCGTAAGGAGCACAAGAATGCAAATAAGTTTGCATGTTGAAGTACCTACGCATGCGCACTCTTATATAGATTCATCACCAGCCTTGGGTCGTTAGTAGTTCACTACTTTTCCATGTGTCTTCATTGTTTTGTTGAATGAACTCAATGACAATACGTCAATATGTTTTTGTCGGGCTAAAAACAAGCATACTTTTTGTATTTTTGGGCTCTTCTTATAATTGAACAAAACATGAGAACACTAGTTGACTACTTTTTCATGTGTCTTCAAACATGTAGTTGAATGAACTCAATGACAATACGTCAATATGTTTTTGGCGGGCTAAAAACAAACTTTTTGCATTCTTGGCCTCTTCTTATACTTAAAGAAAAGATGAGAACACTAGTTGACTACATTTCCATGTGTCTTCATTATTTTGTTGAATGAACTGAATGACAATACGTCAATATGTTTTTGTAGGGCTAAAAACAATCCTACTTTTTGCATTCTTAGCCTCTTCTTACTACATTCATTCAATATTCATTGCGTGAGTTGCGTCCACTATCGATTATTGATCACGGTTCTTCTGTTCTATGATTTCCATCAAGAATTAACTATATGAGAACAAGTTGTTGATTAATCGTTCATCACTACTTTTGCATATGTCTTTATTATTTTGTGGAACCAAGTAATATTGTCGGGCTAAAGCAAGCCTTATTTTTGCCTCGAGAACTCGAGGCTATTACTTATTTGAAAACTCGATGCGATTACGTATTGGAGAAATCGAGGTGATTAATTATTTGAGAACTCGATGCGATTACTTATTCGAGCAATCGAGGCGATTACTTATTCGAAAACTCTATGTGATTACTTATTCGAGCAATCGAGGGGATTACTTATTCGAGAACTCGGAGCAATTACTTATTCGAAAAATCGAGGCGATTAATTATTCGAGAACTCGATGCGATTGCTTATTCGAGAACTCGAGGCGATTGCTTATTCGAGAACTCGATGCGATTCCTTATTCGAGAACTCGAGGCAATTACTTATTCGAGAAATCGAGGCGATTACATTTTTCGTACTTTCTTACATATTCCTAGAGGAGAACACTCCTCACCGGTATTTCTCAAGACTGCGTGTCACTTCTCTCATCCGGATATCCTTTGAGGGAAATCCGGGGTACTCATTTTTTTTATATCCCTCGAGTGATTACTGATTACTTATTTAATTACTCTTCTCTTAAACATTCTCGAATCTCGAGAAAAAAAATTGAAAAATTTTACAGATATTTCGTTAAAATATCGGAGATTTATCACAAATATCTTAAATATCGGAGATATTTTACATTATCGGAGAAATATCGTAGATACGGTGAAAGAAAAAGATATTTACCCTCAAATATATATCGGTCGGCCGAAAAAAGGAGATATCGGGAGATATATCGGATATATCGCAGAGATTTTAAACCCTGGTCCGACTTAAAAAAAGAAAAAGAAAAAAATAATAGTAAATTATACAATAGCATCTGACCAAATTTACAAACACAAATAACTCAATTCCAATAATTTTTAAACAAAAAAGGACATAAGTCTAGCCCAAAATCGAGTAGACCAAAAACTGATTGAATAACTAAGGCAGAAATTTATAAAATGTCACTGATTTCGTCAAAATTACCATGCTGCCACTCTATTAACTGACAAATTTGTCTCTCCTCGTTTTTGAGTTATTTCCGGCAAATTCAAGTTTTCCGGCCAAACTGTCGACAATTTGGAGGAACATTCAAACTACAAAACTGTTCATTATCTCATGGGCTTTCATTTGAGTATAGTGTTGCATATATTTTGAATTTTTTTGAAATTTCGAATTTCAACCACTACGAGCCACAGTAGCAGGATAGTAGAGTTGACAGTAACAGCTTGCCTCAGGGTTAACTGTAGCAGTTTGCCCCAGGGTTAATAGTAGAGTTGACAGTAGCATCTAGTTTCTCTATCAACATTACCAGTTTTTAAATTCTACAGTAGCAGCAATTAAGACTGAATGCAAGTGTAAATATTAAGAAGGGCAAAAGAGTAAATTTTTAGTGACAAATGACAGCTTAATAACACATTGTTCTGATTTGTAAAATTTAATCCTAATTTGTATAAAAATATGGTAAATGACTTATTTGTTAATTAAATTGTTGTCATGTACTTATGTACTTTTGTCCCGAGACGGCTCACTATGTCTAATTTGGTTTTTGCTGATTCCATATCATCATTTCATCCCTCATTGAAAGTTTCATTTTCCAAACCTTGGTCCCGACTTAAAAAATAAAAAAATAAAAAATCGAACCATTAAGAAATTACTCGCCTTCCTTCACATGCTCTGCCTGTGTAAAGTATTTTTTTTATTAGAAAATAAAAAGAAAAGTAATTTATGTCAGAAAACGGTTATTATAGAGATTACATAGAGTAGTGGGAGTGAAAATAGAATTGTGGGGATTTTCTTTTTAATTTTTCGTAATAAAAATAAATTTTGTAATTGTCTCAATTGGTCTTATGATTTAATCAGTTCTTAAATTTTTTAATATTTTAAAATTATTCTGGTATATTTTTTTAGTTTTAGTTAACAAAGTATGTTGTTTTAATAATAGTATAGATTAGTACAATAAAAAGGAATTTCGTACTAGAATTTAATTGTCTTTAAAGCCTCTGTCGCTGCATTTTCGGTCCCTCGCGAATTTTGGGCCCAACTGCTTGCGTCTGTTGTGGTGTTGCACACAAGGCAAGGCCCTAACCATCACACGTCGTCACATCGATCCGCACCCAATCTTAGTTGTCACCTTGTCCTTCCCCTTTCCAATTCCAACCAGGGGCATTTTCGTCCATTTAAAAACTATCATAATCCCAATGTCCGGGTCCCACCCAAAGAACCCCGCACGTGATCCCCACGGATATTTTTCACTTGCAATTGGCAAAGATAAAGTGTAGCGGAAACAAGACAACCTGCACCGTCTAACTCAGTTCGTGAAAATCAACGGTGGGGATTGCATCTTCGATTTAGTTGAGGACCTGAGGCAGAGCAGACGTCGTGTCAAGTAAAGCCAGCATAAAAACAATTCACACCTCCAATCAAAACCCGCCACGTCACCCAAACAATCTGCAATCCAGGAGGTGGGTCTGCACTGGCATTTATTTTATTTTATAATTTCGAGATTTCGAGGGGAAGGCTCAGCTTAAATAGGAGTGGCCTCAGCTGCATTTTTCTTCCTTCAAGGGCCTGGCGCTTCATAAAACTGCCACTGCCCCCAAGGAGAGAGCGGTGTCTTGCAGGTACTTTAATTCTCTCCTTCATTTTCTTCTTCCTTTTGATTCTTATATCTATCTATATGATTTGTTTGTTATATGTATATATACCATTATTAGCCACATTGTGTGCTTCATGATTGAATGTGATGCCATTATTTATGTTCCGGCCCAAGCTTTTATTCCGGTAGCGTAAACTCCGCTAGATTTAGGCTATTCAGTTTCGTTCTTGCAGATTCAGATGATTTGTTCTGCTCTCCTTCCCGGTTATATTTTTCATTTTCGGAAAATATACTATTAATATGAGGTTGATCATTGTAATGCAACTAAGCTAAGAGGTGGTGTTTCTGCAGATTCAGATTCAGATTCTCTGTTTCTGATGTTTTGGTTTCATTTTTCAATCTGGACGGGGGGATATGGGGTGGATTATAATAATGCAACTTGTGCTTCTTTGTTTTTATGATTGATTCCTTAGGTCTGAGGCCAATAGTCTGGATCTTTTGTCGTGTTGTTTGATATGATTCTTGAAGATGGGCCGCCACGTGATTCCTATCTGTCGTCTGTATGCAACATCCTCCGTTTTTTTCTGTAAAATAAAGTATAAATTTTCTGATCATCTCCAAATTAAAGATGATTGAAATTATTTTTCCGTTCTGAATTTTTCAATTTCTATTACTCTTCTGGTCTAGAAAAATGGGTTTAATTACATTCCATATTTCTTTTCGAATCAAAATTACATTCCTTATTAGAATAGAGGTGGTTGAAGAATATATCCACGCACTGCCACCACCTTTGTAAGTCTGTTTCTGTGTCCTCCATGAAATTAGAGTTCTGAGGATTTTCTGGCCTTCAGTTGCATCTTGATCTTTAGACACGGACATAGGAAAGCCCGAATTGTGTGTTCTTCTTTTTAGGGTAAGTTACCCCAATATAAGCAAAGTAATTAACGCGTGATTAGGCGTTTTTACAAAATTAGAAACACTAACACGAAGTTTGTGTACTATTATTTTGGCTATGTTTTGATATTTCTACTAGTCGGTATGACGGGCAGTTTAGGCAGTCGGCATGCTGGAAATATCAATCAAAATCAGGAATAGTTAGCTAAACAGTAAAGAGTGCTGGATAATTAAAGAAACGGTGACTTTGTGTTTAGTTGGCCATGATACTAGGACCGAAACAATTCTCTTTAAATTTGCTCCGGACTTTCGTACTGACTTTTCTTTGAATAAAGCTTTTCTCCTTTTTCTTCTTTCTTTCTTTCTTTTAATGTCATTTCCACGTGATATGCCACTCCTATAGAGATTTTTTCATTTCATTTATCTTTTCTTTTTTATTTCATTTTTAAGGTCGTGGGTCCTAAGTATGAATATTAAAGAAATTATTAGAATGGCTAACCCGCCCTACTTTGTTCAGCGGTGCTATCATATAATTATGTACTTGTTGTTAATAACTTTACTTGTGTTATTGGACCGAAATTGATTGCCATTGCTGGTTAGTGGCCTGTACTTCAAAGAGTAGAGGTTCGACCATTGATGGAGACCTTGTATACACGTTTGTTTCGCCTATATTGAATTGTATTAGTTAATCACAAGGCAACTATATAGGGCTGAAGTGGTCAACTTAACCAACTATGATTCTATGAACCTGGTGGTCAAATTTCCCAGCTGCTTTAGTAGGGCTTCAGACTGACGCAAACTACTATATATTGAGTTTTTAATTTATAAATCTGCAGTCATGAAAACTGTTTAAAAGAGGAAATCCAAGAAACCCACTTGTATGAAATTGGTGTTTTGCCGTCTCAGATAATACTATACAATTACATTATATATGTCTTGCTAGAACTTTGTCCGTACGTCTTCACCATGATTTGTTGAGTTGATTTTTACACTGTCCAGTTGTTTAGTGGATTCTTTTGGATATTCCACTTGCTTCTGTCTTGGTTTAATCGTTTACTTTCTTTTCCATTTCTTTTTGTGTGGTTTCCATGTAGCGACTTCAAGCTCCCTAATATCTTGACGGGGTCTAGTGTTGTAGGTTAACTTTTAGAGTGTCTGGTTTCTTTGGCGTTTTTACATCCATCCAAGAAGGATAACCAACTTGCTGTAGTCACTGTCAGGGTCTGAATGGGGAAATTGGGGTGGTGAGGAATAGAATAGTGAGCAAGTAGAATCCAAACTATGTCATGTCTTTTTCCCTCGTTGCTCTGTGTTACCAAGGGGGCAAACATTTGAAACCAGAAGCATATACATTTCCGGTTTTGCATTGTAATAAGCAATAATCCTGTACTGAATTTGTATCACTCTTAATTTATTGGCAGGTTTAGGAACAATGGGTGCCGGTGGAAGAATGTCTGCACCCCTAGCTCGCAAGAGTGCAGAAGCTGACAACATCAAGCGAGTGCCACATTTGAAACCTCCATTCACTCTCGGCCAAGTCAAGAAAGCCATCCCACCTCACTGTTTCCAGCGCTCAGTCATCCACTCCTTCTCCTATGTCGTCTACGACCTCGCAATCGCCTCCATCTTTTATTACATTGCTTCAAATTACATCAACCACCTCTCGGCACCTCTCTCTTTCTTGGCGTGGCCCATTTACTGGGCTCTTCAGGGCTGTGTCCTAACTGGTGTCTGGGTCATTGCACACGAGTGTGGTCACCATGCCTTCAGCGATTATCAATGGCTCGATGACACAGTTGGCCTGGTCCTTCACTCCTGTCTTCTCGTCCCCTACTTCTCTTGGAAGTATAGTCATCGCCGCCACCATTCTAACACAGGTTCCCTCGAGCGAGATGAAGTCTTTGTCCCAAAACAGAAGTCTGCTATGGGATGGTACTCCAAATACCTTAACAACCCACCAGGCAGAGTCCTTACTCTTGCTATCACACTCACTCTTGGCTGGCCTTTGTATCTGGCATTCAATGTTTCCGGAAGGCCCTATGACGGCTTTGCTTGCCACTACCATCCATATGGCCCTATCTACTCTGATCGTGAACGTTTGCAGATATACATTTCTGATGCTGGTGTTCTTGCAGTCTGCTATGGGCTTTACCGTCTCGCTGTTGCAAAAGGACTTGACTGGGTCTTGTGCTTCTATGGAGGTCCCTTGTTGGTGGTGAACGCATTTTTGGTTTTGATCACATTCTTGCAGCACACCCACCCTTCATTGCCACACTACGATTCATCCGAATGGGACTGGTTGAGAGGAGCTTTGGCAACTGTTGACAGAGATTATGGTATCTTGAACAAGGTCTTCCATAACATCACAGATACTCATGTCGCCCACCATTTGTTCTCAACCATGCCACATTATCACGCAATGGAGGCCACAAAGGCAATTAAGCCGATATTGGGTGAGTATTATCAGTTCGATGGGACTCCATTTATCAAGGCGATGTGGAGGGAAGCAAAGGAGTGCATTTATGTTGAGCCTGATGAAGCTGATAAGAAAGGTGTCTTCTGGTACAAGAATAAGCTGTGAGCAAATAAATGTTGTCGAACATGCATGTTTGGAAGCTTTAGAGTCTAGTCAGTAGACCTGAGCCTCCCTTGTCTTGATGATGTAGGTTCCTTTCTGTTGTATTGAACTACTTACTAATCATAATAGTTGTGTGCTTTTAAATAATCCTTTTGACCTGTAATGTTATCGTAGGAACTAAGTTTTACAAGCTATTATCTAGCTCATGTTCTTGTCATGAATGTGGTTTGTTTGTGAAGTATAACTAGTAAAGAAGCCTGATCCCAAAACGCAACGTACTTGTCAATCTATAGTTGGAAATCCGCTGAATAGAAGCATGACATTTCGTGTTGGTATGACTGATGAGATCAGAAGCCGGTTGCTTAATTTCTAACTCAAGAAAGATGTTCATATCAAGATGAACTCCTCTGATAACTTTTTAGTACTCACCCAAAAGTTCAAAACTCTTGCAACAGATTTGGTATCAAAGATGAAATAGTCAAGCTAGTTTAAAGACTTAAAAATAAAGATGAAAAATATGGGGTATGTGCTGTTACATCTCTGTTAAATGAGAGTATAGAAGACTGCACAGCACTCAATTTAGCTGCGACAACAGTTGATAGAAAAGAAGAAACAGAAGAAAATAACATCCTGACTAATATTTGCAGCGCAACATTGTTGGGACTTTTCTTCACAGCCCGGCCTTCGGAAAGAAACACCATCAGGTTGCCATGAAATGTGCCTGAGACGGAAAAATTTGAATCTACTGAAGCTGTAAGTTGATGTTTTATCATCAATAATGGATGTGATTCAACAATGACATGATAGTCTTGATGTAAATAAAAGCCAACTGAAATGTTGCATTACCATGGAGTTAGTGAGACGGTCTATAATGCATGATCGATTTGCATTACCATTAAGAATGACATAACCCTACAAGTCAATCAGGAAACACAAATCGAAATTTCTTTTAGAGATTGGATTGCAAGAACCATCAAAATTGATTTTAATATAACCAATAGGGGCTCACTTCAACACTACGAATAGCAGTATGATTACGCTAATCATTCAATCTAGAAGAGATGGAGATTATAATCATAAATCTCTTGCATGCCTTCTTTTGTTTTCCCGAATTCGATTGTTCCTCTCTTTCCACTTCATTCCGGAGCAAATAAAAAGTTCTTCCATTCTTGAAGTAGCTAAATTTTTCATGAAGAAATCAGGCAAAAACATTAGAGTAAAGGTAGATAGATGAACCTTTTCTTTGGAAACCACCTAACATCAGATTTTATGGGACGTACTATAGCAGAGCGTGAGCTAGCTATTAGGTGTTTTAGTAAATAACATGATTGTGTTACATCGACGGCCACATAAAGCATGATTAGGTGATATTCAAAAATGTGATTCATCTAGCATTCAAAATTGTTTACATTCCGCTAGATTGAAGACTTGAATTTTTCCATCGGAGTACAATAACCACAGCACAAAAATAATTAGCGATTACAATAGACCAAAGAAGCACCAAAGAGTTAACGGGTGATAAGCGGTTGGTCCCGATGCCAAAACAACACCATTATCATAGAATGTTAGACGACATACAACAACACATCAATCTCCCATTCCACCTAAAAATCACCTAAAAGCAAAACATGAAAACCTTAGCTAGCTCACATGAGAAAATTATATGAATGTTGAGAATATACATCCCACATGGGAAAATGGGACCTAGCCTGTGGGTTTATAAGGGTTTTGGCTACTTCATCCATTGTCAATTGGTTTTGGATTGGAACCCCAAACTACTTTATCAGAACTAACTAAAACCACAAAGAAACCCTTATAATACTAAATTGGCTTTTAGGAATTGTTGACAGTAGCCATAAGAGAGGCTACCCATGATACGCCCCGAACCGTGTTTAACTTTTCAGTAATTTTATTTTATTTTTACGTTCCGAGGAGTTGTTTTACAGTTACGAAATTCCTAAAAGTTGACTTTTTATAATTTGAGTCTGTCGAGAATTTTCTTGCTACGTTGGGATAGCACACGTTAAAACGAGTTCGTGGACACGTAGCACACTAAATTTGGAGTTCGGATGAAAAAGTTACGATGTAAAAATCGTAACTTTCCAAATTTGGTCGAGTATAAATAGTCAGAAAAAGGAATTTCCGAAAACGAGAAATTTTTTTTCCTTTTCTTTCTTTTCCCTTTTCTTCTTCTGTTTCTCTCTCTTCCTTCTCTCTTCTCCCCCGACTCGTGACCATCGACATCGCCACCGCCCACCTAACTTCGTCGTCCAGTGACTTTTGGGAAGGAGACCCATCACATCAAGTTCGTCTCTTCCTCCTCTACCTCTCTATACCAGCCGTAGCACACACTGCGACCCGAGGAGAGCGCTGCGCGCTACTGAAGTTCGGTCTGGGACCGATTAGAACGCCTCAATCCGGCCTCGAGCTGGTGCGACCCTTACCTTTTCTTGAAGACTGAGAGACGTGTGTCAAACCCTCCAAGGGATTGAACCCAATTTGGAACAGGTAAGGAGAAATTCGAATTGGAATTTCTAGGGTTTTGGGGTTTTCGGATTTGGGTGATTTTGATGTTGGAATTTGTGTAATTGAAGGTTGGAATTAGGTTTAGGATGTTGTTTGGAGCCGAATTTGTGAAAATTGTTGTTGAATTGGTGGAAATTGATGAATTTCAGTTTAGGGATTTTTGGGCCGCCGTTGGTGGCGGCTTCACGGGTGTTGTGCGGCCAAGGCAATGTGAGGTGGGTTCTTGAGGTTATGGCGGTCATGCTGAACGAAATGGAGATGATTTTGGCCATGTGGTGGAGCTGCTACTGCAGCGACGGCGGCGCTGCCACTGTGGCGGCGGCGGAGGGTAGAATGGTAAACCTGAAAGGTAAAAAGGTTAAATGGTAAATGGTAATTAGTAAATGGTAACTCAGTAAATAGTAAATGGTAAAAGTAAGACAGTAACAGTAAAAAGGTAAATTATAAATTCGAAAGTTACTGTCCTGGTTATGAGTTACTGTTTAACTAAATTACTTACTATTTAACTCACGTTAAATGAAGAATAGTTGCGAGTAAATGGAAATTTACGACGAAGTGACTAGTAAATGAATAAACAGTCGTAAATTGGTTTAACTTGACGCGTAAAGTTTAACTGAGAGTTTCGTACGAGTGAGGACCCTGTAAATTATGTTTTCATAGTTCGATTTCCGAGTTCAGAATATTCTAAATATACATTTTTACAGATCGAGAGGAGACTCGACGTGAGGAGAGCTCGGATCAGCGACAGACCTAATCGTACAGTGAGTGGACTTTTATTTTAAATTGATGCATGCATGAATCTTTTAATATCGGGGGAATTTATATATTCATTAGTTTATTTTGAAATTGATATAGATTGTCGAAGGTCGATAATCTATTTTAAATTATCGATTTCCTTTTTATCGAATTTGAATCGATTTACATATTAAGTCAATTAATTTGATATTATCAAAATCTATATATATATAGATATTTAACCGAAATTGAGATTTCCGATGATTATATGATTTCACTTGGTTTTGAATATCATGACATATGCGATATGTTGATTTCGTTTATTTTCTACGAGGCTATGATTATGTTTAAGTATATTTATAAGCCTCAAAAGTACGGCCGAGGACCGTACTGATTTATGATTTATTAGGGGAATTGTACTTTGATTTTGTTTTCGTATTTTCACCATACCAAGGTCCAGATATGTTTATTGATGCTAGCTAGCTTAGTCGCCTGAGCCCATGCGAGGTGACGACTTGACCACATAGGTCAGATTCACGCTCGGTGGTAGACGTGTACGGGCAGAGTGTCGCCTAAGCCCACGCGAGGTGACGACTTGACCACATAGGTCAGATTCACGCTCGGTGGTCGACGTGTACAGGTTTAGCGTTGGACGCTATAGAAAGTCTTAGAGACTGACCCTTAGCCTTGGAGGCTCAGTATAATATGGTGGTTGACATTCCCCTATATTTTATGTGATTTCTTTAAACAGCCAATGGGATTGGCTCACTGATATATATGTTTCTTAACCAGCGGGGCTGAGGTTTTTATATTATTGATATATGATATAAATGGTTTTCGTTGAAGCATGCATCATGGTTTTTATTCATGAAAATAAGGAAAGTAATATATAGTTATATTTATTGATTTTTGTCCACTCACGCTAATGTTTTAAATTACTTTCCCTGGGCTCTTTGTTTTAAATTGCCCAGTTTGCAGAGTCGTTCGGTACTAGAAGGACGCAAAACATATAGTTCCTCTTCCGCTGTCAGAAATCGTAGGTTACTTGATTAACCTACTTGTAGTATATTTCTTTTGTATAGTCGCTCTGATACGTTTGTGAGTTGTAGTAAAATAAAGTTTGTTTACTTATGGGTTATGACCCAAATATGGTAATCGTGTGTTGTTATAAATTCTAATGTTTATTATTAGAAGTTGAATTTCTTATTCTTATGTTGGGAGTTGTTGTGATTTGGGGAGCAGATGGCTCCAGGCGTTGAGGTTGGAAATTACTTTAGAAGCGTTTTTGTTTGTTACAGGTTTTAGGGTTG
Organism: Potentilla sterilis; assembly: GCA_963682095.1. Taxonomy (NCBI): domain Eukaryota; kingdom Viridiplantae; phylum Streptophyta; class Magnoliopsida; order Rosales; family Rosaceae; genus Potentilla; species Potentilla sterilis. The sequence continues at coordinate 50,202,649 of OY821754.1, forward strand.
TGCATTTTAAGATTTGCTTTACCGATTTATCGATAGAGTTAGTCTTGAAGTGGTCCTCGCAGGACCTTATCCGAATTTCAGGATGAAATATGGTTCGGGTCCTGTCAACCCAGGCCCCCAGACCCGCAGTAAGGGCTCCTGGACCCGGCCCAAGGCCCGGAAGTTCACCACCAGCACCTGGTCTGGCACCCGGGCGGACCTTACTGGTGAGCGGGACCCGGGGACAGGGGACAGGTGCTCCCCAAACAAGGGCCAAAACAGTCCAATAATATATGCAAAATGGGGTCAGTCCCACATTGAAGGGTGAAGCCAGCCCTCACGCCCGGCAGCCTACATATGAGTCCCAACTACCCTCATTAATAGATAATCAATACTTCAACTACTCTATCCCGCTTAAGTTATCAGATTATCCCAACTTTACTGACTTAAGTATCAGAGCGGAATAGACCGGCCCGCCCGGTTTTTCCTTAGTTAGCAGGATTAGCAGGAAGGAATCACACCAAAGTCCACTGGTCTCTGTGAGTCTACGGATTCAGACAGAAACAATTGGCGCCGTCTGTGGGAATAGTCTTTTTTCTCAGTCTTACATAAAAGCCACATTCGAAAGTATGGCCGGAAATTCGGGATTAGAAACCAGCGAGGGAGGTCCGGGAGAAGTACGAGGGACTCGGGCCCCCTTTCTAAATAAAGCCATCGATCGTAAGGATCTGGGGAATGCAGCGATCTCCGACCAGGGTGATACAGCAAGAGAGATAGAAAAGATGAAAGCAGAAGTCACACGGTTGCGAGAAGGGGGCAATCAAGACGGAATGAGGGCGGAAGCTCGGTACCAGAAAATGGAAGCAATGAACACCACGTTGTTGGCATCCTTGGAGAAAGGGCAACAGTAGAACACCGCACTGAAGAAAGCACTGGCAGTACCGAAAGAAGGCGTCAAGTTCCCGCACCTGTAGGTGGGACAACCAACCGGGAGGAGAAAGATTGTGCATGTACCAATAGCGCTCTTCCCGGAAACCATGAAGAACTTCGGAAACCCCCCCCCCCCCCCCGCTCCCGCACCGAGCCAGTACATCATCAGATGGGGAGGCTGGTTCAACTGCCGAGGCGCTCCAGATGTTGTCCATCTTGGTATCAGACATGAGGGCCCGGATGGAAGCTAACGAGAGGAAAGCAGCAAGACCGCTCACGAGTGCCCGCTTCCATGAGCGGGACGGACCGTTCTCCCACCAGATATTGGAATCTGGGGGAGCCGACACACGAAGATCGCTGAGGCTAGTGTACACCGGAACAGGGTGCCCGTTTCAGCACCTGGACAGCTTCAGATTGCAAACAGGCGCCAAAGGCTATTCCGATGCCACCTGCTGCAACATATTCCAAGAGACGCCCTCGGGGGAGGCGTTGGGATGGTTCTACGAGTTGTCGGCGAACTCGATAGAGTCATTCGAACGGCTGACAGATAAATTTGTTAGTCGGTTCATCCTCTTTGACTGCATGCAGGCAGACGACGAGAGACTGCGGGCGTTTGTTAACCGATGGCAGACCGTCGCGGTGATAGGAGCACAATGTGCGACGATATTAATGTGTTATTATCCCCTATTTGTACTTTATTAGGTCTATTTAGAGTAAGATAGAGTTATATTATAGTTTTGTGTTGTTTTGGAAGAGTTTTGGAAAAATGTGCTTAATAATCCGAAAAATGACTAAGTATAGAAATCTGGAAAATAATGTAAAACATGTCTTTTTCGTGATTCTGAGACTCATGCAAAACTGACCTATCCTTTTCCAAATTTGATGAAATGTGGTATGCATATAGTTGGCAAGCTAAACTATATTATGTCAAAATTTCAGATCAATCGGAGTTCGGGAAGTCACCCAAAAGATGGCTGCAACTTGACAGTTTGAACAAAGATCACCATGGATTTTCCTAGAACTGTTTTCTGACTTCCGGAATTTCTGTATGATGCATCACTTAGAACCGGAAACTGTGCCATACACCGTTGGAAAGCCCTATGAGTCTAGTTTCGTTGGGACTTGGAATCGCATGAATCGGAGTACTGAGGAGGGAGTTATGCCGAATTTACTGAAGCAAGGTCATTCTGCGGGGAAAAATGAAGTTTCCCGGTTGCATCAGGATAACTCTCCATTGGATTTTTGGGAGCATGGATCGGATATATTGGACCCTAAAGACTTGTTGGACATGTCCATGCTATGTCATTGATGCCGATTGAAGTCCAAGTTCAGAATTGAAGTCCAAGAATGCATAGCTTTACCGGCAAGGAAACATAAACCAACTAGGAAAATGAATTTTCATTCCTTTGTGTTGCCGGCAACCCTAGGGTTTTTCCTCTATATAAAGCCAATAAATTCTCAGAAAAAGGGGTCACATCTCAAGCTAAAAATACAAAGCCAAAACTCTACCAAAACTCCCCAAAGATCCTACATAAAAACCCTAGCCGAAACACATCACCCACCACCATATCACCAAGTTTCTGCCGAAACTTATACCTACTGCCCGTACAGCCTCCAAGCCATCTTCCGCCGGATCAACACGAGTAGAAGTCATCAAAGGTGTCTGCAAAAGTGTGATCCATTCCTCTCTTTCGGTTTTGTAATTTTTATGTAGTTATGCTTAGTTTTGTCTATGAAACTCTCATGTATTTTTGGTTTTGGTTTGTATGTCTATGTATGAACCGATTTGGAATTTGGTTTTATAATTTGTATGTTAAAGACTTGTTTGAATCGATGCTTAGATTTAAGTTTAGATTTCGGAAAACAATGAATTTTGCATGCTAATTTGTAATATGAAACTTGTAATATTCGTACACTTAGATAATTAGGACAGCGGTATAGATGCATGTTGAGGATTTAAATCGATTAGTAATCTAAAGGCGTGACTTAAAAACCGAAACATTAGTTTTGTTTGACAAGCATGTGAATCTAGATGTTAGGTTTCATCTAACCCGAGTAGAATGAATGAAGATTAAACGTATGTTGCTTTGATTCGATTGTGCTCACTTAGGGTATTACGTTAGCTAAAACTTGCATGTTAAATGAGATGATTGACAACCTTGCTTGTTTACATGACTTCGATTATAGACTTATGTGCTTCAATGTTACGAGAGTTGTATAACGGTAGCATAACTTTTAGGATCACTATGCGGATCGCTAGGTCTTAAAACATTAGAAAAGTCTCTCAACCTGGTAAGATCGGGTTCCGTTCTAGTTGTAGGTCGAAACTCGTTTAAATCCAATGCATGTTAATTACTTGTTCCTTACCTTCTTTTTGTGTGAGTCTTATTTGTAAAAGAGTTAAGTGCCGAATGTTTTGTGTGAAAGATGTTGACCAAACTTGTACATAGTAGTTTAGAGTTTAAATTCCTGCAATTTAATTTCGTGTCATAGTTTTTAGGGCAGCCCTATGGCTGCCGAACCATTCTCTCCCCCAAAGTGACAATTTCATATGTATATTTGTAGATATTTGTCTAACATTCTCATGTTTCAGGTACCCTTAATCCCCGGCTTAGAACGATCCCTACTTGCTCATACTACTAACGATATTTTATAGGGTTATTATTTGTGTGAGCCTCGCGGCTCACATCACGCGGCAGGGGTGAGGAACCTCGATAAAGGAATTGCCGAGATGACATTCAAGCAGGGGCTGAGACCAAGGGAATTCTCCTACGTCGTGCTGATAGAGAGGTCGCGGGGGTACAACGAGTTGATGATCATGGCCGTCAGACATGCACAGGTAGAGCACGACACCTACGGGAATCGGCTGCCTAAGAGGAGACAAGATGACCCGTTACCAACTCAGCAGGAGAGTAAGACATGGCAGCGAGGCCGAGGACAGAGGCGCTCACCCGCTAGAGAAGCCAAGAATTGGGGCAGTCAACGATCCCGTAGGGATAACATCAGGATCTCGTCGGAAGACGACAGGACCGCACCTTACCGCCCGGAGCGGCGCGAGCGACCGCTAGCTAGCTATTTTACCAGCGGAGCGGCGCGAGCAACCGCTAGCAATTTTACCAGCGGAGCGGCGCGAACAACTTCTAGCTATTGTGACGGCGGAGCACCGCGAAAAGTCAACCGCGCTGACTTCCTCCTACGAAAGCATTCTCAATGAGAACAGGGAGGCCATCCCCCCGCCGGAGGCTAGGAGACACCCAAAGGGAAATCTCACCCAGGAACAGTCCGGCAAGTATTGCTCCTACCACGATGAGGCATCCCACCAGACTAACGACTGCCATGTCCTACGAGCGACGGTGGACAGACAAATTCGGTCTGGGAAATTACAGCGGTATAGACAGGAAACCCGAAATGTGGGAACAATACAAACTCAAATCCCTGGGCGGATCGAGGTGCACGGGAGTATAAATGTAATCCACGGCGGGGCCCACATCGACCGACTCACTGGGAAGTCAAAGAAAAGGTGATTAAGGTAGATCAGGGCAAAAGAGGTGTACGCCTTCGGAAACGACAGCGGCCAAGCCGCCAAGACCGGGTGGAAGTCGGTCACGTTCTATGAGGAGGAAGAACTGGATGACCAAATTCAACCGCACGACGATCCATTTCTTATTACCATCCAGATAGACCACTGGGTGACCAGCCGGATGCTAATCGATACCGGTGCATCGGTCAATGAAATGTTTCGGGATACGTACAAGAGACTCAATCGCGGGAGGGACAAGCTGTCCCAGGATAATGAGCCGTTAATCAGCTTCTCCGGGGAAGTAGTCCAGCCGTTGGGTTCGGACTATTTACCGTTAATTTTTGGCCAGGGAGAGCTTCAAATCGGGTCTTCCTAAGTTTTCTCCACTACTACCCATCGATTTGTAACTTGGTATGATCTCTTTCTTCATATTTTTCAACACAAATTTCCATTTTTTCCATTGAAATATTCCATTTTTGAGGTAGATAATTAGTTATATATATTGTTGTGTGTATACATACATATATATATATATGTATACACACAACAATATATATAACTAATTAAATTGTGAGGTGATAGCTAGTATATATATTGCTTTTGTTGATCCATACATATAAACTCAATTAAATTGTTGATTTTTATGAAATTGTTGAATTATATTTATTAATTATTTATTTTAAAAATGCCTTAATTAATAATTGTAATTATTTTACGAAAATCATTGTTATATGATTTATAATTAACAGTGAATGAAAAAATAAATCATTCTTTTATTTACTGATGTACATGCATTTATATATATCCTTAGAAATCCCGTTTGAGAATCATGGAGAGATTCTCGAATTGTCCCATTTTTGGACAGTTTGGGGGCAGAGGACTTTTTTCACAGTTTGTATAGGTCTTGTGTATTCGTTTGCGGTCGTGGCTATAAATTTCGACGGGGTTTCCCAACACTGTTCTTCAAGTGCATACTAGGTGTATAGATATTCGTGCACTTGAGGAACTGTGGGGAGATGCTGTCAAAATTTTCCCACGACTGAAAACGAATACACAAGACCTACAAACTGTGAAACAAAGTTGGTATGCTCCTGAATGGGATTAGGACTCTAACCGGAGGCATAAGGTCGAGAAGAAACATGCATATAAATTGTTTATTTGTTAATTTGTGATTATTTATTGTTTCCCTTATATATATATATATACATATCTATATATGACAGGTGTTCGATGGATAGAGACAGAAGTTGGATGCGGTACCCAAGGGAGAGCGAAGAATACCAACAAGGAGTAGAAAGTTTTATTAATTTTGTACGTGAACATAGTGGTGGAAAGAAAACTCACAGGTGTCCCTGATGTGAGCTGCGTGGCTCACACAAATAATAAACCCTACAACCGTTAGTAGTATAGAATAAGTAGGGATCGTTCTAGCCGGGGATTAAGCGTACCTAAAATATGAGAATGTTAGCACAATTTATTCACATCACACTTCAAAAACATAGGGGGATTGGATTGAGTTTCGGCAGCAAGGGCTGCCTTATAACTAATGAAAACGAAAATAAATCTAAACTACTATGTACAAGTGATCGTCATCTTTTACACAAAACACTACGCACAAAACTCACAAAACATGTAACAATTTCGCACAAGATATAAAGTAGCAATCGGCATGCATTCAAGATTAGTTATAGTTCCAATTTAATTAGAGCCTTCGTGGTTCTTCTAAACATAATTCTAAATTTAATTAGTCAAAACTCCTTAATTATTTAGAGCCTTCGTGCACTACCAGAAAAAAGGCTTTTCCCGACGAAATTAAAAAAAAACGGCCGACGAATTAAAATTTTCGTCGGTACTTCCAACGAATAGCCGACGATTTTATTTTTCGTTGGTGAAAAAACAAAATCGTCTGCCATAGTTTAACCATAGCCGACGATACTCTTTTTTCGTTGGTATAAACAAAAAAACGTCGGCTATATTCATATTTCAGTCGACGATTTGGATTTTCGTCAGCCTTTCTCTGAAACATTAGCCGACGAAAACTTTTGAAATTTTGGCCGACGAAATTGACATTTTCTCGTCGGCCATAACTATATTGAAAAATATATATTTTATTTTAGACAGAAAACGACAAAAGAATAGTCGACGAGTATGTCTCTCGTTGGCTATGATTTAAAACAAAACAAAAAAACAAAAAATGATCAGATTCCATTTTCTATCACTAACGATAAACCATTGCTTCATCCTTCAAACAGAAAAAGTCATGAAATAAGATATGACCAAATGATAAAATACGTTTACGGTTGAAAAATGACAAGATTCCGATAAAATCTGAGTGTCGAAAGATGCGGTCAAATGTTTTATTCCTTCGTTTCCCTAATGGTAGCGTTACCTTCGGTAAATATTTTGAGGAAAATTTGTATACGATTAGTTGCATCTCATCGACTTGAAACTATTATCTGTTGAAGGTCAGGCCAAAAAACGTCATTTAGACAGTCCAATTACCATTTCTAAACGTTTAGAGGTTTGACTTACCCGGTTGACCGTTTCGATCGAGCCTTTAACGTTGTCAGCTGAAGTTGGATTTTTTTTCATATATGTATTTAATCTTAATGGTGATATCTGACGGTTGGAATAGATTTTCTAAACTTTTAGATTCAAAATCAGAACATATGCACTAATGTTCCTTAACTTGTTTACTAAGTGTTTAAGTGAATGTATAGTTTCAAATAGTTACTATACGTAGACTCTTCAAATGCAAAAATGTTGTGAAATAAGATATGACCGAAATAATGAAATAGGTCTACGGTTGAAAAATGACAAGGTTCTGATAAAATCTGTGTGCCGAATATTGCGGTTCACTGTTTTTACTTTCGTTTTCCTATGGGTAGCCTGACGTTCGTTAAATCAATTTTGTAAAATTTTTATATGATTAGTTGCGTCTCATTGATTTGAAACTATTATCTGTTGAAGGTGAAGCCAGAAACCGTCGTTTAACTAGACTAATTTTTGTTTTTAAGCGTTTAGAGGTTTGACTTAGTGGTTTGACCTATAGTTTAGCCGACGAAAATTATATTTCGTCGGCTAAACTCTTGTGATCCGCGCCTTTTTATTGTCCGCCGTTGGATGGCTCAAATCTGACGGCTGTTGATCTTCCAAAGTATAGCCGACGACATTCAAAGAATAGCCGACGAAATCTTGTAAATCGTCGGCTATTCTCTCTGCGATCCGCGCCTTTTTATTGTCCGCCGTTGGATGGCTCAGATCCAACGGCTGTTGATCTTTCAAAGTATAGCCGACGACATTCAAAGAATAGCCGACGAAATCTTTTAAATCGTCGGCTATTCTCTCTGCTATAAAAGCTGAAAGTCGCAGTCAGCCCGACTTTTTCTTCCCCTCCTCCTTCCCCTCCTCCTCCGGCCTCCTCCTCCTCCTTCCCCTCCTCCTCCGGCCTCCTCCTCCTCCTTCTCCTCCTCCGCTAGGTAATTTTTTTTTTTTTTTTGCAATTTATTTTAATTGTATAATTTAGGTATATAATTTAGATATTTAAGTGTGTGTTAAATTGTTATATATATTGGTTATATATATAAATTGTTAGATTAATTATATATAAATTTGTAGATTAATTATATAAATTGTTATATATTTGTTAATATATACACATATTTGTATATATATATATATATATATGTTAATGTATATTTTAATTGTTATATATAAATTGGTAGCCTAATTATATAAATGGTTATATTTATGTTAATATATAAATGTTTATTTGTATGTATATATATGTTAATGATGAAATATAGTTATATTTGTATATAAATGGTTATATTTATGTTAATGGTTAGTATTATTTAAAATTAGTTAAATTATAAATATTAATTTGTTAGTATGTTTTAAAATATGTTAGTATTATTGGTTATTATATTAATTAGAATTTGTTATTTAATGTAATATAATTTAATATTAATTAATGTATTAATTTATTTATTTCCAGATGGCCGATGCATTTAGACAGCTATTCGGAGGCCGTCGTTCCAGATCTAGGGGTTCTGGAAGTTCTGGCGGATCCGGAGACTCTGAGAGGACCCCTAGCCAGCCTGAGAGGACCACCAGCCAGCCTCAGAGGATCGATTCATCCCAGCCGTGGAAGAGTGTGAGCAACCGGCACCAGACCCTTTTATCGGCGGGGCGGCCGTCGAGCAGTTCATATGCCCCTCTCCGGCCAGATCCTCCGAGATGTAGTACGCAGCTATTTCAGGACGACATAGCTCCAGACGTTCATCAGGTCCGTATGCCTGAGGTTCATCGGGAGCCGATGACGAGTCCTGCGCCGTCTGCTGCTGACTCTACTGAGGGGCCTACTCTCCCTAATCAGCTATACCTGCCATACAACATTCCTGCCATACCCGAGGTCAACGAGCGTGGTGTGCCCATATGGCCTGCTAGGCCTCAGTACGTGAGTGTTGCGGAGGCATACCATTATGAGCCATTTGAGAGACCTGAGCTCCTGATTTCGGCGAGATTAAAAGGAAAGTCGACAGAAGGGTCATCGAGTTCAGGTAACATTTGATTTTATTAATTAAATGTTTTATTAAAATTAACGCACTAATATTTAATTTTATTAACCAATCGTCGTTTATGTGATAGGGACCGCCGCTAGCAGTTCAAGCAGGAATACGAGGGTGTCATATGTTTTGATACGCTCAGGAAAAGTGTTGAGACCAGCGGGAGGATCTAAATCAACGAACCCCCTAATCAGGATGTTAAGGGGAAAAAACACCGCGATTACGCGGGTTGCGTGGGTGCACTAATTAGGGATAGAGTCCCTGTGTTGTGGACACGGTGGGCTGATGTGCCGGAAGAGATCAAGAGGGAGGTCAACAACGCGGCGTCGGTGAGTAATTTAAAAAACTTAATTTCTTTATCGTAATATTTAATAATTTTCGGTATTGATATAATTTTAAAACTAACAAAATATTATCTTTCAGGCATACTTCGAGATTGCCGAACACAAGCAGGTTTGGGCGTACTCGATGCAGAACTCGAGGTACGTTGGGAATTCCTCATCTTATAATTTGAAATATTTTATGATATTAATAATATTTCTAATGCACTTTTATTTTTTCCGTAGGTTCAAAGAGTGGAAGAACGAGCTCCGTACCCACTTTACCGAATACGACAAATATGGTCGTATGGGTACTCCAAGAGAGTTCATGTTCAGGGAGTACGAGTGGCGTTGGTTGAAGACAGTAGACTTCAACAACCCAGTTATGCAGGTAAATACTAAACTTAACTATAAATGTTTATTTTGTTAATATTTTAATTATTAGTTTAATTATTTTATAATTATTACACTAATATTTTTTTATGTATTTTTCTAATATTTTATTATTTGTTTGAAGGAACAGTCTTGGATAAACTCTGCGAACCGCCGCCGTAACACAACCCCCCATCATGGTGGTTCTAGGCCATTTTCACAATATCAGGAGGAGGCGCTTAGAGATCATCCTTTAAGCAACCCGTACGTAGAGACGTTCAAGAAGGCTTATCCATTAGCGACAGAAGAGCTTGTAAGTCGTTGATTACGATTTTAAAATTTTAATTATTAATTTTACTTAATTATATATTTGTTAGAATATTAATTTTTTTGTTTTCCTGTTCAATTAGGAGAGGGTGAACCGGGCCGAAGAAGAAGTGTTGCAGGCAGTAGTTCGGGAGACACAACCGAACATTTCAAAGGAAGATCTGCAAGAAGCCCTGAGCCGGGTCGACCGATCGAATGTCCAAACTGCAGCGAGGATATTCGACGCAGCCTTCCCAAAACGGTCAAACGACTACTACTGCCGGGGTTTGGGAAGTTCTGGAATAGGGGTCCTGAAGACCACTAAGGGAGCTCAAAAGAGGGGAGGCGGGGACACCCAACAGATGAAGGGGGAAATGCAGAGATTGGCAAAAGAAAATGCAAGATTGGCGGCCCAGTTCCAGAGATCACAGGAGCAACAACGCAGAACACAGCAGTATCAGATGGAAATGGAGCGTTGGCATGCTGAATGCGAGAGAATTCGGCGACAGAACTACGCCGGCCAACAAAACTGGTGGTATACTATGTTCGCGACACAACAACAAGGCCTTGAACCCCCGCCTCCGTTTGAGCCGTTAGATGAACCTCGAATGCCGAGAGCTCCCGAGTTCATTCAGCAGGATGACGAGCATGATGGACAGCAGGATGGTAGCCAGGATGGAACAAATTAAATAATTAATGAAAAACGTGTTTCTTGTTGGATTGTCATTGTGAATTGCAGGTTGCTTGGACTGGTAATTTAGAAATTAATTTAATTTTTTTCCCCAAAATGTAAGAACAGCCGACGATATTGACATTATTTTGTCGGCTATCACTGCTATAGCCAACGATTTTTACCAAATTTCGTCGACTATAACTGTTATAACCGACGAAAATGACTATATTTCGTCGGTGGTATATGTTAAATAGTGACGGTTTCGTCGGCTATAACTAATTAATATTATATATTCAGAACAAATAACCGACGAAACAGAAGAGATCGTCGGCCATATGTGAAAATATCCGACGAATTTCGTCGGGCATTATGCCAAAGTTTGGTGATAACTTTGGAATGGCCGACGATTTCGTTATTGTCGTCGGGTATATTTTTACCGACGCCGTTTTATCGACGAATAATAGCCGACGAAATTTTCGTCGGTAGAAGGAATACCCGACGAAAATTTTGAATAGTAGACGAAATTTTTTTCGTCGGCTATTCTGTCCTATCTGGAAGTGGTGGTTCTTCTAAACATAATTCTAAATTTAATTAGTCAAAACTCCTTAATTATTTAGAACCAGCTTCGTGCATAATTCTAAACATAGTGCTAATTAGTTTAAAGACACTTCGTGTAGAAATTAAACCAAGAAACACATAAGCACAATGAATCGAATTGAAGACATATTAGCAAGTATGGCGTCACCTCATCTCACATCGATATGTAAATTTTCAGAATTACTCTAGCCCTTAGAAGCAATACAAGGTAAACCAACTTTATGTTTATAATCCACCTCATATTGTATTTGGCAAGTGAAACCAATACACAAGGTACAACCATGATCAAGCCTGCCTGCATGCATCGATTTATATGCATATGAATTCAGAAAATAAACCAAAATAAAACCAAGAACACATGTGATTTCAACTATATCATAACCCTGATTAAAATCGTTACACATCAAGTACATAATCTGAATATTAGATAATCAAGTAGCAAATTCGAAAATCCAAATTAGAATTAATAAAACCAAATAAACATCCACAAATCCATACAATCTTCATAGACAAAGTATTATAATTACAAAGAAAATATAAAGGTATGAGAGTAGAGTGAATCACACTATGATAAATCTTCAAGGAAGCTTCGGCAAAGATGGATTCAGTGATGATGGAGATGCGATTTAGGTTAGGTGATGGAAGGGGATTCGGCTTATATTTCTTTGGTATTGTGGTGAGAGTTCGGCAGAGTTTTGACTTGTGAAAGTGAGAGAGAAGAGATGTCTTTTTCTGACTATTACATGGCTATTTATAGATAAAATAACCTAGAGAAGCCGGCCACAAACCAAAACTGAATTGGTTTAGGTTTTCCTTGATTTTCTGAATTCGGCAGAATGACCTCCGTGTATTGATTACATCATAACTCTCTCTATAAAATAGCTATTGAGGTGATTCCAATTGATTAGGAAACTAGACTCCGGTAGCTTTCTATCCATATAAGGTTTGAATTCTGATTCATTGTGAGCTATCCTGGAAAGTCTGTGGAAGTTGAGAGACGTGCACAGGAATTTTCTCAAAATTAATCAGGATTCTTTTTCTTTCTCTTGTTATCCGAATTCTTTTCTTCTAGATTCTTCTTGGCCTGATCTTGGACTTAAATCTTCTCATTAAGTTAGTATGGACATGTCCAACAAGTCTTTAGGTCCATTACAGCTGATCCATGCTTCAAAAGTCCAAAGGAAAGCTTTTCTTGCGCAACCGGGAAACCACTCTGTTTCTCGGCAGATTGACCTTTCTCCAGTAAATCTGGTATAACGCCTTCCACAGTGATCCCAATTGTATGATTCCAAGTCCTGGAGAAACTAGACTCATAGATTTTTCCATCCATATAAGGAAAGTCCTCTGGTTCCAAGTGAAGAGTCGTACAAAAGTCCTGGAAGTCAGGACACAGTCCCAGGAAAATCATGTTAGTCCCTTGATCGTTTTGCTCAAACTGCCAAGTGGCAGCCATCGTTTGGGTGACTTCCCGAACTCCAATTAATCTAAATTGTTGACACAATACAATCCAGCTTACCAGTTATATGTCTGCCAAATTTCATCAAATTTGAAAAAGAATAAGTCAGTAAAACACGGGCCTCAACATCACGAAAACAACATATTTTGCACTTTTTCCTCAGATTTCTATACTTAGTCGTTTTTCTGACAATTAAGCACATTTTCTCCAAAACTTTAGCAAAGCGACACTAAACTATATTATGACTGTATCTTACTCTAAATAGACTTAACAAAGCACAAATAAGGGATAATAACACATTAATATCGTCGCACATTGTGCTCCTATCAACTACCCCACACTTATCATTTGCTAGTCCCTAGCAAACTAAATTAAACTTAGACTCAAAACAAACTATTGCCCCTAAATATTTGTCTCAGGCTCGTATGAACGCATAGCTTTCAAGTTGATGCATGATAATGCTAAGCACGAAAATCCCAAGTTTCATGAACATGCAACATCAATATTAACATGTAAAAACAATGCATAAGCATGAAAACATGTATAGCTAATCTAATTCTCCTCACTAGACATACTCTCTTCTTTTCTCGAAACATGACATTCACTCATAAGTATATGCAACCGAAAGATAATGAATTACAAAGAGTAACTTGCATATGTCATGAAAATCGAAAGCACTTTGTGAATTTTTATGAAGAACATCATGTAACAAGTATGTGCACCAACGAACCAAAACTATATTCTTACTCTTGAGAAAGACTCCACAAATTTTAACCATCTTAAGAATCATGAAAAGATCAATGAAAAGGGATGTAATGGGGCTTCGCTTAAGAGGTAACCGAAATTTAGATAAGTGGTGTTAAAGACGTCTCTTTAACATAGCAAAGCTCAACTCTCCTTATGTCTTCTCGCCAAGGGCCGAATTTCTTCTTTGTTGGGCCCTTCCTTCATTCTTTACTTCCCCAAAACATTGTGAATACGAACAAAGGTCAAAATTTAACAATGCTAGACCTTCACATACATACAAACTCCAAATTCACAATACTTTTCAAGACTAGACTTAGCAATATTTTTCAACATTGAAACCGTGCCTTGGTACTTTTCTTTTCTTTCGGACTTTTTGAAAATTTTCTTTTCTCTTCTTTTGTTTTTTTGTCTGTACTTTCTTTTCTTTTTCTTCTTTTGCTTGGCACGGCAACATTCAATTCTCATACAATTTTTAGCTAAGTCTACCCCACACTTATTCTTCTTCATCACTTCACGCGAAAACTCCTTCAAAAATCAAGTTTTGCCAAGTCCATGAAACAAGGAAAGGATATACTATTCTAAGCTCATGGAAAGTGTTTAAGGGTGATGAAAGAAAAGGCTGAACTTCGGCTCAAAGGGGTTTACTAAGGTGTCCCATGACGGGCTCAAATAGGGCACATGCTTTATTTGGCTATGGTGGTAAACCTAAGAGAACTTTATTCAATCACTTTCAAAATCAAGGTAGTTTATGATGAAAACGCTTTGAAAATCAACAAGAGTAAGTTCTAGCATTATAGAGTTCATTAAAAAGCTATAGCACATAATCGTTGAATATGTAAAGAATAATGAGGCTCACATACTAGCATGCTCGAAATTTGAATTTTATCACTCATGAAGGAAGCAATTTGGCTCTAAAGCTCACAAGATTATATTGAAACAAACTAGCTAAAACATGCATACTTTATTAATCATCAAGTTCTACATGCTCCTACCAATGCACATTATCCATGAAACTCACAATTTTAAAGTATGCACAACTATCATCTATGTATTCAAAGAGGAGAAATAACATCATTGATTAATTAGGGGCATCTTAAGACTCGAAACAAAAATTTAAACACTCTATTTTTGTGGAACATTTTTCTGAAATTTTCTTTTCTAACTAAGCACACAAAAACATAAACGAAACATGTAAACCTACCCCACACTTAGAAAATTACATTGTCCTCAATGTAAGCATAGAACTATAGAATGAATTTCCTAAGCATGTAACAAGCTAACATGTTTCACACAAATCATCACAAACCAATGAAAAATATAAGGGTTAGAAAATTCAAACTCTCGGTGATGGCTCTTTCGTTTTTCATGGTCAAATTGGGTTGCCTCCCAAGTAGCGCTTAAGTGTTTATAGTCCTTAGCCTAGACTTTTCACCATGTTTATGTGTTCATCGTGCTCAGCTCGGTTTGTGGTCTGGCAGCCTCTCTCGGCAGTAGGGTGCTCTTCGGCAGCAGCAGGGCTGGGCATCTGTATCGGCAGATGTGTCTGTTTCTCTTAAGGCCCGAATTTGGGTGTGTTCGAGTAACCCAATGCAAACGTGCTCTAAATCAATGTTATAGCAGACACATGGAGCTTTCCAGCGGTATAAAGTTTGCCTCAATCGGACCAGCAGAAGTACTCCCTGTTTTGCCTTTTATCAGCCCTATCTGCACAGCTTTTTGTTTCACCAGATTGATCTTGCTGCACTAAAATTGAAACTGGGAACGGCTCGAGACTCCAAATTCACTTCTGTAAAATCTTACTAAAAGTAGACTCAGAGACCTTTCCAACAGTATATGGCAGTGCTTCCCAGGTTTTGCGAGCTAAAAACGGCAGCTATCCAAAGTTGACATACTGCACTACCGGAATTCTGCTTGAGCAGAATTTTCGAATTTCCTCCACTTTTTCTTTTCAATTTTAACTTGCACACACACAAGACACATCAAAATGAACAATACAAAGATAAATGCACGAATATACAATTTCATACAAGCTTCAGCTTCAACAAATTTTTCAAGGTTAGAAGAAGAAAATACGAAAGTTAGAATGTCATGTTAGAGAGTTAGGATATATAAGTATACGTTAAAGTTAGAGACAAAGATTGTTAGGATCATCAAATACATATGTTAGAGACGATCACAAATTTACAAACCTAACACTTCAAACATATCAAGTTTTTATAATCCCCGGCAACGGCGCAAAAAATTGAAGTGAGCCGTGAGACTCACACAAATAATAAACCCTACAATCGTTAGTAGTATAGAATAAGTAGGGATCGTTCTAGCCGGGGATTAAGGGTACCTAAAATATGAGAATGTTAGCACAATTTATTCACATCACACTTCAAAAACATAGGGGGATTGGATTGAGTTTCGGCAGCAAGGGCTGCCCTATAACTAATGAAAACTAAAATAAATCTAAACTACTATGTACAAGTGATCATCATCTTTCACACAAAACACTACACACAAAACTTACAAAACATGTAACAATTTCGTACAAGATAATAAAGTAGCAATGGGCATGCATTCAAGATTAGTTCTAGTTCTAATTTAATTAGAGCCTTCGTGGTTCTTCTAATTAGTCAAAACTCCTTAATTATTTAGAACCAGCTTCGTGCATAATTCTAAACATAGTGCTAATTAGTTTAAAGACACTTCGTGTAGAAATTAAACCAAGAACACATAAGCATAATGAGTCGAATTGGAGACATATTAGCAAGTATGGCGTCACCTCATCTCACATCGATATGTAAATTTTCAGAATTATTCTAGCCCTTAGAACCAATACAAGGTAAACCAACTTTATGTTTATAATCCATCTCATATTGTATTCGGCAAGTGAAACCAATACACAAGGTACAACCATGATCAAGGCTGCCCTCATGCATCGATTTATATGCATATGAATTCAGAAAATAAACCAAAATAAAACCAAGAACACATGCGATTTCAACTATATCATAAACCCTAATTAAAATCGTTAGACATCAAGTACATAATCTGAATATTAGATAATCAAGTAGCAAATTCGAAAATCCAAATTAGAATTAATAAAATCAAATAAACATCCACAAATTCATACAATCTTCATAGACAAAGTATTATAATTATAAAGAAAATATAAAGCCATGAGAGTAGAGTGAATCACACTTTGATAAATCTTCAAGGAAGCTTCAGCAAAGATGGATTCGGTGATGATGGAGATGCGATTTAGGTTAGGTGATGGAAGGGGATTCGGCTTATATTTCTTTGGTATTGTGGTGAGAGTTCGGCAGAGTTTTGGCTTGTGAAAGTGAGAGAGAAGAGATATCTTTTTCTGACTACAGCTGATCCATGCTTCAAAAGTCCAAAGGAAAGCTTTCCTTGCGCAACCGGGAAACCACTTTGTTTCTCGGCAGATTGACCTTTCTCCAGTAAATCCGGCATAACGCCTTCCACAGTGATCCGAATTGTGTGATTCCAAGTCCTGGAGAAACTAGACTCATAGGGCTTTCCATCCATATAAGAAAAGTCCTCTGGTTCTAAGTAAAGCGTCTTACAGAAGTCCTGGAAGTTAGGACACAGTCCAAGAAAAATCATGTTAGTCCCTGGATCGTTTTGCTCAAACTGCCAAGTGGCAGCCATCGTTTGGGTGACTTCCTGAACTCCAATTGATCTAAATTTTTGATACAATACAATCCAACTTGCCAGTTATATGTTTGCCAAATTTCATCAAATTTGGAAAAGAATAAGTCAGTAAAGCACAGGCCTCAAAATCACGAAAACAACATATTTTGCACTTTTTCCTCAGATTTCTATACTTAGTCGTTTTTCTGACAATTAAGCACATTTTCTCCAAAACTCTAGCAAAGCGACACTAAACTATATTATGACTCTATCTTACTCTAAATAGACTTAACAAAACACAAATAATGGATAATAACACATTAATATCGTCGCACATTGTGCTCCTATCAGTCCCTGCTTAAGTTGTATGAATACAAAATTCAAGCTGATAGGAAGAATCGTCGATCACCTGTATAACAAAGGTATTATGCAGAATTATACAACATGGAGTAAACACAGTGAAGCAGAATATTATGAACCTACGGTTGAGAAATCCAAGCGGGATACTATGACCGGACACCTAGTGGTGCTTTCGACTATGAACATTCTACATGACACTTTTCCTACATTTGCCCCAGTACGAGAGGAAGAGGAATTCCAAGAGGCAGTTTTTGAGGATGGCACAATTTCTGTTGTTGACAGTGCTTGCTCAAGTGCAGATCCCATTATTCGAGGGTAGTCCTCACACTGTTTTAGAGACCATCATCTCACAGATGCAGTTGAAAGTCAAGAGTAGGTGGACAAATGACTCTTTTAATAGTCTGCTCAAACAGTGCAAGGAAACTCTTCCATAACCTAACTATCTACCTAATAGTTATTACAAGGTACACAAGATATCGGGCGATCTCGGTCTCAGTTATAACAGAATCCACGTCTGCAAGAATAACTGTGTTCTACTTTACAAAGGGAAAGCCAAGCTTGATGAATGTCCCATATACCACGCGTCTAGGTGGGAGCAAGGCACAGTTAAGGAAAACAGTGTTCCTGTGAAGGTGCTTCGTCATTTCCCTTTAATTCCTAGATTGAAGCGTCTTTACACGTCTTTACACACAGCAAAAGAAATGAGATGGCATGGAGAGAGAATGACAGATGATGATACTCTCAGACACCCTGCAGTTGGCGAGGCGTGGAAGTCATTTGATAGATCATTCCCACATTTTGCAAGAGATGTTAGAAATGTAAGACTCGGGCTTACCTCAGATGGATTCAATTCCTATGGAAATCTAAGTTTGAGTCATAGTACATGGCATGTTATTCTCGTGCCGTACAACTTGACTCCTTGGATGTGTATAAAGAAGGAATTTAGTATGATGTCTCTGTTAATTCCCGGTCCAACGTCTCCAGGAAAGTGTATGGATGTGTATCTGCAACCTTTGATCGACGAGCTGTTAGACTTATGGGAAAATGGAGCTCTTAC
Source organism: Potentilla sterilis (assembly GCA_963682095.1). NCBI lineage: Eukaryota > Viridiplantae > Streptophyta > Magnoliopsida > Rosales > Rosaceae > Potentilla > Potentilla sterilis. Next base: position 50,221,179 of record OY821754.1, read on the forward strand.
TTTTGACAGGCACAGTGGAAGATCATTTGTGATGAGAGCAATGCTGATGTTTACCATAAGTGATTTTCCTAGTTACGAGATGTTGTCGTCTCACGCTACTAAAGGTTACAAAGCTTGTCCTGTTTGCTTGAACGAAGTCCATTCTGTTTGGTGTGCTGGAAATGTGTGTTACTTGGGTCACCGTAGATGGCTTCCAACTAACCACGCGTGGCGATTTGAACATCTAGCATTTGACAAAACAGTTGAACTCTTTTGATTTGGGCTTGTTAAGCGGTGGTAAAAGAATACCAGTTCCGGAACGCCTTGATGACTACAGGTGTTTTACACAGAAGAGTGCATTCTATGCTTTGTCTTACTGGCCGAAATTGATTCTTAGGCACACCCTAGATGTCATGTACATAGAAAAAAACGTAAGTGACAGTCTTGTGGGAACAATTCTTGATATTAAAGGAAAGACTAAGGACAATTTGAAAGCACATGCGTATCTGGAGGAAAAAGGAATACGAGAACACTTGTGGCCAGTGAAGACGGCATCAGGGATTTTCATACCTGTTGCACCTTACACAGTTAAACCGGCTTTCAAGAAGGAGGTTTTCATATGGTTTAAAGGAGTAAAGCTAGTATCCTCATGGGTATGCAGGAAATATATCTCGGTGTATTAACTTGAGGCTAAATACGTTTCACGGATTGAAGAGTCATGACTGTCATGTTTTGCTGCAACGTCTTATTCCAGTTGTTATCCGACCCTATTTGCATCCAGATGTGGTGGAACCTATAATAGCGTTGTGTAGGTTCTTTCAGAAGTTATGCGCTAAAGAGCTGAAGAAGTCAGATGTTCTTATTTTGAAAGAAGACATCATCTACATTTTGTGCAAATTATAGAGGATTCTCCCCCCCCCCCCCCCCCCCCCCCCCGCTTTCTTTGACAGTATGATTCACCTGATGATCCATCTTCCAGATCAAGTGCTGCTCACTGGTCCGGTTCATACAACTTGGATGTAGCCCCAAGAAAGGTACGTACTATTTATTATTCGTAGTTTCCCATTTATTGTAATTTTGTCATATATATATATATATATATAGACACACTTCACTAATAACTGTGTAATTTCAGACAACTGTTTCAATACAAACAGTTATGTAAGAGCAAGAGTAACCCTGAAGGATCGATAGCGGAGTCGTACATTGCACATGAATGTGTAACATACTACAACTTATATCTCTGTAACAGTGACGAAGCAGAATCTTCTACACCGGCCTCCACAGTACCTGAGTTCAAACTTTCAGTCATATCTAGTGTTGTACGTCCGTTTGGTAATTTGCCAAGTTCAGAAAGATTGACAGATGCTGAGCTAATTGAAGCTCATTGGTGCGTACTACAACACTGTGACGAAGCACAATTTTTCATGAGTGAGTGTCACAACCCGAAACCGGGTTATGACTAGTGTGGTGATTGGTAAAATAAAATTAAATCTTTGCATTTGAATAAGGATAGAAACTGAAATTGAGAGTTAAGAATAATCATAACAAAAGAAAATTTGGTACTATAAGATATTAAGCTGAAAATAACTTTGATTTACAACAAAACAGTACAACTTGTTTCTCAAAAATTTCACCCTAGGTAGCAAGTTCTCCAGGTTCATACCTATAATATGTACACTACAAACACCCAGCAAAAAAAATGAAGTACATCTCCTGGAATGGTGGACAAACTACAGCAACATAAAGCTAGCAGCCAAGGTCAAGCACGAACTAGCTTAAACTACTAAACCAAACCAAACAAAACTTCACACAGTAGCTCAAGACAGTTCAGGAATACTAAAAATGCTGTCACCTGTAGGCCTCTTGCCTGAAATCACAACAAAAATATAGGGAATGAGCTTTACACGCTCAGTAGGTACGATAAGCAATCGACATAACAATGATTCTAAATTAGCATATATTAATAATGAAAGAAGTGACTGAAAAGTAAAACTCGTAAGGAAATAATAATCTTTAAAGCTGCTGTAAAAGTGGACTGAAAAGGTTGCAAACTCAATAAAATTCCAGAGAACAACATGAGGCTCAATGTCATAGGATAAAGTGAATCAAATAAAACCATTACAGAAAGCATGGGGTAATAAAAAAAATAAAACTCAAGGTAAAACTGATATGAACAATATCAAGAGCCTCAGGTTCAAATAACAAGTTCCAGAAAACAGAAACCATAGTTCTGTAATCATGCCGGTTAGAGCCCACAGCTCAGTTAAACCACTGAGCAACCTCTGCGAACGGATCCTGATCAGGTTTTGGGTCTATTCACCCTAGGGAGACACAATCCCTCCTTAAAATTCTCGGGCCTAACCAAATAAAATACATTAAAATCCAGATTATGCTTATCCAGGAGTTATTTACCCCCTTAAAGCGAACTAAGTATCACTTGAACCCCATTCAAGCATACAATGGAAATCTGTCCAAAAAAATAGTTTTGTGCTCAAAATAGGTGAATTAGATCCTTGTAAAAATATGAAACACAAAGTTGGAAATCCAAAGTCAAATAAGAAACTTAAAACTTTAAGACTGTTATAACATGACATGTACAATAGTTTTTGGCAAGAAGCAATTGTATTAGTATAAGAAACTTTTAAAATCAGAAAAGGCTTTGAGAACTGCACAAGTACATAATAGGTAATAAAGTATGATTGGACTTCATTATCATAACTCAAAACTTGATGCAAATAAGTATGTTAATGCAGCAACTATAATCTATACTGAACGAAAAGTAAAAATGAGTAGAAAGTTGCTGAATTATGGTTCAGTAAAGAACTAAAAATTTTGTTCAAAACGGATAATAGAGAACTTGAATTCTTCAACATAAATCAACTGAGAAAGTAACAAATTATAAGGAGAGAAACTATACATTAAGTTTGAGACTTGTAGAGAAAGACTAGATGTTAATAATCATCTCAATAGTATAATTTGAAGGCCTTGGTAAATTTTGTTTTGATGAAAACTGAACATGACTGTGTTAAATACATACCAAACGATGCAACCAAAATAAGGTAAAATTGAACTCACTGTAGTAGCTATTCTTGAGTATAATTGAATCATATAGATAGAGGTTTACACAAAGACCAATTATTAGCATATGGAGATCAAAGACGTCAAAACAGGGTTTAGTTTCCAATGAAACCATATATGTGTATATATATATATATATATATATATATATATATATATATATTTAGGCAACAAGATATGAGAGTAGGTGACTGCTACTCTAATAAGAACCTATAATCAAACTCACGTTTAGGAAAGAATTAAACAAGAAGATTAAGGACTCACAGGGCAGTAAAACCAAGCATTGATTCTAAAGAACAAACAACCCAAATTTCCAGATTTTCTAAACAGAAAATCAAAACTTTAATAACCCGCAGACTCGGTTGTAATTCAAACCAAATCAATCCATTCAGTCCAATTAAACAGAGAGTAAGAAACGAAACATCACAACCATCACTCTTAACACACACTAAAATAGAATCAAAGTTATGAGGAGAGATTATTTTCCCTACCTCAAAAATCAAACTTTCCAACAGCAACAAGTCAAGAGCTCAATCTACTCAAGCAAGCCAAATCTAATCAAGCAACCCCCAATCCAATTGAGCAATCTAGCCACTGGACTAGCTGCTAAGGATAGAAGAAGCAGCCTCTCTGAGCTTGTTACAAAACTATAGGCTTTGGGCAAATAGAGTCGGGTTTGCAGAATAAGAAAAAGAAGACTGAACCCAAAACGGGTATTAGAAAGAGAGTATAATTAAAAGAAGTGTTTTGTGGCTGGATGCTTCCACACATATATCAGATAGGCATATACAAGCTTATCTCACATCCTAAAGACTCAACAATAGAAAATAAAAAAAAAATAAGAAAAGAAAAAGAATGATGACATGAAAATATATATAATGAAAAAAAACAGTAAATGAAATTAATTTATAATCAAGTTATAAAACACACAACCAAGCAAAGCACACATAAGTAAAGTATCCTAATCAAAACCATGCTCGTCACAGTGAGCATTTGAAACTCATTGGAGGAAATCGTAGAGACAGAAGGCCCAAAGAGACGCACAAAATAACATTTCCTTATTACTTTCGCAAATGGGTACGTCACAACATTTTTTGTATTAGAATATCTCCATTTCAATATTAGTATTATGATCGATTCAATTTAAATAATTTATCACAAATTGGCAGGTGGAAAATCTCTAAAAACAGAACAGTGATTGGTACTCGCCAGAATTGCACCATTTGTCTAGAACGCCGATTTCCCACAGTGTGCGAGCGATGTGTTTTAACGAAACATCTTTTTTCATCGACTAAGTAAGTTTCTTAGGCGACGAATGAAATTGATTTCGTCGGCTAAGTAGGATTCTTAGTCGACGAAAAAAAATGTTTCGCCGACTAAGTAAGCTTCTTAGTCGACGAAAAATACCATTTCGTCAACTAAGTTGGCATGCAGCCGACGAAAAAATTCGTCCACCAAGATATTTTTGTCCTCACTAAAAAGTTTAGACGACGAAATTATTTCGTCGTCTAAGTGTTATCTTAGTCGACGAAACTGAATTATTTCGTCGCCAAATGACTCAGACCACAATCTTTAGACGACGAAACTTAGGCGACAAATTTTGCTTCACCAAATATCTTAGGCGATGAAAACCTCTCTTAGGTGACGAAAATTTTCGTCGACTAAGGTATTTTTTCTTGTAGTGCGATGATGCTCATGATAATAAAATGTACACGCACGTATTTGTATAGACTAGGAGGTAAATCAGATCACTTGTACTATACTTGCTCTCATCTAGTCGAGATTAACAGATTGTGGAAGGAATCATAACAATTTATTTTTGAACGTCTGAATACCCAACTAGGTGTTTATAAAATCCAATTGTATACGTAGGATTTATCGAGTCGCAATGCAAAATAGTTCAAATTCATCTAGTGATAAACACTCATTTAGTTATATTCACATAAGGTAAACTGCTACTTCATTTGCCTGAAATATATACTCAACTTGGATAGGTGATTTTTCGAAAGACCCCATGCATATACATATTAATCTCCTCGTTCAACTATGCGGTATAAGGACATCGATGCAGGCTCCCTACATATATATGGGTTCTATGAGACAATGAGATTCTATATTCTGCACCGTAAGAAACTAAGACATGGTTGAGAAAGATCGAGTGGTTAACAATTCCGGTATCAACAGCGTCTAACGTGCCTGCTGTAAACTGATCAAATATATCAGAAACATATATCAGCTGGTTTTTTACTCAAATGAATTGATCAGTTAAATTTATTTCTGCCAAGCATAGATTAGTGACTATTAGTTCTAGTAATCTAGTATTATATATATGCGAATTTTTCTCAGTTCATATATTAGGTAGGCTTTGTTCATCGTCATGTTCTTTGGGTTGGTAGAAATGGTTAAGAAACACGAGGTCTGAACAAGTACCAATTAAACGCATTGAATTTGAACAATATTGTATCAATATCATTAGCTAGCTATATATATGTGAAAAATAATTAATGAAATGGTACGTACGGTGGTGAAGCCTCTCGATCTTCGTTCTTCGTCAATCATCGTGCTAAACTTGTGACTAAAAAACTTCAGCACCCTATATTACATCATGTCAACTTAATTACTTGTTCTGCTATTTTTAATTTGACATTCAAACTTTAGACCTCAGTTCTAGACTACTTGTATCGTATAATACATCAAGCTACTCCATGCATATACATTCATAGTAGTTTTAGTATCTAAAGTATAATTTGGAAGGTAACAAAAGCAGATTACTGGTTTTGTTACCTAAAATTACGTTGATGGTGTGTTCGTATTCGCTATTTCACTTGTTCTTCCTGTAAGTTAAGACTAGAAAGAGCTGGAACTTATAAAAGCAGCCAAAGAGACGAGTTCTAGCAATGAGTTCCATTGCGTATTGTGAGATTGTTTCAAAAGAGAAGATTGCATATATATCTTTTACCAAACATGCAGAACCTGCTTAAATTAAGCAGCTTAATTGCTAAGCGCTGCGCAGCATTTAGGAATCAAGCTTCCTAAGTCGACTTTGATAGGATCTTTGTCCCCGCATGCGGGGACAAAGATCCTATCAAAGTCGACTATGGCTTGCAATCAAGGGGGATCTGTTCTTCGTCGACTGAATGCGAGTCAGATTGAATATCAATCCATTGATGATCTGCAAGTCTATGCAGATCAATTTTCTAGATTTACGTTATCATCTGGATAATTACAGCTGATTAATTTATTTCTACTAACTGAGAAAATAGCCTGTAATCGATCACAAGTAGAAGTAATGAAATCAGTACTAGCTGGACCACAAAATTGATCCTGAAAGCAACTGATAACAAATTAAGACTTGCAAAAGGTACTGCAATGTCTACTCATTCTTTAACTGAACTGGTCGAAGATTCTCATACTTGCATCACATGCACATAAAAAAAAAAGAAACTGTAAAAATAAAACAATGCATGCATGTTAGCTAAAAATATGTATATATATTTGGTGCTGTAGTAAAAAAAATAGGAAGTAATTAATCTTGTGCTCTGTAGAATAGGTAAACAAATAAATACTAGCCGTGAATTAGTCTTTTAATCTTGTTCATATCATCTTAGCTAGATAGATAGAGATACTCGTTGATGTTTTTAGATAAAGACATATAGTAATCTGATGACTACTACATGATATATTTGTTGAAAACTGGGTGCAACGTTTTAAACACTAAGATTTATCAGGTCGAGCATATATATTTGTGGGGAAAAAAAAGAAAAAAAAAGGATATCATACAAAGATGTATAACTAAGAAATTAATATCATTTTATTGAACAATTTTATCCAAGTTACTATACGTAATAAACGTAAACTATCAGAAAAATATGTTGATTTGATATAATTTTATACGTACTAGAACCTGAAGAATTCAATAGACCACATCACATTTGTGAAATTGAATCTCCTATTCTTTGATCCACTAATTAAGCATGCTATTAATCTTGTATGCTCATCACGTAGCAGGCTTGACCTAATTAGGATTGGCTCTCACAAATCCGAAAAGATATATATGGTATATGTATATAGTATCGGTTGCAGATATATAATCAATCAAAGAGGTGTTGAAATTTTGTAACAGTTGAAGATATATTAATTTCAACTAATTAATCAACAATGTATACCTGCAGATTATATATTAGGGGTCAATTACAAGCAAGTAACTTTCATATCAGTAAGAAAATAGAATTGGAAAAGACCCGCAATCTAGAGGAGTGGAAATTACAGAAGACTCAATCTCGCGGGGCGACTTGGACAATGTGTTCTGGATCAAGCATTTTTTTTTTTTTTTTTTTTTTTGAAGTATCAGAAACGTAATAGATTTCTCAGAAATTTACCTTGGTAGTTGGAAGCCTCCAGCCACAGAAGTCACAGTAGCCAGAAAGTACTGTACGTAGTAGAAGAACGTGCTGGTACTGAAGCACTCAATCGAGCTCTGCAATTCAATTCAGTACCATATATATATATATCGGAGGAATACAGATCAAGATGGATCATATGTGTACGTGCATGTCACAATATTCATGGCTACCGAAGTACCGATTACATATATGTGTCCTCCCGATTCTGCAGCCAGCTATATCTCCGGATCGAGTTAGAAATAAATTATGAATTTGTGTCTTCAAAATGACCTGAAATCGATCGCAACTAAACACAAGGTACGAAAAGATTGAACTTAAAAATTACAATTTACAAAAGACTAAAAGGAAAACATGCACCAAGAACGGTAATTTTTACGGTGTCTAAAATGCATGTAAATTAATCCAGCAAAGATCCAGCTAGCTAGCAATGAGTACTGAGAACTGCAGTCGTGACTGCAACCCTAGAGTAAGCAGTTTCGCATGGATCGGAGACGACGACGACGTCAAGGAGTGGCCATGCACTCGCTCACCCCGCACGTCGACACGTGTCACGTCTGTTTGGATACGCCTGCCATCACACACACTGTATTGAGTTGGGCCGTGGGCCACTGGGCCGGCACGAGACCCGTGTGCCTTAGATGATGACGCGACACACACACATGCATGCACGAGCACAGCGTTCATCACATACACATGCACATCGACGGTTATCATTCTCTCAAGAAAACAAGAATAATCTCCGATTTCCAGCCGTACATTGATTTAGTTTTAAGAGCATCTGCACCGGCAAGCAGTTCGCCTCCATCTGCTCGAGCAAGAGGTGGGACCCGGCCAGAGTTGCTCGAGCAACCCAGAATCGAGCTCGCACCGGCGGCTTTCTCTCCTCCATTTGCTCGCCCAGTCAACCCTTCAGATTTGCTCCATCAATCGCTCGATCAAATTGCGGAGCCCACAGCAGGTGGGTGACGTCAAGCCTTTTTTTTTTTTTATTATTACGGCTCCTGGAAGAGGGACAAGGACGACTGGAATGAGGTTGCCTCGAGCTAGGCTTCGCCAGAGATGACGACGAGCGCCGCCCTCGAAGGTGGCGGTCGCTCCCAAGCTTTGCTGCACCTCCCACGTCGAGCGGCTCCGCTTGGGTATTGGTTCAAATGAAAGAGGGGGTCGAGCTCGTCATTTCGGAGGGTGACACGACGGCTGGCGTAGCTGGACGGCGGAGAACGACGGGCGGGAAGGGCCGGACTCGAGGAAGATGATGATGAACAGTATTGTATAAATGATGGGCGAATGACATGTTGCCACGTGTCAGTTTGACCAGGTCATTAAAGTCCAACGGTTGAATCGATCTGGGTCAGAAATTTTGATCAAACGGTCAGAATTCAAAGGTAACGGCTACTATTTGATCAGAACGGAAAGAAACCCAAAAAATAGTTAAAAAATCCCAAAAATTTCAAAACTCTCCCAAAAATTTGTTAATTATCTATCGAAAATTATCTATTAGTCGGAAATCTTATCGAAAATCTTGGATAATATCGAGTCGATAATGATACGTGGCACATTATTATTAGTGGTAAATCTATCCGGTAAAAAAAATTTAATCATTTCACAACAAGATAAAATTGAATTGCTCAAGCAAATTGTTAATGGGTGTGTGAAAAAATCGATTTGGTTGAGCAAAATTTGAATTTCATTTGCTTGAAGCAAATATTGCTTCTGGGCCCACCAGTTGCTTGAGCAAGACCATTTCATGGGTGCGGATGCTCTAAGGGATAAATCTGCCGGCTACTCCAAGTTTAAGCAACTACCTTGATACGACCGAACCTCGAATTATCTTTTAACTGGTTTACTTTTACTTTTACTCCTCGGAAATTTGTTTTACGATTCGAAAGTTCTAAAGGTTGACTTTTAAATAAGTTGACTCGACCGAGAATTTTATTTCATGACGAGGTAGTAGACGTTGAGACGAGTTCGTAGACACGTAGCATGCTCAATTTGGAGTTCGTACGAAAAAGTTACGATGTAAATCGAAAATTGTCCGATTTTTTGACGAGTATAAATAGCGGAGGATGAAATTTCCCGAAAATGCAACTTTCCTTTTTTCTTCTTTTCTTCTCTTTTTCTTTTTTTTCTCTCTCCTTTCTCTCTCCTCTCCCCCGATCGGCCGACCCCGACCCGCTCCCTGCCTCCACCCAACTCCGCCGTCCGGCCGAACTGGACCGCCGCACCGGTCGTGTTCGAACCGGCTCGGCCTCCCCGTCACGCCAGTGGCATGGCAGGGCTCGCCCCCGTTGGGGTGTACGACGCCCGAAACAGTCCCCCTCCGTTTGGGCGGAACTCCCTCCTCCGGCCACTTCTTGGCCCGATTTTAGGGGAGAAATGGAAACCTTGACTCGTGTAGTAATCCCACCAAAGGAATCGATCCAAATCGATCCTGGTAAGGAGAATTGAGAAATTGAAATTTTTAGGGTTTTTGGTCAAATCGGTGGAAGTTGTGATTTTGATGTTTTTGATGAATTTTGAGGTTAAATTCGTGTTTAGGAGGTTGAAATGAGTGGAATTAGTGTAATTTGGTGTTAATTTGGTTGGTTTTTAGAGAAAATTGGATTTGGGGAAAATGGGCCGCCGTTCGCGGCGGCTTTGTGGGCTTTTGGCGGCGGAAATGGTGATGATGTATTCTTGAGGTGGTGGTGATCGTTTTAGGTGGATTTTGGGTTGAAATAAGGTGTTTGGGCCACTGTGGTGGCGCTGCCGACGGCGTGGCGGCGGTGCTGCGGCTGTCGGCGGCGGGAGGTTGAAGATGGGTAAATAGTGAAAAGTAAAACGGTAAAAAGTGAATAGTAAACGGTAAAACAGTAAACAGTAATTCAGTAAATAGTAAACAGTAAACAGTAAATGTAAACAGTAACAGTAAATGGTAAATAGTAATTGAATTTTAACCATTTACTGTTTGACTTTCAGAATTACTGTTTTACCTAAAATAATTACTGTTTGACCATTAAAAGTTACTGTGGACTTACCGTAAAAAGGTAAAAGTTGTTTTAAAAGGGTTTTACGACGAAATAACTAGTAAAATGATTAATCGGACACGAGGTGGGTGTCCTGAGTAATTTCGGACGTAGATTTTCGGTATTGAGGCGTAATTCCTATACCGATAACTGAAAAAGAGAAAATTGGGAAGTTTCGTGCGAGTGAGGACGTCCGCAGATTTAACGTTTATGATTAAATTCCGAGTTTCGTAATAATTATAATTACGTCCCTATTACAGGTCGAGAGGTTATTCGACGGGACAAGAGACCGGATTAGCGGTGCACTCGGCCGTACTGTGAGTGGATTTTTATTTTAAAGAAATGCATGCATAATTGTTTTAATGAAATGAAGTTTATTTCAAATAAATGATTTGAGAAGCATGAAAATTCATATAGTTAAAATGAAATGATATTTAAAGAAACATGGTTTTAGGGTTTTGCTTTTACTACTATTTTGATAGTATGTGATTTTATCTGGAAACAAGGTTTCCGAAAATGGTATGTTTTAATTATTTATAATTGATTATGTTGAATAAGTATTAATTAAAGATAGTAACCGGAAATGAGATTTCCGGGGATTTTATATTTTCGTTATTTATGATTTTCGACATGTGAGACATGTCGACGTTATAAATATAAATTTCGATATTATTTTATGGCATGTTGGATATGTCGGATATATATGAGTATATTTCGAGGCTATTATACTAATGATTATTATAAGCCTCAGATGTGCGGTCGGGGACCGTACGGATTTATGATATATAAGGGGAAGCGTACTTTCGGTTTTGTTTTCGGATTTTCACCATATCAGGGTCAGATATATATTGATGCTAGCTAGCTTGGGCGCCTGAGCCCATGTGAGGTGACGATTTGACCACATAGATCAGATGCACGCTCGGTGGTCGACGTGTACGGGCATAGTGTCGCCTGAGCCCATGCGAGGTGACGACTTGACCACATAGGTCAGATTCACGCTCGGTGGTCGACGTGTACGGGCATAGCGTGAGACGCTATAGAGAGAGTCTTGGAGGCTCGACCCTTAGTCTTGGAGGCTATTATTAAATGGTGGTAATGACGTTCCCCTATTCTATTATATGACCAATGGGATTGGTCATGATTTATATTATTTGGGTTTTCGGGAATATTTTCTCTATGAGACTTTCAGTAATTTAATAAATTCCCGAACCAGCGGGGCTGGGTTTTTATATGACCAATGGACTTGGTCATGAAATATTATTAATTGATTTTCAAAAATATTTCGTTTTGAAATACATATATAAACAAAAGTATTATTTGTTTATTTGATATATCAGCGAGGCTGATTTTTAAATACGATTTTCTTAAAACGTGGGACGTTTTGTTAAAGGCATGCAATGTGGTTTTATTTATAAAATATTGAGAAAGTAACATGATACTTTCAATTAAAGTATTATATTAAATTGTTTTATTTTTATCCACTCACTCTGACGTTTTTAATTTACTTTCCCCTGAGCCCTTCGTTTTAAATCGCCCAGTGTGCAGAGTAGTGATCAGAGGTCAAGAGTACTCGGAGTCGAGGCATAGTCATCATCATCGTCGCTTCCGTTAGGTGGGATCTGTGATCCCTTATTCTTTTATTTTTATATTACATTTCTTGTTATATTTCCATTTGTGATTCCAGTTCATTTTGTTAGATTGCTTTGATTACCTGTGAGCCAGTTGAATTAGATTTTGTATTTAATTGTGGCGGTTGTTGTGATTTGGGGAGCAGGTGGCTCCAGGTGTTACGGATGAAACTAGAATTTAGAAGTGTTTTGGTTGTTGCAGGTTTTAGGGTTGTCCATCTTAAGATTGACTTATCGATTTATCGATAGAATTAGTATTAAGGTGGTCTCTGCAGGATCTTACCCGGGTTTCAGGGTGAAATCCGGGGCGGGTCCTGTCAACCTAGTGCCACCACCACGGACTATATGTATATATTTCACACTACGAAGCACAATAAGAAAAATACATATTGCACTGTGGAATGAGATTAACATTTTAGAGTTATTTTGCCAAGAATACGAACTTCGTTCACTTCTATTTAAGCCTCATTTTTAGATTCGTACAAGCCCCTGAATATTCAGGATCTATTCTCACTAAAAGGAAATAAAGACTAGTTCTCAATTGCAAACCAATTGACATTGTATATATACGGCGTCGCTAGTACAAAAAATCTCTATTTGCATACCCTTTCAAATGTTTTATTTTTTAAATTAGGTGTGTGAATAGAGATTTTTTGTGTATTAATAGCACCACCTTGTATATACGATCCAACATATATATTAGCACGTGAAGCCACTATTACAATTATGCATAGATAGAAATTGAGATTACTTGTGTTTTTTTTTTTTTTTATCAGTCTCGACTGAATAGTGAAGCCAGGTATATAACTTATAGTCTTATACAGAATGTATATATGGAAAATTAAGATCAGCATGATGTAATTGTGACAAAGACGAGAAACACAAAGAAAGACTAAGTGTCAAAGGTAAAAGAAAAAAGTAGAAACTAGGCAAGTTATTATCAGTAGCTATTTTAGGGGTTGCGTTCTCAGAAGCATGATAACCTTTTGTGCATGCATATACGATCGAATTATCAAATTATGATCTTCATGGAAAAGTAAAACCAATAATATCACATGGCAGTTCCACCAATTATACAATAAAGCTCTTGTCGTGTGCCATGTGACCACCCCTAGCAAATTAAGAAATTTGATCTCATCCATTTGATGAATAATGCAAACCTTATTGTTTGGGCCTAAATTAACATTTACTCGAGACTATGGGCCGAAGCCCAGAGGGTCACCCATTAGCGGGTAATCCGATATGTTTTAAATCAATTTCCGTCTAGGAGAGGATTTGGAGTCCTAATAGGAATTCGAATTGGAGATGGTTTAAGGTAATACAATCCTATTCGATATCAGAATCCATTATGCTTGATATACACGTATTTGGGGTTTTGAGATCACTATATAAAGAACTCTAGGACAACGTAGAAAGGGTTCACAACCATACAACTACAAGCTTTTGCCCTGCAAATCTTGCAAGCCTCTCTGGAGCAATCTCTCGCGAACTGCCTTTCACCAACTGCAAACGACACTATTCCAACCAAGCCGCAAACCTACGCCCACCACCGGTCGCCGTATACCTACCGTTGTTGTCGAAAGTGACTTGCGTTCGTGTCGAAGCATCGCTGAGACATATCGAGTCCAGTCGTCACGCCTTGTGACAAATCGAGTCGTTACCCCAGTAACAGTCTTTCCCAATCTGCCAGAGGTTGGACGAACATAAGCCGCGGTCTTGATTTAAAGCTCTGCTTTGCATCCCAGGATCGAAGTAAGATTATATCAATCTACGAGAGGTTGAGTAGAAAATCCTAGTAACAGCTTACTTAGGTCTTGTTCGAGCCTCTACGCCGGCCTGTCAACGCCGCGTACAGTCGCTTGATCGAGAAGTCAGGTAGCAGGGAGCAGACAAGTACGTTCACCAGAGTCATCCGCTCGCCAAGGGTGATTCATTCGCCAGACGTCGTCTGCCACCAAGGTTGTACCTAACCCAAAGGTACTGGCACGCTCGCACCAGGACTGAAACTTACGTCCGCCACCCCCACGTGTTGATAGTTCGACAGGTGTCAAAACCGACGCGAACATTTTTGGCACGCCCAGCGGGACCAGTGTCAAGATTACGCAAGCCAATATCTACAAACGACCGATGTCGTTCTGCAAGAAACCAGAACATCAGCTGTTGAAACAGCACAACTCAGCTGCATGTAGGGGTCTGTCCGAATCTCAGTTGCAAGCCAAGTTTGGAGACGGCAGAACTGAGATTGAGGATCTGCATGAGGTCCTTGAGGGAGATAACCTTACTCCCGAAAACTCGGAGGGTATCGCTGATCGCCAGCAGGAAGGCGATATCCCGAACACAGTAATGGCTCCATTAGTTTCTGAAACCAATGATGGAGATGAAATTCTCCAGACTCGGACGCCATCTTCTGCGGAGATAGTAGAATCTTTTGGCCTTATAATATCTAAGTCTCGGGCCACTGATGTTATTCTAGAGAAGATAGAAGCTGCTTTGAAGGAGTTGAAGACCGAACAGATTGGTCATATGACCAACATCAGTGCTTTGGCGAGACAATCACAGACGAATGCTGGAAATATTACTTCTCTCACTAGAAGTCTTGATAGCTTAGTGAGGGGGCATCAAGTTGAGATCAACGAACAACTCCAGCAACAGCAGGAGGAGTTCAGAGCCCAGATGCTGCAGCAGCAGGATCAGATGGAAAAGACCAACGCCGCTGTTGAGCGATTGGCGCAGATGGTGCAAATAGGGTTTGAGGCTGAGATATCTGAACCAAGAGAGATAACCCCTCCAGTAAAGCCTGCGAAGACAATGGAGAAAGGTCCAGCTAAAACAGCTAAGCCTCGTAATAAAGGGTTTGAAGCTGCTGCTCCGCAAAGACAATAGAGGAGAGGTGGACGGATGATAAACCCGCCATCTGACGACGAAGGCGAAGATCAAGAGGAGGACGCTGAGGGTGTTATGACCCGCAACGACATACAGAGGCTGTTTTATGAGCAATTAAGGATCATGCAAGGTTTGCCGGATCCTAGTATAACCTATACCAATCCATTAACACAAGCTGCGAACCTAACGCCATGGCCGGCCAATTTCAAGCATATAAGGTTTACCCCTTTCTCGGGCGAATCTTCTGAAGATGCGGAGACCCACATAACTCGTTTTCACAACGAATGTGGCCCCTATGCCCAGGACCCTGTTCTCAAGTTGAAACTGTTTGGAACTTCCCTAACAGGATCCGCCTTAGCTTGGTACAGAGACCTAACACCAGGCTCTATTCCAGATTGGCAATCCATGGAGGGTCCCTTTAGGACCATGTTTGGGGTTGTCGAGACTAAGATAACCATTAAGGTTCTAGCGGATACTAACCAGGAACCTGATGAATCCACCATCGACTATTTGAAACGCTTTAAGCTCCTACGGGCCAAATGCAGAGACAGTCTAGCAGAAGATACCACTGTCGAGCTAGCAATTGCAGGGCTCGAGCCGGAGATCCAGGCACACTTCCAGCAAGTGTACGTGACGAATATGGCAGACTTAACCAATAGGTTAGCCAAACATCAGCACTTCCTCGACCAAACAAGGGTTCAGACCAGCAAGAGGAAAGGCATCCCACTATCGTACTATCCGGGTACTCTGAAATCTAAAACGAATGCCCCTCCTATTTCTAAGACGGTGGCGACTATAGAAGCTGATCCTGCGCCAACGGTCACTTGGGTTGAAGATACTAAGGACGAAGACAACGTAGCGGTTGTAGAGGTGTTAGGTCGCCAGCCGCTACAACCGAAGAACGTAAGGTTCGCCAAGGAACCTATTAAGATTATGACTTCTTTGCCTTTGAAGTCTGCCTTTGAAAAGTATACATACAATGCTCATCAAGCTCCGGAGATCCTCACCGAATTATTCAAGCAAGGGCGGCTCCAACACGAAGGTGGTTTTGTGCCTAAGCCAGACTATATGGCGGGCAAGAAGTACTGCAGTTTTCACAACATGAATAACCATTATACTAAGGACTGTGTCAAGCTCAAGGACCAGATCCAGACGTGGATTAATGAGCGGCTCATGGTTATGGACACTGCTAAGGAACCTACTTGGACGGAGACTCGACCCTTTCCGGAGGTGAACATGGTTACTCTGGTTCCCAACGAAGGCCAGGAACTAGAACCTCGTCGACAGGGTTCTAGATTCCAAACTTATACCTACAACGCGCACAAAGCACAGGAGATTTGGCGACTCCTGATCCAGAAAGGAATGGCTGCTCCTGAATACATGTCAGAGCAACACAAAAGCATTAGGTTAGACGGATCCTATTGTTCTTTCCACCATTCAAATGATCATTGCACGTCCGCATGCATAGAATTGAAGGATCAAATCCAAGAATGGTTGAATGAGGGAATCCTGCAATTTGATAATGACACTGTGGCATCCATTCAACACTATTGGGTGAATGCCATCGGCCAAGATGGACCAAATGACGCCTCGCGAGCGGACAAGCCAGCGAATCCGCCAGTCGAGGATGAGATGGTAACGGTACCTAGGGCTCAATTATGCCTTAACTGTAAGATAGATTGTCGTATACCTCTTACACACGAAGAGCTAATGAAGGCGCTTCAGGAGGCGACAGAGAAGGCTCTTGAGACGGCCAAACGGGCCCATCCGTGGTCAGAACGCTCTAGGTCTGGTGACCCCAAGCGGGCGAAATATCATCACCAGGAGAAAGCAGCTTATGCTACTCCAGCAAGGTCCCGGCAAGACCCCGGACCTTCAGGAACTAAACAAGTGGTAGAGGCACCAACCCCTCCAACTAGGAATGTTCAAAAGCGATATGGCAAGGCGAGAAGGACTTTAAACGCTTTGAACCAGGAGAAGGTGACTCCTTATGAACTCTCCATACCCGTGGAGCACATACGTGACGCCTATAAGCGTTACAAATCTAAAACCTATATAGACTCTCGTCGGGTATGGAAGGAGGAAAAATCGCCACCTCGGAGAAGGAATGTTCATGAACGGATTGCACATCCTACAGCGGCGGATGGTGCACCTCAAAGAACTCCGCGGAGGAAATTAGCATATTCTCCAGAGAGAACACCCCTTCGCTCAGCCGTTGAGATCCCACCAAAGCCCAAGTCTATCCATACAACTTCTGACAAAACGGATAGGGTAGACTCTGTCGTTTTGAAATGGCAGCCAAAGGGGATGACGGCGGTTTCCATGCCAACAACTACTAAGGTCCCTGAGATACAGTCAGATACTCAGGAATCTGCTCCGGTCTTTAGCAAGTCATCGGCTCAGCCGGTTTCGGTTCTCATTGGTCAGAAGGCTGTAAGTCAACAATGTGATCAGCCCTTTCCTCAGTTCGTAGCATAGCAGTTGAAGACTGAATTTTCTGTGAAGCAAGCAGAAGCTGCTCTTATTCCTTCACAGCCTAAGGTGCCTACACACTTATCACGGGTTGATAGGGACATGCCGGATGCAGATGACGAGATGCTGGAGGATGAAGAGGGTTATTCAGACGGTGATGAGCCAATTCTAGATTGTAATATGGTTTTCATATTATTCTCTAGTTATGCTTTGTCTGCGCCAATCCCAACTGCTTATTTCATACAAGAACCAATTTGTCTTATTCAAACGTCAGACAATGAGGATCTTCCCGCCAACGAGGATTTGATTTCCTCACCAGGACACAATGACCAAGATGGGGTCACTGATCTTCATAGCTCACACATGGTTTTTCCTAAGCCTACGTTTACAATGACTCAACATCTCAAGCCTCTCTACGTCACAGCAGAGGTGGAGGGTGTCCAAGTGAACATGATACTCATCGATACAGGCGCGGCGGTGAGTGTTATAACGCTTAGTACTGTGGAGCGACTTCAAATTCCGAGAGAGAAGATCCAGAACTCTTCTATCAAGGTTAGAGGGTTTGCTGGTGCTGTGGCTCAAACGGCTGGTTTCCTCATGCTCAAGGTTAAACTTGGACCCTCTAACGCTTGTCATGGTCTTTTCATTATGGAGACTACGGTCCCATACTCGATGATTTTGGGACGTGATTGGATCCACAAAAC
This sequence comes from Potentilla sterilis, assembly GCA_963682095.1. NCBI lineage: Eukaryota > Viridiplantae > Streptophyta > Magnoliopsida > Rosales > Rosaceae > Potentilla > Potentilla sterilis. Next base: position 50,239,334 of record OY821754.1, read on the forward strand.
ATACACAGTACCATCTTCACTACATCAGGAGATGCTCATGTGGGATCCAGCTTCTGATAAATCAGTTTTGGTCAAGGCGGATGAGCGTCCTTTTTCTATAGCGACTAACACATTGGAAGCGGATTATTATTACAGCACTATGCGTCCTCTTGTGATCGACGGGGTTGATAATAAGGGTCGCCCGTTAGGGGTGACCTCTACTTATCTCGCACGGTGGGGATTAACTCAGGCGCAGGCAGATTGTTCTCGGCCTGTTTCCATCGATTTTCAACCAATCGTCAACATGATCAACGATTTCAAGGCTGAGGAGGCAGAGGCTGTGACCTCTCTACTACAGCGACTGGCGATGTTTAGAGCTGACCAGTTAGCCTCGGATACGGTCGCTCTAGTTGAGTGTATCGATGAAGACTACATCATTAGCACTGAAGAAGTGGAGACCATTCCGCCTGCACCAGCAGCTTTAGACGACACTCCGCTTAAGGTCCGTGACCCAGTGGAGAGAATCAACCTTGGTACATCTGCCGAACCTATGGAAGTTGGGATTAGTCAGCAGTTGGAGCCAGAACTGAGGCAGCAGTTGATCAATCTGCTGCAAGAATTCAAGGATTGCTTTGCGGAAAAGTATCAGGATATGCCTGGATTGTCCAAGGATTTGGTATGCCATCGTTTACCTATCAAGGAGGGCGCCAGGCCTATTAAGCAAGAGCAGAGGCGAATGAACGCCGAAACCGCTATAGCAGTCAAGAAGGAAGTTCAAAGCATGGTTGATGCAGGAATCATCCGGCCAACCCAATATACACAGTGGCTGGCGAATGTGGTTCCCGTCAAGAAAAAGAACGGTACAATTAGGGTCTGTGTCGATTATAGAGACCTCAATACTGCCTCGCCAAAGGATATATACCCTATGCCTATTGCAGATCTTTTGGTGGATGCAGTCGCAGGGCACGAGATGTTATCATTCATGGACGGTACGGCAGGATATCATCAGATACCAATTTACTAGCCGGACATTCACAAGACTGCCTTCCGTTGCCCAGGCTTTGCCGGAGCCTTTGAATACCTCAGTATGCCGTTTGGCCTGACCAATGCAGGGGCCACATATCAGCGTGCTATGAACCTGATCTTCCATGACATCCTCGGGGTCATTTTGGAAGTTTACATCGATGACGTGGTGGTTAAGTCTCGATCCAGGACAGACCATATTAGCCATCTACGTGATGTCTTTACCCGAATGAGGAAGCATCAGCTTAAAATGAATCCAGCCAAATGCATTTTTGGGGTTCGTGCTGGTGATTTCCTTGGTTTCGTGGTCCACGAAAGGGGCATTGAAGTGGCTGGGGATAAAGCACAGACTGTCCTAGACTCCCCAGCACCTCGGAACAAGAAGGAGCTTCAAAGTTTGCTGGGCAAAATCAATTTTCTCCGACGCTTCATATCTAACTCAGCTGGGAAGATTGCTCCTTTCTCTCCTTTATTGAAACTCAAAAAGGATGAACACTTTGTTTGGGGATCTGAGCATCAAGCGGCTTTTGATAAAATTAAGGAATATTTGGCCAGTCCGCCAGTATTACGACCGCCAAAACCAAGGATCCCACTCAAGTTATACATTTCTGCTTCTAATAGTTCTGTGGCCGGGCTTTTGGCTCAGGATGAAACTACTAAGGAGGGTAAGAAAGTCGAATATGCGGTTTCTTACCTCAGCAGGACCCTTTTGGATGCAGAAACAAGATACTCTCCTATCGAGCGGCTGTGTTTGGCATTATATTTTGCTGCGACCAAGCTTCGTCACTACATGCTTTCCTTTACCACCATTGTGGTAGCTCAAACGGACTTGGTCAAGTACATGCTTACTCGGCCCATTTTACGTGGTAGGATCGGCAAGTGGATTTTAGCTCTCTCTGAGTTCTCTTTACAGTATGCACCGCTCAGGGCGATGACGGGACAAGCAGTAACTGATTTCCTACTTCATCATCCTTTGGACGAATCGGTTGAAGATCCTATCCCTTTCGTCAACATGATTGGAACGGTGCCTTGGATACTTTACTTTGATGGTAGTAGCACAAACTCCTTGGCAGGCGCAGGCATTTGCATCCAGAGTCCATCAGGGACGAGTCACTCTTATTCTTTCCAGCTAGAGTGGACTTGCACAAACAACCAGGCTGAATATGAGGCCCTTATCATTGGTCTAGAACTACTATTGGATATGGATGCCAGAGAGATCGAAGTATATGGTGATTCTCTACTAATCATCAAGCAGCTATTAGGTGAATACAAATGCGTGTCTTTTCACCTACTACATTACTGGGAGCGAGCATCAGAGTTGTTGGATCAGTTCGCTGATGTAGTGCTCGATTATGTCCCTCGTGAAAAGAACTTTGCAGCCAACGAATTAGCACAGCTCGCCATGGGCATTACTCGTGCCAATGGCGTCAAGGAACGCATCCTGAAAGTAGAACGCAGGACGTTGCCATCTTTTACTGCAAGAAGGGAACAACGAGGCGATTGGTTGGTTGCTACCCTAGATACTATCGATACTGATTGGCGGCAACCAATCATTAAATACTTACAAGACCCTTCTGCCCCATCCGAAAGGCGAATTAGGTACTTAGCTACTAATTATTTGCTCAAAGGTGACGAGTTGCTTCGCCGGGGCGAGGAAGACGTGGACCTCAGGTGTATCTTTGGCGTAGAAGCCAATAGGCTAATGCGTGAAGTTCATCTGGGTGTATGTGGTTCACATCAGAGTGGATCAAAGATGAGGTGGCTGATCCGCCGTTATGGTTATTTTTGGCCATCTATCCTCAAAGACTGCATCAGCTTTGCCCAAGGTTGTATTGAGTGCCAGATTCATGGACCAGTTCAACGGATTCCTAATATCCCCATGCAACCTATCATCAAACCTTGGCCCGCCAGGGGTTGGGCACTTGACTTTGTTGGAGAAATCCATCCAAATTCTTCTCTCCAACATAAATACCTACTGATTGGCACAGACTTCTTCACCAAGTGGGTTGAGGCCATCCCTGTTCGAAATTGTGATGCAGCAACAGTCATCCGTTTTATATTTCAGAATATCATCTGCCGCTATGGCATTCCTGAGTGTATTGTGGCGGACAGGGGGCAGCGTTTATGGCGGAGAGTACACAGACGTTCATTCAAGATTATGGCATCCAGTTTTTACACTCTTCGCCGTATTACGCTCAATCAAATGGCCAGGCTGAAGCTAGCAATAAGGTTATTATTTCTATCATCAAAAAGATGCTGGCGGATAATCCTCGAACTTGACTCTGTGGGCGTATCGTACTTCTAAACGAACTCCTACAGGAACTACTCCCTACGCCTTGATGTTTGGCCATGATGTTGTTCTTCCTTTGGAGATCAATGTTCGGTCTCTCCGGGTTCGCAAGCAGCATCAGTTGATTGGAGATGATTACGTTCAGGCTATGTTTCAGGAACATGAAGATCTCGATGAGCAGCGACTAGATGCTTTGCAGAACATAGTCTTGGAGAAGAAAAAGGTCGCCAGAGCTTACGACAAAAGAACCAAAGGTAAGTCTTATGGTGAAGGTGATCTGGTTTGGAAGGCTATGCTTCCCTTTGGCGAACGAGATACTGGACGTGGTAAATGGTCTCCGAAGTGGAAGGGCCCCTTTGTCATTGATCGGATTGTTGGCAAAGGTGCTTATCAACTTAGAGATTTGGAGGGTGACGTCCATCGAAACCCTATCAATGGGCGCCATCTCAAGAAGTACTTCCCTAGCGTTTGGGAATATGAAGAGCCGCCCGCTATGGTTGAGACTGGGGGGGCAAGCTTCGACCTAAGGCCTCCTACCAACATTATAACACTCTGCCTTAGTCCCCTTGGCTTTGGCAGCGTACCTTGCCTCAGCCTAAGGTTACTAGGGGGGGCAATACAAGGGATACTCTTCATAGAGGACCTGGCGATTCAGTTCGCCTGCGGTTCAGCCCGCCAGAGATAAACAAGAATGTAGAAGATGAATCTGCTTGAGGTTCATTAGTCTTTTCGTTTTCGTTTGTTATGAATCTGTTTAAGGTTCGTTTACTTAGTCTGATTGAGAATCAATGTTTATGGTTATAATAAATACATTCAACACGGAAAACAGCAATATTTTTCTTTTTCGATAAGGTCAATAAAATTTATTTTAAGAATGACTTTGCGGTCAAGAGCTTTACAAGTACAGAATTACATATATGCCTATACTTCTAAATTTCTTGAACAAAACAGGAGGCGCACGATCTGTTTTACAGATTCTTTTGCCCATGGAGATGTCTCATGACCCCTCCGACCTCCTACCCATATTGTCATCCATCTCACCATCCCATAGGCTGCTTCAAGCCATCAATCCTCTCGAGGTTCACATAAGAGGAAGCCGGAGATTGGCTAGGGTGGCAATACCAGCACACGGTCACCCCTATTTTCCGACTGAAAGTCATAGGATTTCAGAAGGAAAGTGTCCGCGTATTGCTGGCGGATGACGCCTAAGTCACTATTCGCTATTATACCCAGGGATAACGTGGGAGAAATCCGTTCCTCTTGGGATTGTATCCAGGGACCACGTTATTCAAACTGGGCATAATACCAGATTATGCGACTTAGATAATACATAATACCAGATTATACGACTTAAGGTGTTTGGATAAACATCTCTGTATAATCTGGAGGAAAAGACTCAGGAAGCCATAACGGCTTGGTGGAGAATCTGGAGAATGAAATAGACATGTTGAAATCAAAAGGCAATGAAAGATATGTTTTCGTTGCTTGCTAAGGGTTTCATTATATAGTGGATGGCGAGTGAAATCCAACGGCTGGGATGAATTAGGGTTTCACACCATCGGTCTTGTCAGAGTTATGAAGGTTTTTATGGTCCTCAACCGTTTGTTGGTACGGGGGATCACGAGGTTTGAACTTCAGATTGACTGTTGACCATATCTTGGAAATTGACAGTTGCAGATAGAGATCATTTAACGCTACGCTATTGCTTGAAGTTGGGCCAGATAAGTCTGGGCTTCGCATTTGGGTTGGCTGTTTGATACTGATCCAATATTGTATGAACAATAAATATTACATAAAAGCCCAATTCACTCGGGGGGCAGGGACGCAAGTTCAAACAATTCAAGACTTAATCTTGCTATTTTAGCCTTCAGATGCTGGAGTTCAGCCTTCAATTTTTGTTCAGCTGCTTGGCTCTCTTCTGTTTCGGTCCTAAGCTTCATTATCTGAGTCCTTTGCTGATAGGCTGCGTCAAGACGACCTTTCTGCCTTTCCCGCACCATTGCTATTTTCCGATCAAGGTGCGCTTTCTCTTGCTCCAGGCGTTTGATTTCCGCCTCGTCTTCTTGTTCCACAGAAAGCACAAGCGAGGAGTAGGAGTCCATGGCCTTGGTTAGGACTGAAGTCTTCTTACTGGTTCTGGCTTCATGTTCTGGAGCCTCGCCTGCCTTGTTTTGAAAGGTTGCAAGGAGCTTGGGGAGAGTGATCAGAATCTCTTTTATCCTGGTCGGAGATATGGCGGGCAGGAGTTGAACTTGGCTCTCCATGGTCTGCAGTGCGCTTTGGATCCTTTCACGAACCTTTTCATCCGAAAGATCTTCTTGGTATACTTGGCTTAGGAGGTTCCAGGCATCCGTGATTTCAGCATTGTCCTTCTGTGGGGTTGGCAGCTGCATTAGCGGATCGTCACTAAGCCGAGGGATGGTTTTGAGTCCAGGAGTGACGGTCTACGGAGAGACTGAGGCGGATGGGCCCTTGCTTTGGATTTTGGGCTGAGGGCAGAACAGGACCAAGCTCCGTTCGCCAACATTCTCAGTACTCCTAGGTCGGATAGGAGTCTCTATCACCTGAAAGGAATATGGGTGTGATGAGAATTAATACTTTAACAATCTAAAACTAAAATGAATAAGGGTTGTTAGAAGGGTACCTCTGGATCAGAAGGGATATCTGACGGGATTTTTACCAATGGAATTGCTGGCTCCACAGGTTTGTTTAGGGGAGAAGCTGGGGGCACTTCTTGATAGGGGCTGGCCTCTATGTCAACGTCCGGGTTTGACTCCAGGAACTCTTCAATGGTTACCCCGGGTACTTCTGGTTCTGGGTCTGACTTCAGAAGTATCACCCCTGGCGGTTCTGTCACGATCGCCAGTGTTGTTGGAGCTCGGGCGGATGAGGTCTCTTCCACAGCTTTTTCTGTGGAGGGGGCCAGATTGGTCAAAGGATTAATCGAAGCTGGAGTTGGAGGATTGGCCAGAGGGGTGCGGATGGTACCTGTATCAGGAGAAACCCAGTTTAGTGGAGTCGCATCTATTGGAGGTTTTCTCCGGCTTCGATCAAGAAAACTTTCAATCCTTCGCCAGGCGGATTGGATTTCGTCCCAAGTTTCTGGAATTCTAAGTCCAGGTTTAGGACCACTTGATGGTGAACTGACAAAGCTGGAAGACTCACCTGATGAAATCTCAATTGGTCTGGATGCAGTAGGAGCAGTGCTGGGAGCTGGTCTCCTACTTTGTCTCAAAGTTAGCCCCTGAAGAAGAAAGTTTGCCAACTACATCAGGCTTATAAGTTGGTCTAAAGAACAGTTAATGGTTGGCAGATCATGGCGGGTTAATGAAAAACTTACTGGCATGTTGTCTTCCTCATCATCTTCTTCTTCTTCCATTACTGGGGGAGGAGGCTTCACTTTCTTCTTACTCTGGGCTGCTGCCGAAGGAGTCTGAGTAGCCTTCCTTTTCTTCACAGCAGGAAGGACTTTCTTGGAGACATGTGGCATGAAAAATCAGTTAGTGGTTTTTCCAAACACATCCATAATTAGGGTGAGTTACAACTTAGCGAATGATTACCTGAGCTTCTTCAACTGATAGTTCAGGGTGCAAAGGACCCCCGTCGAGTACCAGGGCATCTTGGTCAGTGAGGCATTCGCGATGTTTTCCAAACACCTTTACAAAATAGTAAATGGATTCCTTCTGAAAGGCTTTCCCGCGAATTTTCTTCCACCAGGCTTCATAATCATCAGTGGCATGCTTGGAAATAACAAGCTCTGAGCACTGTTCCAAAGCTGGGAGGGTCGCAGGACGTAAGGAGGAGGAACATGGAACATTGGGGGTCACAGGAGTGCTCTTGCTTAGTCGCCAAGCCGAGAACAGGTTACAGCTTTGGATTGGCGGATAAGGGGCATGTTGTGTCAACCCAAGCTGGCGAGCAAAGAATTGAGGGGCATACACCTCTGAGCCCTGACCGCCTCTGTTTGAGGTAAACAAAGGAAGATCCGCCATGGATATACACTGCAGGAACAGTTTCTTCCCTGCATCGCTTTGATCAGCAGAGGGGAGGAAGCCAGTTTTCAAAGCCGGAGGGTGCTGGCGGTTAAGGAGCATCTGAGCCTCCGAGTAGAAGCCCGGCGCAACCGTCTGGTAGATAATGTCAAAGCAGGCTGCGTAACCTTACCCATACATAGGTGGTTGGCCAACATACGCTGCGCCCATTACTCGATTCTCGCCTATGTCTCTGGGTTCTGAGGCGAGTCCCGGAAAATACATGTTTGCCCATATGTCCAGAATCCAGAGCGGTCCGGGAACTGTGAGGCAGAAGGGGTTCATGGATAGGGTATGGAGTCCCCAGTACAGGTGTGCGAGGACTATTTGGGCTAGGCCTAACTCTTCATAGGCGTAAAGGATTTCAGCCATCCTTTTATAGGTTTTGGACATCTTGGAGGCAGTTGAACAGAATATGAACTTGTTAAGCCAAAAATCAAGGAAGGCGATTCCTCCTATGTCGTCAGTCCTCTTGCTGAATTCATCTATCCAGGGTTGATAGCTCAGGTTGCTGGAGATAGAAATAACGGTAGATGGAATTCGGTCTAGAGGACAATCATCTAACTCAAAGGGTTTTCTACCCAAAGGAAATCCTAACCCAGCGTACAGGTCTAGGAGGGTGACACTAGCCTGGCCAAAACTGAATCGAAGACGTTGGAAGAGGGATTCCAAAAACTCAATAAGGACAGGAATGCGCATCGATTTCCACCTTTTGGGTTCAGATTGAAACAGAGGTCGAGGACTTCTGTTATTCCAGCGTGGCGCCATCTTTGGGCGTCTACCTTTCGTCTGGCTTGATACCATTTGATCATTGATGGGGTTGGTAAAGGCCAACAGCCAGGGATGATGGGGACCTCAAACTGATTCGAACACTTCGTAAGTTTGACACTTTGATCGCGAAATGCCACCGGAGGCGGACGGCAAGGATCCGCGAATGAAGATAGGGCTAGCGGGGTGATTTCCCGTTGCTTTGGACCTAGCCTGGCACGGCTGTAATCATCTGACGGGGTGAGTGAGGTTTGATAGGGACTTCCGACCTCGATAACGGAGTTTTGAATATTTTTCTTTCCGCGAAGAGCTTCTGAGTGCTTGATTTCCAGGGCCATGTTGGAAGAATAATGGTTGAATTGAGATTCGGATTGTGAAATGGTGAGGCTGGATCAGAGTTCTTTATAGAATCTGGAAGAGGTTCTATGAATTTCTGAGGCGGTGTGTTTGGAAACGGTTTAGGGTTTTATGAATAGTCTTCTGAGCTCGAATTTGTAAAGTTGCATCGGTTAGAGGGAACGACGCATTCTTCAGGTTTTTAAATGAGTCCGGATGGGCTTTCTCAACCTTCTTCAATTTCAATGGGCTTTTAATTTCGAAGGCTGGGGGCAAAAATGTTCGCGTCGGTTTTGACACCTGTCGAACTATCAACACGTGGGGGTGCGGACGTAAGTTTCAGTCCTGGTGCGAGCGTGCCAGTACCTTTGGGTTAGGTACAACCTTGGTAGCGTACGACGTCTGGCGAATGAATCACCCTTGGCGAGCGGATGACTCTGGCGAACGTACTTGTCTGCTCCCTGCTACCTGACTTCTCGATCAAGCGACTGTACGCGGGCGTTGACAGGCCGGCGTAGAGGCTCGAACAAGACCTAAGTAAACTGTTACTAGGATTTTCTACTCAACCTCTCGTAGATTGAGATAATCTTACTTCGATCCTGGGATGCAAAGCAGAGCTTTAAATCAAAACTGCGGCTTATGTTCGTCCAACCTCTAGCAGATTGGGAAAGACTGTTACCGGGGTAACGACTCGATTTGTCACAAGGCATGACGACTGGACTCGATATGTCTCAGCGATGCTTCGACACGAACGCAAGTCACTTTTGACAACAACGGCAGGTATACGGCGACCGGTGGTGGGCGTAGGTTTGCGGCTTGGTTGGAATAGTGTCGTTTGCAGTTGGTGGAAGGCAGTTCGCGAGAGATTGCTCCGAAGAGGCTTGCAAGATTTGCAGGGCAAAAGCTTGTAGTTGTATGGTTGTGAACCCTTTCTACGTTGTCCTAGAGTTCTTTATATAGTGATCTCAAAACCCCAAATACGTGTATATCAAGCATAATGGATTCTGATATCGAATAAGATTGTATTACATTAAACCATCTCCAATTCGAATTCCTATTAGGACTCCAAATCCTCTCCTAGACGGAAACTGATTTAAAACATATCGGATTACCCGCTAATGGGTGACCCTCTGGGCTTCAGCCCATAGTCTCGGGTAAATGTTAATTTAGGCCCAAACACTTATAAAGGGACACTAATTAAGTTAAGACATATAGTCAAATTATACATACACATACGAGACACTTACGTGAGTGTTTAAGAATGATCCAAGTTATTAGTGCGTTTAGTATCGAAAGCTCCATTAGTGAGAATGGTATATTTTCTTATAACCGGCCATGGCTAGTTATTGTGACAAAACAATGATACAAAAAGAGACATATTCAATTCTCGATCTCTCTTCCAAAACCTAGAGGCTAGAGGGCATCGGAGAGTTTGTTTCAATTTATTCAAGTCGTCCACTTTCATTTCACGGCGAGATCATGATCTCTAAGTTTGGCTTTTCTATTGAAATTAGCACTGTGCACGAAATTTGTAGGCATTCACTTTTTTCGAAGAGTAATTCACGATCTTGAAAAATTCTCTAGCAGTTTTCTTTAAAATTGCAACTTTAAAAAATAAAAAAACTAAATTGTGTTTTCTTATTCAATTTGCTAAAAGTTAAAACGAAAGAGCAACTTGTATTTTGTTTTTCTTCATAAAATGAATATAAGTGGAATATAAGAATTATAGAAGGTCAGCCATAATATATAAAAATCTTCACAGATTTTAGATTGAAAAAAGTCTAAGGTTTCAAGTGGAGACATGAAGAAAGAACAAGTAATGAGCTAATTTTGTTCTGGCTCAATAGAGGAAACTTTATCCTGAAAATTTCTACTAATTTTTCAGATCATGCAGGTAATAGAGGAATTTACAACGAGGGATTAAGTACGGCCTGTCGTACAATTGTGGATGGCATGAGCGCATGACATTTGGTTACTTGCAACGACACGGCATTTTGTTAGCGATAGCTTAGCACGATCATTACAGATTTGCCCTTCCATCATTGCCTTCCATGATTGAATTTTAATGTTTGGAACTGCTACTACTCTGATGGATATTGGGGAGCATGATCTTTCCAAATCATTACTCCTGATACTTTACAAGAGTTGTTAGCTCTCTAACATGGATGATCAAGCAATCTATGCAACAGGGTTCAATTTACAAAATGAATATTTTTTCTAAATTGTCCAAACAGCCCAGTAAATTAGGCTACGATTATCGAAAAAACAATCCGTAGACATTAAAATGATCGCGACACTTGAATAACAAACACATAAAGAGACATCCGATCCGATTTTGACCTAAAGTACATGTAAAAGCCACAAAAATTCCAAATTTTGAAGCAAGATGTGGAGAAGAGAAGATCTTTTAGGTTTTTAGACAAACTTTAATGACCATCATCAAATGATTCTGGTTTGAGCCACCCATCTCTCATTAGAGGTCAAGGAAGATGTGGAGAGGAGGAGATTCAATTATAGTTTTTGGTACTTAAGAACTAACTAGATACATTAATGCAAATTGCAACTAGGTGACCCTGATAAGTAATCAACTTCCAAGTTGAATGGAAATCAAGGCCTGATTTGGTCAAGAAACATACATAGTACCCCCAAACGTCTGAAAACCCCAGTTGTAAGTTTTGCACTAAACAAATAATTATACAATATACAAATAGTACTCCACGTATGATATACCAATTTGGGTAATGGGGGGACCATTTTTTTTCCCATTTGCTTCATTGACAAATGCATTTTGCCAGACATTACATTTTTCTAATTTGCCATCCAAATTAATCAAGTAATTAATAGCTAATCAAACATGTAACACCACCCCCTCAATGTTTATCCCTCCCCCTTATATAAGGCATCACCTTCTCATGTTCTCCATTCCAGAAACAAATAGATAATACACACCAACTTCCACAAACCCCCAATATCCCAATCTCTCTCTCTCTCTCTCTCTCTCTCTCTCTCTCTCTCTGCTTCTCAAACTTCCTCACCATTTCTCTCTCACGGAGGAGATGTTGATGTTGAGCAAGAAACAAACTTGGGGAATCAATTCCTGCTCAAATGCTCTGGCCATTCACAGAGACTCACAAACAATATCAAAACCAAAACCCAAAATCAGAATCATCCACATATTCGCGCCCGAGATCATCAAGACCGACGTCGCCAATTTCCGGGAGCTAGTCCAGAGGCTCACCGGAAAGCCATCCGAGAACAACGGCTGCGCCAACAAGAAGAAGAGAGCCAAAGGAGCAGCTGGGTTGGAAGCTCAAGCTCAGCAGAGAAGTAGTGCATTCATGGCCGAGGCCAAGAAAATGGAGCTGGTGAGGAGTAATGGAGGCGGTGCAGGGTTCCCGGGGTTTGAGCAGTTTCCAAGATCGGAGAGAGTGATCAAGGAAGAAGAGATGATGTGGAATGCGGATAAGTCAGGTGGGTTTTTGGAGAGGTTTGCTGATTTGGAAGGGTTTATACAAGAGCTTGGTGAGTTTCCCTATGCTGCCCAATTTGGAGTCTTCTGCTAATTCTCACCTGCTGAATGGTTTTGAAGGCACCCAACTTGTGTAGCTAGCTAGTAAGTACCAGTAAATTCATCATCAACAAGAAGGAAGAATGTAATGAAATCTGGAAATGGGTTGTGCTTAATCTCTTGGGTTTTAAGTTTTTGTTAACTTGACTCTAGTATTATTGGTGTTCATTTTACTATGTAAATACAGGGATTTAAAGTTGAGCATATACTTTTGGGTACTTTTGGCAGAGAGACACAGAGATATTGCAGTTGGCAATCTCCATTTGGAAGTAAACAAGAAGCAAAAGTGGAACATTATATTTCATTTTCATATTTCTTTTGCACTGTGTTTTGAATTGAATAGTGCTGAAGCAGGGGTTTGTTTCTATGTTTTTTGGAGGATAGCTTTCACCCTGCTTCTTCTTTTGTCTCTTGTTGAAAATGGGTCTCTCTTTCTGTCTTGCATAACATCGAGCAATTGGGACCTGCAAAACAGTATACATGGCTAACCCTGCAAACCTTGATGCAAGTTTATTTCTCTTCATCTTCATTTGTTTTAATATTTATATACACAAGTCGTTTCTTCTCACTTAATCTTATGTATCATGTTGGCATAAAAATTCAGATACACTACTCCAAATTTAGGAGCTACTGTTGAGAAACTTCCATTATTGGTTCTTCAACACTATTTTGCAATACCCACTTGCTTTTCATAAGAAAAAATATACCAACTTCTGCCTAGTTGTCTACTAACTTAATGATATAAAACCCATAAAAAAAAAATTAATTGTACAAACAAATCAAAAAATCTAAAAATATACCAGCTTCTGCCTAGTGACGATAGATGATTTTTGTTTATGAAAAATCTACTAATTCCAATAGATTTTATCTTCTCAACCATATGTGACTGTGGATGTACGGAAGGTACACAATATATACTAGTATACGTATAAATCCTAATAACATTATGTATGTATGTTCTAACTAATGTTCTATTAAGCAGGCGAGGGTCTTAGCCACTAGGTACTTAGAAGGGAATTTGGATATAAATAAAAATAAAAACACTGCATAAGGTAGAAAGAGGCAAAGCTACACATATAACCCGTCATTTGAAGGACATGGTAGATTAAAACTATTGCCAAGAGCCCCAAAACTAGAAACTTGATGTAAAAATACTGAGCAAAATCGACTTGATAGTTTTACTGAAAACATGTGAAAAAAGGTTGTCTTCACCCTCACACATATTTTTGTTTTCTCAATCTGAAGCAATTGACCACGATAGGGGCGCCAAGGCGCCAAGAAATATTTTCAGATCACTAGCCATGAGCAAATCAAATGGTTAGAACTTAGAACCGTAGTTGTTTGATTCACCAAGAGCTGTGAATCTATCGTCTCACGGTCTCAGTTTGCATCAGAGGGGGTTAATACGTTGACTAAGAAGCAGCGGCGGAAAGTCAACATTTTAACTAAATGTTTATGTGCAACATGGAATATTAATTTTATAAGTGGCATGATTAGCCTCTAAATCATTGAACCTAGATTAAGGATGACAGGTACGACTCAAAAGTCTCGAACCACCATTACTTCAACTATGATGCTGTAAGAGTGTACACCTGTTGATCTATAACGACCGTATACCAACAGTAGCTAGCCTTCAAAGACAACGACCGATACCAGAACCAGATTGGAGTTCCCTTGTGTACATCGGCACTGCTCACAGAAATTCTCGAACACAGCCATCACATACTCCTCTCAGAATTGCAAGCATGTCAGAGACTGAATGCGAAATGGAGTATCAATGATAGTAGGACATAAAACAAACAGAATCACAGCAATTACACTTGATAGAGGAAACACGAAATGCTATATTATCAAACCTTCATTCATGACTTAGATCTGTAATCGAATGTCACAACACTGAGAACAGATAACAACTTCCAGTAAAACAACCATTACTCTGAAAGAAATTGAATGAAAAATAAATGTTAAAGCTTCAAAATGAAACGAAAGGAGAGTGGAGATTGTTTAATTTGGTCAAGGTAATAGAAAGAATATGCACTCCATAAGCTTCAAATGGTCCGTCACATACACACATCAGCAACACAAGAGGCTTAATTTGAAGAGTAAGTAAGGTTTTCTCGACATAGGCAAAGAATTTGGAAAACCACCAACATATAAAAATGCAAGTGTTAAAGTAATGAGATGTCCTTCCAGGTGATGTAAAGGCAAAAGCTTGTGAGGCGGCAAGAAACGAAATCAGCAAGACAGCAGAAGAAAGCACATCATAGTCAATCAGCGTGGGTGCAATTTAGTCAAGCATGTTCACACTTCACACCAGCCTTTAATATTCAAATAGTCTCCTTGTTCTTATCTAGTGAATCTCTAGATTATAATTAAGAACAAACACATGGTTAAAGACTTTAAGGTAACTACAAACAACACTCAATCTTGGTCAATTGACTTGAATTTTAACAGATATGGTATATTTCACACGGTTCTTTTTGGTGATTACCGGTGGCTGGTTGGTTCTTCCCCAATCATCAATTACTTATAAAATTTGGCAAGATATCAAGGAATATCAGAAGAGCAATATCTTATTCAAAGAGAAGGATGTGAAACTATCATTTGAAAGTGAACTGTAAAAAGATAGAAAACGTTTAGTTCCCATACATAAAAGCACCTTTAGCTCTCATACTCCGGGACGGTTTCTGCCAGGGGATATGAGGGTGAATCTAACCTTGTAAGTATTTCAGGAACTCCAGCAGCATCTCTTATAATCTGTATTAAATTACAGAAGCAGAATTCAGAACCTGCTAATGTATAAAAATGTGCAGTCATTTCAATATATCAAAAACCAACGTCATCTTCCCATGTCTATCACAGAATAATAATTTGCCACCTCCATTTATAAGAGCCTACACCCGAAAGACACAACGTCCCTGCTTTGTACTTAAAAAACTGGTGCCTCCATAGTCTAATGTATTTTTAGAGAAAGCATAACTATTATTGACAGCTGGATGAAATAGATGGCTCAAGAATGAATTGTCTAATGTTTGACCTCTCCTAAACTCTGCAAAGATTTGTGGAAGAAGTGTGCATCTCTTGGAGTAGACCAAAGTCTTAGAATCCTGCCGTGCTAAGCAAGATTAATTAAGAGCAATATTTAGTGGTCAATATAAAAATTCCACCGCCCAGAAAGAAAATGAAAAGAGAAGAGAGTCAGAATCGTCATAGTGGTATAAGTTCTAAAGATTCAACTACTAAGTTCTTGCAAAACTACATTTACATTCCAAGGTTATGCAAAAAGTTCAAGGGTAGGGAGCAAATTTGAGCTTATTTTAACAATTATTAAAGCTAAGACAATTGCAAAAACAATTAAAAGCTCAGCAAAACGGCATTACCATTGACTTTTTGTGAATATTCTATCATGCAAAGTCAGACCAACAATATAGTTATCTGGGAAAAACACTATTTAAAGTAATCTGACAGTTTAAAGATAAACTATAATGCATCAGGTATGAGTCTAACCCTCCCTAAGAAAGTATGTGAGGCATTTACAGACCTTTTTACACCTCACACAAAATAATAGAACATACTTAATAAGTGGAAAACTGAGTCTCACTAATTTTCCCACAGAAGAGGAATGGACTATCCTGTATTGAAGATCCACAAAGAAAAACTTTCCGTGACGAAAACAAAAGAAATTATACTATCCCCATCTACCAAATAACTTCATCAAGAACAAAATTTTTTAATCGATATTAGCTAAAGAAAATAAGTTTAAAACCCTGACTGTAAGTTCCACCAACTTTGATAGGGAAGTCTTAAGTTATAGATTGATTATTCTATGCACATATCCATTTCTGCTAACCATCAGTAAGATAAGAGGTTTAGTTTTAACTCACTGAAACACATGTAATGTTTTTCTTTTGGTTTGAGAAACACATGTAATGTTTATATATTCAAACTGAACCACAAAAATACTACTCAGTAGAATACTTACCATTATCTCCATATCAAGATAAGAAATCATGAAGAGTCTCTCGAAAGCTCCAGCTGCAGGCACATAGAAGAGTTTAGCATGGATGCAGTGAGAGAGGTGAAAATAGGCCAAATTAAAACAAAAATAATTTATAAAAAGCTAAATTGGCATATTTTATCATGTACGAAGGAGCATCAGCAGGGACCAGGAGTAACATACATAATTGAAACTGAATTTTCCGAATAGTAGAACACAGAGAAGTGCACTTGGCATGGATTTATAATGAGAACCAGGTGCATAGAGACAGAGATGAGATGAAATCAGTAATCAAGAGTTTTTAAATTGCTCCTGTATCTTATTTAATGAAGCATTCTATACAATGTCATAACTTTGGATGGCATTGCAAAAAAAGTGAAAACTCTTACAAAAATGACAACACCACACCAGCACCCACACCAAATAAATCATACATTCAATAAATTCTTCGTTTGATGTGTGAGGATGCATCTGAATGTCATAATGTTCATTCGATTGAAATATATATATATATATATATATATATATATATATATATATATCGGCAGAATTTGAATTAACACAGTTTCAAACTTATTTATTTATTTACAGGAACCACTTTTTATTGAAACAAAATGCAAAGTACAAGGAGGCAGACAAGGAGTCCGCTTTAAATAACTAAAGAGGGAGGTTAAGGCTAAGGCTTAGCAGCTCATCTATTAATAAATAAAGAGGGCTTATACTACAGCAGTTTGCCGTTGCCAGTTAAGAATCATTAATGAAAGATTATAATCCTTAAACTCCTTAGAAGTAGTAGCCCATAAGGATGCCCAAAACTTGACTCTCTCCCACAGGGTCTTCCCACTCCACCCCACCATAGGTTTCAAATAATCTTTTAATTGTTTCATTCCAAACCACCCAAACTAAGCGAGGACCCACAACCCCAAAGGATTCTGGCCTTTTTCCCTTTACCAAAAGCCACAAGATTTTCTCTGCATAAAAAAAATATATATATATATTAAATAAATAAATAATATTTTCTCTTCTAGCAATTCACTCCTCTAATGGAGTTGTCCTCTCCACTCTTCCTTTCCTAAATAACTTCTTCCATAAGGACTTAGCCACTTCACAGTGCACAAAGACATGATCAAGACTTTCGCCCCTGAGCTTTGCATAAAATGCACCAGTGAGGAGAAAACAACATCCTGGTCTTCTCCTTTGAAGAACATCACATGTATTCATCCTCAAGCTCTTGGTCTAGTTTAACCGGCAGCAAGGCAAACTCCGCAATCTTTTGTAAATTTCAACTCTTGGTCTAGTTTAATCATCAGCGAGGGCACACAGTTTCAACCTCAACCAAAAGTTGGCTAACGCTTAAACAGCAATGTGGATAACCAGAAGGCGTTTTACATATTCTTCACCAGCTGGGGAATCATAATATAACATCTATCATGCCTTATCAGTGATTGTGCCCCATAAGAAATTCAATCATTTACCTCCAACACAGTTACAAAAGGATGGGGATGGGGGGAATTAACATTTATCTTTCAAGAAAAGCAACTGTTATAGCTCTGTTAGCTTCCCCAACCTATAATGTAATTAATAGTACAGAATTGACGCGTCAGTTATTTTAAAAGGAGTATATTCTTACTTTTATAATCATATGAATACATAGGCAAAATGTTTAACCAAGTCTACAGGCTAGACAATTTTCATAAATTCATAGTAACGTAGCAAGTGTATAATGTTTAACCGAGTCTTACACAGTATTCCCAGGAAGACCATGACTAGCATTAGCTTTTTGAAGATGGAGATTACAAGTAGCACAAAGACAAAAGGTTCTCTAACTTTTTCAACTTCTTATGCAGCATAAGAACTCATAAACATATTTTTACCCTAAGTAGTCAGTTTCCCAAGTTAAGTATAATATTCCACCACATATTACCTGACTTAAGAAGAGCATATAACAAACGTGAAAGGAATTTATTAGGGTTATAATTTCCCAAGTTGACCTTTTCCCAAATTTCCTAAATCATTCTATTACATAGTACCTGATAACAAAAGAGAAGATACTATTCTGACAATACATTTGGAATAGATATATGATTGTGCAATTAGGAGAATAAATTAAAGGGACAAGAAGAATATCAAACTCACTTAAAGGAACTCTCAGCCCACTGGAAAAAACATCCCTAATTGGAACAGGAAGCTGTTGCACTGTGTTTACTGCCTGACCAAATGCACCTTTTAGCTGTTCCGGTATTGTTTCTTCAATAACTGTTGGTGTTTCAAGAAGCCCCTCACCATATTCCTCTTTCATTCTAACTGGTCCCTCCACAGACAACTTGGTTGACAAAGAAAATTTGCTTTCTATCTGCAAAGAACCAGAAAGTGCTTCAGAGTGAATGTTCACAAAAGTTACATTCGTCAAACGAAAATAGAACAGACATACAGACAGTGATGCCGATGAGTGCAAATAATAGGTAACATCATGCCTAAATCAACAGTTCAACATAGGTCTTGACTATCTGTCATATCACCAAATTACTGTATTACTGTTGGATTAATAATCTATACTTCTTTTTTTCTTCTCTTTTTTTTTTCCTCTCCATCTTTTCATCTCACAAGCCTTAAAATTGAACACCGATAATTATAAAAAGGGCCAGGAATGAACATAGATTATTGCTCGGCTTCCTAATAGTCTATGAAAAAGGACGAAGACATATGCAAATATGCTAATTTATTTGAAAACAGATTGATTTTGTGATGCTGCATTTAAACCCATTTGGACAAGGAACCCAAAAATCTGATGCAAACATGACCAACTGAGCCTAATTATAAATTTCTGACCCACTCAAGTTCAGTATTAGAAATCATGCTAGAGTTGTGAATATAGATGTAACTTGCATATTACGAATAACTGAATAAAAGATGCGTACTTCTTTTTCTATATGGATATATCATAGACAAAATGTAATACCGAGTTCAATATTTTCATGTTTGCTGTAATCTTTGCATTCCCATCCTTGATAAGCACCTCCATTTTTGACAAACTGGCCAATGTTGAAGGAAATCTCCTGGTGAGACAGAGAGAGAGAGAGAGAGATAGAGAGAACACATCAATAAGATACTTTAGCTTTATATTCAAATAATTGAAGACAAGTAAACTATTTGTAACCTATACTAATCCAATTTCCATAAATGACATAATATATAAGAAACACTCACTCAAATAAAAATCTAGCTGCAAATAGACCTGGGCTTCCGGACCCAAACCACTCGAAGTTCCATCGTCCTTCCAAAAAGGGCGACCTGGGAAGCTGAATAAACGAGTGAACAAGTCATCCAGAGCACACAAAATGTGGGAATGCTTTGTTCCGATAAGCGCTTACGTTGTAGGACGCGGAGTTGGATTGACACGCTCCAAAGCAGTAATCCTCTCATTGACATCAATCCGCTGCATGTCTGTCGTCTTTCCAGTGACTAATGCCTCAAAACCCCCAGCATCCTTAAACTGATACAAAACGATGCAGCAATCGATTATAAGCCTTTGGACTATGGATCTTGAGTAACCAAAACAACACCAAAAGAAAAAACTGCCATAATAACTAGTCTAAAACTCTGTAAGGCAAGTTTCTTAGAGTAATGATTGCTGCTTCAAGTTGGATTCAAGAGGTCATTACAAAGTTAAAATTGCAGTTAGCACTTAGCAGCATAATCAGAAAGTAACAACCAAAAGCCACCTCACATTTGATCATACATATTCTCAGTTCAGCTCTCCCTAAACAACTAAACGAACCTAATTAATCATATTAGAAGCTAACAACTTGTGAACTAATTAGGTTGAAAATCAATCAAGAGTCGCAAAGGTTAATACTCACGGCGAGAAGCAGTGACTCTTTGGCGGAGAGCCTCTCCATTTCCTTAGCATAAGCCGCCGGAGCTCCCGGCACAGCTTGCTGAACCATAGCTCGGACGACGGAACTCTGGAGACTCCGCCTCCGATCGCCGGGGAGTTTCCGACCGGACTGCGGCCACCCGGCGACGGAGACCAGCGAGGTGGTGGCGGCGTAAGAGAGGGATGAAGACGGCGTAGAAGAGCAACAGGAGGCGATCGCGGAAATCGCAGAGAGGTGGCTCTGTAAGGTCGCCATTGAAGAGTGAGAGCAGAGAGGAAATGAGATTTTGGAGGAGAAAGATGGGTGGGTGGGTGGGGGGTGGTTCAAGGACGCGAGGGAAGTGTGTGTGGGTAGTCAGGGGTATTTTCGTCTTTAACATTAGTTGCATCCACATGCTTTTGTAATGCCTTGCTTAGTCTATGGTATATAATGTGTGATCATTACAAAAAAAAATAACAACCATATGGTATCAAGTCTCGTATGGAAATGTCTTGCCCAAAATGTGTGTTTTTCATTTATATTGAGGCATTCAGCCACATGGGTAACGCTTTCAATTTCTTTTTTCCTCAAATGAGATTTCCTCAGATGAGACTATCATAGCAATAAACTTACAGATTTGTTAATAAAGTATATAATTTTTGAAAAATCTATAGATATAGAGATTGATTTACAAGAACTGTTGGAGCTAAAAAAATGTGTTTTTATTATAAAATAGAAGAAATTCAAGTTTTGAAAGATCTGTTGGAGATGCTCTAAGTAGCTCAATCATATATATAAGAAGATTTTATTATAGAGAACACAAGCTCGCCACTAGAATTCTGTTATACCATGCAACAATAAGAATAGGTAAGCCACTCGAGCTTCTTCTTCTTCTTCTTTTCTTCTTTTGAGAAATATGACTATAAACGAATATAGGAAGCCATATCAACACGACACAATTCAAGGAACAAGTGTACCAATATATATATAGGTCCTTCCATTAAGAGGTCTCTTATTTTGGTTTATATGAGGGATCGATCATTAGACCAACTTTTTATTCACATTTTTACATCTCCACCGTTCAATTACTAGATCTATATGTATAGATCATTCATGTAAAATTTTAGTCAAAATGGTAATTGTTAAAGTTTCTAACTAGATTAAATCAATGGACGTATAAAATATGTCAAACCTGAATCGTTCAAGTTTTTTTTTATGTAAATCACAATTTTGAATGCTCTAACGATTATCAAATGTAATGAAAGTTTCCAGATATGATTTACCCATATAAACATGAATGTTGAACGGTGGAGATATATATTATCGAAAAGTAGGTTAAATGAGGGATCCCTCAAAATGAACAAAATGAGAGATCCCTCAATAGAAGGGGGCTATATATATATATTAAATAAAAGATTAAACAATATTATCTCCTTTGTAATAGCCAGTTTGGAGCGTTAAGCGCTCTCCTACACTCTTAAAGGAGAGCGGCCATTACATTTGGGAACCCACCGCCCATCTCTCCATTCATTTTATTAAACTAAAAATGAAGTGTACCAAATTCACTTAATACCAATTCATATTAAATTCAGGGAGAGTCTACATGTTATCTTCAATTGTACTTGGCGCGTTGTGCTATTTTTTCTTTCGTCCAAACTTTATAATTTACTCAAGTTGTTTTTATTTTTCTTGGCAAGATTTTAGCAAAACAACATGTTATGCACAATATCACATTAAGTATGCGCCACAACCTCTTGTGTTTAAAAATATATTATTTATGTATTTTTCGGTGTGTGTATTGACCTAATTAGTATTAAATATAAAATTTACAAATTTACAAAGCTGAAAATCCCAAATGGATAATGTACATATTTACATTTTTTTTTCTTATCATTTCAGATTCTTTTGAACTTAGGCAGATGATTCATCAGAAAAAGAAAAAAAGAAAAAAAAAAAAAAGGACTAGAAATGGAGATGCGGGGTACCTCTCGCATCCAAAGCGAGCGCTCTCTCATGTGAGCTCCATCCCCTACAACATTTTGGCCCAGTAATCGAGAAATTTAAGATTTTTTATCCGTGTCACATATAAAGCCCTAAAATGAGCCTGCTTCAGTAAAATTGACCGGCTGCTTCTCTTGGTTTCCCGCCATGGAAATCGATTCGGGGAACAATCTCCACCGAAAACAAGCCTCCTACATCTCACAGGTCCCTTCTCTCTCTACTCCATTAATCCTCGCAATCCCTTCGTTTTTAAGAAGAAGAAAATAAACAACACTGTTGAGCTCAGTCTCAAAATCCCATTCTAGGGTTTCGAAGCAACAATTTGTCAATTGTAATTGTAGTCAATTTTTCGGTGCAGGACGAGAAGTTTGTGATGAAAGAGGTGTACCGTGGGCAGCAGTACAGCCAAATATACTTCGCGCGGCTCCATCTGATGAGGACTCTCCTCTATTCACTCCTCCCCAATTGGAAGCCCCATTTGCCAGGTTCTCATTTTCTCTATATGTTTATCACTGATTTGACTTGGTTTTGATTAAATGCTAGCCTTATAAGTCTTAGGTGTTTGTGTATGGTGTTTTAGTTACCACAATTTTGGGATTGGAGGAAGGCAAGGAATGCACCATTGTGGGGACCCTGTACAAGCACATGAAGCTCAAACCGTCTATTCTCGATGAGTACTCCAAGACGGTGGGTGTGCTTGTTTTTCGTTCTCAATTTTTCCCCAAGTTTTTTTGGTGGTCGAGTAGCTGATTTGATTGTTCCTTTTTGTACTGTTGTGTTTTTGTTTGATAGAGATCTGCGGTGCCGCTTGTAAGGCCTCATAATTTCGTGCACGTTGATGATTATTTGGTTTTGGAAGACGAAAGTGGAAGAATTAAGCTTGCCGGGGGGAGCGTGCTTTCGCCTTCTGTGTATGTAACAGGTATCTTGTTTTTCCAATGGTTGTTTAACCCATCCATAGTTACTGTTGATCTCTTTGGACGTTAAGTTTTAGTCTATATGATGGGTCATGGAGGATGCACTTTATATTTGATCACATGTTTGTGACATTATTTGAACTGTGCGTTCACTCAACATTATAATGACAAATCATTAAGTTGACATACTCATCTGACATTAACATGGTCATAGGGAATATTGTTGCTTTGCACGGGAAAGAGACTAGTGAAGGTGAATTCGTAGTACTAGATGTGCTTGAACCTGGCTTACCAGCCCAAATTGAGCTGCCACTTAAATCAAGTATGATGTTATTACCTCTCTCTCATTTCTTTTGTGTTTTAGTTTTGGAATATACCCAGTTAATGGTGTATTATATATATAAAAGGTCTATTTACATTTGGAATATATCCAGTTAATGGTGATATTATAAACTGCTGAGGTGGGAATACATAAACCACTAGAGTTCAGCTATAGGTGAGAAATGTAATTCTCACTATCAAAATCAAATAATGAACAGTCAGTGAAAACAAATATCATAAACAGGTATAAATGTACAGATACATGCCCAAATTTCACTTTACAATTCAGATATCGAGTTTTGGATGATGAAGTGAACTCATTAGCAAAAGGTCAAATTATGCAAACTTTGCTAGATAGTAGTCACTATTGTGTAAGATATAGTAGAAGCTAAAGTCGCAGGAAATGCTAACTGAACCTTTCAGTACCAAGTCGATACTCTTGGCTCTTGTACCTTTGAAATTTTTTTCACTTCTTCTAAGTTTTGCTACAGTTACAATCTCAAGACAAGGACGACCTTATTCCAATCTTCATTTTCAATAGTTTTTATTTTCTAGTATCATACATGGTTAGAAAATTTTCTAGTATCGATCTCATCATTATTAATATGTTGCCTTTTACATATTTATTTTGTCTAATTTCTTTTAGTATATAAGTTCTATTTGTTGACATGCAGGAGAAGATAAGTATGTTGTTTTTGTATCTGGGCTTTATGTTGGAAGCAGCTCCTCGAATCCTCTCTTATTTCAGCTTCTTGTCGATCATATAACAGGACATTTAGGAGATGAGAAGGTTCATGTCCTTTGTCCTTCAAGATCATGCAGGGTCATTATGTTCCACACTACTATTATCCTAACATATTATACTTTATGGTACATTGGACAGGAGCAAAACCTTGCATCGCAAATAGTTCAGGTTGTAATTGCTGGAAACTCTGTTGAACTTCCTCATGAGCTTCTTAACGGCCAGGTAACACATTTTGATGCTACTGATAATAAGTTTCAATGTAACTGTTTAGTAATTTCTTATAAGTGCGGGAGTGGAGAACAATATGACCTAGGTTGTCTTCAAAAGTTTTTATCTTCAGAAAGAAAAATGATAATATACCGGAAAGAGCAATTTTATAGTTAGTTTATCAAGTGTCATGCATAGGTTCTTTTCCCTCAAGCAAAATAAGTGAGATGCCATTTCTT
The DNA here is from genome assembly GCA_963682095.1 of Potentilla sterilis. Classification (NCBI taxonomy): domain Eukaryota; kingdom Viridiplantae; phylum Streptophyta; class Magnoliopsida; order Rosales; family Rosaceae; genus Potentilla; species Potentilla sterilis. The sequence goes on from OY821754.1 coordinate 50,263,613, forward strand.
CGTTGTTGGTAGAACTTGGCACCAAAGGATCAAGCTAGGTTGTCTTCACCAATTAAGGAGCTGGATATTATGTTGACTCAGGTTCTTTCTATAATTTTAATTTTTCAATTGTTCATCTTTGTTTCTATCATGGATTTCATTGCTTAATTGACTTCACTTATGTCAGATAGCTGCAGGTGTGCCTTTAGATATCATGCCGGGTGTAGCTGACCCTGCAAATGCTTCATTGCCTCAACAGGTTGGATGTATGACCTTGGAAGTATGCAATTTCATTCATGACTTTGTTTTTCTTCTGATATTATTTTCCTTTCAGCCTTTGAACAGATGCCTTTTCCCTGGGTCATCAGTTTATAACACGTTTAGATCATGTACTAATCCGCATTCCTTTGATCTTGATGAAATGAGGTACAATATGGGAGTGATATGACTTTTGGTATTATCAATTGGGTAATTATTTTGACATAGTGATCTTTTGGTTTTCAGATTTGTTGGAACATCAGGGCAAAATATAGATGATCTTGATAGGTATTCAGAAGCAAATGATAAACTTGAATATCTTGAAAGAACATTGAGGTGGAGACATCTGGCACCAACAGCGCCAAACACTCTTGGTATGAATCATATATTTTTCTTGTGTAGTTTTGTTAGTCATGCGTTTGAGTCAATTTGACATGTTAAGGTTGCTGGTATCCTGAGATAGTATGAGTTATCTAATTTGAGACAGTTCACTATTATTCAGCAAAAGAAATCTGGACATGTTTGTATACTTAATCTTAACATAACATTGTGTTTCCGTTTTTCTTGTGTTATCAAATTCATACTTATGTCAACATTATGTTTTTTCAGAGTGTTATCCTTTCACAGATAGGGATCCCTTCCTGATGGAGAGCTGTCCGCATGTGTACTTTGTTGGTAATCAGGATAGATATGATAGTCGCTTGGTAAAGGGTATATCCTTTTAACTTCTTTGGCTAGAGTATATTCTTTAAATTCACCGGTAGATAAAAAAAAATCATGCTAGCATAACTTTATTTTAGTTTTATATTTTCTATGATAGTCTTTAGACCATAAGAAATGACTTGATTAGTTTACAACTTTTCATGGGCAGGATTTGAAGGGCAGATGGTGAGACTCATTTGCATTCCTAAATTCTGTGAGACTGGAGTTGCTGTTGTGGTAAGCTGCTATATCTCTGACACATTCTTGAAACTTCTAGACAAACAAGTACTGGCATCGATCTTGATGTTAGACGGGTTCGATGTGTCTTATGTTTTTTTTGTGTGTGTCCATTGAGATATCTTGAAGCCCTATGTAAAGTTTATGTATCTATTTGAGTTGAAATATTGCAGTTTGAATTTTTTCTCCAGTCATTCTTATGTTGGTGTGTTCCCATTTGCAGCTAAACATGAGAACCCTTGAATGCCATACACTCAGTTTCGGGACTCAATTCTAATAACTTTGTATGAGATTTATCAGGTAGAGCACAATTCTTCATTAATTTGTTCTGTTTACAGATGATCATGAAGAAGATGTGGAAAAAGTAAGTTTATTTAGCAAATTTAAAACATAATCAGCTCTTCCTTGTAGAAGGCCCACAGCCCCGCCGGGGCAGGTGGTGTGACTGTTGTAGCTCAAAATTTATAACTGTCATATGCTTTGTTATCTCTAAAATGTGCATGCTGTACTTTGATCAATGAACTTATTTGCGAGTAACTAAATGTATAAACTGCCTCTCTTTTTCAGTCTTAGATCACTCAAACCTTGGTTGACTAGATATGGAACTTGTAAAACTTTATCAAATTTGAATTACTTGTTGATTCGAACTACAAAATGCCATCATACATGTCAAAAATTGGGGGAGGGGTAAGGGGTTCAGCCATGAAACTATGCACTATGCTCATAGTATGAACAGTTCTTTGAAATTGTCAATATAATGGAATAGGATGGTTTGGGTTATACCTCTTTCTGTCATTGCTTCGGGTGCCTAGAATTTAGACTATGCAACATGTCATATTATGTCGATCTTTTTTTAAATTCTGTGACTTTTTTTTTGTTGTTGTTGTTTTCGAAATTCATATTAAAGCAACATTCAGCAATTTCTTACCCATTTTTTTGTTTAACATTGGATATCTTTAATTTTAGGTTTCCAGCAGTTTGAGTGGATTTACATATCAATACATCTTCCAACAGAATTTGTGGAGATCCATTAAAAGAGAGCCGAATGTGATGAATCTGTGGAGCCAAATTAGTCTGAATTTTGTTTTTCCGATATTTGCTTCTTGAATATCTTATTTCATGGCTCTTGAAGTAGTTTATTATTTTATTGTGTATTTCTCTAGTAGTCGGGAATGTCGTAATCGATGATGTTGATGAAGTTTCAAAGAATAGATGTAATTTATCAATTGGTGTATAACGACTGTAAGTCATTTAAATCTTCAGTTAACCATCTTTGTTTTCACTGAAGAGATAGCTTCAATCAATCTCTTAGCCGTATACCTTGATTCAATGTCATCTGTGTGTTGGCTTTTTGAGTGTGTTGGCTGTTATTGTAAGTTCTCATTTCAGATGGTGGCTTGCATAGTCTTCATGTCCGGTGGCTTATAACGGAATACTCATTTTAAGTTGTTGCCGGAGTTGACACCTTAAAAGAGCATTTGGTTTATGACAGCTAAACCTTGTGACCCAGCCATCAAGCAACTCCAGAATTGAGATCTAGAAACAAATTTCTCAACAGAAATGAGGATGTTTATTTGAGTCAATGAAGGAACGCACTCAGAGTTTCTCCTAAACGCAAATGGCTAGGTAGGTGGCTATAAGATTTACAGTGACCTAGCGAACCTCTTCAATGCAAATGATATTATTCAGTTCAGTAAATCATTGTGTTGTCACTGTTGTGGAGGGCCTTGTGGTCAAGGCTCCTGAAACCCATCTGCTGACCCGACCCAAATCCAAGAAGATGAGACTGACACATTTGCAGTGTGAACATGGGGGGGGGGAGCGGGTTTAAAACATGAGATTATTGTCAAATTGGAATTTATGTACTCTATAATGGTCTTCCCAAATTCACATGACAATCATACAGTAACGGCTATATGTGCCCACTCCCTCCCCCAATTATTCAAATCATATTCTCCTAACCCCCAACGGTCCAATATTTTCCCACTTACATTAAGTACCAAAAATCACAAACCCAAAATACCCAACTCCTATTGCAATTCTCATACATCACCATTTGAACTTCCAATGGACCCTCCTACTCCTATTCCTACTCCCACTACTGTTGTTGCTGCTGCTGCTACTGCCTCTGCTAGTGTTCAACATGTGACCAAGAGGTCTTCAGATGAGCTGCTCAGGAAATTTTCTGATTCCTGCAACGAGGCCGAGGCCTCAGCGAAGAAGAAGGCGATCAGGGCGCTTTCGAAACAAAGGAAAAGAAGACGGAAAAGCGGTGAGTTTGATCGGAGTGAGAGTCTATCAGATGGCAAGAGTAGTAGCTTAGTGGAGAGGAGGTCACTGCTTCCTGTTGTTGCTGGGACTAAGAACAAGGGTATGCTGCTTAGGCAGCTTGGGGTTCATGGCAGGTCAAGGGATATCAGGAACAAGTCTCTCTTTGGTACGATTCACAAGGTAACACTTTCATCCTTTCAATTCTTGTTATTTATACAAATCTTTTATCCAGGTTTAATTACTGTAGCAACAAATGGGAGTTCCATATGGATGAAAATGAACCATTTGTTTTACTTCTGTGTAAACGTAGTTACAGACTCCCAGCCAAGTTTAAACTTTAAACCATTTCTCAGAGCCAATATTAACCAGCTGTGAAAATTGTAACTATTCTGCATAATTGGTCTGTAACCCAGTATCATTAGAATCTCTTGATATTTATTTGGGTCCATTTATTTGTACTGGATTTTCACCAACCAACACTAGGACCATATGTTGGGGAATCTATATTGGCCCCAAGGTTAGCTTCTGAGTGTTAACTTAGTGTCTGCATTATTTATGCAGTTAGTTACAATCCAAAGCATACCTTTAATTTAGATTGAGTTTCAGTCTCAGGAAACAGATGCAAATTGCCACCATACTGCTAAATTACCACCACAATCTTCAACTAATAATTGTATTGATTTGGAAAATCAACTACTATTTATACACATCCTCGTTCTATTATCAAATAACTGATAACTGATCATATGGGCTCTTCCAACGAAAAGAAAAATATTGAAGGAGTCCTTTTGCACCTCTAAGAATAGGAAGCACTTCTGTAGTCTAAGAATTAGGAAGCACCATTTTGCTCTATAGAGCAGGGTCCAACCAGCAACCATCTCCCCAAAACTTGCAGGCCTAACTATAAACTCCATTTCTGCAGCCTTTTCTATTCTTAAAGCTGTCACTAGAGTTTGGTCCAATTTGCCAGCTATGCTGTGCCCATCTCTATTTATATCTACAGAGTAAAAGACAGGAAAAACATAGAAAAAGATGTATAATATGTTATGATGATGAGTTTGATGACTGATATGTATGTTTACAATTGCAAATGGGGAAAGGAAAGTCAACTTATATTGATGTCACAGATTTTTGACATTATCGTTTCTCAACCCTTTTCTTTTTGTTGCATTCATTTTGTGCAGACTTGGAGGAGGACCATTGAAGGGGCTTCAGAGGTTTTCATGGAGAAGCATTACAATAGGCACAGGCGTTTGATAAATGATATTGTTTAGCTCCAGAAACAGTTTTTTACTCTGCTCTTAAAATATCAGAAACCTCTACTTAGCAAACCTCAGTTAGTGTAAATTTACATTCAAATTTGTATTTCTCATTCTTTTTGCATATTGTTTTTCCATACAAGTAATAAAACAAAGCTCAATTCTAGTTCTCTCTCTTTGTTAGCTTATGCAATCATTACCCCAATAAGTTGAATTATACTTGTTGGATTCTAATGAGTATTAAGGAATCATTGCCTCAAACAGTGTAGATTTTGGGGGATTGTGGGAAGACAAAAGTTTAGATAACATCTTGGCATAACATGAGTGTGTGTTTTGAGTTTTGACATAACTAATTTGTAAAGCATCAACAACCTTCAATACCCTATACCATGACGGCTTATTCTCGAGGATTAAAGTGATTTCGAATTACATGCGAACATATTAAGCTGCAGATCTCAAGTCCCTCAATCTAGCTAAAAATCGGTTTTCATTTCCTTAGAAGATAAAATTTAGACGTTTTGGACAAGGCTTAATGTGAAGAACACACAAACACAACATCAGCACAAAAAACTATGAGCAAGAGAAGTCCTATTTAGAGTTGGAGACTACCCTATTTAGAAATCCAAAGCTGTGGAGACTACCCCCAACTTCCTATCCATTGTTGTTGGTAGAGCTTTCAACCCACTATGTTGGCCAAATAAAAAAAAGGGGGGAACATCACTCATACATGTGACATTGACCATGGAACCACACTTAAACATCATGCCCCAACCATATCTCATCTCATCTCAATCTGTGAGCAACACTATCTTTATTACATGGGGCTTCAACTGTGCCTCTACCATGAATGCCCTCCCTCCCATGTCTTGGATTTGACCTGAAATAGTGAATGCTGTGACATCTGACCCAAGCAGAGCCAACCTTGTGAGTGTCTCACATGCCTCATGTGTCTCCTCCTCCTCCCCCTCCTCCTTTCCCCTTCACAATCTTCTTTCTTGGAAAACAACATCCTCCTACCCCCGCATTTCCTCCATTCATTTCATTCAATCCCACAAAACAAAGACAAAGCTGGCTTTCTCTTTTCTTCCTGATAAGCTCAGCTCTTACATGGTTGCACCTACTCACCCACACGTGGTAATGGGATCTGCTCGAATATATTGCCAACAAGTCTTTATCTTTTCAATTAAATAAAACTGTGACTTTGTTTCTGGGTTCATTCATTTTATATATATAATTGGAGAAGATAAGTTGTAGAGCTTATGCATCATCATCATCATCATGAATTCATCATATGTTTATGAGAAAAGACTCAAAAGAGGCTTGCTTGCACATGGGTGATACTGAAGAGTCTATAAAAAGAGTATTGCTCAAAAGAAAAGAGAAGCTTCATTTCTGGATATAAAAGCTCGAGGGCCATAGGCCATAGTTGTGTCATTGTTTAAGGTCAAGAAAGCAATCTGCCGAACCCCATTTATAATAATATCGCCAAGAACAGATCACAGTGTTGCAATGGGTTTATGCCAAACGTGCTTTGTTTAATGATGTTAGAAAATACAAGTGTTTTCGTTTGAAAAAAAAAAAAAAACAAGAAAGTTAGTATCACTTGAACAGTTTGATTTTCCATCTATTTCATTCGTCAACATGTTAGAATAAATCTCTTTTTCACACACTCCATTTCCTTATATTTGCTATTCATTTGAATCAAATTTGTAATCGAAAAAGTACTCTCCAAAAACTCCTAGCCGACTAGTTAGCTTTTATAGAATTCTTGCGCTTACTTACGGGCTAAGTGAGCGACGATCGTTCAGTGGTGAAGATTCGAACATGAGTATATAAGTCAACATCTAAATTTTTACCAACTCGACATCCCTTGTGACGAGTAACAATGAATATCTGGTCTCTGTCAAAATTTTAATATTTAACCATAAATTTCTCTTTCTTTATTTTTTTAATCTTCCTAAATCTTTATTACACAAATGTCAAATGATAATCGTCAATTGAAGGTAAATTGCTAAGGAAAAAGAGGTGACTCTATTCTAATTCTACTCCTAGTTGTCCAAACCCACCCGTAATAAAAAACTGTTAAACTATGAAATACCCATCATCTCCTTCTTCACCTATATTTCTTTCTTCCCTCATAGAATTGACCAAAGAATGCAAAATCGATATTTTCGCCGAAATTTCGCCGAAATTTTCATTTTTCCGTGGGATCGATATTTCGATTCAATTTTTTCAGTTTCTCGTCGAAATTTCCCGATATTTTCCGATATTTCCGATATTTCACCGATATTTCCGATATTTTCGCAAAATTTCCGATATTTTCCAGAAATTTTTTATCTTACCTTCAAAAACTAATTTTCAACAATTTAAAACACATAATTTTCAACACCTAATTTTAATATCTAACTAATTACCTTCAAGAGCTAATTTTATCATACTTCTGTTTTGATAATTTCTTAATAAGTTTCTTACTCGTGCATGCTTAATATGCATGCTTAATATTAATGTGTCGTACACTATATATTTTACTATAATGTATATTTTTGTAACATATAATCAAAATAGTAATGTGTAATCATTTTACATGATAATGTATGTAATTACAATTTTATTGACATGATTTTTTTATGATGTTCTAATAAGCTAGTTTTTTTTTATGTAGCGATTCAACGACTATATAATAGCTAGTGGCAACGGGTCAACGACTATATAATATCAATTTATGTATGGTTTTAAAAAAAACTTCATGTAGTTGCTTTTGTGAAATATTATATACAAATAATGTTAAAGGGTGTGATGGTTTAGCCTCATTTTAGGTTTCAAGCATAAATTATATATATTAAATTATATTTCAATAAATATCAGCTCTATTCATATAGTAATTCATATAACATTTCAACAAATTAATATATATTTGAGTTTATTAATATTTTCTTCTCACATATATCGATAACATAGCATAAAACAACCTTAGAAAGTTTCAATACAAATTTCCATGTATTTCTTATAGTTTCCGTCGTTTTTGTCAAAATTTCTAATGGATCGATATTTTATCGATATTTCCGTCGAAATATCCGTATTTTGAAATGCCGATATTTCCTCGATATCCGATATTTTACTCTTTGGAATTGACACACAAAAAAAAATCTACATAGAGAAATGAAAGTTGTGCACATTTCACTTTCAATGGCACACCTGTAATTTGGTCATCCCACTAGTGTCCTTTCCGTCAAATCCCACAGCAAAAAGAGTGCCTCTCACACGCTTTCGTCAACTTTACTTGTTTGCAACACACTCACAAACTCTGCAAATACAAACACACACTGCGAGAGACTCTTTTACTCCCTCTTTCAACTCAACATAGACACACCCAAGAGTGGACTCCAAAATCCAGCCAAGTCTTTCCTTTGCCCCAAACCCAGATTCTCCAAAACCTCCAATCTTGTGTAATTGTGTTCGGTTGTGATCAGTGACAAGAGACCAAACAAGACAAGAGAGATGTGTGTTTTGTTTGGGAAATGAGGGATGTTTTCGTGGCTGGCAAGGATTGCTTGGACGTGTTGGAAGCCGGTGAGGAGATATGCCCGTATGAACAAGGATGATAATCTTGATGGCTCTTCCATTGGAGACCCTCTGCTTTGGTGCAGAGAAGGACTTGACAAGCACGCTTATGGTGAATTCTCATTCGCTGTGATTCAGGCCAATGCGGTTCTTGAGGATCAGAGTCAGGTCGAGATTGGTAGGGAGGCTACTTTTGTTGGTGTCTATGATGGCCATGGTGGACCTGATGCCGCCAGATTCATTTCTGATCATCTCTTTCTTAATCTCATGAGTGAGAACCCACAACTCTTTTTTTTTTTTTGATTGGTTTTCTTTGTTAAAAGCAGAGTCTTGGATTTGTGATCATGTGTTTCTTGAACCCTTTTTCCTTTTCTTGGTTTTTCTGGGGTGGCTGTAATCTTGATATATGAGTTTGTGTTTTCTTGAGATTGTCTGGTTTCGTTTTGCTAATAGTTTTGTTCGATTCTCTGCGTACAAGACTGGCCCTTTTGTCAGACATGTGTGTTTGTCTTCTTGTTCCTGCTCTTCAGGTTTAATTTGTTTTATGTGAATCATGAGGTGGATCTATTGGGAAGAGGAAGACAGGATTTGGTTCTATCAATTAGGAGTAGAGTTATGTGGCGGATCTGTTTTGTTCTTGCATAGTTGGAGTAGATTTGATTGCCAAATTATGTGGTTGGAGGTATAAAAAATTGTTCTTTCTTGTGTATGCATTAGCATTTTGTGGTAAAAATGAAAACTTTAACCATTGAAGGAGAAGAAGATAGTTTTAGAATACATGCATTTGTTTTGTAAATCAAAATACAGCCCTCTGGAATTTCCCTATTGGACATTCATATGCTTTATTTCTGTATTGTGGATTTTTGGGCATTATCCTTTGATTTTTATTGTGATTAAATTACTTTTGGATTTTTTGAACTAAAACTTATTTTACTGTGTTACAGGACATGCTCGAGAAAAGGGTACGATATCTGAAGATATTCTTATAAGTGCCTTTTCTGCTACCGAGGATGGGTTCCTTACACTTGTGCGTAGGACTTGTGGAATAAAACCAGTGATTGCAGCAGAAGGTTCTTGTTGTCTGGTTGGAGTTATCTGGAGAGGGACTTTGTATGTTGCTAATGTAGGTGATTCGAGAGCTGTAATCGGTTCTTTAAGTAGATCAAATAAGATAGTTGCCAAACAACTGAATAAGGAACACAATGCTAGTATGGAGGAGGTCAGACAAGAGCTCAGGTCACTGCATCCAAATGACAAACACATTGTAGTTATGAAGCAGGGAGTTTGGCGTATCAAAGGCATTATACAGGTTTACTACTTAATTGTCACTTTCAACTGATTGGCTTGTTTGGTAACTTGTATATGCATGATGGTTCTTTAATCTATTAGTATTATTACCTGCTTTATTATTTATGGCTTTATGCTGTATGTAGAAATGTAATTTGTGAAGTGATTCGATGTATGCTTTCCACATCCTGCTGGAAAGATTACCCAATTTCTAAAACTAGTGCCATTGTGATATGTGACATGAATTTTTCTTGATTGTATTGTCTTACACTTAAGAACTGCAGTAGTGTAACTATATTCACAGTAAAAGTTTGCACGGTGTCCTCTCCAGACATAAATGTATGCTGACGAAAACAAATGCCTGAAATAGCAGCTACTGTTTGCAATAATATTATTTTTGTGTCAATTTGATGATGTTTCTTTCGTTTTGGGTCAAGTGAAATCAATTGTTATTGTGGCTTCAATCATGTATCTTTGAGACTTAGCAGGAATAAGCTTCATTACAGACGTAGTGATGTTTAATATTTTGTTTCACTCCCTCAAAATACTTATGTAACTGGATTTGACATTCAGGTGTCTAGATCTATTGGCGATGCATACTTGAAGAGGCCAGAATTTTCTCTTGATCCTTCATTTCCGAGATTCCAACTTCCTGAACCCCTCGGGCGGCCTGTGCTGTCAGCCGAACCATCTGTATGTACTAGAGTACTACAACCTGAAGATAGATTTATAATTTTTGCATCAGACGGTCTTTGGGAACACATGACTAATAAGGAAGCTGTGGAAATTGTGCATAACAATCCTCGAGAAGTATGTTAATTTTTCCCCTCTTATTGCTTCTTTCCCCATTCTTTTTCTTTTTATTTAGATATTAATAATGTTTTGTTCTCTTTTGTTTTTCATAAATGTTAGGGAATTGCAAAGAGACTTCTGAAAGTATGTCTGAGTGAGGCAGGTAGAAAAAGGGATATGACATATGATGAGATTAAGAAGGTTGAAAAGGGTGAAAGGAGGTTAGTTCATGACGATATTACGATTGTTGTCATTTTTATAGATCATGAGTTACTGGGGAAAACACAACCTGTACCTGAGCTATCAGTAAGAGGATTCAATGACACGGTTGCACCATCAAGTTTTAGCATCCTCAAGGATTGATACAAATGTGAAGTCTCTGGTGTTTAGAGTAAACAGCACCCAGTAACTTGATTGTGTTGGTCTTGTTTTAGAAGACCAGGTTCATCAAGGCTGATCAAGTTGTTTTTCTTTTTGTCAACATTTCTCTTAACATTGGATTGTTTCTTCCAGCTGTTCTCAACACCTTTGGAAAGCTTCTTTATATAAACTGATTTCTTTACATAAAACCATGCACCCTAGGCAAAGCTTCGGGCAAGCTTCAAACTTTTTTGGAGTCTGTATACACCCAAAAGTTGTGCAGTTTATTTGGTTTTAAATATGTTTTTTTTTAAAGCTTTTCAAGCACTATTTTGTGTTGAAGAATGTGGAGCTAGAGATGTAACTTTAGCATATGACCAAGTGAATTCTACTGTGATAACTCAGATGAAGAACCAATTGTGTATGTTTAGATCTTCTTAGTATAACTACAGTAAGGCAATATCTTGACATCTTTAATCTTATAGCTCAATTTGACTGTATACTATGCCAAATTTCATCTTAGGTGTGTGACCGAGTGTCATTGCTTGCCATTAAATTTATTAGCTATAACAGATCATGTGCTCAGAGAAGCATATTGTGAGCAGCTTCAGGATCAGTTTGACGCATTTACACAATCAAACCTAAGCCAGGGTGTTATAGCTTTTCACACATGAATGTAGAAGGTAGATTTGGTCTCAGTTTTTGAAATATGACGACGACTTTTGGATCGTGTCTAATGGCTGGTCAGATTATATTTATGGTTATTCATATTGTTTTCTACACAACTTGAAACCATTTGCACGCAGTGCAGCACCACATAAGCATTTCCGACGAAATTTAGCAATATTGGCATCACTTTACAATTCGACATCTCATTAGGCACAGAGATCAGGCTTGTAGATTTTCTGGCTTTCTGTTGTTGCTTGAGTGCTTGACATTGCTCCATGAATTCTGCTAAGTTTGTCATGCACATCTGTAACATTTGCTTAATACTCTGGGTAATGTAATAAGAAACCTTTCCAGCATGGTTGCCCACAAGTTCTCTGTGCTATGAAAGAGATGGCAATCACACTCCAACTGACACAGTATAGATAGATTGAACAAGAATTTGGAATCTTCTTTATGCTGTCTTATTGCAAAGAATTTTGTCTAGCCATTTGGCACATATTCAATCAACAACTTGTCTATTACTTCAGTACTTATAATAGATAATATAGAGAATGACTGGTTTAATATCTGAAATGCACAAGTCATCAGACATGAAAGGTACTAGCTCTCTGGAATCAGCCAAAAAATAAACACAAGGAATTAATAATATTGAAGGCGATTTTTGATTTAACCAAACCAAATCAGTAACAATACATAATTTCTCTACAAAGCAGTAACAAAATAATTGAATATTGATCATATTTTGCTCGCCTCCATGCTCATGTCCCAACATAACAAACATAGAGAAATAAACATGAATGAAAATGAAAAATGAATAGGAAAAGAAATTTTGCAACCACTTAAATAGAAGCCTTTTCGTGATACAAAATCTGTTAAGTGTAAAATCTTTGTCCGCCTCTCTTGCTTTGTGCAATTAGAAGCATTTCCTGTGAACAATTGAGGGGCCAGACTCATCATACTCAGCCTTTGCAATCCACATCTGTACACACAAAATAGAATAACTTTCAAGTAAGCACTATGGAAAATATGTGCGATGCTGTAATGTGTTTCATAGCTTATTTCATTTAGGAGGTGCTCAGGACTAAAAGAATTATTGAATCAAATAAAAACCTAGAAAATACGTGAGATTTCCACTGTTTTTAATTGAGAAAATGTTCTCTATCAGTATCTATATATTCTGTGCTTTCAAATTTAATTACAGACAACAATATTGATGCTTATACTCTTGGGATTTCAAGTCAATTGTGCAATGGTTTGCAGTACGCGGAACTGCAAACCGCAGGTTATAGTTTTAAGATGTAGAACTTGGAAGGATGGAAATTAATTAGCAAATGCATTAGTAGAGTGCCTAAGCAGATATGCATTTGCACACGGCGCATTACCTGTTGGAAGGTGCTGAGGGATGCCAAAATGGAGCCTCCTATCCAGACACTGTATTTCCTCTCGGGCGGTGCTACAACCTTGATTTTCATGCTACTTGGAGCTAGTGCTGTAATCTCTTTGCTCATCCTATCAGCAATTCCAGGGAACATAGTGGAACCTCCAGAGAGAACAATGTTGCCATATAGATCCTTCCTGATATCAACATCGCACTTCATGATAGAGTTGTATGTGGTTTCATGGATACCGGAAGCTTCCATACCAATCATGGATGGCTGGAAGAGGACTTCAGGACATCGGAATCTTTCTGCACCAATCGTGATTACCTGCCCATCAGGCAATTCATAACTCTTCTCAACAGATGAGCTGGTCTTTGATGTCTCCAGTTCTTGTTCATAGTCTAGAGCAATATAGGCTAATTTCTCCTTCATGTCTCTTACAATTTCCCGCTCAGCAGTAGTGGTGAAAGAGTAACCACGTTCAGTCAAGATTTTCATGAGGGCGTCTGTAAGATCACGACCAGCCAGGTCCAAACGAAGGATGGCGTGTGGGAGGGCATACCCTTCATATATCGGAACTGTGTGACTCACACCATCTCCAGAGTCAAGAACAATACCTGAACACAAAAACATGACCATAAAGCATTAGCATGGGAGTTTATTCACCTTCACTGAGAGTAGAAAAGATATAACTTTCTGAGCTTCAATAATCATCTGGACCAATGATCTCAAACTATGACATAGAAAGTAAAGTGTTCTATCTCCCTTGAGCTAAATAGTTGATATATGTATGCAATTAAGGGAAATGGAACTGAATCATATATGGAAATGTGATGCCCGTCAGAGAGCAATACATGAGAGAAGAGCTGAGCATCTGAAGATGAATTTGATTCTTCTCCCCCATCAAAATAAGAACATGTTCTAATGAAAGGCACACTGCTTATAACGTAGCATAACATAAAAATTCAAATTGCATTGGTGTCTGATTTGATCAGTCTTTCATTTCGTATGAGATCCACTGGAACTGTTCTAGTTATAAGACATTTTCTAAACTCGATAATAATATATCATGCATCTTAAAAAAAAGGACGGCCAGGGAAAGGACCTAATTAAGTCGCTTACCAGTTGTACGTCCACTAGCATACAGGGAAAGGACGGCCTGGATGGCAACATACATGGCGGGGGTGTTGAATGTCTCAAACATGATCTGAGTCATTTTCTCACGATTGGCCTTGGGATTAAGGGGTGCTTCTGTGAGGAGAACTGGATGCTCTTCTGGAGCCACACGGAGCTCGTTGTAGAATGTGTGATGCCAGATCTTCTCCATATCATCCCAATTGCTAACAATACCATGCTCGATTGGGTATTTCAAAGTCAAAATACCTCTCTTCGATTGAGCCTCATCCCCTACATAGGCATCCTTTTGTCCCATCCCCACCATCACTCCCGTGTGGCGAGGGCGTCCCACAATGCTGGGAAACACAGCTCTGGGAGCATCATCTCCAGCAAATCCTGCCTGCACCACCAAATCAATCAATATCAGGTTTAATATTCAGCACTTTATAGAAAATCCCTCTAGAAATTAAGAAACATCATTTACAGATCACAAAACTCGGAACTTGAGATCAGTACCTTGACCATTCCGGTACCATTGTCACAGACAAGTGGCTGAATATCCTCGGTTTCTGCCATTTTCTATTATTCTGCTGCCCAAAAACACAACATTGCATCAATTTTCAGAAACAAATTGTTCATCCTTTGGATCACATTCATATCTACGCATCTGATCTGACATAATCCTATGCAATTTGATTCCCACATTGTTTACACTCAAATCCCACAACTCAGTAAATAAAAGACAATATATTAGCAATTTATCTATACTCTGTAGTCTATGAGAAATCAACATAATTGAAAAGAAGCAAATTAGGTAGATTATGTAGATCACCATTATAACATAAAACTGAACTAAACATGAATCCAATGAAAGTGTGTATGTTTCTGGGATGATCAAGCAAAACCCAACACAGTTTTGAACAACCAAAAACACAAAAAAACAGCTTATATTCAAACAACAATGAATTAATTAAATCAAAAACACAAAAGGGGTACCTGTGAATGGAAACGTATTAGTGTCTAGGTGTGAAGGGAGTGGCGTTAAGAGAGAAAAGAATGGAGAGAAGGGTACCCGCCTTGTGGTTTAAAAATAAGGCGAGGATTCGGGAAATGAAATTCAGCTTAAATGAAGCTCAAATGCGACGTCTTGGGATCCTGACCGTCTGTTGGAGCATCTAATCAACGGACCCCATCTCTAGTCACGTTCCATAGTGGAAACAGCTGGCCTCACTTTCGGTCTCCTCTACTGCCTTGACTACTATGCCCCTTGTGTCCTCCCTTTCTCTGACCAAGGCCATATTAGGAAACATCACCATCTTTTTCCCTCGCGCCATTGAAATATGAAAATTTTCATACCTTTTCTGAGTGTGGTGTTTTATTTGAAAAACTCAAATGGGGTTGTGTTATGCCAATCTGTGGTTTAATCTATTAATTCTGCAGACAAAAGCTTTGTGAATTATTTTTAAGAATGCAATGTTATTATAGATCGGTGTCAAGTTAGTATTTAGAACATATTTAAATTAATTATTAATCATTTTTAATATAATCACGTGTAACGTACTCATTGAGTTAATATATTATTTATTAAAGAGAATGTAAGGGTTTTATATCTACTTTTGAACGCATGACCTAATAACCTACTTTTTAGGTAATTGTGCTCTTACCACTTGAATTATCTCATTTTGTTAGTTAATATTCTTTTTTGAATCAATTATACGAAGTACAAAAATAAGTTTGTGAAACATGTTTAGACGTACAACTTTGATTTGATGTCAATTACTTCTTGCTTCTTATGTATAAAAAAGAATGAGGTAAACAAATCAGGTGCATTTTTGTGATGTAAGCTCAACATGTCGAAAGAGGTTTTAGTTAGTTTGAGCATTTAGTACGAGACTTCATAACATAGCTTATTTTTTAAGACTTCAATTGTGGTGGATTAAGAAAAAGAAAAACTTGAGAAATGTTTTTGTTTTTGTTTTTTTTTAATTAATAGTTTGGTTTCCGAAAAAGCCCTTTTAGTTGTGGAGTTGTGAAACCAGGGTAGATCAGTCATATAAAAAATGGTAAATAGGGGAGAAAGACTTAGTTTAGTGAGAGTAGTGGGGGGCTGGTGGAGGAGTGGGGCTGGGTTAGGATACATGGGACGGTGAGAAAAAGAAAAAGAAAAAGAGGGGAGAATGACAACTCAGCCAAACTGACTTGAGATCATGTCGGCGTGTTTTATTCACGTGCGGTCACATCTCTCCGGACACTCGTTCTTCTCCACGTTTTGTTCCGATTTCCTTTCCCTATTTTTTTTTTGACCTCCTCCTCGACTCATAACTGCCGTTCATCCTCCTCACTACGTGCTCGCTCCTCCTCTTCCTACTTGGAACCAGTCTTCTATAGTAACTTTGAACCATGACCCTTTTTGCTTTGTTTTCCTCTTTCTTGGAGGAAAATGTTGTCCGGATGCTAATATACTAACAAACTTAGTTCAAGATTTTCATTCCGAGTTATTTAGTTTAACTTTCTTCATTTTTATTGTCTCTATTGTTTCATTTAAATGAATTTTAAAGAGGTGTAGAATGAGAATTTGTTCATAATTGTGTTTTCTTCCAATTGATATGACTCACGATTTAGCCATGTCAGCATCAATCTCGATTCTAACTATTATAACAACCGGTGGTCATCATATCACTAACACGTCCGAATACCGCAACTCTGAACATGTGAGGCATTGCTTTTTTCACTAAAAAATGTTATGTTTTAGAGTAATTAGAGCTCGTTTTGCTGCTTCAAACACAAGTGAAAATTTGTTTTTTGTTACATCATCTGATCATCATGTCTAATATTATGATCATGATGGAGGCCGATGACAAAGAGCCTGATTCTCGTAGAGATACAAAGCCTTTGATGAAGAGAACATTCCAAGTTCTGTCATGTTTTTCATCATTACACACGCTTTCAAGTTATATGCACTTTGAGCTAGCTCTAGCATCACTATTGTTCAAAGCACATCAAGACTAAATTAACTCGATAAAAAGCGCTCTTCTTCAGTAAAACTATTCAGCGCCTATCTTAAACAATAATTGTTGATGAACTTAAGATGCTATAACACACAGAGGAAAGAAAAAAGTGTTACTTTACTAGAGGCCTAAAGTGATCATATATGGTCACACCATTATTAAGAGAGCAATTGGGATCTAATTAGAGATCTCTATCCATGTGAACATCTTTCTTTTAGGCCGGTCATCATGGCTATTTTGGTCCCTCATCTATGTGCTAAAAGAAACTCTTTCTTCTTCACAGATCACAACCCTTTTTTAAAGTACGGCCAACTAATTCCTACTCAGTTTGTTATGTATTGAACACCCATATAGTTTCTGGGTGAGAGATTTCATTAGACATGCTTCTCTGTTTATAACTGGTGAGCCATGCTTTGTTTCCTTTCATAAAGTCATAATTCATGGGTCCTCACTCCTCATATTATCTGCTGTAACTTAAAAGTACCCATTCAAAAGTGTAGCCAAAGCGAAAACGGGTAACATTCTGAAAATTTATAAAGAACTGTATTACCAAAAGCACAAACTACATACTTCTGAATGTAAAAGAAGAAAAGAAATGATATGACATTCCAGCACACACATACTTTCCTACTGATGCTAGAAATATTGCCTTTCTATGTTTCAATCTTTATTTATGTATATGTTACTAATGTTAGTGATGCATAGTGTAGCTGTCTGTAGTGGATCTGGAATATATTCAACATTCCAGCATCTATTGATCACCACTGTATGTGGCTCTTTCTTTTCCTTGTTAGTTGTTACTATCCTATGCATTGATACAACACTGTTCCATCAACGAAGCCAAATCCTGATTCAATAATCAATACCATTTGGCATAAAAGCTTACTTTTAAAATGGCCATGATGATTCGATTCAGGACTTTACCAGTAACCTTCCATTGCTGTTTGGTCATAACTCATAATTGAAGTCATTAGCTGATAAAGGTAAGAAAAAGTAAATGTTAAACAAGTAGGAAACAAACAATCTACAAAGGACTATATGCAATGATGTTGAATTGTACGTTCTATTGTTTTATTTACTCACCGGAGCAGTCATCGGTGGAGCTTTCTAGTCCTAATGCTTCACAGTTTCGGTCCCTCTCTGAGACTGATCTTTCCATGAACAAACTTTCGAAAAACCGAGTAGATATCAATGGAACAACAACAGCTGCCACATTATCCATACTGCCCTTTTCAAGTGCAGTATTCACGATGCAGTCAGCTAATGAGTATGAACACGGTGAGGAAGAGAACTCTGATATCCTCGAATCATAACTCCGAGCTTCCCACAATAAATCACATACATCTTGCAGGCTCTGCTTCTCAAAAACTCCATCAGATGCAGCTACCAGATAGGTATCATTTACAGTCAGGGGTCGCCAATCTGTCAACTCTGGTGTAGAGATAACGCCGTAACTGATGACATTTGAGGGTAGAAATTGAAATGAATAAACAACTTGAGACCAGAGACACACCTAAGTAAATGAGGAGGGGCTCTTTCCAAAGTACTACAGGATCAAAAGAGGAAATGATACTTTATTTCTGAACCCTCACCTTTTGAAGGAAATATCGCCAATGGATCTGGAAATAGCCAGCTGACCATTTACTCGAGGCACACCACCCAATTCTACATAGCCACCAGCAGTTTCCACACGTAATTTTTCATCATCTCTGTCTGGATGATGATCTCTTGTCAACTCCTTAACAGAAAGATGCACCAATCCTGAGGAGGATGAAGCCAATCCAGAGTTTTTCTTATAGTTTCCTAATGATGATAACATGGCACCATTACGTCTTTCCCGCCTGTATCTCAAATAAGCGGCTGCAATAAATATCCAAGCACAAGACAATAAAGAAATGTTACACAAAAAGTAATATGCTTTAAAACAGTACACAGCTGCATTCCAAAATTAGAATCCTTCTTACCTTTAGCCTCAGCAGGAGATTGAAATTTCTTGGAGCACAGAAAAGCCTTTGAATCTCCAATATTGGCAACTAAAATATGACCATCAGCAAGTAGCACAATCGAGGCTGTAGTACCGGAAACAAGATTTTTCCAAGAAGCTTCCTTCATATTTTAAATAGGAGGAACATTAACACAAAGCCAGCACAACATTTTTAACCACGGATATGAACACCAAATCAGTTAATCAAATACAACATTTAACATACCATAGAAAATTTTACATCAATATCATAAATAGCTCTCAATAATGCTTCTTTCAACATATCAAAATGAAGCGAATCACCAAACTTTGCCCTCAAAGAATGCTTAAACCTGACGAATCATCATAAAAACTCAACAAATTTAATCCCCAAACGCTGTTTAGACATGGAATTCAGGCAAAAACACACGGAAAATCACCTTGAAATATCCAATTCATGCTGTCGGAGCACACCATATGAAGCATAAATTTCTCTACCATGTTGCAATTTATCTATTTTTGAACCTTTATTCAATGTATCGAGAAGAAAATAGGTATGCAAAACAAAATACTCCGACAAAAGGTTTGAAGCCATATCACTTGCTTCAGCACCATTATGCCCATCAAAAACAGCCACAATTCCAACTTTAACCTCCCTAATCCCTAATTCACCTGCTCAATCACAATCCCAATTCAGTAATTTCAACCCCTAATTAATTGAATAACAAAAACCCTAATTAAATTTAATTACCGGGAAATGGAACGCCAAGGTCGAGAGCGCAGAGAGCGCGGTCCTCGAGGTGGCTTCTCCGGCCTTTAAGCACGGCGGTTGGGCAACGCCCGAGGGAACCGGCGTGGTTCCAGCGGGGGCATTTTGGGGATTGAAATACCGCGGGAGCGCCGCCTTGTTGGTAGAGCGCCAGACACGTGGAGGACGACGACTCGTCGTACGCGGCTGTTTTGGTCGTCGTAAAAATTAGGGCTAGTACTAGCCATAAAGTGATTGGGCTCGCGCCGGAGGAGGTCTCCAGCAATCTGAGTTCCATGGTGCTCTGGTACCATGCCGCCACGTAAGATAAAGATGAAATTGGAAGGTGGTTACTGTTTTGGGTTTTGGTCACTCGTTTTATGGAATCTCCTAAAAAGATTGAGATTTTTCCATGTTTGCGTTTTTATGGAAACCCAGATCTTCTGGTTAACGCGGGAAATTGGTGTGGTGGTTGGGTCTTGGGAGAGGCGTCACAGCTATGTCTGGCTCGGTCCGGGTCAGGGTTCGAGTTCGGGTTTTATTCGAATTGCTGATGATAGGGTCAAATTGGACCATCCGTAGATAAGTGACCTCCATTAACATTGACCGGATATTTTCTCAAAAATGACGAGTTTTTTTCTTTTCTTTTTTGATTGGATAGGACGAGTTTCTATAATTTTTCATTTTTTCTGGTTTCGTGTGTTTTTTTTATCTTCTCTCAAGGTGTGTGTGTGTGTGTTTTTTTTTTAAATAAATGTGTGAATTTTTATAGTCAAATGGAGTGTATATAGAGTCATTTGTGTTGTGAGATGATGAGTCTAATTTTTTTTTGTTTATTTTATTAATTGTGGATTTAGCGAATGGTCCTTGATATTATGATGGTGTTTTAGGTGATTGCTCAAAACAGAATTAGAGGAGGATCGGTATGGCTCAAGTACTGTGAATGCAACATGACAAAAAAATTATTAATAGAGTTTCCTCCTAGGCATGATATTCGGGCATATATATAGCTGATATTGATGAGTATATCTCGAAGCCAAAAAGATTGGTGACCTCAAATAATTTTTTTTCTTTTCTTTTTCTTATTTGGTTTTCAGTATGTAAAGAAAGTAAAGTAAATATTTGTAAATCAATTAGGAGATTGCATAGCAATATTCAATAGGATTCTTTTCCTTTTATGTTTCCTAGTTTGTAGTAGTATGCTTGTACTCAAAGACATCTAGTCTTACTCTCCAAGATATCTCCTGTATAAAACCCTTCGGGTATGTATCAATAAGTTCATCTTTTGCCAATATAATTCTTTTCATGGTACCAGAGCAAGTACATAGAATTCCATAGTAACAGACTTCTTATCATTTTGTCATCATGGTGAAAACAGATGGTGAGGACATTCTCATCCCTTCCCCTTCCGAAGGCAGCAGCTCTAATGTCTCCAGTCCCTTTTTCATTCACCATTCCGATCATCCCGGTTTGGTGCTAGTTTCAAAACCTCTCAATGGTGACAATTATTCGACTTGGTGAAGGGCCATGTCAATCTCTCTGAACACTAAGAATAAACTTGGCTTTGTCAATGGCGTCATCAAGGCGCCTTCTGAAGAAACTGATCCGGAGGATTATGCGGCATGGTCTTGTTGCAATGATATGGTGCACTCTTGGATTGTCAACTCAATTACCCTAGATATCTCTGATAGTGTGATTTACTACATTACTGCTCGTGAAGTTTGGGAGGATCTCCGAGAGCGTTTTCCCAAAGCAATGCTCCACACATCTTTCAAATTCAGCGTGAGATAGCCTACCTTAAGCAAGAACAACTTTCTGTGGCAGCGTACTACACTAGGTTGAAGGGCTTGTGGGATCAATTGGCCTCTTATACAGATTCTATTTGCTTTTGTGAAATTCTGCAAGATCGTCAAAAATTGATGCAATTTCTTATGGGGCTCAATGAGTCTTATACTGCTGCTCGTGGACAAATCTTATTGATGAATCCGCTTGACTCTTCCATATGTCAGGAGGAGAGGCAACGTAGCCTTGGAGCTGCTCAAGAAACCAATAGCGCTGCAATGGCGGTAAGGAGTAGACTACAAAATTCTTTCCGCTCAAATCAATCCAATCGGCGTTCTGGCTTTTCCAATAGAGGAGATAGACGTTTTGGTTCATCAGGTAGCTCTTCTGGTAATTCATCCAGACCCCGTCCACAGTACTGTACCTATTGCAACGATGATAATCATTTTGTTGAGACTTGTTGGAAGTTACATGGCTATCCTCCTGGACATCCAAGGCACAAGACAAAGAACAATGGCAATCGTACCTCTGTCAACCTTGTCACCGACGACGATGAAGATTTGGAACCAATGCTCAGGAGTCTTTCGTATTCACAAATGGAACAACTTGTGACAGCTGGGGAAAAGAAAAACAAAGGTAGTGATGAAAAGACTCCTCAAGCTAATGTTGCAGCCAAACCAGGTTTGTCCAAAACTTTACGTCGTCGTTGGATTCTCGACAGTGGTGCTACTGATCACATAGTTTGACAGGACCCGCCCCGAATATCACATTGATATTCAGAGTGAATCCTGCGGGGACCACCTCAAGAGAAGTTTTACCGAAAAATTGGCATGACCTCTCTTGAAATGGACAACCCATAACTGCAAGAAAACAACGACACACTTCTAAACATAACCACCCTGACTCCATGAGCCACCTGCTCCCCCAAAAACAAACATCTTCCACAGGACAATTAAGAAACTCAAATTCAGGAAGATAAAGTAGAAATAAAAACAACAAAACAGCTAGTGTCGTCGGGTCACAACCCGTAAGTAAACAGTAAGAGTTTACTACAACACTTTATGGACATCAGAGCAACTATACAAAGAAAATATGATACAATTGGCAGGTTAAACATGTAACCTACGATATCTGACAGCGGAAGATGATCTCTATGCCTTGCCTCCTACCAGTACCGAACAACCCTGCAAGCTGGGCAGTTTAAAACGAAGAGCCCATGGAAAGTAATTTAAAACATTAGCGTGAGTGGACAAAAATAAATAAATAAATAAGTATTATAATTTTAATGAAAAGTAGTTTATATCACTTTCCTTATTTTTTTTTTCATGAATAAAACCATGATGCCTGCATTAATAAAGCATTTAATTCCATATACTCTTAATATAAAAACCCAACCCCGCTGGCAAATCGAATAATCAAATAAATTATATCTGGACCAATCCCATTGGCCCATCCCCAAATATTCTTGTAATAAAAATCCAGCCCCCCACTGGTTCGGGAATTTATTAAGTAAATGAAAGTCTCATAAGAGAAAATATTCCCGAAAGCTAAGTATATAAAATATAACTGGGCCAATCCCATTGGTCGTTTACTGAAATCGAATAAAAATAGAGGAATGTTAACCACCATATAATAATGAGCCTCCAAGGCTAAGGGTCAGAATCTCTCTTCTCCAAGACTCTCTATAGCGTCCCACGCTACCTGTACACGTCGACCACCGAGGTGAATTTGACCTATATGGTCAAGTCGTCACCTCGCATGGGATCAGGTGACCAAGCTAGCTAGCAATAAACATATATGGACCCTAGTATGGTGAAAAATCCGAAAACAAAAATCAAAGTACATTTCCCCTAAGGAATCATAATTCAGTGCGGTCGGGAGTATGGTGAAAAATCCGAAAACAAAAATCAAAGTACATTTCCCCTAAGGAATCATAACTCAGTACGGTCCCCGACCGCACTTCTGAGGCTTATACATATAATTAAACACAAACATAGCCTCTTAGAAATTAAATGAAATCAACATGTCCCACATGTCATAATATTCGAAACACAGCAGAATTGTAAAATCCTCGGGAATCTCATTTCCGGTTTAATATCAATATATATATAGGTATAAATAAGTCAAATTAATTGATTTATTTTGTAAACCATTTAAAAATCGATCATAAAAGAAATCATCAAAATAAAACAGATTATCGACCCTCGATAATCCATATCATTCTCAAAATAAACTAATGAATATAAACCCCCATAATATTCAAAATATTCATGCATGCATCAATTTAAAAATAAAAGTCCACTCACTATAACCGGCTACGCGCGACGCCTCTCGGTAGTCTCTTCAATATGCGCATCCTGTATAGGTTATACAATTAATTCCCTTCATTCTCAAAAGTACAAGAAAATTCAAAATATTAATGTATTTAAACCATCCTAACGCGTTCCCAAGCCTTGCCCCTCAACCTTGAAACACTTTTTCCTAAAATCAGTCCTTAAACCTAAAATTCTCAATCAACCTCCTCATACTTCAAGAACAACACCAACATTAACCCTTTAATCCTCCACCAAACTCCATTTTCCAAAACTTAAATAATTAAACTTAACCTTTGCTAAATTCCTCTAAAAATTCTAAAATAAATGCCAATATATTCTATTCTTCACAACTAAGCGAAATTTAACCTCAAAAATCACTCACGGCGGCTGCACCGTCAACACTGCCACCGCCACCATAAATCACCAAAATTTAACAAGAGTTCCTTCTCAACATTTTGAACAACTTTCCCTTCCACAACAATCATCAATTTCAAGCCTAAATGGGTCAATTTACAAAAACTCCCAATTTGGCACTATTCACAAAGAACCCTAGAAATTATATTCTTTGATTTCTCCTTACCTACTACAAACTGAGCCGAATCCTTTTGAGGGGTTGTTCACGACGACATAAGCTTCGATTTAACACCAAAAAATCATTCTAATTCGGCCAGAGGAGAGAGAATCGACAAAGAGTTCAATAAATAGTAACTATACCTAATTCGATTGATTTCTCTCAATTTAAGGCGAGAGAAGATGAGATACCTACCTAAAATTGTAGAGGATGAAGAATGCTTTGTCTGGATACCAAGAACACCACCATTGGTGGCTCGACGGCGGCGCGGCGTCGAGATTTCCGAAGGAAGAAGAGAGAGCTCGGGTCGGGGGAGAGAGAGAGAGAGAAAAAAAAAAGAGAGGGGGGGGGGGGGGGGGGGGGGTTGAAATTCTGATTTTTTACATTTTTACTATCTTACCCTTTTTCTTTTTCTTTTACACTTATCGTTTTACGTCACAACTTTTGTGTTCTAACTCCGATTACAACGAATAATATACCGATGAGTTCGTCACGATAACCTCTTCGACTACTTCAAAGAAAAATTTTCAAATTATTTATCCTACGAAAAATCAATTCCTAGCTCTTTAATTGGTGACACGGTAAATACTCGCGGTAACAAGTGCTACTACAGATAAATTTAATTATACTAAGGGTTGGGATGTTACAATTCTTCCCTCCTTATAAAAAATTTCGTCTTCGAAATTTGGGTACCTACCAAAAAGGATGGGAGGTACTGACATCTCACTGCTCCTCCAAAAATAAGATTCTCGAAACCTCAATTTAGCTATAGAGGTTCCAGTCAATATCTCGTCTCACGAGAACTGACATGAGGATAAACCCGAAACAATGAAAACAAGGATCAAAGCTTTGTTTAAATAAATCTATAAAGAAGATTGGGTCTTGTGACTCAAATTATCACAGCAAGAGTAGTTACTGAAAAGAACTAACTTTAATCGATTGGAAATTGGCTTCTTTACACGTTGCTCTCAGAACATAAGTTCTGTAACAAAACTGATGGACCAAAAACGCTTAATAAAGTGCGGCCTCTCTTTAAAAGTTACTGAGACCAAATCAATTTCGCAGATGTTTAAACAAAACAAAACTCCAAGAGAAACTACTTTATCAACAAGACTTGTATAAATGAATTATATATAAACATTACAGATGACAAGAATGAAATCAGAAACAGACTCAAATATAGTCATATGTAAAATCACAAAGCATTTCTTTGAAACTGAGACAGACATAGATCATATTTTCAATAAGAACTTGAAATGTCTTTTCTTATAACAGATTAAAATATTGCCAGGAAGCAACTCTTTGAAAATAAGTCTATTTTCTGTCAGGAAACATGTCTATAATAAATCAAATACAATACTGGAAATCAGATAACATTCAAATAACCTTGAAATACACTTGCCTTTAAAACAGAAACAGAGATGCAGAAGAATAATCAAGGTTAATGGTCAAGCATATTTAAATCAGGATCAAGGAAACTAGACATTAAGGAGTAAATAAGAACATGTAACAATGATTTTTAGTAAGTAATAAGAATATACTTTGCAGAAAACTGCTCAGGAATTCCAAAACTTGTTACGATAGGTAGCAAGACCAAAACAATTATTGTAAAACAATTTAACTATTCAAAAGGTTACTAAATCAATTGGACAAAAGCCCAATTTAAGCCTGGAAGAAGGGAGGTTTATTAATAAACAGACCTGAACATGCAATAGCTATATCTACAAGTTCTCTACTGAAAAGAGTTTGTAACAAGAGAACATACAATAAGGAGAGATAATCATATAATTTCTTTGTGGAAACTTGAAGAATTCCAGCTATTGCAAGTCAAAAGTTAATCCCATAAAAACAAGGCAAAAGCAGTCGTTTAGATGAAATCATTTAACATATCTGAGTATAGAATTTCACGTAACAAATCCGGATGAGAAAAAAACCAATTTAGCAAATCTATTGATGAGTTGATGCATTTAAATTATTTGATACGAATTCGAATTCATAAATCCAGGAATAAGAGAATCACCAAAAAAAGAATTAAGTTTAAATAATGTACAAGGGAATAGACACTGAAATTGATACCAAAGTATGAGAAATCAGCTTTCCATAAGAAGCTTTGGTTCACACTCAGATCAAAACTTGACTCTCAGTTCAAAGGCGCACATATATATATATATATATATATATATATATATATATATATATATATATATATATATATACACGTGTAAAGTTCAAAGAAAGTAGACGAGAAAGAAGAGGACTTTTGTTTTCAGATAAGTCCAAGAGTTTAAGACTTTGTTGTACTAGCAGTAAAGAATTCTACAAATACAGCTCACACATGAACTTAAAATCAAAGACTACGACATGATGATCATAGGAAGCAAAAACGTCTGCTGCTTGGAATCTATTAAATCTTTATGTGATTACGTACCACAACATATGGGAGGCTCCACACGTAAACAAATGTATCATTACTAAATCATACAAGATTCTATCAAATTATATGCATCTCGAGATTCAATGAAGTCAAAGAGAGCATATTTCAAAGAAACCACAACCAGCACACACCGAAGTAGAATCTTAAACTACAAAGAAGGTTTTGTTTCCCCTTCTTAACTAAATCCCGGACCTAACCAAATAAAATAATTTAAAACAAATCATATCATTCCGAAAAAATCTCTGGTTTCTCCAAACCAAATTAGTCGAGGATTTTCGATAGAGCAAGACAATAAAATGTTCTTTCTTTTAGTAAACTAAAACTCAGTCAAGAAGTAATCCTTGAAACATCACTTTTTGTCAGGAAGTAAAATTTTAGTTGTTCAAATACTCTTATAAGATCAGAACAATAAATATACACTTGAACTTGAAATTTTAAAACAATACTTGCCTAGCTTGAAATATAACACGACCCTTACAAAGAATGTACATGTACAAGTCAAATCAAATCGATAAAGGTCATGCTCAACTGAGTCCCAATAAAAAGCTGCACGCGAAACCGATAAAAGCATATATCAATGGTTTTAACTCTCAAGATAAAAATATATACATAAGACCATTAACCAAGATCATGTAGGACTCGAATTGTTGTAGCCATGACGAGTTTAATTTGAAATCATAATTTCATGTAGTACAAAACATACAAAAAATAACTAAGACTTTCAATATTGAAGGAATGCACAATTTGTCTATGCAACACAATTCAAAAGGATAGTATAGAAACATGATTAGAGTCATGATTAAGAGAATAGTTAAAATGCTTTATCAAGCTGAATCAGTTTAGACAAAAAATTTGGTATAAGAAATATTTATGAAATATCAACTTTTGATAATCAACCCTGGACATGAAAATAAGATACGAGAAGTTGAAACTTTGTCGACACATGATTAAAAAGTGTTCATCATAAATCCGAAGGTAGAGGTAGGATCATAAAACCTCTTTAACTTTGTCTGAAACTTTTAAAATTCAACAAGTACTATACATACTAGTACGTACCACAACTCTGTTCTGTACCAAATGAATCAGTAGATATATAGCTGAATTTGAACATTTTTGAAGGAAAACAGTACTAAGATAACATTAGAATTAAAAGTAAAATACTGGAAGTTAAATTGGTTCCAGAAATTCACTAAGCTTTCGTTAGTCAATGGATGGATTAAAAACTTTTCAGATTCATAGTAAACACATTAAAAAGAAAATACTAAAATCTCAGGCAATTTGGAGTTCAAGAAGTGAGGCAAAAGTTGGACACAAACTGACTAGAAATGTCAGGTTTCAGAAGAATATAGTGGTAGTAACAAGGTAGACATAGAAAATTCCCCAAAACTCCTGTACAGTTCAAATGGCATAAAATCAAATCTAAAATGGACAATAGGAAGTATAGTTTCACACATAAAAAGAACCAAAATTAATTCGAACAATTGACCATTCAAAACAGACCAGGAATCAAGGAGGTTTATTGAAAATTCTGGAAACATATCCAAATGTAGACCAACCTTTGAAAAATTGCTGAGTGTTTATTTTTCAACGAAATCAGCTAAAAATTTTCAGATCAGTAGTTAACAAATAGAGGATCAACATATCAAAATTTCAAGAAATTTGGGCATCAATATGATAGGTAAATGATGCTTCAAAGTGGCTGTGCAAAAGACGCCTAATTCTGTAGAATCTTAGAAATAAAATTTTACAAATGAACAACAAATATAGATTAATCAAGAAATAGGTTTATACGCAGACAATAGAAATGAACTCAGGATGAAAAGAATTAAGTTCAATACATATTCGTACTCTGTTTGAAGAGGGAGATAATTGAAAATTTTGGGCTTTTATTCATGTTGTGAAAATTTCCAGCAAAGTATAATTCAAAACAAAATGCTCAAGTCTCGCAACGAATCAAACAAAAATTCAGATAGTTACATGCATATTAAAAAGCTGCACCTATGCCTCAAAGAGGAACATCTTCAACAATGAATATTTTAATAAACATTGACCAAGCTCTCCTTTTTGTAAAAGAAATAAACCTGATAACATGTAAAATCTTCATGGCAAAATTTTGCTTGTAAAAGCTGGATGATAAAAATATAGAGTTGCAGCAAATTCCAGCAAACCTAATACCAAGACGATGATAGAAGACCAGAAATGTAAATATAGAATAAGAACAAAACGTCTGCTAGTTGTTTAAGACAATAATCAATTGTCATCACAAGCAAAGATAAAAATTGAAATAACAGGAAAGAGTAAATTGATTCAAACTCGAATCCGAACTCAACTTGTTAAGGTGGGTTGGGGTGAACTACCGAGCATTAAAGTGGGACTTGAGCTGTTCCCACGTCACATCTCCCACTTCTCCATAACGTTTTATGATACTCTGCCACTCATGATAAGCAGTTTCGTCAAGAAGGTCACTGCCAAGCTCACCTTTCGGTCCTCCGGAACCCTTATATCAATGAATGCTCTCTCTAACCGTGATATCCAATTGTGAGTATCTAATGCTTCCTTGCCACCCTTAAATTCAATGGCTCCGACCTCCTTAACAGCTTTCTACTAATACCCTGACGGTCATCAGGGGCCGGTAATATATCGGCAACTCGGCTTAAGAAACACTCTAAAGTGCCAGTTAGTCCTCTAACTGCACTACTCTCCCCTCTCACTAGGGAGTTTACCTCACGAGTTCGGCGTCTAGGAGGCATAGTTCCAAGAGAAGAAAAATAATCTCATAATAGTGTACATAAGCACACTAGAACATCTAACTTATATACTTAATGAACGCCTAATAACGGAGAGTGTATGACTCACCGCGGTCGAATCACAACTCAATGATACTAAGTGTTATAAAAAATAAAAGGTAGCATGACTCAAAGAAAGGACCTAATGCTCTGATACCAAACTGACAGGACCCGCCACGAATATCACATTGATATTCAGAGTGAATCATGCGGGGACCACCTCAAGAGAAGTTTTACCGAAAAATCGCCATGACCTCTCTTGAAATGGACAACCCATAACTGCAAGAAAACAACGACACACTTCTAAACATAACCACCCTGACTCCAGGAGCCACCTGCTCCCCCAAAAACAAACATCTTCCACAGGACAATTAAGAAACTCAAATTCAGGAAGATAAAGTAGAAATAAAAACAACAAAACAACTAGTGTCGTCGGGTCACAACCCGTAAGTAAACAGTAAGAGTTTACTACAACACTTTATGGACATCAGAGCAACTATACAAAGAAAATATGATACAATTAGGTTAAACATGTAACCTACGATATCCGACAGCGGAAGATGTTATCTATGCCTTGCCTCCTACTAGTACCAAACAACTCTGCAAGTTGGGCAGTTTAAAACGAAGAACCCATTGAAAGTAATTTAAAACATTAGTGTGAGTGGACAAAAATAAATAAATAAATAAGTATTATCATTTTAATGAAAAGTAGTTTATATCACTTTCCTCATTTTTTTTTTCATGAATAAAACCATGATGCCTGCATTAATAAAACATTTAATTCCATATACTCTTAATATAAAAACTCAACCCCGCTGGTAAATCGAATAATCAAATAAATTATATCTGGACCAATCTCATTGACCCATCCCCAAATATTCTTGTAATAAAAATCCAGCCCCCACTGGTTCGGGAATTTATTAAGTAAATGAAAGTCTCATAAGAGAAAATATGCGAAATTTAGAAAAATAGCCATGTTTTAGACTCAAAATTGATTTTTAACTAGATTTTTTTAACTCATTGAAAAGTAACCATATGCAAGAACAAAAAGTCTTTATTACCATTTGTTTCCGCACAAACCCGTA
This sequence comes from Potentilla sterilis, assembly GCA_963682095.1. Classification (NCBI taxonomy): domain Eukaryota; kingdom Viridiplantae; phylum Streptophyta; class Magnoliopsida; order Rosales; family Rosaceae; genus Potentilla; species Potentilla sterilis. The sequence goes on from OY821754.1 coordinate 50,294,175, forward strand.
GGCCTGACAGATGCACAATAATAAATATAGAACATGAACACAAGGATATATAGTGGTTCACCGTGCCATCGGAGGGCACGGCTACGTCCACTTGGAATATACTATAGCCGGCTAATAAGCCATCGGTGGTGGTTACATGCCAAGAGTAGCAAGTATCCAAGATCTCTAACTCTAAGGGGGAAGCCTTCTATTTATAAGGAAGGAGGCTTCCCACCTCTACTACATCTCCAATGTGGGATGCAAACATACTATTACATATTTTCCTATTCTGAAGGCTACTTCAGGTGCCCGGTGGCACGCCCTCCGGGTGCGGCACCGGTGATCTCTGACATTGGGAATGTAGCCGGGGTGGCGGCTATCTGAGGCATGCCGGAAGTAGGGCATATCAGGCCGGTTGCACGGTCCACGAGGTCGCCGAATATGCTTGGCGGTGCACCATATATACCTCCAACAAGTCCCCCAAGTTCCCGAGTAAGAGTGCAATCTTACTTGGGGAGTTAATCATCATGTGCCGCCAAGCGTAGGTGGTGACCGAGTCACCCCTATTACCACCAGTCCCCCAAGTCCCTAAGTGAGATTGGACTCTTACCGGGCGTTCGAATGCTGAGTCCCACCCCTCCGCTCGAGTGTTACTGATGTGCTCCCAGTAGTAGTCCCCCAAGTCCGTGTTGCAGATTTGACTTGGCCGGGAGTGATGTTTCCCTGCTAGTGTCCTCCGTGTTTGGTCTTGCTTGGGGGTGTACTGAGGTGCCGGGTTCTGATCCTCACTGTCTGTGCCGGGTTCTGGAGCGGCGGTGGGTCCCCAGGGAGGATCCGGGTTTGACCGGTCCTGACTCGTTGAAGCTTGATCGGGCAGAGCCGCTGCTGAACAGAGCCGGGCCTGTTGAATCAGGGGTGACCCGCTGGCCGAGGTGATTGCTGGACATGACTGGGTCTGCTGAATCTGGGGTGACTCGCTGGCTGAGGTGAACCGCTGAACAAGACCGGGCCGGAGGGTGAGCTGATAGACTGAGCGGCCGAGCTCACGAGGCCGGAGGTGAGGTGCTAGTGTGAGCTGTGGTGCAGGGGTCGAGGCTCTGGCGCAACGGTGTGGAACCGGGGTGCCCATGCAATAAATGTGGAGCGAGGTGAAACTCAGACGAGTGCATGAGATGACAATGTGAGGACTCGACCGGTGGACTGCCATGTCGGAACGAGTCTCCCAAGTTCCCAAAGTAAAATTGCTGCCAACGGTGAGGCAGGCCGGGGAGTAGCCCGGTGGTTCGGCCCAGCTTGTGTTGCAATAAGCGTGAGGCTGTGTAAGGTTTCTAGCCTGCGGGGAGACTTGTTCTGTGTTAGAGAAACAATCTGCCTGGTGGGGTGGCGTGGAGATAACAAGTCTCGCCATGGATCCCCATATTTATCACAGTTCAGTGTGATGCAGGGTTTTAGCCTGCTGGAAGAGTCTGCATGTGTTAGATGTAAACTCTCCCGGGTTTATAAAGCCCATGTGTTTGAAGCCTTGTGATAGGAGCACAATGTGCGACGATATTAATATGCTTATGCCCTCATTTATGCTTCGTTTAACCCTTATTTACCTAAGATAGAGTCATAATTTAGTTTAGTGTCAATTTGGTAGAGTTTTGGAGAAAGTGTGCTTAATTGTCAGAAAAACGACTAAGTATAGAAATCTGAGGAAAAAGTGAAAAATATGTTGTTTTCGTGATTTTGAGGCATGTGTTTGACTGACTTATTATTTTCCAAATTTGATGAAATTTGGTAGGCACATAACTAGAAAGCTGTAGTATATTGTGTCAAAATTGCAGATCAATTGGAGTTCAGAAAGTCACCCAAACGATGGCTGCAACATGGCAGTTTGAGCAAAGATCACCAGGGACTACCAGGATTTTCCTGGGACTGTATCCTGACTTCCGGAATTTCTGTGGAACACATCGCTTAAAACCAGAGAATGTGCCATACACCGTTGGAAAGCTCTACGAGTCTAGTTTCTCTGAGACTTGGAATCGCAGCAAAATATTTCATGAACAAAAAGTTATGCCGGTTTCAATGCACGGAGGTCAAGTCTGCCGAAAGAAGAAAACCTAAACCGAGTTCTACATGGATTTGGCTTACGAATGTGGACTGAATTCCATCCTTTTTGTAAGATTTTTGGCTGAATTAATTCATGGAAAACCTAAAGAGATATTGCTCAATTATTCAGTCATTATCTTGGGAATTTTCGGCAGAAAATAGAGGAAGAAAATCGCAACAAATTCTGATCAAATTCGGCAGAATTCCTATGCACGTCATCAAATTTCCACGGACTCTTCTGGATAGCTCACTTCAAATTAGAACCCGAATCGTATATGGATGGAAAGCTACGGGAGTCTAATTTCTAACCCAACTAGAATCACCTTAATATCTATTTTCTAGAGAAAGATATTCTATAATCTTCACTCGAAGGTCAAATCTGCCAGCAGGATAAGTTTGAGAAAAACTAGGTTTTGTGAACCCTAGTTGCAGCCACCCTTTTGCCTGTATATATTAGACGATTTTCACACAGAAAATATCATCTTTTTCTCTCACAAAATACTAGCCAAAACTCTACCAAATTGTAACCACAAATCCCATACATAAATCAAAGTGCCGAACCATCACCACTTCTCCAATTCGCATCATCCTTTCATCTTCGAATTCATCTCTGCTGAAGCATCTTCAAGGTTCTTCTAAAGTGTGATTCGACTAAACTCATGGCTTCTTTGATTTCTGTATGAATTACAATATCATGTTGTATGATTTGTTGGATTATAACTATTGGTTTATATACTTTGTTAAAGAATTCTGAATTTTATTAAGGATTCATATATTGCTTTCGAATTTTATTCATGGTTTATATGTGATTTCTGAATTTGATTTATGATTCTTATGATGCATTGTATATAACTTTGCATGTTGAATTCGTAAATAGTAGGTTTAGGGCAGTAGCTTTTTATATATGTTCTTAATGTTATTTGATTAATTTTCATGAGTTTGTGCATCACAAATTGTGTGCTTAAGGGCTGACTTTGTGGCTTCTCCTTAGGTGCCGGTTTTATATACCAAAACAATTTAGATTGCTTCATACGCTGAGTTGCTGTGATTTAGATTGTTTATTAGGGCGTTTATAACCATGAAAATTTACATGTTATAGCAAGGTGAGGTGACGCCATACTTGTTGCATGTCTCTGATTCGACTTATTGTGCTTATGTGTTAATCGTGTTTAATTTCTACGCTGAGTGTCTTTAAACTGATTAATACTATGTTTGGGGTTATACGCTGAGTTAACTCTAGATAATTAAGAAGTCTTAACGATTAGATGAACTGCTGAGGGCTCTAATTAGAATTGGAATTAAATTTGTCTAAGTGCTATGTGAAATATTGCTGCCTTGAATCTCTTATTTTCGATTAATGCATGTGTAAGTGTTTTTGTGTTGTGTGTTCTTGTGGAGAAGATGATCATATGTAAATAATAGTTTAGGTTTAATTTTCGTTACATATAGATGTTCAGATACAATTCTCAAACTCCCACATATTTATATGTAATGCTTTATGTGAATTAAATGCCCTTGATTTCCCCGGATAGAACGATCCCTACTTGTCCTATACTAACGATGACACAAGAAGGGTAATATGTGTATGGAGTTGTTTTGCAGGTACAATGTGCTTGGATAATAGGTTCATCAATTTTTGGCGCCGTTGCCGGGGAAATTAAAATGTTTTGATTCATGAAGTGTTACTTTGTAACTTTGTATCAATTTTTAGATGTGTATAATTTTTCCTTAGTTTTGGGATACGTATAATAGGATTTTCGGACTTGTAATAGTAAATAGGAAATTTCGGTTTTTGGTTTTTGGTTTTTCATGAGTTTGCCGAGTATGTGATATATCATGTGTGTGTGATTGTTTGTAACACTTAGATAAATTTCTACGAAGTTTATAGTTTATGTATGTTTGAGTTTATTGTAGTTTCTAAAGTGTAACATGTAGGGAGAAGCCGCATTTGTTGGTCTTAGCCTTAACCCTTCATACGAATGATGCCATTTTAAATCCGTCTTTTATGTAGATTGGGAAACGGGCCCTGCTCAATGTTGGAAATGGTCCATCGTTGGCCCCCCACGCATACGAGCGATAATCTGGCAGATCCATTTTTATGAGGTTGAGGGTGGCTTTGATCAACATTTGTAGACTGCTAGTGACCCGAGTTTGTTTTATGAAGTATGAGGCAAGTTATTTTCATTGATTGGTTCTCAGGTTTGTAAAACTGGATCTCAAGGACCACAGACTGATGTTCATTCTCGGTGAGTGAGTCGATAGGGAGTTCGCTCTCCGTGGTTACCAACAACGAGACCTGCCTGGTTCCTAAAGGGAGTTCGCTTCCCATGAATCTTAACGACACCGCCTTAGAAAAGTGAAATACGCTCGAACTAGTCGATAGCTTGGGCGAAGCATCACCTCACTTTAGATGCTAGAAAATAACTTAACATATGTGCTCTATTTTCTTCAACCAAAATTCGTCTTTAATTTTTGAGGTATATCGGAATAAGCATGATACTACCAGGGGCTGCATCAGTCCATTGCACTGTTAACTCCACTACTCCACGTACCTCGAATTTTAAAGTTGTGTGAATAAAAAGAAATAGACTCTAGGTTCGGCAATCTCATACTATTTTCGACACTCTTGGAAAACGAGGACTGAATTCTTGTTTGTTACTTGTGAATTTTGTGAAAGCTTGAAAATCTTATGTGATACTTATATATATTTCGTTGGCTATACTTATACAATAATAACACTTACACAAATTCTAACTACACAAATACTTTTATTTTTCTTTTTGAATTCCTTGCCTAAACACTTGATTTTCGAATAATTTCAGGTACATGAATGTCCAGTTGGTCACGCGACATTAGAGACCGTTTGTATCGAATTGGAGAGATATACGATCTAGAGTTGCCAGCAACTCTACGTCAAGCACGTTCACCATCACCAGAACATCAGTTTGTATCTCCCACCTCATTACTTTTTGATAAAAATTTCGTTGCACCACCATCACAATTTCCTTCAGAAGCTTCGTGTGAACTTAATCCTTTGTTACACGAAGATCCAGAGTTTGAGCTACTTCAGAGTCCCATACCAATTCAATATTTGAACTTTGATTTACCTGATCCCACATTCAAGATGACTTCATTGAGAGAAGAAAATGGGCAAGTTGATGCGCCACAAGGAGGAGCGGCAAGACCGAGCAATGTGACATATCCGGCCGTTGCAACTAGCAAGTCGGCTGAGTTAGAATTGAAGGGTGGATTTATCCATCAATTGCCGAAGTTCTATGGGCTTAGTGGAGAGGATCCGAATCGCCATATTCAAAAATTTGAATTCAGATGTGAAACCATGTGTCCAACTGGTGCGGATTTGCAACATGTGAGGATGAAAGCTTTTGCATTCTCACTTGAAGATAGGGCAGCCGAGTGGTTCTTTGCTATTCCACCTAGCAAGATGACGTCGTGGGACACAATGGTGAAGGAATTTCTCACCAAATATTTTCCTTCATTAAGGGTGACACAGATTAGGAAGGAGATCACTTCAATCAGACAAGAACCGGATGAAGCTTTTGATGTGTACTATGATAGGTACAAGTCATTGGTGGCAACATGTCCTAATCATGGGACACGTGAGGGTCTTCTTCTTCAGTACTTTTTTGAAGGTTTGCGCCCTATGGAGCATCGATTTCTTGATTCAGCTGCCGGAGGGTCATTAATGGAGAAGAGCAAAGAGGAGGTTAAGAATTTGTTGGAGATGCATTTCACTAACCAACAACAGTTCGGGTCTACTTCTTCCAAGCGTGTAAGTGAGGCTAGTGGATTTGAGGAGTTGAGTGCTATCAAAGAGCTTCGAGAAGACATGGGGAAGATCACTCAGATGATGACGCAAATGATGAAGCCGAAGCAAGCTCAGGTTTGTGGTGTATGTCGCATGGAGGGACATGCAACTGATTTATGTCCTCAACTTGGAGCGGACGAGCATTTTGAGGAGGCCAATGCATTGGGCTTTCCTCAACAACAAGGAGGGCAGCGGTTTGGGAATTTTAACCCAAGGTTCAACGATCACCCTAATTTTCGTTGGGCCAACAACAATAATGTTCAGAACCCCCAACCGTTGGCGCCACCACAAGCAAACCAAGGAGGCATGGTGTATCAACCTAGACCTCAAGGGCAGTTTCAAGGATTTGCAAGACCTCAGCAACAATTTTACAACAACAATACTCAAGCATCATCGAATCCAAACTATGATGCTATGTTGAAATCTCTGAATGATGCAACTCATACTTTGTTGCAATCTACAACCACAAACACAAAAGATATTTCTGAGTTGAAGAATTAGATGGGGAAGGTTGTGGATTTTATGGGGCAGATCCAAGAGCAAGGGAGGCTACCTGGAGGAGTGATTCCAAACCCTAAGAAGAAGCTCAGGCAATAATCACAAGAAGTGGTAGAGTGTTGGAGGGACCAATCCCTAAAACACAAAAGAGGAAGGGTGATGCCGTGAGTATTGAGGAAGGAGGAGACGTGGACACCAAAGGAGCAAACGGCAATGACAAGGCCGAAGCTGATTCGAGCAAGGCAGAGCTCGAAATGATGAGAAAAAAGGATCTAGAAAAATATCCAGCTACTTCCAACAAGGAAGTACCTAAGGTAAACGATTCAAATTTGAGTGGTTTTGTTAAAACTAACCCATCTTCATGTTTACCTTTTCCCTCAAGGTTCAATAAGTCCAAAAAGGACAAATCAGATGAGAAAGTGCTTGACATCTTTCGCAAGGTGGAGGTGAACATACCCTTACTAGAGTGCATCAGGCAGATACCTAAGTATGCCAAGTTCTTAAAAGAACTATGTACAACAAGGAGGCATACTCGAGAGGAGCAAGTTGTTAAGATGAGCGAGACAGTTTCGGCTGTTATCCAACGCAAGCTCCCTCCAAAGATGAAAGACCTAGGCAGTTTCACCGTTCCATGTATTATTGGGCAATCACACTTTTCAAATGTAATGCTAGATTTAGGGGCTTCAATTAATGTGATGCCCTATAATGTGTATGAGTCTCTAGGTCTAGGACCTTTGAAAAAAGACAATGTGATTATCTAAGTTGCGGATAGGTCTAACAAATATCCTGAGGGATATGTTGAGGATGTTCTTGTGCAGGTAAATAATCTGATATTTCCTGCAGATTTTTATGTGCTACATATGGAGGAGTCGCCCCTTAATTCTACTCAACTTTTGTTGGGGCGACCATTTATGAGAACAGCAAGAACTAAGATAGACGTTGCTGAGGGAAATCTCACCATGGAATTTGATGGTGAAGTGATAAGCTTCAATGTATTTGAAGCAATGAGGTATCCAGTTTCTGATCTAAAACTGTGCTATGCTATTGATGTTATTGACTCTTGTGCACAGGTTTTATCAGAAGCCTTGGATCAATAGCAACGAGCTATTGAGCAAGGGGCCGGAATTGACAAAAGAGGAGAATGGATTTCAGAAGAAGCATGGCTCGAACTTGAGCCGTGTTTGGTACAAGTGGTTGCCGAAATAGAGGCACTACCTTATGTAGGTTCTAACAAACTCTTGTCAATTCCAATTTCCACTAATAAAATTCTACCATCTGTGGAACAGGCCCCAACATTAGAGCTTAAGGCTCTACTAGATCACTTGAAGTACATATACTTGGGAAACGATGACACTCTACCAGTTATTGTGTCATCAAAGCTGAATGAGCAGCAAGAAACCCAATTGACTGATGTGCTTAAGAGGAATAAGATCGCCATTGGATGGACTTTGGCAGATATCAAGGGTATAAGCCCTACTACATGCGTGCATAGGATCTTGCTCGAAGAAGGAGCCAAGCCTACAAGGGAGGGGCATAGACGTTTACACCCCCCTATGATGAAGATTGTGAAGGACGAGGTAATAAAACTACTTGATTGTGGCGTTATATATCCTATCTCGAATATCCAATGGATCTCACCCGTCCAAGTTGTACCCAAGAAGAGTGGAGTCACAATTGTGACGAATGACAAGAATGAACTCGTGCCAGAAAGATTGGTGACAGGTCATAGGATGTGCATCGACTACAGAAAACTGAATGCTACTGCACGCAAGGATCACATGCCTTTGCCCTTCATGGACCAGATGCTTGAAAGATTAGCTGGACATGAGTTCTATTGCTTCTTGGATGGGTATAGCGGGTACAACCAGATTTGCATTCACCCGGATGACCAAGAGAAGATAACGTTTACGTGCCCCTTTGGTACGTTTGCCTATCGACGCATGTCTTTTGGTTTATGCAACGCACCAGGTACATTTCAACGTTGTATGTATTCCATTTTCTCAGATTATATTGAAAATATCATTGAAGTCTTTATGGGTGATTTTTCTGTTTATGGACAAGACTTTGATGTATGTTTAGAAAATTTGGAATTAATCTTGGAGAGATGTGTAGAAACTAACCTTGTTTTGAATTGGGAAAAATGTCATTTTATGGTTAATCAAGGGATAGTTTTGGGACATATAATATTTGCTAAGGGAATAGAGGTTGATAAGGCCAAGATTGATGTTATGCAACATTTACCCTCCCCCAAAACTGTGAGGGAGATTCGTTTTTTTCTTGGCCATGCAGGTTTCTATAGAAGGTTCATCAAAGACTTTTCTTTGGTGGCAAAACCCTTGTGTTCTCTTTTGCAGAAGGATATTCCGTTTGAATGGGTTGCAGCATGTGAGGCAGCATTTTTGAAGCTCAAAGAATTGCTAATTTCGGCACCAATCATGGCGCCACCTAATTGGGAGCTTCCTTTTGAACTCATGTGTGATGCAAGTGATTATGCTGTTGAAGCAGTTCTTGGACAAAGAAATGAGAAGAGGCCGAATGCAATCTACTATGCCTCTAGAACGTTGAACGATGCTCAAATGAATTATTCCACCACTGAAAAAGAGCTTTTAACTGTTATTTTTGCTTTAGAGAAATTTCGTTCTTATCTTTTGAACTCTAAAGTAACAGTTTATTCAGATCATGCAGCTCTTAGGTACTTGATGAAGAAGAAAGATGCCAAACCACGATTGATTCGATGGATCCTCTTATTACAAGAGTTTGACATCGAAATCAAGGACAAAAAGGGAAGTGAAAACGTTGTTGCGGATCACTTGAGCAGAATTGTACAAGAGGAGGACACGCTCCCATTGAGAGAGTCCTTTCCAGATGAACAGCTCTTTCGTATTGAGACACATGAACCTTGGTATGCTGATATTGTAAATTATTTAGTTACTAAGACTTTTCCTAGTACATTTTTGCATGCAGCCAAGGTTAGGATCAAAAAGATAGCTCGACACTACATATGGGATGATCCATATCTATGGACGCATTGTAGTGATCAGATCATTCGAAGATGTGTCCCACAAGAAGAGCATAGGTCGATCCTAGCTTTTTGTCACAATGAGGCGTGTGTAGGTCATTTTGGACCTAAGAAGACAGCTCTTAAGGTATTGGATTGCGGATTCTTTTGGCCTACAATTTTTAAAGATGCGTATACCATGTGTAAAACGTGTGACAGATGCCAAAGAACAGGTAACATTGGTCCAAAAGATCAAATGCCCCTTTCTCCTATTATAGAGGTTGAAATTTTTGATTTATGGGGTATAGATTTTATGAGACCTTTTTCTTCATCCAAAGGCTTTCTTTATATCTTATTGGCTGTTGATTATGTTTCAAAGTGGGTGGAGGCGAAAGCCACAAGGACTAATGATTCTAAAGTTGTTGCAGAATTCTTGAGAACTAACATATTTTCCAGATTTGGAGTACCACGTGTTCTTGGAGGTTCTCATTTTTGCAACAGAACAATAGAGGCGTTACTCAAGAAATATGGAGTAACTCATAAGGTTTCCACCCCATATCACCCTCAGACAAGTGGAATGACAGAAGTTTCAAATAGGGAGATCAAGAAGATTTTAGAGAAAACTGTTGGCTCAACAAGGAAGGATTGGAGCGACAGACTTGATGATGCTTTGTAGGCATATAGGACAGCCTACAAGACGCCTATAGGGATGTCTCCCTTTAGGCTTACATATGGCAAAGCATGTTATCTCCCAGTGGAACTAGAGCACAAGGCGTGGTGGGCAGTTAAAGACTTCAACATGAACTTAGATTCGGCAGGTTTGCACAGGAAATTGCAATTAAGCGAGCTTGAGGAGATACGAAATGATGCATATGATGCCGCTTGGATTTACAAAGAGAAGACGAGAGTTTATCATGACAAGCAATTGAGGAGAAAAACGTTTGAAATTGGTCAAAAAGACTTGTTATTTCATTCTCGTCTTAAATTATTTCCTGGAAAATTAAGATCACGTTGGGTTGGTCCTTATGTTGTAACTAATGTGTTTGTTTATGGTGCCATTGAAATTCAGAGTATTGAAATAGGAAAAACGTTTAAGGTAAATGGACATCGACTCAAACCTTATTACGAGCCTTTTGAGGAGCACACCAATGAAGAAATTAATATGGAGGACGCACCAAGATCTTAGTATGCAAGGAAAGAGTCTAGGCTAAATGACTATAAACATTAAGCGCTACATGGGAGGCAACCCATTTCAACCGAAATTGTGAAGGAGCCGTCTACAAGAGTTTGTATTTTCTAATCCTGATGAGTCGCCGAAGCGAGCATCAAGCAATAATAACCCAACAAAATATCGTTAGTAGTATAAGCAAGTAGGGATCGTTCTAGGCCAGGGATTAAGGGTACCTGAGATATGAAATTGTTAGACACACATATATACATATATACATTAAAAACGTCACAAATGGGGGATAAGTATGGATCGGCAGCCATAGGGCTGCCCTAGGCTACACACGGCATTAAAACACAAAATAAAATCCTAAATCTAATATTTACAGGTGATCATCATCTTTCACAAAACAGTTCACACAAAAGACTCTTTAAAACATAGATTCATATGCAAGAAAGTAAGAGACTAGTATTTAGCATGTTCACAATTCAAATTCGTTTCGACCGCAACTAGAGCTTTCGCTCTGTACCTAGTTACTAGACTTCCTCAAGTTCTTTTAGGACAAACTTCCGTTCTAGCCCTAAAGATTTTTATGCTAATCCGGTTAAGACTTAACATATAACGCACAAGAGTCTTAAATCGAAAACATGCAAATAAGCAAGGTTGTCAATTATCTTATTTAACATGCAAGTTTTAGCTAAGGTTTTATACCCTAGGTGAGCACAACAAATCAAAACAACCGTTAGGCCTATAGTTTTATTCATTCTACTCAGGTTAGATGAAACCTAACACCTAGATTTACATGCAAACAACAAATGCTTAAGCACAACTAATGTTTCGGTTTATAAGGAACATCCTTAACCCACTAACCAATTTAAATCCTAAACATGCTTTTGATACCATTGCTCTAATTATCTAAACATACAAAATCCATGAATTAAAGATTGCAAAAGTCATCACATAAATTCCAACAAAAATCGCAATTCATGTTCATCATACAATACCAAACGAAAACAAAGTATTTTTATAACAACTAATGTGACTAAACCGAAAAATAAAAATACAAGTCATAGGGATGGATCACACTTTAGAAACCTTGGAGAGCTTCGTCTTGGTGTGGTGAAAGAGGTTCGGCAGCAGCTAAGGCAGGGACTGGAATCGGTGGTGAATGATGGTGGTGAATCGGTGGACTTTGTATTTTAGGGTTTCGGTTTAGAACTTTGGTAGAACTTTTGGTAGAGTTTCGGTTTAGAACTTTGGTAGAACTTTTGGTAGAGTTTCGGCTAGTGTTTTGCAAGAGATGAGATGATTTTCAGAATGCAAAAGTGGGGGTATATATAGAGGAGAGGGGGTGTTGCCGGCAGCCCTACACAAGGAAAAAGAAAACCAAGTGGGAATAGGATTTGAAACCTTCCTTTCATAGTTCAATTAGGTTTTTTTTTTTTTTTTTTCTGAATTTTTCTTCAAGGCTTGGGCTTCACATCTTCATGGACTTCTTGTATGATCATTGGACTTCAATTGATAGGTCTTGATCCACCAAAAATGCTTCAATTGCCGGCAGCAACATCAAGCACACAATCTGCCTCTATTCGGCAGCTTCTCCTAGTGTGACTAGGAGAACTTCTTTCTTCATATTTTTCTTCAATGCCATAGCTTATTGTCTTCATCTTCCCTTCTTAAAGCTTGAACCAACTTCATAAATGCATTTGTGCACCATTCGGTCCATTAAAAACAGAAAACACAAAAAGGGGGCAGTAGGTTCCTGGAATCGGCAGATTTGACCTTGGAGCTCCGATTGATGCGATTCCAAGTCTCAGATAAACTAGACACATATGGTCATCTCCCCATAAAACAGTTCGATCAAACTCCTTATGAGTCGACGGGAATGATTTTTCGAAGTTGGGCCAAAGTCCCAGGAAAATCCTAGAAGCCCCTGGATTGAAATGCTCGGACTGCCATTTTGCAGCCAACTTTTGGGTGACTTCCCGAACTCCGATTGATCTGAAATTTTAACACGACATTCCTCAACATATGAATATTAAGCACACCAAATTTCATAGAATTCGGACAAGGATAGATCATATTTGTACTCATCTCAAAATCACGAAAAAGACACATTTTGCACTATTTTCCAGATTTCTCAAACTTAGTCATTTTTCGGATTCTTAACCATTTTTCGCTAAACTCTACCAAATTAACACTAAATTACATTATGACTCTATCTTAGTCAAATAAGGGTTAAACAAAGCATAAACGAGGGCATAAGCATATAATATCGTCGCACATTGTGCTCCTATCAACTACCCCACACTTATCCTTTGCTAGTCCCTTAGCAAACTAAATTAAACTAGACTCTAAACAAACTATTGCCCCTAACAATTCGTCTCAGGCTCGTATGTACACATAGCTTTCAAGTTAATGCATGAGAATGCTAAGCACGAAAATTCCGAGCTTCATGAACATGTGACATCAATATGAACATATAAGAGCAAAAGGTAAGCATGTAAACATGTTAAAGCTAATCCAAATCACCTCACTAGGCATACTCTCTTCTTTTCTCTCGAAGCATGGTAATTCACACATAAGTATATGCAAGCGAAAGATTATGAATTACAAAGAGTGACTTGCATATATCAAAGAAACGAAAGCACTTTGTGAATTTTTTTATGGAAAAACCTCATATGACAACTATATGCACCAATGAACCAAAACCATATGCTTACTCTTGAGATAATCTCCACAATCAAATTTAACCATCTTAAGAATCATGAAAAAGATCAATAAAAGGGTTGTAATGAGGCTAGGCTAAGAGGTATTCGATATTTGGATGAGGAGGCTCAAAGACGTCACTAAGGCCTTTAGCAAAGCTCGATCTCCTTATGTCTTCTCGCCGAAAGGGTCAAATTTCATCTTGTTGGACCCATACTTCATTCTTTTCTTCCCATAACATTACAACAATACTCAAGACAATAGCCATGCACAAAAATTTTTCTTTTCTTTTTTCAAGCCTATGCCGTGCCCTCTTCTTTTCTTGCTCTTGGCTTCTTTTCTTTTCTTTTTAATCCGAGCATTTTTTTTTCTTTTCTTTTCATAGGCACGGCATGCATACATTTTTCATATAATTTTATGGCTAAGTCTACCCCACACTTGTTCTTCTTCATCACACACGCGAAAACGCTTTCAAAAATCAAGCTTTGCCAACACATAAGGTAAAGGCATCACTATACTAAGCTCATGGAAAGTGTTTAAGGATGATGAAAGAAAAGGCTCAACATAGGCTCAAAGGGGTTTACTAAGGTGTCCCACGACGGGCTCCAATAGGGCGCATGCTTTATTTGGCTTTGGTGGTAAACCTAAATGATTTTTATTCAATCACATTCAAAATCAAGGTATTTTATGATATAAACGTTTCGAAAATCAACAAGAGTAAGTTCTAGCATACTAGAGTTCATTAAAAATCTATGGCATATAGTCATCGAATATGCAAAGAATTATGAGGTTTCATACTTCCTATGAATCTATCGAATTTTATCTTTTATCGCTCAAGAAGAAAGCACTTTGGCACAAAAGCTCACATAGGTTATAATCGAAATAAACTAGCTAAAACATGCATGCTTAATAATCAACAAGTCGTACATGCTCCTACCAATGCACAAAATCCATGAAACTCACAATTTTACTTGTATGCATAACCATCATCTATGTATGCAAAGAGGAGAAAAACATCATTGACATATTAGGGGCATCCTAAGACTCGAAGCAAACAAATTTAAACACTCTATTTTTGTGGAACAATTTTCTGAATTTTTCTTTTCTAAACTAAAGAACAAAAACAAAAACGGAATATGCTATCCCACCCCACACTTAGAAAATTACATTGTCCTCAATGTAAGCACATAACTATATCAACGAATTTCCTAAGCATGCAATAGTCTAACATATACCAACAAATCATCACAAATCAAAGAAAAAGAGAAGGGTTAAGAAATTTCAAACTCTCGGTGATGGCTCCTTCACTTTTCTTTGATCGACTTGGGTTACCTCCCAAGTAGCACTTTGTGTTTATAGTCCATAGCCTAGACTTTTCACCGTTATTAATTGCATGTGTTCATCGTACTCCAAAGTATCCTAAATCGGCATGAAGAAGTTCAAGAAGTAGCGCATTGCAAGTTGTATCCGGTTCAGCCCTATTCTGCGTGTCCGACTCAGGTGGCGTGTCCGGTCTTACTGCCTTTGTATCTGGCGTATCTGGTGGTGAGACTGCCTCGTGTCCGGCCTCTTGCATGAGTGTGTCAATCCTGCCGGCAATGGCAGGTCCGGCAGGTGGTGGTGGTGCGGCTCTTGTGGGGTGCTGCTGCTCGGCAGCAGGGTCTTGATGTCCCGAAAGTGGTGCATTATCAATAAGGCACTCCTCAATGATGTGTTTGGAGGAGGAATCATAATAGGGCTTGAGACGATGGCCATTGACTTTGAAAATATTGCTCGAGGTGGGGTTTGAAATTTCTATTGCACCATGAGGAAAAACTTGAGTGATGATGTAACGACCAACCCAACGTGAGCGTAGCTTACCCGGAAATAGTCGAAGTCTTGAGTTGAATAAGAGAACTTTTTGCCCCACCTCGAATTTCTTTCCTCGTAACATCTTGTCATGGTAAGCATGAGTCTTTTCCTTGTAGATCCTTGCGGCATCATAGGCTTCATTGCGGATTTCTTCAAGTTCATTGAGTTGAAGCTTTCTATGAAGACCGGCATCATCAATGTTCATGTTGAAAGCTTTGATCGCCCACCATGCCTTGTGCTCTAGCTCAACCGGTAAGTGACATGCTTTGCCATAAACTAACCGAAAAGGGGACATACCAATCGGTGTCTTGTATGCAGTCCTATATGCCCACAAAGCGTCATCGAGACGATCACTCCAATCCTTCCTTGAAGGTCCAACCGATTTCTCCAAAATATGCTTGATCTCTCGATTACTTACCTCGGCCATTCCACTTGTTTGAGGATGATAAGGTGTAGAAACCTTATGTGTGACTCCATACTTCCTCAATAAGGCTTCAATGGTGCGGTTACAAAAATGGGATCCTCCATCGCTAATCAAGACTCTTGGAACTCCAAAACGTGAAAAGATGTTGGTCTTGAGAAACTTGGCTACCACCTTGGCATCATTGGTGCGTGTAGCCCTTGCTTCGATCCACTTTGACACATAATCAACCGCAAGCAATATGTAGAGAAAACCCTTACTTGAAGGAAACGGTCCCATGAAGTCAATACCCCATAAATCAAAATTTTCAACCTCAATGATAGGCGTGAGCGGCATTTGGTCTCTAGCTCCAATATTCCCCATTCTTTGGCATCTGTCACAAGCTTTACAAAACATGAATGCATCTCTAAAAATCGTAGGCCAAAAGAACCCACACGTAAATACCTTCAAAGCCGATTTCCTTGGTCCAAAATGCCCACCACAAGCTTCACTATGACAAAAAGCAAGGATGGATCGATGCTCATTCTCCGGAACACATCTTCGAATAACTTGATCACCACATTGCTTCCATAAGTACGGATCATCCCACAAGAAGTGTCGAGCTTGCTTCCTTATTCTCTTTTGTTGGTGGCTCGGCATCTCTTTGGGAAATCGGTTTGTAGCAAGAAAATTGGCAATGTCGGCATACCAAGGCTCATGCACTTCAAGTCGAAAAAGTTGCTCATCTGGAAAGGTCTCACATAGGGGCAGCCGATCCTCTTCATGAACAAGGCGGCTCAAATGATCGGCTACAACATTCTCTACTCCTTTCTTGTCTTTTATCTCAATATCGAACTCTTGAAGCAAAAGTATCCATCGAATAAGCTTCGGCTTTGCATCCTTCTTCGTCATAAGATATCTCAAAGCGGCATGATCACTATAAACAATGACTTTGGAATTCAAAAGATATGATCGAAACTTTTCCAAAGCAAAAATTACCGCTAAGAGTTCCTTCTCCGTTGTTGTATAGTTGAGTTGAGCATCGTTGAGAGTCCTTGAAGCATAGTAAATGGCGCATGGCTTCTTCTCAATTCGTTGTCCAAGTACCGCTCCAAGTGCATAATCACTAGCATCACACATCAATTCAAATGGCTCGTCCCAATTTGGTGACACCAAAACCGGCGCCGTGCAAAGCATCTCTTTCAATCGGCAAAATGCTCTCTCACATGCCTCCGACCACACAAACGTCACCTCCTTTTATAACAAGTTGCTCAATGGCTTGGCAATTGAAGAGAAGTCTTTGATAAATCGTCGATAGAACCCCGCATGGCCAAGGAAACTTCTCACATCCTTCACACACCTAGGGCTCGGCAATGCTTGTATGAGCTCCACTTTGGCTTTGTCAACTTCTAAGCCTCTTGCCGAAATAATGTGCCCTAGAACAATACCTTGCGTGACCATGAAGTGACACTTCTCCCAATTGAGCACAAGATTTTTCTCTACACACCTCTGAAGTATCTTCTCCAAGTTCCCCAAACATGCATCGAAGGTGCCTCCATACACACTAAAGTCATCCATAAACACTTCGATAATGTATTCAATAAAATCCGAGAAGATAGCATACATACATCTTTGAAACGTGCCGGGTGCGTTGCATAGTCCGAATGGCATCCGCCGATAAGCAAACGTGCCAAATGGACAAGTAAAAGTGGTCTTCTCTTGATCATCCGGGTGTATCATGATTTGATTGTAGCCACTATATCCATCAAGAAAGCAATAGTAAGAATGGCCGGCTAGCCTCTCTAGCATTTGATCCATAAACGGCAAAGGCATGTGATCCTTCCTCGTTGTAGCATTGAGCTTCCTATAGTCGATGCACATCCGATGACCGGTTACAAGTCTTTGTGGCACAAGCTCATTCTTCTCATTCTTGACAACCGTTACACCACTCTTCTTTGGCACTACTTGCACGGGAGATATCCACTTACTATCCGAAATTGGGTAGATCACCCCACAATCAAGCAACTTGATAATTTCTTCTTTCACAACTTTCATCATGGGAGGGTGAAGTCGACGTTGAGCTTCCTTAGTCGGCTTAGCTCCTTCTTCTAACAAGATACGATGAACACAAGTAGTATGGCTTATTCCCTTGATATCCGCTAAGGTCCAACCTATGGCGGTCTTGTACTTCTTAAGCACACGTATCAAATCCACTTCTTGCTTCTCACTAAGTATTGAAGACACAATAACCGGTAATGTATCTTCTTCTCCAAGATAAACATACTTTAAATGACTAGGGAGTTCTTTAAGTTCTAACTTTGGGGCCTCTTCCACACTTGGTCGAAATTTTGTTGTGGCACTTGGAATTGACAAGAACGAATCAAATTTTGAATAAGGCCGAGCCTCTAACTCGGCACAAACTTCCTCTATGCTCGGCAATATCATGTACGGCTCAGCCATGATGCAAGGCTCGGCAATGCTTCCTCTCTTTTCCGTGACTCGTCCTCCCTTCTTATCAAATCCGACCCCTTGCTCAATCGCTAATTGCTATGCGTCGAGCGAGGTCGACATAACTTGCTCGACCTCCTCCAAAACTTCAATGGCACAACCCTCCATCAAATCAACATTGGGGAATTTCATGGCATCAAACACATTGAACTTAATCACCTCACCATCAAACTCCATAGTTAGGTTGTCATCGGCCACATCTATCTTTGTGCGCGCCGTCCTCATGAATGGTCGCCCTAGAAGCAATTGCGTGCTATTGACCGGCGAATCCTCCATCTCAACCACATAGAAATCGGCAGGGAAAATCAATTGATTTACTTGCACCAACAGATCCTCCACATAACCCTCCGGATACTTACTTGAGCGATCCGCAAGTTGAATGATGACATTATCCTTCTTGAGAGGCCCTATACTCAACGTTTGATACACATTGAGTGGCATGACATTGATCGATGCTCCCAAATCCAACATCACATCCTCAAACCGAGTATTTCCTATGACACAAGGCACATTGAAGCTTCCCAGATCCTTCATCTTTGGTGGCAACTTCCTTTGAATAACGGCCGATACCGTCTCGCTCATAGTCACCACACGAGTCTCCCTCGTATGCCTTCTTGCCGTGCAAAGCTCCTTCAAAAACTTAGCATACTTCGGTACTTGCTTAATGCACTCCAACAAAGGGATGTTGACTTGCACTTTCCGGAAAATCTCCAACACCTCCTCATCGGACTTATCCTTCTTTGATCTAGCAAAGCGAGAAGGGAATGGAATGCTTGATGTCGGCACCCCTCCCTTGCTTGCTTGGTTCGGCACTAACTCATTCTTTGATGTTGCGGGATCATACTCAAGTTCGTTGCGCAGCCCCTTATCTTTCACATTGTGGCCGGCATCTCTACTTGGCTCGGCAATGTTCTTCTCGGCAGCAGCCCTGCCGGCTGCATCATAGGTCTCGGCTGCAGCATGGTTGCCGGCTGCAGCCCCTTGTTCTTCAATATGGCTGCCGGCAATGACAGGTCCGGCAGCCCTCTCGTCATCCTCAATGCCCTTAAAAGTCACTCGCTTCTTCTTTGGACTTGTTGGAGGAAACAACTCTCTTCCACTACGAGTTTGAATCACTTTGGCTTGCTCGTTCCTCGGATTGGGAATCGTATTGCTTGGCAACTTCCCTTGCTCGTTAAACTTCTCATAAAGTCTACAACTTGGCCCATTTGAGTCTTGAGCTCACCAATGTCCTTTTGATGATTTTGTTGCCCCGCGAGCAATGCTTGAGTAGCACTTGACAAAGATTGAATCAAAGCATCATAGTTTGAATTGCTTGGCGCGGCTTGGCCTTGGCTCGGCCCTCCTTGAGTTTGGTTCGGCAATGCCCAAAAAACTCCTTGGTTCGGCAGATATGGTTGCCGAGGCACAAATGGTGCCCTCGGTACAAACGGTGCTCCTCCCTCTCTCGGTTGCATAGGTGCCCTAAGCACATTGTCATTGTTCGCCCATCGAAAATTAGGATGATCATTGAACCTTGGATTGAAATTCCCAAACCGTTGGCCTCCTTGAAAACCAATTGCATTGCACTCTTCTACTCCCTCACTAACTCCAAATTGAGGGCATTGTTCGGTCTCATGGCCCTCAGTGCAAATTCCACATACACTAGCACGCTTTTTCATCAAATTACTCACCAAGTCGGTAAGCTTGTCCACTTTATCCTCTAACTTTGAGCTCGAAGACGTCTCATGCACTTTCTCATTCCTTTGCATATTGCCACGTGCCATGCCAAATTGTTGGTTGTTCAAGGCACGAACTTCCAACAAAATTCTTGCCGCACCGGCATTTAACTCCAAAAAACTACCTCCCGCGGCCGAATCAAGAAACTCTCTCTCCATGACACGCAATCCCTCATAGAAATATTGCAACAAGAGCCCATCGCTAATGTCATGCGATGGACATAAAGAAACTAGGGACTTGAACCTCTTGTAGTAATCGAAGAAAGTCTCATCTCCGGCTTGCTTCACACTAGTAATTTGCTTCCTCAAATCAGTGATACGTGAAGCAGGAAAGTACTTGAGCAAAAACTCATCCATCATAGTACTCCACGAAACGATGCGACCACTAGGCACCTCAAACAACCACTCCTTCGCTTGATCTTCTAAAGAAAACGGAAAAGCCTTCATTTTGAAGTGTTGCAAATCGGTCCCTCTTGGACACATAGACTCCGTGGTGAAGTTAAACCACTGTAGATGCTTATTAGGGTCCTCACTCGGCATCTCATAAAACGATTTCAGCTTATGGAGGAATCCACTCCTCAATTCAATCTCTCCCGTCTTGTCAGCTTCCAAGGGAGGATAAGTGATATTAGAAGGAGCAACTCCAGCTCCAGCAACATGACCATTCTGTGATCTGATTGAAGCCATTATCTCTTCTTGTTCTTCTGATTCGGCAAAGGCCTCAAACTCTGGATTCTGAAGATCACACGATGACGAAACAACAGATGGGGAACTCGGCAAACTGTCAGAAACGGATGGCACTGATGGTGATGACGGCAATGATGATGAAACTGATGAACTGGTTGGTGACGAAGGCGGTAATGGCACAAAACGCGCAATAGCGAGTTCTTGATCTAAACGTTGCAAACGGCCTTGAAGATCTCTTGTCCAAATATTAGATTCGGACATGCATTATTTCTGAAATTTGCAACATTTAAACAAGTTAGAACATCGTAAAAGAAATAGAAAACAAGAATATACATCATTACAAGCCACGGCATTGGCGATCACACAATATATTTCAACAATGATTCACATATAAACACTCGGCAACACAAAGATTTCGGCAAAGCATACATACATTCGGCAATAGAGGGCAAAAAAAATCAAAACGTCCATGATCATGTAATCGCTAAGTCTAATTTCTTTTAAAATTTGTTCTAACTCTCGAAGTACGTGGAGCAGAGGAGATAACGGTGCAATAGACTGATACAGCCCCCGGTAGTATCATGCTTTACCCGATATACCTCAAGAGTTTGAACCACACAACATGTTTTATCTTCGAAGAAAATAGGCCACATATGTCAAGTTATGTTCTAGCGTCTAAAGTGAGGTGATGCTTCGGCACAAGCTGTCGACTAGGTCGTGCGTATTTTACGTTTCAAAGGTCATTAAAATCACGGAGGGCGAACCCCCTACAGGAACCAGGCAGGACTCGTTGTTGGACACCACGGAGGGCGAACCCCCTATCGACTCACTCACCGAGAATGAACATCAGTCTATGGGCCTTGAGATCCAGTTAAACAAACCTGAGAACCATATCTATGAAAATAACTTCCCCATACTTTGTAAAACAAACACGGATCCCTAGCAGTCTACAAGTGTTGATTAAAACCGCCCTCAACCTCATAGAAGTAATACTATTACCGAAGAAACGCTTATATGCGTGGGGGGGAAGTATCCCGCGTTTCCCAATCTACATAGAAACGGCCTCCGACATAGCACCATTCACATGAAGGGTTTTGGTTATGATCAACAAAAGTGGCTTCACCTACATGTTACACTTTAGAAACTACAATAAACTCAAATATACACAACACTATCAACTCCCTAGAAATTAAACTAAGTGATTACCAACATACATCAATATACATCATGCAACTTCCAAAATTTAAACTCTACATGCCGAAGCATATTTCTATTTTACAAAATCCCAAAATAAGATTAAAATTACAACTTTACACATTCACAACAAAAATTTCCAGCAACATTATATACACAACAATAACACAAATCAAGCTTTTATAATCCCCGGCAACGGCGCCAAAAATTGATGAGTCGCCGAAGCGAGCATCAAGCAATAATAACCCTACAAAATATCGTTAGTAGTATAAGCAAGTAGGGATCGTTCTACGCCGGGGATTAAGGGTACCTGAGATATGAAATTGTTAGACACACATATATACATATATACATTAAAAACGTCACAAATGGGGGATAAGTATGGATCGGCAGCCATAGGGCTGCCCTAGGCTACACACGGCATTAAAACACAAAATAAAATCCTAAATCTAATATTTACAGGTGATCATCATCTTTCACAAAACAGTTCACACAAAAGACTCCTTAAAACATAGATTCATATGCAAGAAAGTAAGAGACTAGTATTTAGCATGTTCACAATTCAAATTCGTTTCGACCGCAACTAGAGCTTTCGCTCTGTACCTAGTTACTAGAATTCCTCAAGTTCTTTTAGGACAAACTTCCGTTCTAGCCCTAAAGATTTTTATGCTAATCCGGTTAAGACTTAACATATAACGCACAAGAGTCTTAAATCGAAAACATGCAAATAAGCAAGGTTGTCAATTATCTTATTTAACATGCAAGTTTTAGATAAGGTTTTATACCCTAGCACTACCAGATACGGCCGAATAGCCGACGAAAATTTTTTCGTCGGCCATTCCATTTTTTCGTCGGCTATACCCTCTGCCGACGAAAATTTCGTCGGCCATAAGTCGTCGGTAATACGCCGTCGGTAATACCAATGGCCGACGAAAAAAAAAATTTCGTCGGCTATAGTTAAGTATGGCCGACGAGTCCAAAAATTCGTCGGGCAAACGTGGGTGAAATAGCCGACGAATTTCGTCGGGTATTTTTGAGTATGGCCGACGAAATCCATTAAGTATGGCCGACGATTTAATAAAATTTCGTCGGCTATGGTGTTTTAACTATAGCCGACGATTTAATAAAATTTCGTCGGCTATGGTGTTTTAACTATAGCCGACGATTTAATAAAATTTCGTCGGCTATTGTGTTTTAACTATAGCCGACGATTTAATAAAACTTCGTCGGCTATTTCCTCGAAATATATTACTATTTTAATAGGTATTAATTAGTTATAGCCGACGAAATAAGGCAATTTTTGTCGGCTATACAAGTTATAGCCGACGAAAATTGGTAAAATTCGTCGGCTTTACTTGTTATAGCCGACGAAATAATGCAAAAATCGTCGGCTATTCTTGTATTTGGGAAAAAAAAAAATTAAATTATTTTCTAAATTACCATTCCAAGCAAGCTGCAAATCACAAAAACAATTCATGCATTTGCACCAACAAGAAACACGTCTAAATACCATTTTTATTAAATTCGTTCCAATATACATAAAATATAACCCTAATTATCCCCTAAACTACTAAAGTCTAGGATGTCATCTACAGCATCAGGCGCATCATCCTGCTGACCGAACTCGAGAGGTTCAGGCATTGGAGGCTCCACTAACTGCTGAAACGGGAGCGGGGGTGGACGGCCTTCTTGTTGTGCCGCGAACATCTCATAAACCCACTGTTGCTGGCCGTCGTAGTTGTATTGCCGAATTCTGGCGCACTCAGCATTCCAACGGACCATATCCAACTGATACTGCTGGTACTGCTGTTGTCTGCGGCGCCGCTCCTCTACTGTCTGGGACGAGGTCGCCAATTCTGCGGCCAATCGCTGCACTTCCCCCCTCATATGTTGGGTCTCCCCGCCTCCCTTCTTTTGACCTCCCTTAGTGGTCTTTAGGAGCCCTTGTCCAGAACCTCCCAAACCCCGGCAGTAGTACTCGTTGGACTGCTGTGGGAAGGCTGCGTTGAACATCCTCGCCGCCGTTTGGATATTGGTGCGGTCGACCCGGCGCACGGCTTCTTCCATATCTGCCTCTGAGGTGTCCGGTTGTGTCTCCCGAACTATTTGCTCGAGCACCTCTTGTTCGGCCTGGGTCACCCGCTCCTAATTGGACGGGGAAAAAAAATTAATATTCTAACAAATAGATAGTTAAGTAAAATTAATAATTTAAATTTTAAAATCATAATGAACGACTTACGAGATCTTCTGTCGCTTGTGGATAAGCGATCTTGAACGTCTCCACGTAGGGGTTGCAATCATGATGATCTCTGAGCGCCTCCTCCTGATATTGTGCAAACGGCCTTGAACTGCCGTGATGGAGGATTGTGTTACGGCGGCGGTTCTCCGAGTTTATCCGAGACCGTTCCTTCAAACAAATAATAAAATATTAGAAAAATGCATCAAAAAATATAACTGAAATAATTATAAAATATTTAAACTAATAATTAAAATTTTAATAAAATAAACATTTATAGTGAAGTTTAGTATTTACCATCATAGTCGGGTTGTCGAAGACTACGGTCTTCAACCAACGCCACTCGTACTCCCTGAACATGAACTCTCTGGGAGTACCCATACGACCACGGTTGCCGTACTCGTTATAGTGGGAACGGAGCTCGTTCTTCCACTCTTTGAACCTACGAAAAAAACAAAAGTGCATTAGAAATATGATTAATATCATAAAATATTTCAAATTATCAAATAAGACATTCCCAACGTACCTCGAGCTCTGTTGGGAGTCCGCCCAACCCCGCTTGTGTTCCGCAACCACAAAGTATGTCTGAAAGATAATATTTTATTAGTTTTATAATTATAACAATACCGAAAATTTTTAAATATTACGATAAATAAATTAAATTTTTTTATTTACTCACCGACGCGGCGTTGTTCAACTCCATCTTGATTTCTTCGGGCACATCAGCCCACCGAGCCCACAACATAGGGACTCTGTCCCTAATGAGTGCACCCACGCAACCCGAGTAGTCGCGTTTCTTTTTCGCCCCAACCTCCTGATTAGGAGCTTCGTCAATCTGGATCCTCCCGCTCCGTTCAACCGTTCTCCTGAGCGTCTCAAAACTGATGACACCTCTGGTATTCCTCTGGGTTGAACTGCTAGCGCCTGTCCCTATCACATAAACGACGATTGGTTAATAAAATTAAATATTAGTGCGTTAATTTTAATAAAACATTTAATTAATAAAATCGAATGTTACCTGAACCCGAAGATTCGGTTGCAGTCGACTTTCCTTTTCTCCTCGCCGAAATCAGGAGGTCAGGGCTCTCCCATGGCTGCTGCTGGTATGCCTCCGCAGCACTCACGAACTGAGGCATATCAGGCCACTGGGGCCGACCCTGATAGTCGACCTCGGGTATCGCAGGAATGTTGTAGGGGAGGAAGAGCTGGTTTGGGAGAGTAGGCCCCTCAGTCGAGTCACCAGCAGACTGAGTCGGACTCGGCATCGGCTCCCGATGAACCTCAGGCATACGAACCTGAGGAACGTCGGCAGCTATCTCCTCGTGAAACAGCTGCCGACTAAACCTCGGCGCCACAGAGGGACTGACATGCGGAAGTGAAGTGCTCGACGGCCGCCCCGCCTGGAGAAGGGTCTGGTGCCGAGCACTCACACTCCGCCGCGGCTGGGCTGCATCCACACTCCTCCGCGGCTAGCTGGTGGTCCTCTCAGGCTGGCTAGCCGTCCTCTCGGAGTCTGGGGAACCGGCGGCATTTCTAGAACCGGCGGCATTTCCAGAACCTCTAGATCTAGAACGACGGCCTCCGAAGAACTGCCTAAATGCATCGGCCATCTAAAGCCAGACGCATTAATACATTAATTAATATTAAATTATATTATATTAAATAACAAATTCTAATTAATATAATACCCAATAATACTAACATATTTTAATATTTACCGATTTATATAATAACCAATTTATACATATAAATTATACAATTACACCTAAATTATACAATTAAAATAAATTTTACAAAAATTACCTAAATTAACATAAAAACCTAAAAATTACATACATTAACATAAATACCTAAATTATAACTAAATTAACATAAATACATAAATTATACCTAAATTAACATAAATACATAAATTCTACCTAAATTAACATAAATACATAAATTATAACTAAATTAACATAAATACATAAATTATATCTAAATTAATATAAATACATAAATTATACCTAAATTAACATAAATACATAAATTAACATAAATACAACAATTATACACAAATTAACATATAAATACATAAATTATACTTAAATTAACAATTATATATAATTTATTAACCATAATTTAATTTATTAACAATTAAATAACAAAAAAATAATAATAATAAAGGGAGGCCGGGTACCGAATCGGGGAGGAGGAGGAGGGGCGGCGGATCGAACCAAGGAGGAGGAGGAGGAGTCGCCGGGCTGCCGAACCAAGGAGGAGGAGGAGGAGGCGCCGGGCTGCCGGAATAGGGAGGAGGATCGGCGGATGAAGGAGGGCCGGATTCGAGGAGGAAGATTGTTTAGGGAAAATCGGGCAAATGGAGGCTAGGGTTCGGCTGCATTTTACTTATACCCGATAGTATAGCCGACGAAATAAAGCGATTTCGTCGGCCATGCTATAGTATAGGCGACGAAATAAAGCGATTTCGTCGGCCATGATATGGCATAGCCGACGAAATTATTTTTCGTCGGCCATGCTATGGCATAGCCGACGAAATTATTTTTCGTCGGCCATGCTATGGCATAGCCGACGAAATTACATAATTCGTCGGCTATAGTCTTCGTCCCTCAGCATCCGTCTGATCTCCCCCATCCAACGGTGGATAATGGAAAGGCGCGGATCACCAGACTTTAGCCGACGAAATATAACTTCGTCGGCTATACTTTTGGTCAAACTACAAAGTCAAACCTCTAAACGCTTTAAAACGAAAATTGGCCCGTCTAAATGACGTTTTTTGGCCTGACCTTCAACAGAGAATAGTTTCAGATCGATGCGACGCATCTAATCGTATAAAAATTTCCCCCAAAATATTTACCGACCGTCAGGCTACTCATAGGAAAACGGGAGTAAAAAACAGCAAACCGCAACATTCGGCACACAGATTTTGTCGGAATCTTCCCATTTTTCAACCGTAGCCGTATTTCAATATTTCGGTCATATCTTATTTCACGACACATTTGCATTTGAAGGGTCTACGTATAGTAGGTATTTGAAACTATACATTCACTTAAACACTTAGTAAACAAGTTAAGGAACATTAGTGCATATATTCCGATTTTGAATCTCAAAGTTTGGAAAATCTATTCCAACCGTCAGATATCACCGTTAAGATTAAATACATGTATGAAAAAAAATCCAAGGTTATCGGACAACGTTGAAGGCTCGATCGGGACGGTCAAACTACAAAGTCAAACCTCTAAACGCTTTAAAACGGAAATTGGCCCGTCTAAATGACGTTTTTTTGGCCTGACCTTCAACAGAGAATAGTTTCAGATCGATGCGACGCATCTAATCGTATAAAAATTTCCCCCAAAATATTTACCGACCGTCAGGCTACCCATAGGAAAACGGGAGTAAAAAACAGCAAACCGCAACATTCGGCACACAGATTTTGTCGGAATCTTCCCATTTTTCAACCGTAGCCGTATTTCAATATTTCGGTCATATCTTATTTCAGGACACATTTGCATTTGAAGGGTCTACGTATAGTAGGTATTTGAAACTATACATTCACTTAAACACTTAGTAAACAAGTTAAGGAACATTAGTGCATATATTCCGATTTTGAATCTCAAAGTTTGGAAAATCTATTCCAACCGTCAGATATCACCGTTAAGATTAAATACATGTATGAAAAAAAATCCAAGGTTATCGGACAACGTTGAAGGCTCGATCGAGACGGTCAAACTACAAAGTCAAACCTCTAAACGCTTTAAAACGGAAATTGGCCCGTCTAAATGACGTTTTTTGGCCTGACCTTCAACAGAGAATAGTTTCAGATCGATGCGACGCATCTAATCGTATAAAAATTTCCCCCAAAATATTTACCGACCGTCAGGCTACCCATAGGAAAACGGGAGTAAAAAACAGCAACCCGCAACATTCGGCACACAGATTTTGTCAGAATCGTCTCATTTTTCAACCGTAGACGTTTTTCAATATTTCGGTCATATCTTATTTCACGACACATTTGCATTTGAAGGATGAAGCAATGGTTTGTCGTTAGTCATAGAAAATGGAAACTGATTTTTTTTTTTTAATCATAGCCGACGAAATCAAACCTAGTACTCGTCCCTATTCTTTTGTCATTTTTGGTCAAAAATGAAATATTTATATTTTAAAAAACTTATGGCCGACGAAATAATGAATTTTCGTCGGCCATTATAAGTATAGCCGACTAACAATGAGTTATTTCGTCGGCTATTCTTTTGTCGTTTTCGGTCAAAAATAAAAAATTTATATTTTAAAAAACTTATGGCCGACGAAATAATGAATTTTCGTCGGCCATTATAAGTATAGCCGACGAACAATGAGTTATTTCGTCGGCTATTCTTTTGTCGTTTTCGGTCAAAAATAAAAAATTTATATTTTAAAAAACTTATGGCCGACGAAATAATGAATTTTCGTCGGCCATTATAAGTATAGCCGACGAACAATGAGTTTTTTCGTCGGCTATTCTTTTGTCGTTTTCGGTCAAAAATAAAATATTTATATTTTTAAAAACTTATGGCCGACGAAATAATGCATTTTTCGTCGGCTATTCTAAAAAAAAAACCAAAAAAATCAGTGGTTTTACACCTCCCCTATTCCGATGTCCTGTTCACATATAACCAAAATTGAACATAAAAAACCAGAAACCCAACAGTCAACATATTTCAATTTTTTTTTTAAGGGGTTAGGAACCCAGCCTAGCTGGGAGGCTCATCCCCACGCCCGTTCATTAGAAATGAGTGGATTACAAATGAAAGGATTACATCATTTAAATTACTTAATCCGTCGGATTGTAATCGGAATCATCGGATGAGTCTTCTTCGGTTTCTGAATTGCTCGATAGGGGTAATCTATGTCTTTCCTCACCACTAGAGTCCTCGTTAGTTTCTTCATTTGGATCAACATCAACAAGCAGTGGCTCTTCTCGGCGAATTCGCACCGGCGTGTGTAGGCGAATAAAAGAGGAGTCAGGAATACCGTTTGAGTTGGGCTCTTGATACGCGGTGCCCCCTTCCTCGTTCTCTTCAGCCACTCCAAGTGTAGACGCCCGGTAAATGTTGCGATGGTGGATATTGTTGACTACTTTCCACGGGTCGCCCTTGGCGAGATCATCAAGATAAAACACTTGTTTCACCCATGTGGCTAAAACGAACGGGTCGTCCTCATACCATGATGTACTAGTGTTCACAGAACTTATGCCGTATTGATCGGTTTTCATGCTCTGCGGCCGTGTGTCAAACCATCTACACTTGAAAAGGTGCACTTTCATGCCTTCCCCGTAATGCAGTTCCACAACTGAATGGAGAACACCGTAATAGTCAACTCCACCATCCCCACCATGTGCCATAACCCCTGAATTTTGTGTTTTCAGTCTGAGGTCTCTGTCTTCACATCGAAATAACACACCATTCACCATGCACGTCGCATAAACTTTTGAATAGACCGGCCTCCTCGCTAAAAGTCTGAGTTCGTGCGACCAATTTGGGTGATTATCATTTTCAATAAGGTCCATCTGCAACCATCAGAATGAACTATAAATATGAATAAATGTACACAATAATATATGAACACGTATAGAATAGTGTTAAAGGTACGTACCCAGCGGCCGAAATACTCTGCGAATGTCTGGTTGTGGTAATCGCGATCACCTGCTACTCCTTCACAGCGTAGATGTATGTCCTTCCAAAACTGAACTTCTGGACAGTTGATTAGTACCCACCAATGTGCAATGGCTACCTCATAATCTTTCAACTTGTAGGAATCTGGCATGTTTCCACCGAGTACAACATCGTCGGAGAGTATGGAAAGATTGAACTGTGACGGTACATCTTCCTGTATGCTTTCCTGTAACGCTCCGAAATACAGCTTCATGTAGGTGACGCACTCGTGCGCAATATATGCTTCAGCTATACATCCTTCAGGTGCGGATCTGTTTTGGACAAAACCACCGTATTGTCCAAGTTGCCTATAAATCAAGTTTTTAAAGTGTTATGATAATACATTAACACTATATCACATATATTGATGAGGAAATTAACATAAGGTGTAAAATACGTACCTTTCCATCGGATACATCCAAGTGAGGTGCACAGGACCGGTAAGCAACAACTGCCGAGGAAGATGGATCATGAGGTGAGACATGATGTCAAAAAAATTTGGAGGAAATATCATCTCAAATTTACACATGATATGAACGATGTCTTGTTGCATTTCCCGGAGGTCAGATTTTCTCACTTCCCGTGTGCATACCTTCTGGAAAAATCTTGCCAACGCTACTAACGGCTCCACAACGTGACGGGGAAGGAACGGTCGAATGAAAACAGGGAAGAGACGTTGTAGCAGGATATGATTGTCATGACTTTTCAACCCGTACAGATTGTTGCATTGTCTGTTGACACACTTGGCTATATTTCCAGCAAAGCCTGAAGGATACTTGGCCCGACTTATCCAATGCAAAATTTCTGATTTATGCTCAGGCTTGACGGTGTAAGGAGCTTGAGGCATTTTTCTCTTCCCTTGTTTCAACCATAGTGGTTTTCTGATATTCATGTTTTGCATATCAGTGCGAGCCTTAGGACCGTCTTTCGTCTTCCCCTCCAAGTTCAGCGTTGTGCCCACCACACTTTCAGAAATATTTTTTTCTATGTGCATAACGTCTAGGAAGTGACGGATCAGCAACTCACACCAGTACGGGAGTTCCCACAATATGCTCCTATGTGTCCAGAATTTGTACTCCTCAGGCCTTTCAGGTATTTCCGCTACAATATCGGGATGATTGCTGAGGGGCCCAAAATCGTACTCATTAAGTCTTGCTAAAATTTCTCTTCCTGTCCATCTTCTGGGAGCACGGCCGTGTTCTTCGGTTCCATCAAATGCGGCGGACTCGTAACGCCAGTGGTGATCCGCCGGAAGGAACACACGATGACCCATTTGGCATATCTTGTTGCAATGAGGGGTGCTCCCATAATCGGTGAGGCACTCTGGACAAGCCTTGTATCCCCTGACAACGCTGCCCGACAACATCCCATAAGCAGGAAAATCACTGATGGTACCAATAACCATGGCATGCATCTGGAACGTTTCCTGCTTGTACTTGTCAAAAGTGGGATGACCAACGTCCCACAATACCTTAAGCTCTTCAATCAATGGTCTCATATACACATCGAGACATTTCCCTGGGTAACCAGGCCCCGGAATCAACAACGTCAACATATTATATTCCTTCTTCATGCACATCCACGGAGGAAGGTTGTAAGGTACCAAAACCACCGGCCATATACTGTATGAAAGACTCATGGTGCCGAAAGGGTTGAACCCGTCAGTTGAGAGCCCGAGCCTGACGTTTCTGACATCTGACGCAAAATAAGGAAACTCATTGTTTATATGCTTCCAAGCCGCTCCGT
Source organism: Potentilla sterilis (assembly GCA_963682095.1). NCBI lineage: Eukaryota > Viridiplantae > Streptophyta > Magnoliopsida > Rosales > Rosaceae > Potentilla > Potentilla sterilis. Next base: position 50,325,474 of record OY821754.1, read on the forward strand.
CAGAGATGTGTGTCATGATATCTGCATCTCCCGCGTCCCGCTCACCGTGCCACCTCATAGCTTTTGCAGTGGTTGCTGACATGTACAACCGCTCAAGCCTATCTCTCAACGGAAAATACCGAAGCACTTTCACAGGTTTCCTATTGCCTGCTCCCGTCAACTTATATCGGTCAGACTGACATATCGGACATGCGTCAAGGCTAGCAAGGTCATTCCCTTCTGCATCTTTACCCCAGAAGAGAACGCAGTCAAATGCGCATGCATGGATCTTAATGTAGGAAAGCCCTAGATCTTTGAGGATACTTCGGACCTGACGGTGATTGGTAGGATTACGATGACCCTCCTCCAACAACGAAGAAGTGTACTGTAGATATTCATCCACTTGCCTGATGCTCCCTTTTGTCTCGACTTTAATCCTCATTACCTCCATCACACTTTGAAGAACTGTCTTCTCAGAACTTGAAGACACAGGGGTCTGTTGCAATGCAATCAGTTTGTTGTACTTGTCAAAGGCAGCAGTGTTGACAACTTGTGGGAAGGGCTGCACCGGGTCCTGCATATATTGTTCCCCACGTACACCGCTTTCAAAAGGAAACACGTCGTTGACGAATGTCATTGTTGGATCGTTGGATGTACTACTACTGCCCGCCTCAAAATACTGCCCATGATCATGCGATCCATCTAATGATGGCTCACCGTGATATATCCAACGTGTGTACTTCGGCCAAAACCCATTACTCTTTAGGTGCTCCCATACTGTCCTAATCGGAAATCGACACATATCACTGCGACACTTACATTTCTTGCACGGGCAATAATGGTAATTCCCCTTTGCATTTTCCTCGACGAACTGCATAAAATCCACAACTCCTGTAGTGTATCGTCGGTCATGCCTTGGAAGCGAAATCCAACTCTTATCTCGATCCATATATAGCCTGATAATAATATATATGTATAACTTTAATTAATAATAAATTAATTAACACATATATATTACAAAATATATTATTATCAACAGCAACTCATATATATATATATACCATTAATTAACAACCATTATTTAAGTTCATTACACTATCAACAACCATTAATTAACATATTAATTTATATATATTTTAACACTAATTAAAATAACATTATTAAATTAAAACACATAATTATACTCTAACTGAAAATCAACTCAACTACAACTCAAAATCAACATATATACATATATTCTAACACTAAAACAACAACAAAACAAAAAATCACTTACTATATCAAAATCACTAAAACTCAAAATCAACTCAACTAAAACTCAAAATCAACATATATACACATATACGTACCTACATATAGCTCCACAATGTAAGAGAGGACGGATTTCAACAATACCCACAGATTTCTCACTCTTTCTCCCGTTTTTTTTTCCGTTTTTTTTAAATTAGCAGCTTCTGCCCAGATCTGAAAATATAAAGACTTATAGCCGACGAAATTACCAACTTCGTCGGCCATACTCATTTTCAGAGTATAGCCGACGAAAACTTTAAATCGTCGGCCATTCTCGTAGAATAGCCGACGATTTTTCACAAAATTTTCGTCGGCTATTCTATTCAGAGTATAGCCGACGACAACTTTAAATCGTCGGCTATTGGCCGACGATTTTTAATTTTTAGCGACGAAAAAAAAAATCGTCGGCCATTCTATTGGAATAGCCGACGAAATTTTTTTTTTCCCGACGAAAAAAATATTCGTCGGCTTTTCTTCGATATAGCCGACGAAAAAAAAGTTTCGTCGGCCGTTTTTTTTTTTTCGTCGGTAAAACCCTTTGTTTTTGTAGTGTAGGTGAGCACAACAAATCAAAACAACCGTTAGGCCTATAGTTTTATTCATTCTACTCAGGTTAGATGAAACCTAACACCTAGATTTACGTGCAAACAACAAATGCTTAAGCACAACTAATGTTTCGGTTTATAAGGAACATCCTTAACCCACTAACCAATTTAAATCCTAAACATGCTTTTGATACCATTGCTCTAATTATCTAAACATACAAAATCCATGAATTAAAGATTGCAAAAGTCATCACATAAATTCCAACAAAAATCGCAATTCATGTTCATCATACAATACCAAACGAAAACAAAGTATTTTTATAACAACTAATGTGACTAAACCGAAAATAAAAATACAAGTCATAGGGATGGATCACACTTTAGAAACCTTGGAGAGCTTCGTCTTGGTGTGGTGAAAGAGGTTCGGCAGCAGCTAAGGCAGGGACTGGAATCGGTGGTGAATGATGGTGGTGAATCGGTGGACTTTGTATTTTAGGGTTTCGGTTTAGAACTTTGGTAGAACTTTTGGTAGAGTTTCGGCTAGTGTTTTGCAAGAGATGAGATGATTTTCAGAATGCAAAAGTGGGGGTATATATAGAGGAGAGGGGGTGTTGCCGGCAGCCCTTCATACACAAGGAAAAAGAAAACCAAGTGGGAATAGGATTTGAAACCTTCCTTTCATAGTTCAATTAGGTTTTTTTTTTTTTTTTTCTGAATTTTTCTTCAAGGCTTGGGCTTCACATCTTCATGGACTTCTTGTATGATCATTGGACTTCAATTGATAGGTCTTAATCCACCAAAAATGCTTCAATTGCCGGCAGCAACATCAAGCACACAATCTGCCTCTATTCGGCAGCTTCTCCTAGTGTGACTAGGAGAACTTCTTTCTTCATATTTTTCTTCAATGCCATGGCTTAGTGTCTTCCTCTTCTCTTCTTAAAGCTTGAACCAACTTCATAAATGCATTTGTGCACCATTCGGTCCATTAAAAACAGAAAACACAAAAAGGGGGCAGTAGGTTCCTGGAATCGGCAGATTTGACCTTGTTGCAGTAATTCCGGCATATCTCCATCCGTGGAGCTCCGATTGATGTGATTCCAAGTCTCAGATAAACTAGACACATATGGTCATCTCCCTATAAAACAGTTCAATAAAAATCCTTGTGAGTCGACGGGAATGATTTTTCGAAGTTGGGCCAAAGTCCCAGGAAAATCCTGGAAGCCCCTGGATTGAAATGCTCGGACTGCCGTTTTGCAGCCAACTTTTGGGTGACTTCCCGAACTCCGATTGATCTGAAATTGTAACACGACATTCCTCAACATATAAATATTAAGCACACCAAATTTCATAGAATTCGGACAAGGATAGATCATATTTGTACTCATCTCAAAATCACGAAAAAGACACATTTTGCACTATTTTCCAAATTTCTCAAACTTAGTCATTTTTCGGATTTTTAACCATTTTTCGCTAAACTCTACCAAATTAACACTAAATTACATTATGACTCTATCTTAGTCAAATAAGGGTTAAACAAAGCATAAACGAGGGCATAAGCATATAATATCGTCGCACATTGTGCTCCTATCAAATCCCTAAACTCTTTTTGGTTGAATTGTATAAATGGAGATATGAGAATTATCATGTGCTTAGAAGTTACAACATTATTTTGATTTACATTGAGGACAATGTAATTTTCTAAGTGTGGGGTAGGGAGTTTGTTTTGAGTCTTAAAAAGAAAAAGAAAATAAAAAATAGAAAATACAAAAAAATTTAAAAAAATTCGTTTGTTTCTAGTTTAAGATCGAGTCTTAGATGCCCGTAAATGAGTCGATGATGATTATATCTTTGAATGCATAGATGATTGTTTTGCATGATCATAAGAATTAATTGTGAGTTTCATAGATATTGTGATTGGTATGAACATGTGAGATTATGAATGACATATGATAAAACATGCATGTTTGAGTTAATTTGTTCCACAATATCCTATGTGAGCTTTCGTGCCTAAATACTTTCTTCTTGTGCGTAAATGATAATATACATGACAGAAATTTGTCTAAACTTCATCATTCTTTGATTATTCAATGACTATGTGCCATAGATTTTAATGAACTCTAGAATGCTAGAACTCACTTTTGATGATTTTTGAGACTATTATTCATGAAATGCCTTGATTTCGAAAGTGATTGAGATGATCTTGTTAGGATTACCACCAAAGCCAAATAAAGCATGTGCCTAATTTGTGCCCGTCGTGGGACTCCTTAGTTTTAACCCCTTTGAGCTTACATTGAGCCTATCTTTCATCACCTTATACACATTCCATGTGCTTAGAATAACTATACTTTTACCTTTGTTCTCAAGACTTGGTAAAGCTTATTATCATGGAATTGTAACTTGGAGTGATGTTGTGAAACAAGTGTGGGGTGAACTTAGCAATGTTGAATAAATTGATTAAATGCCGTGCCTAAAAGAAAAGAATAGAAAAATAATTCGGACAGAAAAATAAAAAAAGAAAAAGATTAGTCTGAAACAAAAGAAAGAAGAAGGCACGGTTTCGATGTGATTTTTTCTAAGTTGATTGTGAAATTGGAGTTTGTTTGAAAATTGAAGGTCTATCATTGTATACATGACATTTGTTCGATTTCACTATGTTTGAGAAGAAAATAATGAAGAATGGGCCCAACAAGTTGAAACTTGGCCCTTGGAGTGAAGTCATAAGGAGTATTGAGCTTTGCTAAGTCTTGGTGACATTTTTATCACCACTATCCTAAATGCGAATACCTTATACCAAGCCTCATTATATTCCCTTGTAAAGATCTCTCATGATTCTTAAAATAGGTGAGCTTTGTATGTGGAGATTATCTCAAGAGTTGAGCTTATGGTTTTGGTTCATTTGTGCACATAATTGTTATATGAATTTTATCTTGATAATACTATTCACAAAGTGCCTTTATTTGATGACATATGCAAGTTACTCTTTGTAATTCTTAATCTATTCTCTTGCATATACTTTGAGTGAATATTGCCATATCATGAGTGAAAAGAAGAGAGTATGCCTAGTGAGGAGGATTGAATTAACTTGACATGTTTACATGCTTATTTTCTCACTTCTTACTTATTCATGTCATGAAACATGTCTATGACGTTTGGGATTATTGCGCTTACATTTGGATGCTTAACTTGAAAGCTATGGCTTTAAAAGATCCTGAGACAATTATTTAGGGGCAGCAGTTTGTTTTAGTAGAGTCTTTTATTTTGTTTTGCTAAGGGACTAGCAAAAGCTAAGTGTGGGGTAGTTGATAGGAGCACAATGTGCGACGATATTAATATACTTATGCCCTCATTTATGCTTCCTTTAACCCTTATTTACCTAAGATAGAGTCATAATTTAGTTTAGTGTCAATTTGGTAGAGTTTTTGAGAAAGTGTGCTTAATTGACAGAAAAACGACTAAGTATAGAAATCTGAGGAAAAAGTGAAAAATATGTTGTTTTCGTGATTTTGAGGCCTGTGTTTGACTGACTTATTATTTTCCAAATTTGATGAAATTTGGCAGGCACATAACTGGCAAGCTGGAGTGTATTGTGTCAAAATTGCAGATCAATCGAAATTCGGAAAGTATCATCTTTTTCTCACAGAAAATATCATCTTTTTCTCTCACAAAATACTAGCCAAAACTCTACCAAATTGTAACCACAAATCCCATACAGAAATCAAAGTGCCGAACCATCATCACTTCTCCAATTCGCATCATCCTTTCATCTTCGAATTCATCTCTGCTAAAGCATCTTCAAGGTTCTTCTAAAGTGTGATTCGACTAAACTCATGGCTTCTTTGATTTTCTGTATGAATTACGATATCATGTTGTATGATTTGTTGGATTATAACTATTGGTTTATATACTTTGTTAAAGAATTCCGAATTTTATTAAGGATTCATATATTGCTTTCGAATTTTATTCATGGTTTATATGTGATTTCTGAATTTGATTTATGATTCTTATGATGCATTGTATATAACTTTGCATGTTGAATTCGTAAATAGTAGGTTTAGGGCAGTAGCTTTTTATATATGTTCTTGATGTTATTTGATTAATTTTCATGAGTTTGTGCATCACAAATTGTGTGCTTAAGGGCTGACTTTGTGGCTTCTCCTTAGGTGTCGGTTTTATATACCATAACAATTTAGATTGTTTCATACGCTGAGTTGCTGTGATTTAGATTGTTTATTAGGGCGTTTATAACCATGAAAATTTACATGTTATAGCAAGGTGAGGTGACGCCATACTTGTTGCATGTCTCTGATTCGACTTATTGTGCTTATGTGTTAATCGTGTTTAATTTCTACGCTGAGTGTCTTTAAACTGATTAATACTATGTTTGGGGTTATACGCTGAGTTAACTCTAGATAATTAAGAAGTCTTAACGATTAGATGAACCGCTGAGGGCTCAAATTAGAATTGGAATTAAATTTGTCTAAGTGCTATGTGAAATATTGCTGCCTTGAATCTCTTATTTTCGATTAATGCATGTGTAAGTGTTTTTGTGTTGTGTGTTCTTGTGGAGAAGATGATCATATGTAAATAATAGTTTAGGTTTAATTTTCGTTACATATAGATGTTCAGATACAATTCTCAAACTCCCCCATATTTATATGTAATGCTTTGTGTGAATTAAATGCCCTTGATTTCTCCGGATAGAACGATCCCTACTTGTCCTATACTAACGATGACACAAGAAAGGTAATATGTGTATGAAGTTGTTTTGCAGGTACAATGTGCTTGGATAATAGCTCCATCACCTTGAGTTGTTGCTGGCTTGTCCTTGCCCGCAAGGGCGAAGGAGAGTGACTAAACCGGTGGAATGCCATGAAGCCGGTTGAACACTACACAACCGGTAGGATGCCATGGAGCAGGTTGAATGGTACCTAACCGGTGGAATGCCATGGAGCCGGTTGAACACTACATAACCGGTGGGATGCCATGGAGCCGGTTGAATGGCTGTGAACTGGTGGAGTGTTCCATGACCGATGGAATGGTGTTACCGTAATGCGATGCATACTGATGCGCGCACTGAGATGCGAATGCGATGCATACTGATGCACGCACTGAGATGCGATGCATTGTAATGTCATGCACTGAAATGCGTGCACCGTAGTGCGATGCATTGTAATGTCATACACTGAAATGCGTGCACCGATGCATAATGATATGTGCATCACTGATAAACGCATAATGATATGCGATGCATCCTAGACCATGCTCGTGCTTTTATCACATGTCTAATTATCAATATTCTCAAACAGATTATGCACAGGTGAAGCATGCGTTGAGTAATAATAAATGAGTTTTGATACTTAGCTTTATTGGAGGAGAGCAGATTGATCTGCTGCAGGGAGTGGGTGTCCAAAGGAGACTAATGGGTTGAATCAGAGGAAAATGATTCCAGTCAAACCAGCGTTGAACCAGGCCTAAACCCGCTGGGCTGATGACCGGGCGGGTTGACCCGCTTACCCCCTTTTTTTTTTTTTGAATCTTTCTTTCCCGCTCCTTTTTTCTTTCTCTTCTCCTTCTGTTTTTCCCGTTCTTCTGCATGGGCCACCATTCTTCTCTCCTTCCTCTGGTTTTTTTCTCTCTTCCTTCCTCTGGTTTCTTTTGGTCTCTTTCTCGTCGTGCCAGGAGATGAGAACGACTGTCCGGCTTGGAGAGAGACGAGCCACCGGTCGAACCCGGAAAGGGAAGCCATCGGTCCGGAATGGAGAGGAGCGGTGTCCGGAGAGGAGAGGAGAGGAACCCGCACCGGAGGGGACGAACCCGAACCGAAGGGGGAGACCATCCGAATCGGAGAGGAGGAGCCTCCGGCACTTGGAGAGGAGGACGAACCCGAACCGGAGAGGAGGGGCCACCGGCGTACGGAGAATACGACCAAGCCGGAGTGGGAGGCGTCGGCTGACCTGGAGAGGGAGGAAGGCGCGTCGGCGCCCGGATGAGACAATGCACTGGTATCCGGAGAGCAAACTCGTGGAGGAACCCGGAGAGGAAAGCTCATCGGGAACTCGGAGAGGAAGACGAACCCGAAGATGAATACTCGGCCGGTCCATGAGCTGAACCCACCGGTCCCAGAGTTGATCCCGCAGTTCCCGGACGTCACTGCTGCACTGCTGCAGGTCGAGACGTGACATTAACTTGCGCGCCGCTGGCCTCAAATTTCCCGCGTCGAGCTCCAGCTCCAGAGGCATCAATCAGATAGCACCGGAGGAAGCTTTGATTGCTAGGCCTTACGGCCTGCTGACTGGGCTGGATCCGTTTGGGCCGGACGGCTGGGTTGGTGGCCTGCTGACCGGGGCCTGGTGCAGCACGAGGCGGAGGGAGCCTTAGAGTGGATGGTGACGACAGTGGGTGTCCAGAGAAATTTTCACCCAGACGCTGACCCGCTGACCACGGTTGGCTACCGCTTGACCGCTGACTGACTCCGTGCGGTTCACTCGGGCTGGGCTGCCTGCTCGGATGGAATAATTGGGATAATTGCTGGCCAGTTGATTACCTTGAACTGCTGCCCGGGTAACTCAACCAGTAGAGCACTATGAACTTTCTGAAAAGTTTCCCACAGACGGCGCCAATTGTTTCCGCACAAACCCGTAGGCCTGACAGATGCACAATAATAAAGATAGAACATGAACACAAGGATATATAGTGGTTCACCGTGCCATCGGAGGGCACGGCTACGTCCACTTGGAATATACTATAGCCGGCTAATAAGCCATCGGTGGTGGTTACATGCCAAGAGTAGCAAGTATCCAAGATCTCTAACTCTAAGGGGGAAGCCTTCTATTTATAAGGAAGGAGGCTTCCCACCTCTACTACATTTCCAATGTGGGATGCAAACATACTATTACATATTTTCCTATTCTGAAGGCTACTTCAGGTGCCCGGTGGCACGCCCTCCGGGTGCGGCACCGGTGATCTCTGACATTGGGAATGTAGCCGGGGTGGCGGCTATCTGAGGCATGCCGGAAGTAGGGCATATCAGACCGGTTGAACGGTCCACGAGGTCGCCGAATATGCTTGGCGGTGCACCATATATACCTCTAACACCATTAATATAGGCTGCTCACTTTTTTATTTCTTTTCCAACAAAAAGTCTTGCAAGTTGTATTATGTTTTGATGATTTTAGGGTTTCATTTAGGGTTCATCAAGAATTCTTGCACCATGCATCAATACTTCTCTCGCCTTCTTATTATGGGTAATTGAAAACTTGTGAGAATCTGATTGCTAGTCAAATAAGGAGTGAAACTATCAAATTGTTATTCAAAACGCACCATTCTCTGTCTCTCTCTGCAAAACCCTCATTGCGTAGTCTGCAATCGACCTTGGAATTGCGAACAGTAACCTTCCCCAGCAGATTATCAAGGTTCGCTCCCTCTCTTAATTTTCCCTCCGATCACTCTCAAAACTTGACTAGCCTCGTTGGATATTGTGATGACGAATTCAACAAAGAGCTTGTTTATTATGAATACATGGCCAATGGAAACTTACAAGCATATCTCTCAAGTATGTTGCAGGCTTCCATTGACAATCAAGTCTTCTGCTAAAATATTCTAGCTTGCATCACGATATGATTAAAGTCAACTTTTATGACTCAAAAACTAACAGTATATGACACGTTTTACACTATAATGAATGTAGATAAGGCTGCATATGTCTTGACTTGGGAAGGAAGACTTCATATAGTAACAGAAGCTGCACAAGGTTTGAAACTGACTGATTTACATAATCATTTGCTAGCTAGCATCTCCGATCTTTTGTTCTTGATTTATGGAATGTCCCCTATATTATTTTGTTGGTTTAATATCTTAGAAAATCTCTTTATGAGAAAGTTGTGTGTGGATTCAATGTGTGGTTCAGTTTAAGGAGTTCCCATATATATAGTTTGCCGGTTTAATATCCTAAAAAAATTGCGTGTAACTATGCCCTATGGTTTGCTTGTCTAAACTTCATCTAGTCATGTTGTTTACAAGTTTGGAAATTTGATTTTCTTTGATATATATCCTTACTTCTGTCTAGTCTATGAGATACAACAACTGTGTAATTGTATTTAAGCTAAATGTTGTATTGTCATGGTCACTTTCTCATTGTTTTCTTGCAGAGAATGAGTCAGTTCATGATCATCGTGTTTTATGGTGGGAAGTGGGATAACTCCCGATATACTGGTGACCAATCGAAATCAATGATAGTCTCAAACCATGTTACCTACCAAGAACTTGTGAAAGAATTATATCATCGAATCGGTATTAGTTCGGATCAGTATGGAATGAAACTGCATTATCAGTATAAAAGCAACTTAGGGGTGTGTAGCCTAATGGAGATAGTTGACAATGAAGATGTAGCTAGTTGGGTTTGTGACAGTCTTTTAGTGCAACCCAACAAGATTCCATTATACATTACTCTGGAACGCAACTTATTAAGATCTGTAAGTGGCAGTATCCAAGGCATGAACTATATACCAGACCCCCCTAATGATGTTGTCTCAACAATTTTCTCTACTAATCTTGAAGATCAGAGTCCAATTGCATTAAGGCCCCTGCATGAGCCATACTCTGGGTTGGATAATGGTGATAATAGAGATGATGATGAGTTTCCACATTCCAATGGGGACAATGAGAATGAAGTGGACGACATACAAATTGACACTGAGCCATCTACAAATGCCAACTCTGCTCCATCATCTTCTTATCGTAGTCAGAGAAGGCGCACAGAAGACTATGAGAACGTTGCAATTGTAGACACCAGTGAAGATGTTTCCATAGGTCAATTATACCTAAGTAAGAAGTCCTTGAAACAACATTTGGGTATGCTCGCAATAAGAAAGAATTACGAGTTCAAAGTGAAGAGATCTACTAGTGATCGGTTTGAAGTTAGGTGTGTGGATCCCAGTTGTAAGTGGCGACTCCGTGCAACAAAGCTGCAAAACTTATCCTATTTTGACGTAAAAAAGTTTCATAATGATCACTCTTGTTCATTAGATATTATTCATCATGATCATTGACAAGCAAACAGCACTTTAATTGGTCAATTTGTTAAGTCAAAATTTGAAGGAGGAACCTCACGTATATACAGGCCTAGAGATATTATTGATGACGCACGTGTCCAACTTGGAGTTAATATGGGCTACAATAAAGCTTGGAGGGCAAGAGAAGCAGCTCTTGAAATTGCAAGAGGATCACCAGAGGAATCATTTGCCATCCTTCCAGCATTTGTGCTATGTTAGAGCGTCAAAATCAAGGTACAATAACACACATAGAAACTGATGAACAAAATCACTTTTTATACTTTTTCATGGCAATTGGAGCTTCAATTAGAGGATTTCGTGATTCCATGAGGCCTGTAATTGCCATAAATGGTACATTTTTGAAAGGTAAGTACTTTGGAACCATGTTTGTCGCTGCATGTCAAGATGGAGAGAATCAGATATATCCTTTGGCATTCGAGGTGGTAGACTCAGAAAATGATGCATCATGGTCATGGTTTTTGACAAAATTGAGAGAGACCATTGGAGTTGTGAATAATTTAGTTTTTATATCTGATCGACATGGAAGCATCGCCAAAGCTGTGGATACTGTTTTTCCTGAAGCACATCATGGAGCCTGCATCTTTCATATAGCTAACAACCTTGTAATAACCTAGTTTTTTATTCGGGTTTATTATATAAATTTCTTGTAATTATTGGAAGGATGAATTACGAGAATTGGATTTTCGTACGCTTTTATTTAGTCGTTACGCAATGTCGAAAGTGATTTCGAGAGTTAAAGTTCGGAAAACGTTTAAGTTTCAATGGGTCAAAAGTTGACTTTGTGATCCGTTATGAATTTCAAAAAATTTTTCTTCACAAAAGTTGTAGAGCACGACGATACGAGTTCGTGGACATGAGACACGTGTGAAACGGACGTCGTATGAGGAAGTTACGACCTGTCGAAGTTATTTCCTTTTTTCGGAAAATAACTATAAAAGTGAGAATTTTTCCGAGTAAAAGTCAAAGTTACCCATTCGGTCAGATTTGGTTTTACTGTAGCACATTACTGTTCAGTTTTACTGTTTGACTCTCTCTCCCCGATCCGACGTTCTCCTCCGCCGATCTCCGTCGTCCGGCCACCGCAACCCGCGCGCCACCCAGCAATCGACGCGTCTCGACCTCCTCTCCATTTCCATCCGAAGATCGGTCCAGGGGAAGCACGGTGCGCGTCGCGGCGGCGCCTCAAACTTCTGCCACCGTGGATGGCGGAGCTGCAGGTGACGCCCGGGGTCGCGCCACCCACCGTTCGGCTGGGTTTTTCCGTGCGCTCCTTTCGGTGCTAGTGGGTTGCGCCGTATCGAGCTGAGCAAGGCGGATCAAAGCAGCAAAGAATCGACTCCGATTGAGTCTCCCCGACCAGTTTGCAGCGGATCCGACCCGGATTCGACCCGACCCGACCCGCCTTGACAGTTGACCGTTGACTTTTGACCGAAAGTTAACCCGACCCGAAAACTGTAGCGATTCGATCTGACTCAACCCTAAACGGATATTTGTCATTTCTGATGAATTTAAGTGAGTAAACTTCACTGTGTTCGTTTTAAATACGAGTTCTTTACTTTATATGTCTCGTAATATGCAAAATGGTTTTACGGAAATGATATTTGTTTTAAATTAAATGAACCTGATCGACTACGGTTCATTGGTAAGTAAAATGATTTTATTATAAAAATGATATTCAAACGTATTTTACGATCAATGACTATAGTTGGTATTAGTGAGCAGTTCCTGAGTGAATGCCTACGTGTGTGTGTATATATATATATATATATATATATATATTTACGTGAAATATATGTGTTGATTGATGTGGAAGTGTGATTTATATGTTTATATTGAGGATGTGATTTGGGTGATTTATGTTATTGGGAAATTGTTATAATTAGGTTTATGTGAGTTGTGGAATGTGTGGTTGAGTTGGTACGGGCACCAACTGTCAATGTGAGATCTCGCCAAGCGATGGTGAAAGGGATCTTACATGTGTGCGGAAAGGATTTCGCCAAGTGATGGTGAAATGGATCCTTATGGAAATTATCGGATAGGGTCTCGCCAAGTGATGGTGAAAGGGATCCTTATGATAATTAAATCAGGAACCAAGCTTTTGGCCGGGTGATTGGTTACGATCAGTTAGAGCTCTAGTCTGTCCGCGTTGGTGTGAGTTGATGGGGAATGACAGTGGTCATTGCGTCCGAGTTGTGTTTTGTGATGTGATTAAGTGTGGTGGTTATTTTGGATTTGTGTTTATTATTTGTGGGTGAATTTGCTTTACTTTGTTTCTGTCTGTTTACTCACACGAGCTTTTAAAGCTTACCGGGTTCGTTGTTTATAACCCGGTGCACCAATTGATGGTGTAGGGGTTAGACCTGCAGGTGAGGATCAGCAGCCAGGAGGTGGCATCTGAGTCGCGCGGCTAGTAGGTGATCCATGGTCTAGGTTGTATTTATTTTTGAGTTAGAGAGTGACCGCGTGAGACTCTATTTTACATCTTTGTTTTATTGATGTAATATTTTGAGTATTTGGTGCCACGCAGTGAACTCTGTTGTAATATTTAGTTATTTGTATAATAACTTTTAAGTATCTGAGTTTAATGGTGATTTATCACGCTTACGAATTCCGATTTTTTTGTTATTCGAAATTCGGGGCGTGACAAACCTGCAGTCAAAGTTTGGCAAAAAAAATGAAGATCCTTAAGTTATATCATACAACGGCAAAGAAGTACCAAGTGTCCGAATTCAACACGTTGATGGATGACATTCGAAAAATAAAAGATGGAGAAGTCTGTAAATATCTTGAAGACATTGGGTATCATAAGTGGGCGCGAGCGCATTTTATGGGGTACAGATACAATATGATGACATCCAACATAGCTGAATCTATGAACTCAAAACTTAAAGAAGCTCGAAAATTACCAATTACTCCTCTTGTAGATCATCTAAGAGAGGTGCTTCAACAATGGTTTGTTGAACGACGTGATGCAGCAAGCTCCCTTAATACTCACTTAACCAAATGGGCAGAAGACAAAGTGCGGAAAAACAATAACAGTGGTTCACATATGCAGGTATATTTTAGTGTCATAATATTTATACATGCTGGTACTATATTATTTGATTTTTCTTTAGTTAACATGCTAACTTAATTTGGTTTCAATGTACATTAGGTCTCTCCAATTGATCTCTATGCATTTCAAATACATGATCAAAGTCAGACATTTACAGTGGACCTAAATAGTATGACTTGTACATGCCGAGAGTTTGATCTTGATCAACTTCCTTGTGCTCATGCAACTGTTGCCTGTAGAACTAAAGGAATATCAGTGTATAGCATGTGCTGCCCATTTTACACAGCTAATGCACTTTTGTTAGCATATGCGGAACCTATTTGGCATGTTAGAAATCAAAGTGAGTGGGATGTACCAGATGATGTGTGAAACAAAATTGTCTTACCACCGATAAGACAAATAGTACCTAGATGATGTAAGACAGTGAGAATTCCATCTATTGGTGAAGATGCAATTAGGAAAAAGTGTACAAGATGCAAGGGAGGTGGTCATAATCGTTCAACTTGCAAAAATCCTATTCCACTTAATTGATGGAATGTGATCTTCATATTAATCGTATATTTATTTAGTTCCATGTATTGAGTTTCAACAATTGTACTTTTTTTCTATATGCCAAGCTAGTCTTGGAGTCTTGAGACAGCTACTATTGGTTTTCATTGTTTCATGTTTAACAATATATTAACAAAAAAAATGAAGCTTTATCAAATAAGAGATATGATTTATTTATCTACATAGCCTCTATAATTGTGATCTAGAAAGTAGGGTTTTATTTTTTAGTACTTCCAGAAAGCAAGTACAATAGTAATCTGGAAGAAAGAGACCAGAAATCACAATGTACTTTTTTTATGACAATGAGGAATGCCTGGACACTAGCACTGAGATGGACAAGGACGATGACATTGAGGAAGTTGAGATGAAGAAGAAATATGACCTTGCAAAGAGCACCAAGGTGGGAGAGAAGGGGAGAGTTGCCCTGAACGAAGTGCCAGAGAACCAAACGGTTGTCAAGGAAAACTTAATACAGAAAGAGAGTAATACGTTTAGTTGAGATGGTGAGCTTAATTCTTAGATTTTCTTGTTCTTTCTTTTCATGTTCAAATGGACCAAGTCTTTCGACATTGTTCAATTTCAGTCATAATGGTGGCAATCTACTTGAGTAATAATGTAGTAGTAAGCTCACTGATGGTGGCTTGGAAGTTGTTAAACATGTCAATTTTGCTTATTGATAATAGAGTATACTATCAAAGTTTACAAAAAAAAAAAAAAAAAAAAGGGCGGGGGGGGGGGGGGGGGGGGGGGGGGGTTGAAATTCTGATTTTTGACATTTTTACTATCTTACCATTTCCCTTTTTCTTTTATACTTACGACAAAAAACGGAAACTATCGTTTTACGTCACAACTTTTGTGTTCTAACTCCGATTACAACAAATAATATACCGATGAGTTCGTAACGACAACCTCTTCGACTACCCCAAAGAAATTTTTTCAAATTATTTATCCTACGAAAAATCAATTCCTAGCTCTTTAATTGGTGACACGGTAAATACTCGCGGTAACAAGTGCTACTACAGATAAATTTAATTATACTAAGGGTCGGGATGTTACATAGTTTCATCATCAAACACTTTGACACATATGAATAGAAATCATGCTTTGTCTCCAGTATTATTGCCAAATGGTGAAAGAGCACAGATTACTTCCACGAGATCAGTTTCATTAAATTCATATTTTTATCTTCATGATTTGCCATGTGTACCGAAATTTAAAGTTGATATGTTATCTATTGGCCGACTTACAAGGGGTTTGAACTATTCGGTGACTTTTTTCTCTTATTGGTGTATTTTGCAGGATCTGGCTTTGAGGGGACGATTGGTTTGGGTAAGTAGCGTGATGGTCTCTATTATTTGGTGGCATTAGTGACGGAGAAAACTTTGTCCAAATCTCGTCCCTCATCATCCATTCAACATTCATGTCACCTCACCAAGTCTTCACCCAACCTTTGGCAATATAGATTGGGCCATGTTTCATCTCCTCGTCTAGATTATATTGCTAGAAAGTTTTTAAATATTTCACCTATTTCCAATCATGCTTGCGATGTTTGTCCATTAGCAAAGCAAAGTCGTCGTTCTTTTGGCATTAGTACTATTTCGTATGTCAGACCTTTTGATTTAAGAGGAAAATTCACCAATAGTGTCTCAACTCTTGTGTCCCAGTCAGTTTGATAGCCGACCTTTAAAATTGATCAAATTGATACATGAACTTGTGTTTTGCCATCAATGAGGTGCCCCAGTCTAATTTTCGTCAGCAATTTATTGACGTGGCTCAGACGTGGGTCAAAAAAAAAGGGTTAATGAAATCATTTTACTGAAACCAAAACCTTAATTAGGGTTTGGTAAAAAAAAAAAGGGGGGGGGGGGGGGGGGGGGGGTTTGGTCAGGTCTATCCAATTTTTGTTGAGCTTTTTTTTCTGGAGAGAAAGACGGTGAAGAAAAAAAGGGAGTAGGAAGGTTTCAGTTTCAATAAAATGACTTCATTTGCCCTTTCTGTGGGACCCACGTCTAAGCCATCTCAGTAAATTAACGGTACTATAACGAAAATTAGAGAGGGCATCTCATTGATGGCAAAACACAAGTTCATGTATCAATTTGATCAATTTTAAAAGTCGGGTATTAAACTGACTGGGTCACAAAAGTTGAGGCACCATTGGTTGGTGAATTTTTCTCTTGATTTAATATATTGTGATATTTGGGGTCCTTATAAGCATTCTTCACTTTCCGGTGCTCATTACTTTCTTACTATTGTGGATGATTATTCCCGCTTTAGTTAGGTTTTCTTGATGCAATATAGGTCTGAAGTTCAATCATTAGTCAAACATTTTTTTGCCTATGCGTCCACTCAGTTCTCATCATCAATCAAAAGTTTCCGCAGCGATAATGGTAAAGAATTTCTCGTTTTTCATAGGTTTTTTTAAAGAACAAAGGGTTTTCTTTCAACATTCTTGTGTTTATACGCCTCAACAAAATGGGGTCGTAGAGCGCAAACATCGTCACATTCTCCAGGTTGCACGAGCTTTTCTTTTCCAAGCTAATCTGCCCAAGAAATTTTGGGGTGAATGTGTGCTCACCGCGGTCCATATAATTAATCGTCTACCCACTCCTCTTTTTTCATTTAAAACTCCTTTTCAACGTCTCTATTCTTCACGTCCTACCTATCATCATCTTTGTGTTTTTGGTTGTTTGGCTTATGCTATGAATGTTCATGTTACCCATACGTTCGCTCCTCGGGCAATTAAATGCATCTTCATTGGTTACCCCATTGGTCAGAAAACATATAAGCTCTATGATCTTTTTAGTCACAAAACTTTCACTAGTCGAGACGTCGTTTTTCATGAAGACGTTTTTCCTTATGCTACTGCCATAAAGCCCAATTCCAGACCCTTTCTTCCTCTGGCCCAACCAAGGGACTCAGATCCTCTCCTAACTTGGTCAAACCTAACTTTTGCCTAACCCACTATAGTACCCGTTCGATCTGATCAATGAATAGGATTAGATTTTAAGCCTGATCTCCAGGTTTGACCATGGAGACCACTGCGTTGACTAAGTTTCCGAAGATTCGAGCCTTGATTTTTCCCCTCTTAGGTGGTGGAAGGCCGGTGGTTTTGTTCTTTGGAAAGCCAGTGGTTTTGTTTTTCTGGGGTTTTGGACAAACAGCTGCCATGGTAGGTGAGAGAAGAAGAAGAAGAGAGAGAGAGAGAGAACAGAGTAAGGAAGTGGTTTTAGATCGTAAAAGATGAGGAGAGGGATGAGAAGCAGAAGAAGAATGTAAAGAGAAGTATGAGAGAATGGAGGTGAAGTTGCTGGACAAGGATTTGAAAAGAGAAACTCAGAACTAAGTGAAGAAGAAGAAGAAGAAGAAGAAGAAGAAAAAGAGAGAAGCAGAGACAGAGTCTCTGATCTAAACCAGAGCCCGAGTCACAGAAGAGAAGCAAAAGCAAATGGCCTAATCCTATCCATTGATCAGATCGAACGGGTACTATAGTGGGTTAGGCAAAAGTTAGGTGTGACCAAGTTAGGAGAGGATCTGAGTCCCCAACCAAGTAACCCAATTGATATATCATCAGATGTATCCTGTCACACACAGCCTTCTCTATCTTCCTCAAACACGACACCTCCTTCACCGACGTTGCATGCGTCCCCAGCGACCCAATTGTCGCCTCTAAGTCTTCCGGCGCCAAATTCCTCTATTCCAGCTTCACCATCCCAATCCAATTCACTCTGTTTCGGATCCCATTCATTCACCTCAAATCGACCCTTCTGTCGATAATGTTCATCTCGAGTAGCCATCTGTTCCCAATTCACCACCCGCTCCACAACCATCGCCATCCCCTCTCCCAGAACAACAACCTCTCAATCCGGAACAACCACTTCTCTGTCGCTCTGCCTGGCCAACAGTTCCTTCAGTATAGTTATGTGATTATGTGTGCTCATTGGTTACCTCTGCTGACCCATCGCCCTCGTCCTCCCAAGTCCCGCTAAAGGTACTCGTTATCCCCTCTGCAATTACATATCATATCACCGATATACTCTTGTGCATCGTTCTTTCATTGCCCATATAACATAGGCTATTGATCCACGAAATTATGCCGAGGCTGCAGCTCATCCAGAATGGCAAGCTGACAGCATTGGAGAATAACAATACCGGGACACTTACTTCTTTACACTACTACAAAAAACTCAATACACAACGGTGCTGCACCGTTGTGTAAGTTCGAAAAAACCGTTGTATATCTCGAGCTTGTGTGATGAAACGTCCAACAACCAACTTATAATTTCTGTTGTACAACTTATATGCCATGCCATGGCTGGCTTGGCATTCGCTGCACTGACATGTCTAGTTCATACAACAGAATATACATACTTTTATGTTGTGTAAGTTTTAAACATACAACAGAATATTGCAATTTTATTCTGTTGTCTCATTCGCACAACAGATTTCATCTCCCACTTATTTAGTTGTCTGATTCAGACAACTGATTTCGTTTCATATTTATTGAGTTGTATGATTCTACAAATCAAACAACAGATTTGAGGATTTTGTGACACAGGTTTGATGTGGCTTTTAGTCATATTGTACAACATATGATATTTTTACAGTTGTATTATTCGACAACCAGACAACAGAATTGAGCAGTTTGTGACACTGGTTTGATTCGGCTTTTGGTCATATTGTACAACACATAATGCTGTTATAGTGTTGTATAAGTTTCTATCACACAATAGATTTAAGCATTTGGTCATATGACCACTTTGTTGTCTGAGCCTCAAATACACAAGAAATGAGGTCTCAAAAAGCATGTAAACTGTTGTACATTGAACCATTACCATTTCCAGAAGAGCAGTTTTTGCAGATACAATAATTATACATAAATTGAACCATTCTACATATCATTCAAGTGGCCGGAGCACACTAATGTACCACATAGATGCATAGAGCAAAAGCAAACTAAAACTTAACTAGCATTTCAGCTGAAACCATGAAAGGCACAAGCTGATATTGTTCAAAATTTGCTAGCAATAATCCGACGTACCTAGCTAGCATTCAGCTGAAACCATGAAGGCACAAGCTGATATTGTTCAAAATTTGCTAGCAATAATCCTACGTACCTAGCTAGCATTTCAGCTGAAACCATGAAGGCACAAGCTGATATTGTTCAAAATCTGCCAGCATTAGTCCTATATATACATACATACGTAGCTAGCTTAAACCGATAAGTTTATAAAACATAAGCACATATAAACATCACTGCCAAACCCATTTCAGAAGCCCTATGAACATTCCTACACCAAATTGCTGACAATGAACTTCGCCCACTCATTCCTTACCACATCTATTTCATCTTGTGTGTACTGTAGGCCATTGTCTCTCCTGCCCCACTGAAAAAGAAATCGAATGTATAAAATATTAGACGTCAACATTATCCCAAAAAGTCATTCAAACACAAAGCAGCAGAAAGCAGCTGAAAATGACCAAGAATAAGCAGCATAACACACGAATAAGTGTAGAACAGAAGTCATTCAAATACCTAGTAGACAGATTTTCTGACTTGCATATTTAGTTATACCACAAGAACAGCAGCATAACACAAGAATAAGTGCATATACCTAAGACTGTGTGATTACAGAATTATTAGGAATGAACCAGCATCCTAAATTCCTAATACAAGCAATTCAATTAAACACAAAAGCAGCAGAAGGCAGTGATTGTACCTTAGTCACAAAAATAGATTGGTCCTTGTCCTCTATGATATCTCGCATGAACCGCATGACATAATAGCCGCACTCAATAGCCGCACTCGAGCCAACACTTCTACGAGACGAGAGTATACTGGGACTCGGCAGATCCTGCAAACAAAACAGAGCTCCACTCATTACAACGTGCCAGAACCAAAACAGTTAACAAAGGCGGAGTTTTTGAAAGGAAGGAAATGACTGAACTTTGATCGTTTCGGAGATACCAGTTTGGGGTCTGAGAATATGAGTTGGAGCTCTAGCTGGTTTGGACAGCAACAAGTAGGACACTGGTTTGGACAGCAACAAGTAGGACACTGGCCCAACAAGGACTGGAACTGTATCTACTCCAAGCTGCAGAAGATTGAAAAATTACAAACAGTTCTGAAAAAAAAAATTGTATAATTGAAATGTGACATTAATCAGTAAAATTGCCTTTCACATATCCACCACACAGCTTATATAGTGAAACAAAACCCAATATTGCTCATTAGACATGCTGATATACATGTCAATTGACCACATGCAGAACAATGAATGAAGTAATATAAAAACATCATAAGCACGCACCGCTTTAGCCTCCTTGTATTCCTCAACAGCCTTGTGAGAAGAATATGAGAACTTGACATCAGGACCCAACTCAGGGACAATGAAATGGCTGTATCGATGCATTAGGCAAAGTCAGCATTGATCATTCCCATTCATAATATTAAAAAAACAAATATTCACAAGTGTAGAAAAGGATTAGATCACGTACTAGTTGGTATCGAACCACTTGGTTACTTGGCGTTGAGACTGATTTCACTCTCTTAGAGTCCCGCCAGGCCTGTGAAGGTAAAGAATGACATAGTGTTAATTCTTATAATCATTTATATGTTGCCAAGGATAATAAATATGGAAAACTACTATACATTGCAGCAAAACAGCAGTGGAACTAGAGTCTGTTTACACAAAGTAAGAGCAAGCAAGTTTATACTTGTTCAACAGAAGGCTATTGTATACCATTGAGCTGGCATAGAATTAAGCGGCTGAGTTAGGCTAGCCTACCCTACTAATGTATTGTCTAGTGGCGTACAGCAAATATCATACTTCATCAAGTTAAAGGTTGAGCTCAGAGCCTAACACTAATACATATGATAATACGATTGCAAACTGCATTCCTAAACTTAACATATGGCAAGCACAAAATCCAGTTCCGAGCACTATATACTCTCGAGGAAAACTAAACAAATGTAATCCACCAAACTTAAATCTGTGGTCGGATGGGCTTGACTGCCAAGAAAAAAAATGACACCTTAACCAATGTAACATGTGATGATGAGGTCTAACTTTTATCAGAATATGTAGAAAATAAACTATGTACAGATTAAAATAGAAATTGTATCACTGTGTTCTATATCAATAAAAAGAATTAAATGAGAGCACTCGAGGCATATTACCTAGAAGCTAGTTCCAAGTTTTGTTTAGCAAATAAATGCAGCCCAGAAACAGCATCCTGGACACCACTTTCACAGACATTGGAGACCGAAAAACGGAGTTCACCATTGAGAGGATTAAGAACCTCAATCTGTAACACATAGAATACACACGAAAATTATCAGCTGGCAAACACACACCAAATAGACAACAACTTGTTTCTTCATAACCCAAAAGAAGTACTCACCACGCCATTCTTTCTCGCAACAGCTAGTAACTGCAACATTGAATAAAAACTGTCAAACATTTTAATAACCCAGAATTCGAGGGGGGTACCCAATTTATAACCAAATCACACATAAAACGGGTCAACATTGAACACATACCGGGTCGAACTTCCGGTCGTCCATGGAGGCGGCGAGCACGCATTTGGAGGCATCAGGGTCACCCCATCTCTCAACCATCTTGGGAACTCCACCTTGCTTACTCCGAGCTTCAGTAACTATTAAACCCACAAAAGAATTAGTCTTTTAGATTTTGAATCACAAGAATTAGCAGGTCATTGAATTTGAGGATTGGTTATTACCTTTGATGAGACCAAGCTCGTCGAAGGTCAAGGCACGAAGAGGAGGGCAACCTAAGCACTCAAGTGTGGTGGTGCGAGGCATCGTGACGACTCTGGTTTGGCTCAGACGCGATTGAACAAGGGAAGCCAAAAACCCAGAGAAGGAGTAGAGAAGAAAGCCCCAAATTAAGGATTGGCTCAGATGCATCGTTGGAGGATTACCGCCCAGCAAGCTTGCTCCTGCAAAAGCGAAACTGAGCTTCTGAAACGATCAACCAAACAAAGAAAGCCCCAAATTAAAAACCCTAAAATTGTGAGAGGCTGGGAGACAGAAAGAAAAGAGAGACAGAGAGAAATAGAGAAAGAGGGTGAGAAAGAGAGACAGAGAGAAAGAGGGAGAGAAAGAGAGAAAGAGAGAGAGAGATAGAGAGAAAGAGGGAGAGACAGAGAAAGAGAGACAGAGACAGAGAGAAAGAGGGAGACAGACAGATCGAGAGAAAGAGAGAGGGAGAGACAGAGAGAACGAGAGACAGTGAGAAAGAGGGAGAGAGAGAGAGAGAGACCTAGGCGGAGGGGCGGATGCCAAGAGGCGGAGGCGGGAGCGGCGACCGAGGCGGAGGGCGGGAGCGCGACTCAGAGAAGGCCACGAGGCGGCGGCTAGGGCAGGGGGCCGGCCACAAGGCGGAGCTTGGGGCAGGGGGCTAGGAGGCGGAGGACTGAAGCGGAGGCTGGGGACGGTTGTTGGAGAGGGATTCTGTTTGGGATTTTGAGAGAATGAGAGATTGAGATTTTGAGAGAATGAGAGATTGGTTTCGAGTGATGTGAGGCGAGGGTTTCTCTGGGTTTGTAAGACCGAGTGTTTCTCTGGGTTTGTAAGAGAGAGCTGTTGGTTTTTGTGAGAGTAATAGAGCTATGGGTTTTTGTGAAGAGAGGGGGTTTTTGTGAGTAATAGAGCTATGGATTTTTGTGAAGAGAGGGAAATTTGCCGCTCCCCTAAAATTTGGCAAGTTTGGCATGACCATATTAGGTTTACATTCACACAACTAAACACTTTTAAACAGTTGTACCAACTTACTTTGCTCTATACTAGGTATTCCATAAGAGTGTCCTAGTAGAAGCAGCAAACCAATTGCACAACAGAATCAAAATACACTGTTGTGAGAATTGTAGCACATGTATGTTTTTCAAAATCAAAAAACTATGGAGGCAACTTTCCCGCTTTCAGAAATGCTGCCTCTGCCATTGGAGCCAAAATGAAAATGGGGCAATGACAAGCAAACCAACTCACACAACCAAACTATGAAACTCTGTTGTACAAGTATTTGTCACTTTGCACTTGGTGACACCTAATGCAGGATGTGACATTATCACACAACACAAAAAAATAACTTTGTTGTCTGTCCATCTAGAGCTTGCCCAAATTTGAGTTTCAATGTCGGAGGGAATTCTGCCGCCCAGATTTTCATTAATCACACAACAGAAAATGTGTCTCAGAGTTGTGTGACAAAATCTGGAATTTTTTTTTTCAGAATATGAAAAATGTGTATCATCATACAACACAAATTATTCACTTTAGGTCGTCTGAAACAGTTAAGTGATTCACACAATATGTAACTTTCAAAGTGTTGTCTGATTTGTGTTGTGTATTGAGTTTTTTGTAGTAGTGTTACATGCAAGCAAGACTCCTATTGGTTGTCATTGAGTTTACAAGATTAAGCATCGATCAGATGGTTCCATTGAACGATATAAGGCACGTTTAGTTGCTCAGGGCTTCACCTAGATGGAAGGTATCGATTATCATGACACTTTTTCACCTACTGCCAAAATTGTTTCAATTCGTTGTCTATTATCATTGGCATCTGCTCAAAATTGGCCTTTGTATCAGTTAGATGTCAATAATGTCTTTTTACATGGTGATCTGGATGAGGAAATTTTTATGTCTCCTCCTCCTGGTTTTCGACGACAGGAGGAGAATTTAGTTTGTCGCCTCAACAAGTCCTTATACGGTTTAAAGCAGGCTTCCCGGCCATGGTTTGCCAAATTTTCTGAAGCTGTTAAATCATATGGGTATGTTCAGTCTAAAGCAGACTATTCTTTGTTTACTCGCAAGAAGGGAAAGTCCTTTACTGTCTTGTTAATATATGTGGATGACATATTAATCACAGGTAATGATCTAGTAGCTATTTCCGCTTTAAAGCTTTTTTTGAATGATTGTTTTCATCTTAAGAATCTTGGTGACTTAAAAAAATTTCTTGGTATTGAGGTTTCTCATTCCAAGAATGGAATATATATTACTCAGCGGAAATATGCATTGGAGATAATTAGCGATGCAGATTTATTGGGAGCAGCCCCAGTTGATACTCCAATGAAACGTGGCTTAAAATTGTCAGATAAAGGCGATTTACTCAAAGATGCTTCCCGTTATAGAAGATTGGTTGACATGTTAATTTATCTCACCATCACAAGGCTTGACATAACTTACCTTGTACATGTATTGAGCAGATTCATGCATGAACCACGCAATTCTCATATGGAAGTTGCTTTGGGAATTGTTCGATATCTCAAGAAAACACCAGGTCAGAGTCTATTTTTTTATTCACAAAGTGATCTCAGACTTCGTGCTTATTGTGATTCAGATTGGGGTGGTTGTCCTACGACATGAAGATCCACTACAGGATATTGCATATTTTTTAGTTCTTCGTTAATCTCTTGGAAATCAAAGAGGCAAAAGGCAGTTTCATTATCTTCGGCAGAGGCGGAATATAGAGGTATGACATCGACTTTCTGTGAGCTGACTTGGTTGAGATTCTTAAGGATTTAAACATTCTTCATTCAAAACCAGCCTTATTGTATTGTGATATCTCCTGTATAAAACCCTTCGGGTATGTATCAATAAGATCATCTTCTGCTAATATAATTCTTTTCACAGTATTTGTGTTACTCTCTTCTTCGTTTTCTTTTATAATTTTTTTGAAATGCCTAAAATGCCACTGATTTCGCCAAAATTACCATGCTGCCACACCACTAACTGACAAGTTTCTCTATTCTCATTTTTGAGTTATTTCCAGCAATTTCAAGTTTTTCGGCCAAACCGTCGACAATTTGGAGAAGATTCAAACTACAAAATTGTTCTTCATCTCATGGGCTTTTATTTGAGTATATTGTTGCATATATTTTAAGAAACTTTGAAATTTCGAATTTCAACAACCACGAGCCACAGTAGCAGAATAGTAGGGTTGGCAGTAGCAACTTGCCTCAGGGTTGACAGTAGTAACTTGCCTTAGGGTTGACAGTAGTAACAATCTTTAAGGTCGGCAACGACATTTTTTTTAAAATTTTTTTAAAGAGAATCTTAGGGTTTCACACCTACCCCCTTATCGTGACTCGAACTTAAGACCTATCAGCCTACTTCCTACGTAATGGTGAATCGGCAACGACATCTTATTTCACAGTCGACTGTAGCAGCTAGTTTCTCTATCGACAGTAGCAGCTAGTTTCTCTATCCACAATAGCAGTTAGCTTCTCTATCCACAATAACAGCATTTACGTCGGCAATAACAACTTTTAAATTCTGCAGTAGCAGCAATTAAGACTGAATATAAGTGTGAATATTAAGAAGGGCAAAAAAGTAAATTTTTAGTGAAAAGTGGCAGCTTGACAATACATTATCTTTATTTGTAAAATTTAGTGATAATTTGTTTAAAATATATGATAGGTGACTTATTTGTTAATTAAATTGTTGTCATGTATTTTTTGTAGTTTGTTATAAAATTTTACTCTCGTTCACGTAGACCATTGGATATGAAACTTGACAGATGTCTTCATCTATACTGAAGGTTCGGAGAGAAATGAGATTACAAGAGGACCCAGAAATCCTGAATGGTAGCTAGAGTCGTCGCCAATGATTACGAAGTCATCAGTAGTACCTTGTTGGCCGAATCGATCATCATCCTGAGATTCTCAGTTGGTGCAGGGAGGCCACACTGAGAATGGTACTAGCAAGCTCGCGTTTATGATACTTGACCATTCACTTTGCCAAGCTTAGATAGTTAGATCGATTAATGGCGGAAGGTATTGAGGACCCTGCTGCTGACTCCGAAAGTCTGGTAAGTTTCTCTTCCTGCTTCTCTATCTGGATATGAGTATGACTATTTGTACAATTTGCACTTTATTTGGTATTTTCGATAAATATGTTACTTCAGAAAGGATCTGAATGGAAGAGACACAAATGGGTTACCGGGTTCTGCATATGTTTGTTCCTTCTTTTCTGTCAAGATCCCTGAGATCAGTCAAATGAACTTAGACGACAGCATTTGGTGTAGAACTAACACTACTCTTTCTTATAACTTTTATAAGTAAATAATTTGTATCATTTGATTCATATCTATATGCTACATACATATAAGTATATAACATTGATTACTTCTATGGGGTTGTTGCTGCTGGTAACATTCACTCCCTGTATATATCCTGTCCATTTTATATGAACAGCACGAAACCGAGATCAGCATTGGATCTCATATACATCAACTTTCAGAAGGGCCAGACAGCGAGATAAGCTTTACACAAAAGATGTATCGAAAGAAACTTAAGTGGACAACCAAAATCGAAGAAAAGCTCCATAATGTTCGGCCATGGAACTTGAGCATCTATAGAGTTCCAAATAGACTTCGTCAAGTCAATGAAGATGCCTACAATCCCCATGTTGTGTCGATTGGTCCTTTCCATAGACACAAGCCTAACCTAGTAGCTATGAGAGAGCACAAGTTGCGCTACACGCTATACTTTTTTAAGAGAGCACAAGAAGTAGCACAGAAACGAGCTCTAAGTTTCAGCTTTGGATCTCGAGAATCTTCAGAATGCATGAGAGAGTGGGCGACTGCTATCTATGATTCGGACGCAGAGGTTCGTGGGAGCTACGCTGAAGATATGAGCAACATTGATCAGGAGGAACTAGCAGAAATAATGTTGGTTGATGGTTGCTTCTTATTAGAACTGTTCATCAGGTTTTACCTATACGTGCTCAGGAAGTTAGAAGGCCATGAATCTGATCCAATTCTAGAGAGTGCTTGGATGATTGCAGATCTACGGCACGATCTGGCATTGCTTGAAAACCAAATTCCCTTTTGTATTATACATGATCTGTATGATGCTATTAGTGGTCATCAAACACTTGTAGACAATGATTTGCCTTCGCCACATAATCTTGCTCTTCACTTCTTTCAACCTGTGAGCCTCAAGGCAAGCATAGTAACAGACTGGAGATATGAGTACAAGCATTTGCTGGATATGTTGCACAAGTTCTATTTCCTCCCAACTAAAACTGCTGACTTGTCTATGAGGCTTAATGTGGAATTGATCCCTAAGGAGCAGCGTCTTAGGGCAGTCCAAAAGAATAAAGTATGTGGATTCAATTATTCTGCCTCAGAACTTTTGGAGTCTGGAGTCGAGTTTGGCATTGGCTCCGGCCAGGACCAGTTACTGGACATAACTTTCAATGAGGGAAAAATCAGAATTCCACCACTGTTTATCCACGAAACAACGAGTTCATTGTTGAGGAACCTGATCGCTTATGAGCAATGCAGTCTTAATAGCACACATAGTGTTACATCATATGCCTGCCTCATGAAGAGTCTCATTGGTTCATTGCGGGACAGCAATCTGCTTCTAAGGAAGGGGATCACGAAATATCACCATTGGATTGGAGGTGAAGAGGAGTATTTGACTCAAATATTCAAAGGTATACTAGATGAAGTTGTTATCAAAGAATTCCATTTTAGAACCTTGTGCGATGAAGTGAATGAATATTGTACCTCTTGGTTTCACCTGAGGAAACTCAAAGTATTTCTGAGGGTGCGGATTCAGAGATATACAAGGCTCCTTTTCAGCACTTATTTTGCTTCTCCTTGGAGTTTCATATCATTCATGGCAGCGCTCGCCATGCTCATTCTCACATATTTGCAGACATATTATACCATGCGTACAGCTCATACTATCAATTAAGCGGTGTATCTGTTTCAAGTATATATCTCAATCGTGTACATATGTGATCATGATATGAGTTGATCGAGGGCATTACTGTTGGGAAATTAATCCCGCCAAGCAAATACTAGAAAATTGATGGCAAAAAGAAATAAGTCAAGAAGACAACAAGATTTAACGAGGTTCGGCCAATAACTTTTACTTACGTCCTCGGAGAGTTTCACCTTCACTATGAGATAAATAATACAATTACAAGATTACACCGCTTAAGTTTATGCCCAACCCAAGCCCTTGTACCTAAAAAGATACCCCTTGTACACCCTCTCTCAACCTAGAAGATCACTCCACCCCAAGAGTTATTCACACTCTTGAAACACAACTCACTTTGCTTCTATACACGAAGACACCTAGAGTTGCTCTTTTTCTCCCCTTTCTTGTTTCCACACAAGCTTAACCTTTTATAACTTACTCCATCAATGCCCATTCATGAACCAACCTTTCATTTCCCTCCTTAACTCCCTAAGAAGACTAAGAGGCATTTCATGAATTTAACCATGTATTTATGCCACTTAACTATGCATCAATTACCATGCATAAATTGTCACCATGAATGCATAAACCAGTAACACCATGCATTCATGCCATGCAAAGATATCTCCACCAAGGAGGGATCGCCAAACCTAACAATCTCCCCCTCCCAACTTTGGTGGAGAGCTCCGCACCATCACTTCAATCCTTGAAGTCCATGTTGTTTTGAGACATCGCTTGTTATGCCTACAAGCATTCCATTTGTCTTGTACTTGCGCCAGTTACACATTATCAAAGTCAATTTAAATGGTCCAAGCTCCCCCTGATTGGTCAATACTATGTGTAACTCAACCGAGACAACGATCACTTGTTGACTCTGAAGAGGGACCTCGATTTGACATCTTCCCCAACAGGATTTACCTTTTCACCATCGTCTGAAACTCGGAAACTTGCGCCTGCCATCTCTGCTATGCCCGCAAATGAGACCCGCTTTAGGTACCTACATCCTTGCGCACGCCGTTTCCCAATAACCTTCGAGGTCAGAGTTTTTCCTATCAGACGGAACGTTCTTCCACACTTTTCTCCCTTCATTAGGACCATGCTACCACGTGATACTTTCATAACTCCCCCTGCTGACAAAATTCTGCAGCCCTTGGAGTCTAACTGGCTCAAAGATATTAGATTTCTTCGAAACTTTGAGACATACACAACATCATCCAAAGTGCGAATTGCTCCATCAAACATCTTGATTTTCACTGTTCCAACACCCATGACACGACGCCTAGTGCCATCACCCCAAGTCACAAATCCTTGAACTTCTTGGAACGTATCAAAATATTTTCTCCTGAAGCAAAGATGATGAGCAGAACCAGTATCCATAATCCAATCACGTTGAGAATAAGTGTAATTACCTTTGGAGACTGTGAGTATTTCTCCAAAATCAGCAGACATTTGTGCAACACCAGCCATGGAGTAATCTGAGCCCTTATCATCCTTCTCTTTTAACAATGGACAATCCGGCTTTATGTGTCCCCACTCCTTGCACTTGTAGCACTGCTTGCCCTTTCCACTGCCCTTCGATTTAGACTTGCTATGACCACAAAATCCTCTGGCAGTCGACCTTCCCCTATGATTCTAACCATGAGCAACGAAGACGGAACCTTGGGAATCATCAGCTTTCTTCCGCTTCTCTTGAGACAAGAGAGTCGATTCCACACAAGACATATCCAAGAAAATCAATACTCCATTGAATACGCTTGTAGAGTCTTAAACACTTTATACGACGAGCATATTCATCTCCAGAAAGAAATAAGAGTAGAAGAACTTGACCCTTCTAGGCCAAGCATAGTTGAATTTCTAGATCATATATCCAGAGATAAGACTATTGAGAAAGTAAAAGAGCAACTCGAGAGATTTAATCTCAGAGTAACTCAGCTAGAAGAAATTCAAACAAAGATATCAAGACTGGAACTCAAGCTTGACTATCTTAAAGAAAAACAATATCTTGTAGATATTGAAAAGAAATTAGTAAGAACTGAAAGTTTTACAAATAATATTCATCAACAAGCAGTTGATTTAAAAGGTACGCAAGAAAACCTAAAGAAACTTTTAGAAACTCTTATATCCCGCATAGGATGAAACAACGAGTTGAGCTAAAAGTGAGGCAGGAAGACTTAAAAGTCATAAGTATTTATCTTCCAACAGAAAAGCTTGTTGAGAACGTCGAAGCAATAATACATCAACAGAATTATAGCAATATATATCTTCAAGAAATAGGGAAAGATATTGAAGAACAGTTCCAAGAACTAAGCATAAAAATTTCTGGTTTACAAAAAAGTATAGAAAAAATGAAAGAAAATTCACCCATTGAAAGAATCAACGAAGAATCACTAGCACAAACAGTAGCTAGTAAAATCATTATACCTCAACCCAAGACAGAAAGTGAGTTCAATTTCAGTGAACCTAAGCTATTAAAATGGAAAGAATCCAAAAGGGATACAAAGATGTTAAGTAGAGTCTTCAGCAAAAGACATACTGTACCAGCAATACAGCTTGTAAATGCTCAAGAATTCGAGTATAATGAAATTGAATCTAGCGTAAGAGAAGCCTCAGCACCAAAATTTAGATTCAATGAGATATATAAGAAATGATCTTTTATTATGGATTCTCACAGATTCAAGATGTTAGAACTAACAATACCAGCAACTGGTGGTGAAACAGACATCAGACTAATCACTTCTAGAGAAGTGAGTGAAGCATTTCAAAGAAAATATTCTTACATGCACATTGGTGCAGTCCAAATTTCCATAAAAGTCTTAGCAAGAGACGGTATAGACTGTTCGGTCTTGTGTATTCTGCAAGATGACAGAATAACAGACTTCAAGAAAAGCCTGTTAGGAACAGTAGAAGCTTCACTATGCAACCAGGTTGCATATTTCAATGTCTTCCCAAACTTCACCACTCATCTGAAAGACGCAGCACACTGCCTAAGACTGAGAATCAAAACAGATGGGATTGCCATGAAACAAGGCATGATGTAACTTGCCGTTGACTATAGGATCTATTACAAGCTAATGAGCTCCAATGTAACACCAAATACTAGATTTGTCAACAGTCCTGGTCTTACAACATCTGTTCTTACCAATCCTAGAAATAATTCCCAGCAAAAGCACATCACAAAATGGGATGAAGTGTCATTCCCTAGAGAATGGAACTTAACACCTCCTGAGAGACAGATACAAAGCTCTAATGCTTCTATCTATGAAGACACTGGAGGAAAAATAAGTCTCCAGTTCCATAGACATTCTTTTGCTAACTATGAGCAAGCAAGTACTTCAGGATCAATTCCTGAAGAATCTTTTGAGGAAGAAGAACTCAAAAAGACCTATAAGGATGCTTAGGGTAGAAGGATTGAAAGAACTCTATAAGCAAGCAGAAACTTGTGAAACCTTAGAAAGGGTAGAAGAGATAGTTAAGAAAATTTCTTTAGTCCAAACTAAAAGAAAAATTCTACCTTACCAAGCGGCAGAAGCGGAAGCAAGCACCATGGATGCTGAAGCAAGTACCATGGATGCAGAAGCAAGCACTAGCCAGCCACCATTGGCAGGAAACACTATCATTAATAACATTACAAATAACCCTACCAAGATCATTAGAGAAGAAAAAATCAAACTTCCTAAAGGACAGCCGCCTACAGGAAAGATAGGAGAAAGAAGCTCCAAAAATATATTCCCACAAAACCACACTGGGGACAAGCAATCTCTGAAAGAGGAGTTTATCTAGACCTCGATAAAGTATGAGATAAAAGAAAAACCATAGATAACTGGGTAGCCAGTTTAAAGCTAACCCAAGCCCTGGTTTTATCCAAATTCCATTATAAAGAAGCCCACGCTTACTATGAAGCAACCCTAACGAGAATAGTTCAGAAATGGTACAATTCTTTCAAGAGAAGTAATAGTTGGGCAGACTGGGAAGCAAAATTAGTCAAAACAAATGACCCAATGGATTTTGCTATCCCTATATACGCACAATTTTGTGGAGATATAACGGGACACAGTGAACAGACCAAGGAAAGAGCTAAAGCAAACATCCAGAAATTAAGCATCTGCAATATGAGGTATTTTGAAGAATATACAAATGAGTTCTAAAACTACTATTGCACGATAGGAGATTTGGAAAACATAGATCTTATTAGAACATATTACAGAAAATTACCAGAACCCTGGAATAATGCTGTAGCACAGTCCCTTGAAGAAAATCCTTTAGAATATTTTTCTATAGGAGGAATAGCAGAAAGAGTAAGAGACCTGTTAAGAAAACAGTGCACGGAAAATCAAAAGTCAAAAACTGCTAAGAAACAACTCAGAGGAGTTGAGAATATGTGCCCCAAAATTCTAGACACACCAACCCAATGGGGATGTCATCTCTACACTGAAAGACAAAATAGGAGCAGGTTTAGGAACAAGAAATACAATAAATTTACTTCTAAAAAGAAGTATAAGTTCAGAAAAAGCTCTGAACAAGATAAAGAAAAAAGATCTCCTAGAAAGAGATTTTTTAAGAAAAGAAACCCAAACCCGAAGAAAAATACTTCTAGAGATACAAAGCCCTGTAGATGTTGGCTTTGCAAGGCTGAAGGTCATTATGCAAACGAATGTCCTAAAAGGGATAAAAGATCTTCTAAAGCCCTTCTAGCAGAATACGATGAAGCCGTAGAATACGCAAACATAAAAGGGTTTGAAGTAGCCTATTCTGATGAAGAGAATGAATCTGTATATTCTCTTGAAGATACATCAGGCAGCGATACTGAAAGCATCTCTAACAGCTCCGAAGAAGAAAATGAATACAGTTATAGAACTATATTCATGTTGATCCAAAACTGGAAAGAAAAAACCACTGATAAAATCAATCAGTTTACCCCAAGGCCTGGAGCTTTCACTTGCGACTATTGCAAGTGTGAAGATAATAATACAGTACCCATGTATTGTAAAGAGACAGGAGAAACCTACCATAAATAATGTTTTATAGCAGAGGTAAGAAGAAAAACAAAAAAACCTGATGCACATACACTAGTAAATCAAGAATATGATATATTCCTTAATCAAATCCAAAAACAGGATCTTGAGAAAAACTTCGAGAAAATGAAGTTAGAAACTTCAAAAATTATAAAAAAAGAACCAAGCCCCTCAATAGTAGTACAAGAAAGTAGTCAAAAGAAGGTAGAACCTGAACCTTTACAAGAAGAGGAAAGAAATATAAACCCTTTCATAGAAATCATTAGAAAGGAGGATACAATCCAACCAGTAAAACAAGTTCAGACTAGTATATATAGCAATTATATTACTGTAGGTCTGAAATTTCTCAACTATAAGAAATACCATCTACATGCTTTTGTAGACAATGGTTCAGGATATAGCTTAGCAAAGAAATATGCTATTCCTGAAGAATATTGGGAAAAGTCTGATAAGACAGTTACTGGGATTGGAATGGGAGATAACGAGTTCACAATGAGTTACGTAGCCAGTCAAAATCTCGTTAGGTGGAGGAACTTTTACGTTCCAAAGAATTTGGCAAAGTGAAGCCCAAGGGGCCGATATGCTGATAGGAAATGATTTCCTACTTCAGCAAAGAATAATACAAACTCTCGAAATGATCGAGTTTGAAAAGAATAACAAGTTATACTGGGAATCCAGATTACTAGATGCAGTCAGCATTGCAAGTAAAGGATTCACAGAGCAATATCAGAAGTCGCGAGCCAAGCGTGGTGATCATAAACCACCTTTTGAACCGGTTATGCAACCGGTATTAGCATTTCAAGAACACCAGGAGATTGTGCAAAACGAAGCAACAACTTCGGAAGATTCAGAATCAGAAGAAGAACCTCAAGATTCAGACAGCTCGGATGGAGAAGAAGAATTCATCTGAGAACACAATCTAAAAGTATACATTAATAAAATAGAGCAAAAGAAAATCTCAAAACTCGTTGAGATAGAAAATCTACTGAAACCCATAATCAGTGAAGATCTCCAACTATACTGGGAAAGAGACCCGGTATACTGTCAGCTAAAAATGCATGATGCCAATGCAATATGCCATGTCAAAGCCATACCCCATTATTGAGATGAAGATCGAAAAGAAATGGAAAACCAAATTCAAGAATTGCTTGAAAAGAAATTAATTAGACCCTCAGATAGCCCTCATCATGCTCCAGCATTTTTTGTTAGAAACCATGCAGAGCAATTAAGAGGAAAAACAAGAATGGTCATAGACTATAGAGACGTCAACAAGAAAACTATCAAAGATGGTTATCAGATTGCTCAAGTAAGAGTCTTGATAAATAGACTAAAAGGAGCAAAGATATTCTCAAAGTTCGATGCAAAATCAGGCTTTTGGCAAGTAAGAATGCACCAGGATTCCATAGCCTTAACAGCCTTTGGAACTCCTCAAGGACATTACGAATGGCTTGTAATGCCGTTTGGACTTAAGCAAGCTCCATCTATCTTCCAAAGAAAGATGGATAATATATTTAAGCCATACTCAGATTTCTATATAGTTTACATTGATGACATTCTTGTCTTCTCTAAAACTATGAATGAACACCTGAAGCATCTTGAGTAAATTTGCAAGCTCATAGTTCAGAAAGGAATCATCCTTGGACAAAAGAAAAATTCATCTTATAAAAGGAGAAATTGACTTCCTTGGCATACACGTCAAGGATAGAGAAATTCGTCTTCAAGAACATATAGTAAAGAAAATAAGCCAATTCCCTGACAATATTCCAGATGCAAAGTCTCTACAGAGATTTTTGGGAGTTGTTAACTTTGCGAGAGATTTTATTCCTCAAGTGAGTGGTCTCACTGCTCTTCTCTCTCCAAAGACAAGCACGAAAAAGAAATGGTCATTTACAACGGATGATAGCAACACCGTTAAGAAAATTAAAGAACTCACAAAAAACCTCCCCCCTTTGCAGTTACCTGAAGAAGGTGACCTGATTATTTTGCAAACGGATGCAAATGATTATTATTGGGCAGGAGTAGTTTTAGCAATACCACCTAATACAAATCAAGAAAAGATCTGTAAATTCCTGTCAGGAAAATTTAATCCTGCAGAATTAAATTATTCCACAGGAGATAAAGAGGTTTTAGCCCTAATTAAATCCATTAAGGGAGCAGAAGCCTTTTTAGAAAACAAGTTTCTTGTCAGAACAGATAATAAGAGAGTAAAAAATTTTAAGAACTATAAGCTTACATATGCAGCTGATAGAGGAAGAGTGCTTAGATGGCAGATGTTTTTATCTCAATATGAATATGATGTTGAAATGATTGCAGGAAACAGGAATTATCTGCCTGACGCTCTCACGAGAGAAATGGCTATGTTCGAAAGAGATGAAGGCCGTAACCCAAGAAGCAGAAGGCCCGAACCAGAACCAGAAATTGAAGAAAGAAGAAGGCCCGATGTCGGAACAAGAACTAGGCCTGAAAACAAAGGATCAAAGGACAAAGCCCTACAAGAGAGATACAGAGATGGAGACAAAACTGTTGGACCATTACATGATGGACCATTACATGATGGACCATGTTACCAATATCTGGTATCATACTCTCCTGCTGGATCCAGTAGCGCCCCTGAAAAAATTCAGCCTGACCCGATAAGAAGAGAAAATGATCCGGAAGATAAGCAATCTTCCCACACAGAAGAAGAAACTGTAAATGAATATCTACAGCATCCTAGAGCTACAGTCACAAACGACTGGTTTCAAAGAAGACAGCCTTATAAGGTAAGATCCACTGACAGGATAGCATCCTTCAGATTACCAGCAATAAAAAGATTGAGAAAGATTTTTAATCATCTTATGAGAATTTATGAAAGACTAGTATTCAGAACCAGCACAAATTTGCAGTTCAATCAGAGAATTATCATGGATAATATCTTAGCAGCATCCCGAGAGAATAATGAAGCACTGGTACTGCAAGCCCTGGAAACTCTAGCCGAGGAATTCTACAGCTACGAGGTAGAAGAAAATGATCAGCATCTCAAAGAAAAGCTGGATATTCAATACCTCGAGAACCCTGAAAATGCTAAAGTCCCACTTTTAGCCCTATCGGAATCCGAATGGTTCAGTTTCCATAATCTCTTAGGAGATTTCAAGAACAGAAAGGCTCTTCCATCAACCTTGCTAGTAGTAGCAGGTCCTTATTATGGAAGATACTTGGTTGATGTTCAAGCAGAACATCCGCAGAAGAACAAATTATGGTTAATTGAGAATGGTTTTGTTCATAACCTTTGGACAAAAACCAACAAAGACCTAGAAGGTCTCCCTGAAGCAATTTACCAGACAGTCAAGAATATTAGACCAGATGGCTGTACTCTGAGATTAAAGTTCATTTCAACTCCTCCTGAATGGACTAGAGAAGAAGGGAGAAAGAGTTATATTTCTCCTTATCATTATGTTAGAATTATCCAGAGTTGTGCCTCTCAAGCACAAAAATGGTCATCAAGCAATGGAAGACCTAATCAGAGTATCCCTTGGATGAAGGCAATGGCGATAATTCATATCCAGAACCTAATCCAGAAGGACGGTGAATCTACCCTTCTGGCCTAAGGAAAAAAGATTATTATTGCCAGTTATAACCATCCACCTCCAGAGCACTGTGATCTGTATAAGGCCCTAGAAAGGCGAGAAATCGATGGTACGTTAGCAACTACCACGTGGATACAGAAATTAGAAAAAGAGCCAGAATTCAAGGATCTGTATGACTCAGATATGGAATCTGAAGAAAATAATGACTCAGGAGCATCTTTTGCTGATGAGGAATTACACAACATCAATAATATGATGGAGTACTAGCCTCCAAAGCATCAGGACAAGAAGCTTTAGGTAAGTGGGATCCATTTAGTGGAAACCAGCTCATATATAAGATAAGTATGTAAAATAAAGTTGCTGCCGACGCATAAGGACAAACTCCTTTAGAAGAGTGGAAGCCAGCTGCTAAGATAAGGATTCCTCCTGTCTGTTTTTCTTAATGGAATTCAATTCCGGTTTGAGATCCGAAGGCTATTTAAGGAGGATGAAAGATCAAAGGAAGGCATTCGAAAATCAAGGAAGAAAGAGAGGTCTGAAGTCAGAGAAGGTTGAGAAATTGTGAAAAGTTTGTGAGTGTAGTAAAATAAGAGTGAATAGTGAGAGTGTGGTTTTTTGCTAGTCATCTGGTGTGGTGTGCTTATTTTTCAAGTAAGTTTGTAATTTAAGTTTAAATTATGCATAGCTAAACAGCTTTTAGCTGTTTACCCAAGAGTGAGGCTCTAGATTATGTATATGAAAGTATGTTTGAGTAAATAAACTTCAGCTGGTGTCCCCCATATCCGTCTTGATTTAAATTTCTGTGTTTATTTAAATTTCTCAAACCCCAAGTGGAGGACTACCTCCTAGGAGTGGTATTTGAGATAGAATTGTCTGTTATTTTCCTACTTTCTGCTTAACTAGAACTTAAGAATTCTTATTTATTTGTTTTACTAGAACTTAAGAAACTTTTCAAAATAAGGCAACAGTGATTCCGCTAGAATAGTAGCCGTTGAGACAAAGAGTCGTTAGGTGAATTTGGCATGATGAAGGTTAGTTCTTAGAATTGATAGGTAATTAGGATCTAGTAAACAAATAGGTAGTGGGTAATTAAGTTTTAGCAAAAAGTAGAAAAAAAAAATTCAATTAGTATTTAACAGAACTAACGGTCAAAGTACCAAAGGTTGGTCAAAATCCAAACATGAGGTACTGATGTGAGATTTTGCAAATATCATGCACCAATCCTTATTAGGAGGAAAAAGTGAAGCACCATTTAAGTGAATTTCCCTGAAACCTAACATGCAATGCCCATTTCCCCACATCGGGTCGGGTCGGGTCATATGTTTATCACCCAATAATAGTCTCGGCATAGCGAAAGCGTAGTTTCAGGGCCGTGGGGCTTTTCACCTCTGCTACTTCCTCCTCGCTCTCTCTCTCTCTCTGAGCTTCTCATCAATATTCTCAGAAAAAAAATAAAAATGAATAGCGCAATGAAAACGGGTCTTCTGAAATCGAAACTGAACTACTCCATTTATGTGAGGAGTGCCCTGTTTCATTCAACCCCTGTATTGGATCGTAAAAGACGCAACAGCTACTGGGAATCATCTGTAAGCCTCTCTCTGTTTTCATCTATGTTTTTATATTTCTGGGTCATTTTCCGTTTTGTTAAAGTTTGATCCTTTTTGGCCAATTGGGTATGCCACGATCGTATGGTTTGAATCTAGAAAATATTTTGCATTGTGTTGGTTACTGTTCTTGTTTGGCTATGAAAATCATGGGGGAGTGGAAAAGTAATGACTTTGTATTGGGAATTTGCTTGAGGAGAACGTGGGTTTCTTAGGTCAGTTTGGTGCATCTGGGTGGAAGATTATATTTTGTCTAACTAAGAATGAATTGGTATGACTTTTCAGCCCAAGTTTAAGGATTTTCTGCATTTTCTCTCCAATGGGTTTAAGTTTTATCGTAAAAGTTCTAGCCTTTTAAAACAAAGTAGAGTTCACCACATTTCTGGCTTATTATCTTCTACATTCAGTAATGTAGACCTCCCACTTTGAGTTGGTTGAAAATGAAGTAAATAATGAAATTGAGTGAACATTCAGTGTTATACATCAGTGTTATTTTGATATAGAATGTGGATACATCTATCTATTGTAATGTAAATTTTCTGGAATATGATTTTCTAGAGACCTTGAATTCTTCTTATTTTTCTGTCCTTTCCCTGTAGTGCTACATTGTGTGGAATGTTAAGAAACTGTGATGCTCTGTTGAAGGGACTCTATACGTTTCTTCAGTGTTGTCAAATTCAAATTTCAAATCCTCATTGTCACTGGGAAGTGTTATATAATGTTTCTATCAGCTTTCTTATTCAATGGTAAACCTGCGGACTGCAATGACAAACTATCAGTCCAGTTATTACTTTTAATTTATAATTGGGAACTGTGATGTAGTCTGTTCATTCAATGGTAAACCTGCGGACTGCAATGACAAACTATCAGTCCAGTCATTACTTTTAATTTATAATTGGGAACTGTGATGTAGTCTGTTCATTCTAAAGACCAGCAGCACATATCAGTAACTATCCTAGGTAGCTTTTATCAAAAAGAACTTTGATACTTGTTAATTTGATAATTCTGGCCAGGTAGTTGATATAGAGATATCCCTAATCAAGACATTTATTACAATAAATTTGCAGCATCCTAATCCTTTTAGTTATGAAACCAAAATCTTCTGTCATCATTCATCTTCTCTAGTAAAGTTAGTTTCCTCTTCTTCTATCTCCATTTTGTATTGTTTGTAACCAGACTAATATCTTGCTATAGTTTTGTCCAGGATTTTGTTTGCTGCTAGTAATATGATATGTATTTCTATACATGTTTTGAGAACTTCTTACATTAAGTAGTGAATCCAGAAATATTAGCATTTTTGTCCAGGGCAAGTGAAGTTACTATTGATCCTAACTGCTTAGATTATAATAGGTGACCGGCTTCATGAACATCATGCAACCAACATAACATCACACACTATGACTTTCTCCCTCGCTCTTAAATCACATAATTGCTGACAGCTCAACCAAGCTGGTCCTAAAAGTCCCTAGCTTCTGTTAACCCGCTCTATGTTATAATGTTGGTTTTCCTCAGTCACTACTTGGACATTTCGTAGGCAGTTAGTAACAGTAGGTTTCATAAAAAAAATTGTGTGAATCTTTCATACATTTCTGATTATCAGGGCATTACAATACCTAATACTATCTTTCTGATAGTGATTGAAAATTATGTCAATTACTTATGACTGCTTATTTCCAGAGAAACCACAACTATTCAAAAAGGTGCAGAAGAATAGATGGAAAACAAACATTATTGCGCAATGTCAATTCTTATGCAGACTTCCTATTTCAGGTTCCTCATTCTTGTTAAAAACTTTTCTCATATTGTAATCAGCAGAATACCTGTTGTTATCGCATTCGTTGTTAAACTTTTAGATTGAGGACAGGGTCAAATCTTGTTCCAGAACTTTTCAATTTTCGATTGTGCTAGATATATTTGAAGTTTCGGCTTTTTTCTTCTTAGTTTGTCTATTCTTGAACATGATTCTACTTTATAGTTTGGCTTCTTTTCATTGCTTTTACTTATCCTTATGGATTTTTCATTTTATTAGAAATTGTCCTGGTCGTTTCTTACTTATGCCTTGATGATTAATTAGTTACTGTTTGCAAACTTCTCATCTTTCTGTTTTTTGATCGTCTTCTGTATATGTTTTGAATGCTGCAGAAATGGCAGAATCCCTATGATTTGAATGAGCCATCTTCAAGTAGAGGCACTTCATGGTTCAAAAAGCAATACTCAGCCAAGGGCCCCAAAAAGAAATGGGGAGGCAGTCAAGGGGCCTCCAGCTGGGGCAGAAGTAAGTACGCATGCAGTAAAAGACATATAGCTAAGACTTCTATGATAACTCAGGCCTTCTCAGTGGTTCCATTAACATCATTCACCAAATCTTAGATGAACACTGCATTATGAAAAAATGTTTTCATGTGGGCTTAAGTGCCCTTTTGGTCAACCAAGACCACTGGATGTACTTTTGTTGGGTTTTTTTTTTTTTTCCTAATGGAGCATCTCTTATATATTTTGGGTTCTCACTAGGTACTTTACATTATTGCATATAATTGATGAATTAATCTCTTGATTACTTTTGCTTCATCCTTGAAGTTGTATATATTCTAAGTGCATTTGGAATACTATGCCAGGAGGTTTCGACTTTTGTGAAGATTATGTAGATGTAGAGACCATTTTCCAGTCCAGGTTTGGTGGGAGTGGATTCTTTTACTGGTCATTCGTCAATGAAGATGATTCACAGCGGAGGAGCTCTTCAAATTACTCTAATCACTCTGGGAAATCTTGGAGCTGGAGACATCGTAATGAAGAACAATACGAATCTGATTCTGACAATTCAGAGTCCGATGAGAGGTTGGCCCTTGGACTGAGTGCTGCAGGCCCTCTGAAACTTGAAGATGTCAAAAATGCGTGAGTTATTTCCACATGTTCACTTGGCCACTCTCATATGCTGGTCTTCCTCATCATCTAATCCTTCCCACTTCTACCATTTTAGATATCGAACCTGTGCACTGAAATGGCATCCAGATCGTCACCAGGGCTGTTCCAAGGTATCGGCACACTCTAACCATATTAAGGATATGAATTGAGTCTTGGCAGATGCGAGGGCCATTAACCAATGCAGGCTTGGTGACCGCCTGACATTGATGTATGTGGCAGTCACTTATGCCGTGCCAACAGCTCTGCCATGTTTAGTTAGTTATATATATATTTTTTTTGAATGGCCATATGTTCTGTTAGTTAAATATGTGTTTTATGTGAATTATTATGAGTAGTAAAGTTAGAGTAATGGCCTTGTTATTTTAGAACTTACAAGTTGTCTTACTTTACCAGTTGTAAGCGAAAATGTCTGGTTATTGTTTGTTACTGACTCAAGTCATTTGCAATTTACTTGTGGTACTGCAGGCTGCAGCAGAGGAAAAATTCAAGCATTGCAGCGCAGCTTATCAATCTTTATGTGATAAATTAGCTATGAACTGAGGATTCTCCAATTCTGCTTGTTTGGTTAAACTGCAGATGTAACATATGGTCGTATTTCAAAGAGGATGTTGTAGTTCTTTTAGGTTTGAACCTCAGAGTCCTGGATGACCTTGAGAATGTTTGGTAGAATTACCTTTAGGATCTCCATAGGGTGACATTACTGAAATTCATAGCGGAAATGTTTAATGAAAGAGCCAGAGAAGAGGGATGCTTGTATGGTTGGCAAAGGGGCAGCAGGCTTAATAATCCTCCAATGGTGGTGGTTGCAAGCGATTTTTGATTGCCGGAAGTAGGAAGGTATACTGTTTCATTTTCTTCTTCTTTTTTGGTTACAAATACTGTTTTATTTTCTAGTAACATTATTGTAATTTTCTTTACATTTGTCAAGGCAATAAAGATTTACTTTTGAGAATTTAACATTTAGATGAGATAATATACTCACCTCTCTCTGGTACTGTATCTTGCTTGAGAAAAAGAACAGATATAAAGATAATTGGAATTGGAGACGTACAACAAGTTTGTTTCCCTCCTCTGAATGCCCTCCTCTGAATGCACAGTATATGTTTTCCTATTCGGTCCATGAGTTGTAATATATTACGAGTATAATCAGAAATACATACATATCAAGATATGTCCTCACCTCATGGGACGTACAACTATTTCTGAATGTACCGTTATCTT
This sequence comes from Potentilla sterilis, assembly GCA_963682095.1. Taxonomy (NCBI): domain Eukaryota; kingdom Viridiplantae; phylum Streptophyta; class Magnoliopsida; order Rosales; family Rosaceae; genus Potentilla; species Potentilla sterilis. The sequence goes on from OY821754.1 coordinate 50,368,019, forward strand.
TTCCTAATACAAGTAAGGGGTAAGGCAGCACATCTTGTTGCTACGGAGGTTCTAATGTTGCCTTACGCGACTCACTGGTGGTTGTTAGAGCCGGAGTGGCTTTCCCTAATCCTAGTTGTGATGTGAGCCTAAGCTCGCACACAATAATAACCCTACAAAATATCGTTAGTAGTATGAGCAAGTAGGGATCGTTCTAAGCCGGGGATTAAGGGTACCTGAGATATGAAAATGTTAGACAAATATATACATATATATACACATAAACGTCACACATGGGGGAATTATATGGATCGGCAGCTTGCTGCCCTAAACCTAAATGACACGAAATTAAAATCCTAATTTACTATATACAAGTGATCATCATCTCTCACACAAAACAGTTCACACAAAAAACTCTTTAACACATAGATTCGCATGCAAGAAGGTAAGGATCAAGTATTTAGCATGTTCAAGACCTAAATTAGTTTCGACACAACTAGAGCCTCCAGCAGTTTTCCAATTGTTAGACTTCTTAATTTCTTAGAAACTACTCCAACGTATGACTTCTAAGGTGATGCTAATCCGGTTTTACACGTTTTAACATTTAAGCATATGAGTCTAAATCGAAGACATGTAAACAAGCAAGGTTGTCAATCATCTTATTTAACATGCAAGTAATCTAAGGTTTTTACCCTAGGTGAGCAACACAAAACAAACTACTCCAACGTATGACTTATTCGTATTACTCGGTTAAATGAAACCTAACATCTAGATTTACATGCTTCCAGCCAATACTAATGCTTCGGTTTATAAGGCACACTTCTTAGATTACTAACCAAATTAAATCCTAAACATGCTTCTAATACTACTGTCCTAATTATCCAAACATACAAAATCCATAAGTTAAAATTACAAAACAACTACATAAACTTCAACAAAATCGGTTCATACAAAAGTTTAGCAAAAACCAAGAATTGAAACAAGTTCTTACAAGACAACCAAACAAAACTAAATACAAAAGCCATAGGGTGAGTGGATCACACTTTAAGAACCTTTGAAGACTCCTCAAACGTGACAAAGTGAGGCTCGGCTGCTGCTCCTTGGTGCTCGGCAAGAACAGGAATCGGCAGAAACCAAGGTGAAGGGTACGGCAATTTGGTAGTGGTGGTGATGGGTTTTGGCTAAGTATTTAGGTGTTGGTGCTTGAGAGACTTGGTAGAGCTTTAGGCTTAGTATTCTATGCTTGAGATGAGATGATTTTCAGAATGAAAAAGTGAGGCTATATATAGAGAGTAGGTGCCGGCAGCCCTTGTTGCACAAGGCAATCACAAAACCTAGTAGGATAGAGTTTTGAAACCTTCCTTTCATAGCTCAATTAGGTTTTCTTGTTCTGATTTTTCTTCAAGGCTTGGGCTTCACATCTTCATAGACTTTAAATGTGGTCTTGACATCTCCAAAAGCTGAGTTTGGTCCATCGGAAAATGCCCAGAACTGGCACCTCTTCAAAGTGGCACTAATCTGCCTTATTTCGGCAGCTTCTCCTAGCTTGATTAGGAGAACTTCTTTCTTCATATTTTTCTTCAATGCCTTAGCTCAGTGTCTTCCTCTTCCCTTCTTTAAGCTTGAACCATCTTCATAAATGCATTTGTGCACCATTTGGTCCATCAAAAACAGAAAGCACAAAAAGGGGGCAGTAGGTTCCTGGAATCGGCAGATTTGATGTTGATGTAGTAACTCCGGCGTATCTCCCTCCTCGGAGCTTCGATTGATGCGATTCCAAGTCTCAGATAAACTAGACACACATAGTTACCTCTATATAAAACAGTTCGATCAAATTCCTTGTGACTCGTCGGGGATGATTTTTCGAAGTTGGGACACAGTCCCAGGAAAATCCTGGAAGTCTCTGGATTGGTTTGCTCGAACTGCTGTTTTGCAGCCATCTTTTGGGTGACTTCCCGAACTCCGATTGATCTGATATTTTAACACAACATTCCTCAGTATATTAATATTAAGCACACCAAATTTCAACAAATTCGGACAAGGATAGATCGCATTTTTACTCATCTCAGAATCACAAAAAAAACAACTTATATTATTTTCCAGATTTCTCAAACGTAGTCATTTTTCGGATTCTAAAGCTCATTTGATAAAAACTCTACCAAATTGACACTAAACTAAATTATGAGTCAATCTTAGATAAATAAGGGTTAAACAAAGCATAAACGAGGGTAAAAACACATTAATATCATCGCACATTGTGCTCCTATCAAGTTGCTGATGTTAATAGTTAATTCTTTGTTAGTCAGATGCATGATACTGTTTTTCTATGTTGGAGAGGTTTAATACGCCTATCCATGTCGTGACTCGAACTCAGGATCTAATAATCTACTTAGATAATGATGCTCTTATCACTTGAGGTATCCTTAATGAATTTGATCTTGCGATCTAACAAAAAATAAAGGGGTTTTTAACCATAACTACAATTTTGTGTTAATATTTTTCAGTAACAAAATTGTTTTTTAAAATTACCACTAGCAAGTTTTCATCCAAAACTAACAGAATCCGTTAACTCATAAATTACAAAATTACCCTAAAAAATACCCCCTTCAAAAAATATGTACTTCTAATACTACTGAGTCTCAGAAATCAATACCACTGAGCCTCAGAAACCAACCTCCTCTGTCCTCTGCCGCGCTTCTAATGTCACTGAGACTCAGAGAATCAACTTCAGCAGTCTCCGCCGCGCTTTTAATGTCACTGAGCCTCAGAAATCAACATCTGTCGTCCTCCGCCGCGCTTCTAATGCCACTGAACCTCAGAAATCAACATCTGTCATCCTCCGCCGTGCTTCTAATGCCACTGGGCCTCAGAAATCAACATTTGTCGTCCTCCGCCGCGTTTTTAATGCCACTGAGCCTCAGAAATCAACCTCCGCCGTCCTCCACCGCGCTTCTAATGCTACTGAGCCTCAGAAAATCAAGATCCGTCGTCCTCCGCCACGCTTCCAATGCAACTGAGCCTTATAAATCAACCTTCGCCATCCTCCGCCGCGCTTCCAATGCAGCTGAGCCTAAGAAATTAACTTCCGTCGTCCTCCGCCGCGCTTCCAATACAACTGAGCCTTAGAAATCAACCTTCATATACTCCATCTGATTTCTCCGGCTAGATCTGCTCGACAACCACCATCAGAGATCGAATTTTAACAAAATTGTTTGATTGAAAATAAAATTTCAAAAAGAGGGAGGAAAAAGCCACGAGGAGGTGTGATTCCCACCCACGCGGAGTCCCATTGATTTGTTAATTACTAACCACACCCTTTTTGAGACCTTTGCAGGCTTCGTATCATACCACACCCCTGAATCCATACTTCAATCTACATTCTTTGTGAAACTGAAACCTACATCAAGATGGGTATGAGGATTCAACACTGCCGTCCCAGGAGGTGGTGAGGAAGGACTCGCGGCGGGCGCGTGGGGTTGTAGTCGGCGGAGGAGACCTCGCGCGTATGCTCGTGGAGGGAGCTGAGGGTGTTGGAGGAAGGGGGGAGGGCGAGGTCGTAGAGCTTGACGGAGCCATCGGTGGCAGCGGCGACGAGGAGGGAGTCGTGGGACTCGGACCAGGCGAGGTCATAGACGCCGTCGGCGGTGTCGAAGGAGACGAGCTCGGTGACGGGGTGAGGTCAGGGGAGAGATCGGGTTCTAGATTGAGTTTTTAATATATAAAGGATGACATTTTTGTGATTTTTGGAACTTTGAGGAGCAATGAAAATGCGGTTTTAAAATGGAATGTGAATCTGTTAATTTGGTGTTGATGGTATATAAATTTTAGATTTTACTATTGATAAATATTGTCACAATATTATAATTATGGATAATTTCTTAAAAAATAAAAGAGTTTTTTACCCAAAACTACAATTTTGTGTTAGTATTTACCAGTAGCAAGATTGACTTTTAAAATTACCACTAGCAAGTTTTCATCCAAAACTAACAGAATCAGTTAACTCGTAAATTACAATATTACCCTCAACAATGCTCCCTTCAGAAAATATGTACATCTAGTGCTAGTGTGCTACTGACCCTCAAAACTTTACCTTCGCTGCGATTCTAATGTTACTGACTCTCAGATACTTTATCTCCGTCGTGATTCCAATGTTACTGACCCTCAGAAACTTTACCTCCGCCGCGATTCTAATGTTACTGACCCTCAAAATCTTTATTACCTCTGCCATCCTCCGCTGCGATTCTAATACTACTGACCCTCAGTTGTTTCAACAAATTAATTTCAATAATTTAAAGCATAAAACAAAGATCGGTAGCAATAGTAAGATCTAATATCGAGTGAGTCCTCAAGTAGGCATAAAACTATTGACCCTCAATGGACTACTGACACTCAATAAGGTAATACCCATTCACAGATTTTTTTTATTTATGCTATCATAATTTTTTGTTCACACAAAAATTGCTAATATTCTATCTACATCAACAACACATTTCAACCAAGACAAAAAATCAAATTCTTCTACCTGCAGAATCCAAACCCTCATAAACAAATTTCAATTAGATTATTGTTGCTGACCCGAGCTCCAGTACCACCGTTCTGCCTCACCGACCCGAGCTCTAGCTCCAGCACGAGATGCCTCCAACCCTAAACCCTCCGTCGCGCACAGATCGGGCACGCCATAATCATAGATCGGGGATCGAGCACGCCTCGGTTGGCTAGGCGGACGACGACGAAGCGGAGGAGGCGGAGCTGGTTGAGGAGTCGTAAGGAGTAGGGAGTCGTCAGCGATGAAGCGGAGGATGCGGACGGAGACGAAGTGGAGGAGGCGGACGGCGACAAAGCGGAGGAGGCGGACCTGGCTGAGGCAGACGTTGAAGTCAAAGGCGGACCTGGCTGAGGCGGTCGTCGAAGACGGAGGCGGCGGGTTCTTGGGTTAGGTCAGATGGGGGGGTCGGTGGCTCCAAGTGAAGGCGGCGGTGGAGGCGCAATTGAGGAGGTGGTTGTCGTCTTGGGAGAAGGCAGAGAGGGAGAGGGAGAGGGCGGAGAGAGAGGAGAGGATGAAGGAGGGTGACGTTAGGGTTAGACTGAAAATGATAGTATATATAGGATGACATTATTGTGATTTTTGACCTTTTTTTGGGTAGTTATGTTTTATGTTTGGATTGACTGACTTCTGTTATTGTTAATTTTTGGAGTGCATGGTATAAAAAAAAAATAGGGTTTGCTATTGGTAAATAGAAATACCAAATTGTAGTTATCGGTAATTATGTAAAAATAAAATACAAAATAATGATATAGAGTATAGAATACTAATCGTACGATTTATTTAATTTTTTTTTTTTTTTTTGAGAATGACCCTAAATCGAAGACTTATTAATATAAGGTGAATAATTCTGGAGCGAATTAATTTCAGTTTACCTACTTGAACTTTGGCTCAATCATCATTTCAGTCCCTATACTTTTGATTTCATCAGCTACACCCCTGTGCTTTCCTAAATTAATCAACTGATACTAATTTTGTAATTTCGTCCAAATAATCTATCAATACCAAAGGCTTTTTGGTACAGTTTCCCTACATTAATGCACCGTTACCATATTACGATTATAAATAAGGCTAAACAATTCATATAATCAAGTTGAACAATAGAAAACAAATCATATATGGTGATTTGTTTTTGTTTTACCATATATGATTTATTTTTGTTTATTTTCTATTGTTCAACTTGATTATATGATTTGTTTAGCTTCATTTATAATCGTAATATGGTAACGGTGCATTAATGTAGGGAAAAGATACAAAAAAACCTTTGGTATTGATAGATCGTTTGTACGGAATTTACAAAATTAGTATTAGTTGATTACTTTATAAAGTACAGGGGTGTAGTTGATGAAATCAAAAGTATAGGGACTGAAGTGATGATTCAACCAAAATTTAAGTAGGTAAACTGAAATTAATTCTTCTAGAGCAAATAGACCGAGTAAACGAGGGACACAACACAGTCTGAGAGCTGGACAAAACAAAAGCGATAGCATCTAAACAAAACCCGACACTCTCTGTTTCTGAATCCCTTTCGATTTCTGTTTCTACAGCATATCTCGGTATCAAAATCCCAGATTGTAAATCATATAATGCTCAAAACCATACAGATCTTGGGCTGTTCATCTGCCTTGGTTAAGCCCCAAACTACTATAACCACTTGTTGTAGGCTCTCCTTCATTTCTTCCATCTCCACCAAACCATCATCGAGACCAACCCATTTTTTATTTCCGGCACACTCGGCTCACCGGACGCGTTTCCGAGCTTTCAGTATGTCCTCGGCTCATTCCGGGTCAAACCCAGCTGCCCCTTCTTCTTCATCGACTGTGGTTCAGTCAGTTGTAAGAGCCTTTTCTTGTTTGTTCAATTTCAGTGGTAATGGGTTTGAATGCTTGATTGGCTATAGTGGATTATTGTTGTTGTCTTGAGTAATGGGGAACTGGGTTTGTGCTATCTAATGAGGTTGAATGAGTTTGTTTTGTTTTCTTTGTAATTGGGGAGCTTTTGGTTGAGAACTCTTCATTGCAGATTTGAGGTGTGGGATACATTTCAATTTTAAAAAAATGAGTAGTGAATTTTTATTTTCTTTTCTAGTTTTCTTAATCAAGTCTTCATCTACGTGCTTTCCATAAAGAGTAACTGTTCTGGCCATTGAACACCATCATGCAACTTTATATACAAGTCTAGCGGTCACTTGTTATACTTATAGCACTCTAGAAACACAATTTACCTAACATACTCTTAGGCTATAATACACATTAAGCGTTTGAATTTTGTTTAATGTATCATGTGTTACTATTCTTTACAAGTTTGGTTTCTATTACTGTGAAGGGCAATGCTCGTAAGATCAAATTCTGCCAGTGGTGTGGTGGTGCAACAAAGCATGAGGTACCTGATGGAGAGGAGAAAATAAGAGCTATTTGCACAGTTTGTGAGAGGATTGCTTATGAAAATCCTAAAATGGTATGCTGTTCAAACTACAGTTTAATTTTCTGTAGAAATGTAATTCAGTTGTGCAAGTGCCAATCCAGGAATAATTTATTATTTCTTTGTTTGCTTGGAATCTTCAGTGGGTGTGCACCTAAATGCAGTATCAATGTCAGAGACTGTTTATTGGGATCTACATTAGTGCGAGTATCAGTGAAAGAATCTCATAGATGACATTCAGAGACTATCATTTTGCTTTTGTCTCCATGTACCTACTTGGTAGTTAAACTATTAGGGTTAAGGTAGATGGTAGGATATCGTGTAGTAATTTTGTGGTAACTTTAATCTATGTCCAGTTCCATGTGTGATTTCTTGTCGCTTGAGATTTATATAACATCATATGCATTCAAATTTGATTTATTTATTTTATTCTTTTTTTTTTTATCACTACATATTCTTTGGAATGTTAAAACTACAAGCTTTTGTTGATTCTGATATGGTGGAAAATTGAGTTTAACTACATTCCTTCACTTAACTGATTAACTTTAGAATTTTCCTTTCAAAAGATACTCCAGTTTTCCACTCAGCATTACTTCTTGGGATCTTATACTGTAACTGATATTGAATGGATGTTGGCCTTCCCTTACATATTATTGTCGTAAGTTAAATTGTTATCAATCTTGTGGTCTGCTTCCTTTTCCGTGTCTCTTAAATGTTAAAATCTAGAAGAAACTAATTATAATTTAAACAGAGGGAAATTTTTTTATATGCACAATTGCACAGTGAAGTTCAAAATCTTATGCCAATTTATGTTTTGGGCAATATTAAGAGTTGTCCTATGCACATTTGAGTAGTTTGTAATGTAACATCAATTTTGATATTGTCTGCTCAACTGATGTTTATAGGTTGTGGGATGTCTGATTGAGCATGATAACATGGTTCTACTTTGCAAGAGGAACATTCAACCCTCATATGGTCTTTGGTATGTCTGTTAACGAATAAAGTAATTATTTTGGAAGGGCCAACTGATTTGGGCATTTTTGTTATAGAATTTGTATCTAAGCAATGTGGGGTATTAGCAAATTCTTGTTATGATAAATGTACCATCATGTAGTTGAGGTTTGTCATCATAGCAATTGTGGGGTATTGTCATTTAGGACTCTTCCAGCAGGTTACCTAGAAATTGGGGAATCAGCTGCAGAAGGAGCAATCAGGGAAACCTGGGAAGAAGCATGCGCGGAAGTTGAAGTTGTATCACCTTTTGCTCAATTGGACATCCCTCTAATTGGTCAGGTACGTGGGGAGCTTCTCTTTATTACATTACATAGAATTTATTTGTTCTCTTTCAAGATGTTGTACAATTGGTAAAGATTCTTTTTTTGTTTCTTTGAGCAGATTTACGTAATTTTCTTAGCAAGGCTGAAGAAAGGCCAGTTTTCACCAGGTCCAGAATCATCAGAATGCCGACTGTTTGCACTTGATGATATACCATTTGATTCTCTGTCATTCTCATCAATGGTAGTTACTTTAAAATTGGTATGGATATCCTCTTTCAAATGCTGTGACCTACAACATCTTTTCAATTACTAGACATTAATTTCTGTCACAGTTTCCTATCTCTTATGGGCTTATGGCTGCAGTATATTGAAGATGTGAAGGCCGGGAAACTTAAGTTCCACTATGGAACCATTAATAAAAGGTATGTTCAGTTATATAATTTTCCAGGTAAAAAAGAGTAAATGCTTGCAGTTTCTGTTGTTCTACAGATAAATGTTGCCAAGATAAAGGAAACATTTCTAGAATTGCACTATACATTGTTATGTAGTTCAAATTGATTGATTTAAATCTGCGAATGCTGAAATCAAGTGCTATTGTATGCTTCAATTTTGATGTTTATTTTCAGGCCTGGTACAAGTCCGTCTGACATTAATGCCTATACTTTGGATTATCATCTGCAGTCCTGACAAGATGGTAAGTTTGTACTCATTTATGTTTTTGTATACCCTTCCCCACCCTACTAGCAGTATGTTGGTGTAAGTAGTTTGTAACACCATTTGATGCCTGGAAGTATGGAATAATGGGTTAGTGTGCTCCTTTGAATCCATCCTATGGTTATGGATGGGGCCGTGTAGTGTTGTAGCCTACATAAGTTTCCTTGTGTGTTTGTAAAGTCATATACCTCAATTTCATCTCTTGTACTTTTCTATGATAAACCCCCATCTTTGATTTTCATAATGTCCTTGTTTGCAGTTTTCCAAACCCAGCTGGTCTGATAATTGGACTTGAAACTTTAAGCACATTGGTGAAGTCGGGGGGTGTAATCTTCGATGAGAAATGGGATTCAGTATCTCCAACTCCAGAATCTGTTGTATAGGTCCAATTCCTCGGCATAGTGCCAGTGAATCAGCCAGAAAGTTGATGTGCATAATTTCAACTCCTGAACAGGATGGTTCTTCTTATCCCAGTTGCCTGCCAAATTCCCGCTGCTCATGTAGAGAACCAAATTGTAATAACATGAACAACAATTCGAAGATCAATGGAATTCTTCTCCATCAGCTTTTAGTTATTTGTTTGTACAGAACATTAGGGGGTCGGGATTCCTTATCTTAATTTTCCCATTCAAGCTGATCTTTTTTTTGTTCTGCCAAAGAGCTCTCTTAACAGTTTTTCTAAAATTTATGCAGTTTGCTGCACAGCTAAAAGTAAATATTTTGCTTGTACAGAAAAATACAAATCCGCCTAGTCATGGTAGCCGTCTGCCCTAGCAGCGCCTAGCGCTTTTTAGAACCTTGATATTTTTTTAATCCATGCTTCAACTCTGTCAAATTCCCTATTTAAATCTCAAAAATCTATACATTTCTTCCTTATTTTTATTTAGAGAAGGCTGTTAGATTTACATAACCTTGTTATTCTTTCCTCACATTCCCCCTATTTGAGAGATGGTTATAGCTATAGGGAATCTGTTAAGAGCAAACAATAATTATAAATTTAAATAGAACAAAATTTCGAATAAGAGAAAGCTGTAGGAGACTTGGAGTTGACTCTTACATATCCCCCATATATCATTGTCATAAACTCAAGTCCTTAACTCTTTAACTCCATGTTGTAATGACTATATGAGCATGTCTACAATAGGCTAAATTCACTTCAACATAAAGATAGATTGTTTTTTTTTTTTTTTGGAGAACATAGAGATAGATTAGTTCAATATAAAGATAGAATAATCTCATACTACTTTACTGATGATGATGAAGGAAGTCCGTCCACTTGTAGCTCAAATTTAGTTTACTTGACGTCTTAACTAGGGGTGGGCACGGGTCGGGTCGGGCTCAAAATTTGTGTAATCCGACCCAAAACCCGAAAAAATCGGTTTAGGTCGGTTCAGACTTTCTGTCACATCCCGAACCCAATTTAACTGAATTATGAGTATTGGAATTTCGTACGCTTTATTTTAATTGTCACGCGATGTCGGAAGTATATTCGGAGGTTAAAATTGGAAAATGTTTTAAGTTTTAATAGGAGGGAAAGTTGACTTGGTGATCCGTTAAAATTTTTGAAAAGTTTTCTTCATGAAAGATGTAGAGCACGACGATACGAGTTCGTAGACACGCGGCACACTTGAAACGGACGTCGTAGGAAGAAGTTATGACCTGTAGAAGTTATTTTACTGTTTCAGAAAGTTTACTATAAAAAGGGGGATTTTTCGGGAAAAGGAGGAGGTTTTCCATTTTTGGAAATTTAATGTTACTGTAGCAAAATTACTGTTCAACCCCTCCCCCGATCCGGTTACTGTTCATCATTGAACTTCGTCCCGATCTCCGTCGTCCGGCCACGGCGTCACGTGCGCCACCCCGCATCGGGCTTAGCTTCCTCTCCTCTTTCGATCGAGCTATGGCGCAGCTCGAGGGAGTGACGGTGAGCGGCGTGGCGAGGTGGGGAAGTTTCGCCGCCGTGGGCGGCGGCGCTGCAGGCGACGCCCGGGGGTGCGCCACCCACCGTTCGGCAGGGTTTCTCATGGCGGTCCATTCTGGCGTGGTGGCGACGGCCACTTCAGGCCGAGGCGAGCGGATCGAAGCCGAGAAAAATCGACCCCAATCGGGTCAACCCGACCCGTTTCCAGCACCCAGACCCGATCCGCCCCAGCCCAGACCCGACCCGGCCCGCGTTGACCGACCCGGCCCAAGTTGATCGTTGACCTTGACCGGAGTTGACCGTTGACCGGTCTTTGGCATTGACCGTTGACCGAGACTGGACGTTGACCGTTGACCGGTCTTTGGCGTTGACCGTTGACCGAGACTGGACGTTGACCGTTGACTGATCGTTCACCGGGTTGACCCGGTTCCGGAACTGCGGCGATTTGATCTGACGCGATCCTGCAGCGGTCCGACTCGATCTCGAATGGATATTTACCATTTTTGGTAAATTAAGGTGAGTAAACCTCCTTGTATTATTATTAACTATGAGTGTAAACGTTAGTATAACTATCGTTATATTTAGAATGCTTTATATGGAAAATTGGGTATTTAGCGAGTAGAATTTATTAACAAAATTAGCGATCAAGGAATTGATCGAACTTTGTTCCCAGTGGGTGGGTGATGGCGGTTTGGGAGCAAAGTAAATTTTATTTGGTTTTGGGTTACTTAGGAGCTGTTTCGGAAGTTTCCGAGGGAAATTTCCGGGACGGGTCCTCTCACTTTCTGAGCTTTGGGGACTGACCAAAACCCGTTCGGGTCGGGTTCGGGTTTTTTTCGGGCTTTGGATGAGACGAGGCGAGGCTGAGGTGAGGCTGAGGCAATCTTCACTCTTCAGGCAGAAAGTCGCAGACTCGCAAAGGACGAAGGGTGATAGCCTGATGCGGCTGAGGTATGAGGAAGTGAGGCGCATGATTCCTAGGGCTGATCGAACTGTCGAAGACTCGAAGGAGTCGAAGGGGAAGAAGGGATCAGCACTGATGCGGCTGAGGTCTGAGGAAGTGAGGCGCAGGATTCGTAGGGTTGTGTTTTTTTTTTTTTCAATTAATTATGGACCAATCAACTCATGACGCATGTCATTACATATAAGTATTGGGCCGATTCGGGCTTTCGGGCCAAGAAAAATACAGAGTCCGAGTCCGACTCGATTTTCTTATTTAAGTTCGGGCCCAAATTCGATCCGGACTATTAACATAAAGGGACCGGGCCGTTTCGGACTTTTCGGTCCCTCGGACCAAAACACCCAGCCCTAGTCTTAACTTAACAGTAAAACAACCCTGGTAAAACACAGATTTGTTGGAACAAGTATCTGCTTCTACTCCTGAAGACACTTTTACTTGACTTTATGTCTTGGAGTCTTGTCCTTCCTCCCCTAACTTTCCAAATTGGGATATCCCAAAATATATTTATGTGAATATCAGACTCGAAAGTCCAAACCTAGGCGAAACTCCAACTCTACGATCGACATACTCCTCAATGGAAAAGAGCAACTCCTTCAAAGCAGGCCCTCAAAGTCCATGGAGCTCCGACTTCAAACTCGGCGCCACCGATCGGCGACTCGCCTTTTCCCGCCAAACCTCCATCAATCTCAACGACTCGTCGTCCATTACGACGCCGTTTCTCTCCCGCAGCGTCTCCAGCATCGACGTCCCTCCCGCCGATGAAAACAACAAGCTTTTCGCCGAGCCAACAGTCTCCGCCGAGAAACTTACCTTTCTGACCATATTCGAATCCGTCTTTCGGATCCTCAGGTCTGGAAATCGCTACATGAAGCGGTTGTTTCTCTTGATCTCGCTCAACGTGGCGTACTCGACGGCCGAGCTCTGTATCGGACTCTTCACCGGACGTGTAGGTTCGTAGAGATTGTGATTGAATCGTTGTATAACTTGTATTATGTGATAAAGTTGTACTTGGTTTGATTTTGCTGTGTTGTTGTGTGTTTCAGGTTTGGTGTCGGATGCATTTCACTTGACTTTCGGGTGTGGATTGCTGACCTTTTCGCTGTTCGCTATGGCAGCGTCTCGAAAGAAGCCTGATGGAATTTACACTTATGGGTGAGGATTTGTTGTGTGTCTATATTACTGGAAATGGTGGATTGTTTTTGTGGATAGGTATGGGGGTTGTTTTGGGTTTGAGAATAATGTTGTGGGTTGCGTTTTGGTTTTGATTGTTTGAATCAGGTACAAGAGGCTTGAAGTTCTGTCGGCTTTTACCAATGCTGTAAGTATTTCACATTCCTTTTCTCTTGTTTCCCACTTATAATTCTGGAAACATTGTTTTTGCATGGTAAGCTGTGTAGTTTTTCTAGTTTAGGTAATGACGCCTTTGTTATTAGTATTTGGATGATTGATTGGATTAGTTTTTACTCCTGTCTGGGATGGCTATTTAGTGTTGTACGCACTCCTTTTATAGGCATTTTCTCAGTTATTAAGGTTGTTAGTATAATCTCTTAACTACCAATAGTTTCTAAAATATCTTTACTTGCAACGCAGTCGCCATATATTTAACTTGATTTAGATGTTTTCCTGGTCATATATTTGATAGAAGCTTTTTTTTTTTTTTTTATCCGCATTTGTTTTCACCTTTTGAGCTCTTTAAGATCTTATCTTGGCTGTATTGGAAGAGATTCACATTCTCTTTTGGTTATAAGTAATGAATAACTTCTCTTCCATCCATCCTCGGCTAATATGTGGACTTTGTTTTGATTCTGCTGCACATGTAGACAGCTGTTTCTTTTGTTTATGTCGTTCTCCTTGGCTGTTGAAGCACTTCACGCATTCATACAGGATGAATCTGAACACAAGTAAGCTGGTCATCCGAACCATAATGATCTGATATTTTACTGCATCTTGATGTACTTGTTCCACTGAAAAAATATGTGTGTTCCAATTTTGTGCCAATTGGACTAAATTCTTCATGAAGCTGTTGTATTTTTCCATAGATACTTAATATTTCTCGTGTCATCATTTCGGTTTCTTTCAGTTTATTTTGAACTTTGCATTTCATTGGACTCCAGATATCTGTTCTTAGTATCCATCGTATCATCTGAGATCTGTCCTAAAGTGATTATTTGTCTAGCTGAAAATTCCAACTTACAATTGCGATCTGTTAGCAAGTTTAAATTTAATTATATGCCTGTATGGTCTTAGTCTTTTGGGACACAACATAAAGCCGTTTTGTCTTTTTTGCAAAAGCCTTTCTAGATTCACGTGTTTGGTATCTATCTGTAACTGAAACTGAGGCGTGTGACATTGACTAGGGACTTGTGCAGATGCTTTTATGTGCTTGGTCATTTTGTGGGCTAATCTATGTATTCATCATCTTCACTGTATATGTAAACATCAGTTGATGAAATTTCATGCTGGAATTCCTTTGCTTCTTTATTGATTCTAGGATTCCTTCTGATGGATTTATTATCTGTTACTTTTCTACTTATAGGCATTACTTGATTGTTTCGGCGGTGACAAATCTACTGGTGAATCTTATTGGTGTTTGGTTCTTCAGAAATTATGCTCGTATCAATCTTGGTAAGTTTCCAGCTTAGTTTATGTATTTTCTGTGACCCACTTGTGACTTGAATTTTCATGGATTTCGACATAATGGGCTAAGTATATCCTCAGTGCTAGTACATCTAGGTTAAACCTCGGAACAAATGCCTTGATAATTACCTGACATTGGTTGAAAACTTTTGGCTTAGCGTTGTGAAAGTAAACGAATAAGAACTTTGGTTGTGTATCCCTTAATATATCTCAGCCTCAGTGATACATGCTATCATCCAGGGATTGACATTGATACCATCAGTTTTTCTTTATGATACATGCGTGCCTGAATATCCTGATTTAATGATTGGTATATATCATAGCTCAGTTATCACTAATGGAGGGTATGTGATGAGTATGTGTTGAATATCAATAATTTTGTGCACTAAGGAGGTTATGAACATCTGAAGATGAGATGTTTAGTGGATTAGCGGTATCGAAATAGAAAGACCGAGATGTTTTTTCAGAGGAGAAGACCGAGATGTTGATTTTCTCCTCACTGGGGCATTTTGTGTAAAGTTCGAGGGGAAAGTGTGGATCATGTCTTTATGCACTGTGAGGTGGTTACTTTCTTGTGGAAGAAGTTTTTTAGGTTTTTTAGGTTTTTTAGGGAGGCAAGAGTGGACTGGACAACTCCATTAGAGAGGAGTGACTTGCTAAAAGAAAATCCTTCAGCTTTTGGTAAAGGGAAAAAGGCCAGAATCCTTTTGGGGTTGTGGGTTAGCTGGCTGTAGTGTGGGTGGTATGGATGGAAAGAAATAAAAGATTGTTTGAATCCTATGGTGGGGTGGAGAAGGAAGATCTGTTGGAGAGAGTTAAGTTCTGGGCATCGTTATGGGCTTCTACTCTTAAGGATTTTAGGGGGTATAATCTTTCTTCCATCATTCTTAATTGGCAAGCAGTTGTAGTTTAACCGCCAAAAGCGTAAGCTTTGTGTTAGCATCAACAGTTGGGCTGCTAAGCCTCTGTCCTTTGCTGTCTCATTCTTTTTTTTTTTTTTTGTTTTGATTGAACCTTGTCCGCCTTCTCGTACATGTTTTTTGTTTGTTTTAATAAATAGCTGTTTTTTTTTCCCTGTTGTACACTTTCTTATTTATCATACATGTATCTTGCAGTTTACAGGAATGCCGAAGACATGAACAACCACTCAATTTGCCTGCACGTTCTCGCAGATTCCATTCGCAGGTAGAATATGCTCTATTCTTGCGTTCATCTTTCTTGTATTTTGATAGTAATTGCATGTGTTTTCCCCACATGCTCTCTATAGTTCTCTCTCTTACGTAAAGTTCCATCTGAATCTGGTGTATGGAATATGTTTCCCAGTGCAGGGTTGATACTGGCATCCTGGTTTCTGTCTCTTGGGTAAATACTGCTTTCTTTCAACCTATCTCTCTGTGTTTCCTTTGTTGATTTTTCTTCCTCACCTGATCTGTTTCTAAATAGGCAGGGTTCAGAATGCAGAAGTTTTGTGTTTTGGACTAGTTGCAGTTGCAGTCTTTATGCTTGTAATGCCACTTTTTAAAGCAACGGGAGGTATTCTGCTCCAAATGGCACCACCAAATGTTCCAACTTCAGCATTGAGCAAATGCTGGCGACAGGTTGTGTATAAATTATATAAGTCGTTATATTAGTAAATGGATTTTCCAATTTTTAGCACTACTTATTCTATGTTCTTCTTAGATTGCTGCCCATGAAGATGTTTCTGAAGTTTCTCGAGCTCGATTTTGGGAGGTGGTTCCTGGTCATGTAGTTGGCTCACTCTCATTACAGGTAAAGACAATCATCTATCTTCAGTGCATGTAGATGTTTGCAATTTGGCTAAACAGTCTACTATGTACAATTGTTTACATTTTCTGGTAACAATTTTCCATCTTTAGGGGCTGATGATGCTAATTCAAACAGGTCAAGAAAGGGATAGATGATCGCCCAGTTCTTCAATTGGTGCATGGTTTGTACCACGATTTGGGAATACAGGATTTGACCGTGCAAGCTGACCATGTCTGAGATTTTTTGTCTCTGGCGTATGCCTTTGATTTGTTGGTAAAAATGATATTGAATTGGAATCAGAATTGTAGATACTTTTTTTTTTTGGGTAAAGTCTCAGATATAGATTGTTCTCACGTTGTTGTTTTAGATCATGGCATCACCGGTAGAACGTAACTAGATTATATCCTGTAATAGAGAAATTTGGTCGGATACATGTCATTGTCGGATTATTATGGCAAAAGAAAAGTATAATTATAGGATATTTTATTTGAAACGCAACTAATTTCTTCCACAGATAGAATCTAGAAATCATACAACTAATTTCTTCCATATCGTGTACACTGTTGAAGGGTGAATTATAAGTGCTTCACACTGATATATTTCCACTTGCTCTGATAACATTTTTCAGTTTCCAGTCTTCAGCCAGACTCCGTTTTCATTGCATGGGAAGAAAGTAGCCTTAGGGCATCTAAATTTCTCCACATAATTCAATTCTGGAAATGCTGCCTGGAGTTCATTCCAATCCAACTTCAGTTCATTCAAGAACTTCATACGCAATGTCTCAACTGTCCACTTTTCACTCTCATGAACTTGACCTAGACTTTGGAGTTGTCCCCCTCTAATGTAGAGTTTCTTCAGCTTCTTGAGCTTTCCAGGCGCCAACCAACTGGGTGGCGGGTGCTTTCATCTGAGGGTAGCATTGCAAGTCCAATTTCTCGTGTACTCTGAAGTGTTCTGGATGTCTGGTAGCTGTTGTAGCCCCTCGCTTCAAGGTTAGTGACCTTGCCGGAATTCTCCACACATGATTTTGAACTGCATTAGCTTCATTTTCTTTTCTGTTACCTCCTGTCATCCGTTGTGCTTGCTGTTTTCGGTTGTGCTCCGACACTGTTGCTTTCTATGCTTGTCCTGGCTGTTAGCAAGGAAGTTTACTCCACCCCATGCTATTGTTAGCTTTTGAAGTTCACCGAATCCTTGTAAAACAGTGAGCTCTTCTTCCCTGGGAAAATCCTCCCTGCTTGTGTTGATTGTCAATTTTTTCAACTGCTGCAATCCTGACAAATCATGCAGAGTACAAGTGTTATGCTTGTGATTACCAATTATGAGCCCCTTAAGAACTTTGAGTTCTGAGAGCAATGCTATCCCCTTAGGCATACAATCCAGCAAGTAACACTCGGACATGTCCAAGTGTGTGAGCTTCTTAAGCGAGCTTATTTTCTCTGGGAGCACCTCCAGATTGTGACATGCTCCAAGATCCAAGATCTCCAAACAAACAAGCTTGCATAGTGAATCAGGAAGCTCCATGATCCCCGATATTCCTCGGAGGCTAAGAAACCTCAAACGTGTCATAAACATCAACCCTTTCAGGAAATCAATGTCAACTACTTCAATGTGATGCTTAGCCCTGCTGTGCCACCTTCCAAGATAAAGAACCTTCACATTCTTCAACCTGGACCATTCCACTTTGGAAAAATTCGGATAAGACTCATTCACATTGAATATAGTCTGCAGCTTCTCCAATTTTACATCAGGTTTATTTACCAATTCCAGACGAGAACCAGTCACCAAACACGCCCGATAAGACCTCAAAAATTCAGTAGTTGGGCTCCCTTTGTCATCAAAATCGAAGAATCCGACATCTTTGGCCATCCAAATCACTGCAGAACGAATTAGAGGGTGCATTTTAAAACTATGCACGTCTGATCTCCTCTTCTTCTTGACCGGTTCAATGCAGCCCTTAGTTGTTAACTCTTCAAGTATCCCATCAGCAATTTGCTCCACCGTCTTTTCGCCATCAACTAGAGGGTAGAGGAGCTCTTCTCCCACCCACCAATGTAGCAGACGCTTCTTCTTTAGAACCTCATTAGCCGGAAACACAGCGAAACTCAGCAAGCACAGCTTATAAACATCCTGAAAGTCTTTAAAAGACTGGCTTTTATAGAACACCTCACTTGCGTGTAAGCCAAGCAATTGATTGAGACGGTTGGCTGCACCCAAATGAATGCTGGATAGTAGAAACGGATTGGACCTATCCAGCAACAGTTTGTGCGGAGATGGAAGTAGGAGCTTCAGTTTAATGATAACCTCACTAAGCACTCCAAGCTTTGGATTAAATAGCTTTTCAAGCGGCTCGTGGTAGCGGGTCTGCGTTCCTTGGGGCTCCAGAAGCTGGTCCAGTCTGTGCTCTGGTAGCTGGAGAACCTTGAAAAGATCACTAGTGCTTCTTTCAAAGGTGCCAAGTCCTGTGAAAACTTGTTTGATGAAAATGAGGTCTTTGCGAAGCTTTTCGATTTCATTGCAAATTTTCCCTGCCTCATTGTTGTCGGCGTGTGCCTCGGAAAGGTAATGCTTGGCGTCGGAGAGGTGGTCGATGAGTTTGGGAATGAGTTCTTCTCTGACATACTCAATGGTCAAGATCTTGTCCGAGTTTGTATTGGATTTGACGCTAGACAAAGACGCCTCCATCAAGAAAAGATGTTGACTTTTAAGTTGGGGCAAGATTATACTAAACTGAGTCATAATGCATCTGTATATGAGACAAAAAAAAAAAAAAAAAAAAAAACCAACACCAATCATTCATCCAAGGATGCGAGAACTATATATTTGTTGATGGACATGTATAACCAAATTGGTTTTTTCTAAATACCTATTTTCTGTCGATTGTGTATACCACATTCTATGATTTATGCATATACTGTAAACCAAATTCAGTATGTTCACAGATACAGAAGATCATATGCATAACATAAATCATAAGACTTTAAGCTTTAGAGTTTAACTCACCGTCATCGTGAACCATAGCTCATTCCATTGATACAAACCTGAAACACAAAAGTACTAGGAAAGGCCTTCTGTTAGTCACCACAATAAGCTTCTCAATGGACAGAACTTACGCTCTGTCTCGTGGTGATAACATGGATCAATACCATCTATTTATATAGAATCATTAACCCTAAAGAGTCCTCCCATTAAGGATATTTCTTGAGAGTTAAGTCTTCTAATTAGATTCCTGATACAATACTGATTAGTTGTTTTTGATTAGTTGTTTTACTTCTAGACTATCACCAGGATTCCTTACAATAATGATCTAATACACGAAATCATTATTAATTAGATATGGTTTTGTATTTGTTTCCATGTAGAAGTAGATATTGTCATTAAGCATAATTATCATATAATATGTGACAAGTCCGTATTGATCTATACCAAAATTATCATAGAAGTTACACTTTGACAAAAATGCAAAGGTTCTGTACCACAACACAAGCTTCTGTAATCCACATATGTCTATCATGCAGTATTGAAATATATGTTAATGTGTATTGACAAGTAAAAACATATATCAAGTCCTACTTTATGTTCTTAAAACCAGAACTCAAGCAATATTACTGAACACCAATGATCTCACTTTTGCTTGTATGGTAATATCATGCTAAACATGAATGAGATCATCTGATAGCAAGTATATATATGACTAGAACCTTAAAACAATAATTTTCAGAACAATCATAAAACTGCAGCAACACAAAATTCTGAAATACCTCAAACTTTCATTTATAAAACTGTCATTACAAAACTAAGTTGCAATTTGAATTGATATCACAACCAAAAACACAAGAACTCAGAAAATAAAATATTTTTAAGTTTGCTCCTACTGGTCTTAACTCCCACTGAACCTAAGCATCTAACTTTGGAAGAATTCCAATACGTTCTGCATGCTTCTTGAATACTTTTACTGGTAGTGCTTTGGTGAAAGGGTCTGCAAGTTGTGAATTAGTGTCAATGTCTAAAACAGTTACCTCACCATGCTTGACTCTTTATCTAACACTATAATATTTCAAGGCTATGTGTTTTGAGTTGCTGGACCTTTTATTGTTCTTGCTAAAGAACATAGCAGCCTCATTATCACAATATATAACAAGTGCATCAGCCACAATGTGACTCAATACTTTAGTCTGCTCTAGGAAATTTCTAATCCAGAGCCCTTCACACATTGTTTCATATACTGCTATATATTCAGCTTGCATGGTGGAGGTTGTGATAAAGGTTTGCTTCATTGTTTTCCAAGCAACTACTCCACCTGCTAGCATGAACACATAACCACAAGTAGACTTTTTTGAATCTGGAAAATTCCCTGCAAAATCAGAATCTGAGAAACCAACAAGTTTCAGATTCTCAACTCTTCTGTACACAAGCATGTGACTCTTTGTTTTCTGTAAATATCTCAGAACTTTCTTTCCAGCCACCCAATGTTCTGGTCCTGGATTTGACTGAAACCTTGATAGCATCCCAACTGCAAATGCCAAATCTGGTCTGGTACAAACTTGAGCATACATGAGACTTCCAACAAGTCTAGCATATGGTTGTGTTTTCATGTCTTCCTTTTCAGCTTTACTTTGTGGACACTGACCCTTAGTGAGTTTATCACCCTTAGACATGGGAACCTCTCCATTTGAGCACTTTTCTATACTAAATCTTTTAAGAACTTTAGTAATGTAATTCTGCTGAGATAATCCCAATAACTTTTGTGCTATGTCCCTTTTAATTTCTATCCCTAGTACATAGGATGCTTCACCTAAATCTTTCATGTCAAAGTTATTTGACAGAAAGCTCTTGGTATCTTTAAGCAGCTTGAGATTGCTGTTGGCCAAAAGTATATCATCCACATACAGTACTAAGAAGATAAATTGGTTCCCTATTGTTTTTAGATAAATGCACTCGTCCACTAGATTTTCAGTAAAGCCAAAAGAAGAAATTACTGAATTGAATTTCTTGTACTATTGCCTAGAAGCTTGTTTTAGACCATAGATAGATTTTCTTAATCTACAGACTAAGTTCTCATTCCCAGCTTCAATAAATCCTTTAGGTTGCTTCATGTAGATCACCTCCTCAAGCTCTCCATTTAAAAATGCTGCTTTGACATCCATCTGATGCAGCTCCATGTCATAGTGTGCCAGCAATGCCATGATGATTCTGAAAGAGTCTTTACATGAGACTGGAGAAAATGTCTCAGTGTAATCAATACCCTCTTTCTGTGAGAATCATTTTGCCACTAGCCTTGCTTTATGCCTCTCAATATTTTCAGTTGCATCTCTTTTGGTTTTATAAACCCATTTGCAACCTATTGGCTTATGTCTGGGATCAGGTTCAACTAGTTCCCAGACTCCATTCTTCTCCATGGACTCAATCTTAGCTTGCATGGCCTCCTGTCACTTGTCTGAATCTTGACTTGCGGCTGCTTGATTGAAATTTGTTGGATCATTGTCTACTGTACAGTCTTCATTAATGTCTGCTTCAGCTAAGTAGACAATGTAATCACTATCTTCCCCCCCAAATTTTGATTTTCTAGCTCGTTTGGATCTTCTAAGTTTAGGATTGAGATCATTTTGTGGCTCTATAATGTGAGGTTATGCAGCATGTGGTTCTGCTGCAGCTGGTTGCTCATCAATTTACATTTCTTGATCAATTTCTTGATCTTCAGCATTTTGATTTTCTTGAATGATATCATCTGCTATTTCTTCAGTTTCAAAAGGCAAAACATTTTCCCAATCCTCATCAATCACAATTTCTTTAAAATCTAAGGATAAATCCTCATATTCTGTATTGTGAACTTTTTCATTTAAGAATTTGACTTGATGAGTTTCAAAAATTCTAGGCTTATGTTTAGCTGAGTACATTTTATAGCCTTTAGATTTTTCTGGATAACCTATGAAATAGCAGCTTATGGATTTAGGATCAAGCTTGCTAAGGTTTGGATTATAAAGCCGAGCTTCTGCATGACAGCCCCATACATGATAATGGTAAAGACTTGGTTTTCTATCACACCATAATTCAAATGAAGTTTTCTCAATGGTCTTACTAGGTGTTCTGTTGTAAATGTAATTTGCAGTTTTCAAGGCCTCTCCCCATAAGAATTTTGGCAAACCAGTTGTACACATCATACATCTAACCATATTTAGAAGGGTTCTATTCTTTCTCTCTGCAACACCATTCTGTTGTGGATTATAGGGTGTTGTATATTGAGTTTTAATTCCATGCTCTTGAAAATACAAGGCAAATGGACCCTTATGTTGACATTTTTCTGTATATTTTCCATAAAATTCCCCACCTCTATCTGATCTAACTGTTTTGATTTTTCTCTCTAGCTAATTCTCTATCTCAGTCTTGAAGATTTTAAAAGCTTCAAGTGCTTGAGATTTTTCTGATAGTAAAGAAACATAACTGTATCTAGAGAAATCATCAACGAATGTAATGAAATACACATTACCACAGATAGTTTGATGTTTAAATGGACCACATATATCAGTATGTATGAGTTCTAGCAAAATTTGGCTTCTAACTGCAGTCTTCTTTCTTTTATTTGTCATTTTCCCCTTAAAGCATTCCACACAATCATTAATATCAGAAAAATCCAATTCATTTAAGATATTGTTTTTAACCAGAATTTTTAGTCTCTCTTTTGAAACATGGCCGAGTCTTCTATGCAATAAATATGCAGAATTTTCATTTTGTTTGGTTCTTTTAACACCAATCAAGGCATTAGTACTGTTAGTGTTTTCTTTTTCAACAAGAGAAATTTCTTGTTGAGACATAGAACAATTAAGCTGTAAATAATCATTCAATATCACACCAGAACCAATCTGTTTTGAATTTCTAGAAATAGTAATTCTACTATTATCTATCAAAAGTCTACAACCAGCTTTAATTAGCTGAGAAACTGAAACTAAATTCCTTCTAATGGAAGGTACATAATAAACATTATCCAAAAATAAAAAGTTTTCATATCCTAAATCAAGCTTGAGGGTTCCTATGGCTTTGACTCCCACTCGCATTCCATTGCCTACTCTCAGGTTCACCTCATCACTTCTTGGGACTCTTCTCTTTGTGAATCCCTGCAAAGAATTAGTGACGTGAATAGGAGAACCAGAATTTATCCACCATGACTGGGGTTCAACATTTATAAGATTAATTTCTAAAGAAAATATTGTATCAGAAATCATCTTACCCTTTTTAGCTAGCCAAGCCTTATAACATGTACAATCCTTTTTCATGTGCCCTACTCTCTTGCAAAAGTAGTGCTTGTATCTAAATGACCTGTTTTCTTTTGGTCCTGTGGCTGCAGACGCCTTGGTGATGGTTTTGGTAGGCTTGAGTTTGTTTTGAGTCTTTTTCTTTTTAGGCTTCTCAACTAGGTTGACTGTGAGGGACTGGGACTGGTTTTTCTTGATCCTAGATTCCTCATCAACACAGATTGAGATGAGTTCATCTGGGGTCCAGTTTTTCTTTTGAGCATTATAACTTGTTCTGAGATTGTCAAAACTGTTAGGGAGTGTGTTTAGTGCATGATGCACCAACAATTGATCTTTTACTCCCACTAGCATCTCTCTCAGCCTGTTGTTGATGTTAATCAACTCCATTATATGCCCTCTTACACCTCCAGATCCTGTTCCAGAGTACTGTAGGGTATGATACTCTTTGCTCAGCCTAGCTATTTCAGCTTTTTCACTTTCTTTAAACTTAGCTGACACAGCCTTAAGGAAATCAGTAGCTAATTCTGGTTCCTCAACACAACCTCTCACTGATCTAGACATAGAAGTCCTAATCACATTCTTGGCCATCATATTAGATCTCATCCATTTCTTATGGTGAGCTTTGATTGAGGGTTTATCATCTTCTGTTGGGGCATCAGGTTATTCTTCATGAAAGCATAATCCTATGATCTCATGCATACAGATGTAGTTTTCTACATAATCTCTCCAGGCTCTAAAGTTTGAACCAGTAAGCACTAAGACATTGTTGAAGGTCATGTAAGTGTTACCTAAGGAGCAAAAGAAAAAGATTTTATGAGTTTCTCAATTTTTGTAAAGGTTTTAGAGTTTTCAATGTTTTATGAATTAGTTTAAATCAAACAAAACATATCAGAAACATTCACAAAACAAAAACATTCAGAAAACTCAATACATATATACTTGCATTCCTATCAGTCCATATCCATAAAACAATGTTGAGTAACACTTTTGAGCAGAAACTTAGCATACTGTAATTCTTTATCAATAAGCTACACTTGATAAAAACATGTTATTCAAGGAACCAAATCCACATCTTTAGACAGAAGATTATATTCCAAGTATCCTGATTTATTTTTATCAAATATGCATACTGTTGTTTGTATTCTAAAATCATACTTTGACACTTCTTTGGAAGATAAAAAACAATACTTAAAATACAAAACACAACTTTCAGTTTGTTATACCATATGATCTCCTGCAAATATCAATGAAAAATGCTTTGTGCAATATATATCCATTTATATCAACAGAAAATCACAAACTTATTTGAGCTTGAAAACTTGATTTCTATCCAGGTTACCCTTTGTAAGAAAACTAAGCTCTTGTGCCTGTAAAACCTTTTCAATGCATAAATTGTGGGAGACTTTAATGACTACATGCATCATCATCATAGATCACATATTTCAATTCAATTTCATAGAGCATAATCTGTATTGAAATATCATCCAGCCACAAAACAACACAATTACCAACTAATATGCACGCTGAGAGTGCTCTAGGGTTCTTATGCATAATCGTATATAGATATATATATATGCTTGAATTGAAACAAAATTTTCCAGAAAAACCTGTTTTGCTTTTTCCCCAATTTGCTACAGAACACAGCGGAAGCTATAAACTTGATGCAGCAACTATTTCTTGGCTTTCTTGATCCACAGCAATCGGGTTTTGAATCTCATAAGAGACTTAAAAGTCCCCAGCGCTTCCAATCCAGTCTCTGCTCCATCTTCTTACCAAAATTATCCGTTGCATAATGCAACGGGTAATTCTATTTTTGTTCTTGAGGTTTTCGGGTCGGGTCGGGTCGAGACTGGATCCGCGCTTGCTGTGGGTTGGGCCAAGAACTTGTTAACAGGCAAAGCCTGTTAACTCGTAAAGCAAATTTTTTGTTTTTGTTTTTTTTGTTTGAGAAAACCCTAAAACGATTTTGTTATGTAAAACTGAAAATTTTGTGAACTTTTAAAGGCTCTGATACCAATTTGTAAACCAAATTCAGTATGTTCACAGATACAGAAGATCATATGCATAACATAAATCATAAGACTTTAAGCTTTAGAGTTTAACTCACCGTCATCGTGAACCATAGCTCCTTCCATTGATACAAACCTGAAACACAAAAGTACTAGGCAAGGCCTTCTCACTACCAGAAAAAAAAAATTTCCCGACGAAATAAAAAAAAAACGGCCGACGACTTAAAATTTTCGTCGGCTATTCCCCAGAATGGTCGACGATTTTATTTTTTGTCGGTGGAAAAAAAAAAATCGTCAGCCATAGTTTGGGAATGGCCGATGATTTTATTTTTCGTTGGTAAAAAAAAAAATTCGTCGGCCATAGTTTGGGAATGGCCGACGATTTTTTTTTCGTTGGTAAAAAAAAAAATTCGTCGGCTATATTCATATTTTAGTCGACGATTTGGATTTTCGTCGGCCTTTCTCTGAAACATTAGCCGACGAAAAATTTTGAAATTTTGGCCGACGAAATTGGCATTTTCGTCGGCTATGATTTAAAAAAAAAAAACCATATTCCATTTTCTATCACTAACGATAAACCATTGCTTCATCCTTCAAACAGAAAAAAGTCGTGAAATAAGATATGACCAAAATAATGAAATACGTCTACGGTTGAAAAATGACAAGATTCCGATAAAATCTGAGTGTCGAAAGATGCGGTCAAAGGTTTTATTCCTTCGTTTCCCTAATGGTAGCGTTACCTTCGGTAAATATTTTGAGGAAAATTTTTATACGATTAGTTGCATCTCATCGATTTGAAACTATTATTTGTTGAAGGTCAGGCCAAAAAACATCATTTAGACAGTCCAATTACCATTTCTAAGCGTTTAGAGGTTTGACTGACCCGGTTGACCGTTCCGATCGAGCCTTTAACGTTGTCAGATGTAGTTGGATTTTTTTCCATACATGTATTTAATCTTAACGGTGATATCTGACGGTTGGAATAGATTTTGTAAACTTTTAGATTCAAAATCAGAACATATGCATTAATGTTCCTTAACTTGTTTACTAAGTGTGTAAGTGAATGTATAGTTTCAAATAGTTACTATACGTAGACTCTTCAAATGCAAAAATGTTGTGAAATAAGATATGACCGAAATGATAAAATACGTCCACGGTTGAAAATGACAAGATTCCGATAAAATCTGTGTGCCGAATGTTGCGGTAGACTGTTTTTAACTTTCGTTTTCCTATGGGTAGTCTGACGTTCGGTAAATATTTTGAGGAAAATTTTTATACGATTAGTTGTGTCTCATCGATTTGAAACTATTATCTGTTGAAGGTCAGGCCAAAAAAACGTCATTTAGACAGTCCAATTACCATTTCTAAGCGTTTAGAGGTTTGACTGACCCGGTTGACCGTTCCGATCGAGCCTTTAACGTTGTCAGCTGAAGTTGGATTTTTTTCCATACATGTATTTAATTATAACGGTGATATCTGACGGTTGGAATAGATTTTCTAAACTTTTAGATTCAAAATCAGAACATACGCACTAATGTTCCCTAACTTGTTTACTAAGTGTTTAAGTGAATGTATAGTTTCAAATAGTTACTATACGTAGACTCTTCAAATGCAAAAATATTGTGCAATAAGATATGACCGAAATAATGAAATACGTCTACGCTTGAAAAATGACAAGGTTATGATAAAATCTGTGTGCCGAATGTTGCGGTTAACTGTTTTTTACTTTCGTTTTCCTATGGGTAGCCTGACGTTCGTTAAATCAATTTTGTAAATTTTTTATATGATTAGTTGCGCCTCATTGATTTGAAACTATTATCTGTTGAAGGTGATGCCAGAAACTGATGTAGGAAGGATGACAACAAACATTGAAGAGCAGATTGACCGTTGCAAGTCAAAATCCGGTTTACTGCAAATTTGGCGCCCGGCGTCCGAATGACGATTGTGATACCATTCCGGAAAGGGAACGACGCCAGCTTTGCCACGATGTGTGGGCCTTTTCGGGCTTTCGAGTTCGTTTAAGGCCTCAAAACGGTAATTTAATATGTTTTCAAAATTTAAGTTTTCTAATTTGTTTTGGATTCGTTTTGTTTTAATTCCTTGGGCTTTTAAGTTTCCTTGTTAGTTGCCCTAGGGTGGGTCTTTTCAGTATTTAATCATATTTTATCAAAACCCTAAGAGTTTTCTCTTGATTCCTGGTGGATTCCAGACCTGTTCTTTAGAGTACAACGTTGATTGTACTCTCCATTCATTGAGGGTTCGACGTTGATCAACCCTTCCACACTTCTAATGCGTCAGAAACCGTCGTTTAACTAGACTAATTTCTGTTTTTAAGCGTTTAGAGGTTTGACTTAGTGGTTTGACCTATAGTTTAGCCGATAAAAATTATATTTCGTCGGCTAAACTCTTGCGATCCGCGCCTTTTTGTTATCTGAACTCGATGACCCGTCTGTCGACTTTCCTTTTCTCCTCACCGAAATCAGGAGGTTAGGGTCCTCAAATGGCTGCTGTTGGTATGCCTCCGCAACACTCACGTACTGAGGCATATCAGGCCATATGGGCACACCACGATAGTCGACCTCCGGTATCGCAGGAATGTTGTACGGGAGGAAGAGCTGATTTGGGAGAGTAGGACCCTCAGTCGAGTCAGCAGCAGACGTCGTCGGACTCGTCATCGGCTCCCGATGAACCTCAGGCATACGAACCTGAGGAACGTCTGCAGCTATCTCGTCCTGAAATAGCTGCCGACTGAACCTCAGAGCATCTGGCCCGACAGGCGGAAGTGAACTGCTCGACGGCCGCCCCGCCTGGAGAAGGGTCTGGTGCCGAGAACTCACAGTCCTCCGCGGCTGGGATGAATCCACAGTCCTCCGCGGCTGGGATGAATCTACACTCCTCCGCGGCTGGCTGGTGGTCCTCTCAGGCTGGCTATGGGTCCTGTCGGTGTCTGCCGAACCGGCGGAATTTGCAGAACCCCTAGATCTGGAACGATGGCCCCCGAACAACTGTCTGAATGCATCGGCCATCTGCAGCTTGAGGCATTAATACATTAATTAATATTAAATTATATTACATTTTATAACAAATTCTAATTAATATAATAACCAATAATACTAACATATTTCAAAACATACTAACAAATTTATATATAACAATTTAACTAATTTTAAATAAT